>JASJET010000175.1:117500-1317500 GCA_034092305.1 Diaprepes abbreviatus
ACGTACAGTTTCGTAACTAACTTCACTTACAAATTTTTCGTACAAGTAATCCACTTCACTTGCTTGTTTTCGCTATTTCGTCAATTAAAATCTTCGATATATCTTCATCAAAGGGACATTGCCTTAATCATTCAAATCCATTTTTTTACATTTGTGGTGAGTATAAAGTAAAAAATGTTGAAGACATATACAGGGGCGGATCCAGCCTCTCTCTTTGGGGGGGGGGGGGGTGATATCACAAAAGTGCAGTATGGCAAGCGAAAACAAGTTGTCGACAGGGGGGGGGGGGGGAGACAACAGCAACATTCTCATTTTTAGTGTAAAAGGCAGTGTCGGGTCTATTTTTCTGAATTTGAAGCTCTTGGTGGAGAAGGGGGGGGGGCGATCACAAGAAAACACAAGTTGCCGACAGGGAGGGATGCCAGCGGCATACACATTCCTAGTATAAAAGGCAGAATCGGCTCTATTTTCCTGAACTCAAAGCTCTTGAATGGGGGGTTATCGCAAGAAAAACAAGTTGTCAGCGGGGGGAGTGCCAGCAGCATACACATTCCTAATACAAAAGGCAGAATCGGTTCTAATTTCCTGAACTCAACGCTCTTGGGAGGGGGGGGGGGCGATCGCAAGCATACACATTCCTGTACTCTATTCAAGAACTAGAGAGAGTTATAAAACTATTACCGAAACATTCAACGTACCTGCTCCAGTGCCGCAGGTAACTGAGGACTGCCGTAAATCTAATTATATTGAAATATTATAAGCTTTTATAAATTTACTGCTACAATAAAATTTCTCATAGTTCAATTTAATTTCTGTCAGTGAGCAAAGTACACCTTACAGTGTGTCCTTAGTGATTTATCTCGTTTGCGCTTGTTTTTTTATATTATTTGAGATTAGTGAGATACTCAACAGATATGGCTTCCACCTCTATATTTATTCCAAAATCGTTAAACCAGGGCATTTTTTCCTCAACGAAAAATTTATTACAATAAATGTTTATGATGCCTTAAGATATCAAGCTCTGTTGAGATGTGTTGCAACATGATAGGAGTTGGAAAATCTACGATGTACCGAATATTGAAGAAGAAAAAAACGACTGGAATTGTTAATACCTCCACGCTATATTCGATCACAGACAGACGAAAAACCTCGTTGGAAGAAGAGATGAAAATTACAATAAAAGGAGTTGTACATACATTTTATTATGAGAAGCAGATCCCAACAGTCGACAAAATTCTAATTAAAATCAATGAAGATCGCGATTTACCTAAAATTAAAAGAACTGAACTCTGGAAATTGCTCAGAGAACTTAATTTTTGCTGGGAAAAAAACAGAAAATCTGTTCTTAGAGATCGTCCGGAAACTGTCCGTTGGAGAAGGAAATATCTCCCTCAAGTAAAAAGTAGAGTTGCTAGAAATAACACAGCTTACAAAATTAGTAATTTAACTACACTTTTGAAAGATTTTTTTGAATAAAGTTACTTCGGAAAATTGGGAAAAATCTATATAATAAAAGGATAAAACAAAATGTGGAAACTCAATCTCATGGTCGGTGAGATAGGGGAACCAATTATAATTAATTTGAGCGAAGATAGCTTTACTGACTTTGATTAGGAATTAGATACGTGATGTTTACCAGTTAAACACAATTTATTATTTAAATTTTTGTTTTTGTTGTATTTTACTATGTAATGTTGTTTATATATATTTTTATTTTAGTATGTCCCACTCTTTAATTTTTTTTATATATATATATATATATATATATATATATATATATATATATATATTTAATTCCAATTAGCCATAAGTTTTTTATTATTTATTATTGTATTTGTGTCTTTTCCTTAAGCGTGTACAATTAACATGTTTATTTTATTTTTTTTGGAGGCTTTCGGATTTCCATATAATAAAGTAAATTAAATTAAGATATCAGTACAATAGAAATAAAAATCAATAGGTCTAATTTTAATTGTAACATATAAAAACTAATTACATTTGAATCCCTTTTTAGTGTTTAATTGTAATTTTGCAGATGGTTTAAGAAATAAATAAACTGAAACGTCAAATGTCCTAAAAATGTTTTTAATTAATAATAAAATGACCGATAGTCCCAAAGATATTTTAATATTGCATGGACGAATTAGTTTTTTAATATATGTTTAACTTTTTGTATTTTTGACAATGGGTATTTTGTAATTATTTAAATTATAACTTAGAATTTTTTGAGAGAATAAGGCTACGTTTTAGTCTGAATGTGCCTAAAACGGTTTCTATGACATAATTAAAAATAATAAAAATACAGTTGTGATTTGTGTTAAATATGTCAAAATTATCTACATTTTGTAATGTATGTGAATTATTACGAAACCATAAGAACTAGAATAATATTATAAAAACTTTTTATTTTAGGTATATTACCGAAATAATATTTTATGGCATAAATACTTAGTGATAAAATAAACCTCCTTCCGACGCCTATGACAAGGATTAAAATTCTTTTTAACACTTCACACTTCCAAATATCTATTGTTATCCAGCCTAAATAGTTCATTAGTGTAGACCGGTATTTTTGATTATAAAATTTCTAATCCATTCCTACGAAAAATATATGTGTCTAAAAGACACTGGACTAAAAAAACACTTGTAGTTTGCGAAGAAAAAAAGGGTAAAAAATGATTTATTACTCTCTCTAGTTCTTGAACAACCTATAGTTCAAGAGGTAAAATCGGGTACATTTTCCTGAACTCAAAGCTCTTGGGGGGGGGGGCGATCGCCTCCACCCCTTGTATCCGCGCCTGGACCTATATCGGAATTCGTGAAAAAGGCGTATTTTGCTTACTTTAAGATTAAAATTGAGGATCTGTCAAGTCATTGATCCCAAACAATGTCTAGAAATTGTATGGTGAGTATTTAAGACACTAGGTAAATAGAAAATGAAATCACTACGATGACGAGTTATTTTTGTGCCGTCAAATTACATGGTTTAATCGAAAAAAAAATGACCTACCCTGACCTGATGTTCGTTAGAAGGCTTGTGCTCCACTCGGCAGATATACAATTTCCTATTTTTCAAGACCTGCTAGATCTGTTAGACAAGGAAATAAGTACTATTGGCACTTCATAAGTCATCATTAGAGATAAAAATGATAGCAATTTTAAGGCTTCGTCGGGGCCTCTACTTTCCACTCAAAATGCCTGATGCATTTTAAGAGACCTATACCTTTCAACAGAAAGATCAGAGTTATTAGAATCCATACTGAAAGAGAGGAATTTACTTTCTACAGGTACGAATGTCATATTCTATTGTAATCGAGAAAAAGAATTGCTTCCATTCTTTAGTTTGGAAAGTGATCAAGAGGGCTACCAAAAAAAACCAGGAGGGTGCAAAAATTCAAATTTGTAAAACAACATACCGAGCAGTATGTTTAATGTAGATTTCTTTTTTAAAAATTTAAGCGCCCATAACCACACTCAGGAAGTACTTAGTTAAACATTTGACCTTTTTTATAAACCCCTGTCCCCAAAACTTCATTCTACCCCAAATTTTCACATTATCTCGATTTACGAATTTTTGTATAAATCCAGTCTTTAGAAAAATATTCTGATTAATCGGAGGTCAAATCTTAGTTTTGTTGACTTTCGATCGAATGATAGTTTTTCAATACTGATTGATCTATAATAAAAACTATACGGCGAAATTATGTTCCATTTTTTTTCAACTCTAAGGAAAAAACATTTGACTGGCTGTGAACTTTTTAATCCGTCTTTAATTTTCACTGAGCTCTATTTTCACTTGTAACGAAGTTACTAATTTTTTGGGCATGAGTATGTTCGCCGGGATTTTATTTATTTATTTTACGTCCAAAAAATCTGATTCTTGCGGGAAAAGATTGCTTAAAGATTCAATATTACCGGAATATAATTAGATTTAACGCGTTATGCCGGGAAATATAATTTTCCGAGATTTTCAGAGCGTCCGACCGTAGTAATCGCGCGCCGCATACAGCAGTATTGAATGCGCGATCACCGCGCGCCGTCACACGTCAGCGTAGTGGGAGCTCGGGCCGTCTATTTAAGCCTGAGCAGACCATTATTTCGCTGAGACCTACACGTTCTCCACCCGGGTCAACAGTCCAAACGGACTGGACTAGGTCGCCTGCCAGACCGCGCCTTCCTGGTCTAGCAATGTAGGTGAGGCTAGGCTTATATATATATATATATATATATATATATATATATATATATTCCTACCGTCACCGATACACACACGCACTATATGCCGTCAATATTATCTTTGTTTCCGTATTGACCAGGAATGTGTTTTACCGCCAGGTGCTCTCCGATGTCCGTTGACAAGGGCGCTAAACAACTGCCGCCCCGACGCTTATCGCCGCCGCCGCGTGTAAAGATCGTCACCGTGTAGAGACGCCGCCTATCGCCGATCGATGCCGTGTTATTGTTACATACCGCGTATACTGCCGGCGGTCGAATTTTATAACGAAGCGCCATGAACCGTGAACGCGGATTTTAGATACAAAACGCGATAATTTGCGTACGAGCCGTCGTGAATAGCGTCGCAACCGTGTAGTACGAGGTACATGAATAGCGTCGTGAATGATACCGCCGGGTTACCATCTTTAGCGCAACCGACCAGTATGAGCTACCGTAAACAGCTCTCGAAACATACTCTTGCCCTCCAGACCATTTTATTTGTTTACATTATTGTCCGTCTTAGATTGTAAGTTAGTTTTAGACCATGTCTTTGTATAAAAGAATGGAATACAGGATACAGGATGTTTTGTAACCGTTTGTTTTCTTACCTAGTCCCATTTTTAACATTACATATAACAATTGGCATTCGGCAGCCAGCACTAATACGCACAATTGACCCCTGGGTTGCCGTTTCTCCACTGTAACAAGCTGCCCGGTGCATAAGTGGGCCCTCGACCACATGAATCCCGAGGGTGGCGCCAGAGAACCGACCACCGAGTGGATGTGGATCCACTGACCGATGTTCCGCTGCCGTGAACGAAGAAGAGCCGAAGAGCACGGCCTGCTCCCCGCCTACGTAAAAACGCGTCATACACTGATTTGCTATAATTCAGAGTTGAATTTGATGAACAGTGCCAAAAGACCATCTTAAATAGTTTACATCTATCTCAACAAATTCAGACATATTCTAATATAGTCAAATTAGAAATTAATTCAGAAGTTAATCGCGCGACAACTTTTTCCGAGTTAGCAATTGGAGTAAGATACGTAAATTTAATTGAAGGAAATAAACCAATTATCCATGAAAAATTTCTGTGATATGATCCATTGAATGAACTGAACGCTAGATCGATATAAGAAATAATTATTCAATGTTTGATCAAAAGTAATTTAGATTTGAACAAACTTGTTGGCCAAGAATATGATGGCTGCACTGTTATGGCTGGTCAAATTGGTTAAGTTCAAAAATTAATTAATGACAAATACATGATAGCATTATTTTTTTATCGTGCAAATCATGCAATACATTTCGTTATTAATGATTTAAATGATGCTATTAAAGTTAGAAATGCTACGGGTATAATAAAGGAAACTAGAAATTTTTTTAGAGGAAGTCCTCCGCGATGGGACAAGATTCCAAAAATTCTTTGCTAAGTACGATGGTTCGAGAAATATAAAAATATTGAAATATTTTTTTAAAACTTATTGATGATTGCGCAAACTTTAAGAAATTTCGCGGAAAATGCCACTAATCAACCAACCAACACTACGATTATTGCTATATATTCCATGATACTAGAGCCTGTTTGCGATAAATTGCATCGGAAAGTCATAAATGAGAATATTAATAAATTGATAAATGTGTTTAAATCTTATCGGGACGATGGTTCGTCAGAATTTGTCAAGTTTTTCAAAAAGGCAAAAGATATTTGCAAAAAGTTGGATACTGAAATGAAACTGCCTCGATTATATGAGTTCACAAAGCTAATCCAAAATGTGAGAATAAGGAAGATTTCTTCAGAATAACAATCTTCACTCCTTACTTAGACTCACTCATCTCACATTTCAGAGATCGTTTCTCTCAATTACAGGAAAATGTTTTTTCACTCATGCAAATTCACTAGAAGGAAATGAAAAATCTGAACAAGCCATCCTTCCAAAATATCATAGTACGACAATCTCTTACTGAATTTCGCAACCGAAGGAATGTCATGGTTTGGCATATGGAAAATAGAAAAAGAATCGCATACCCATAAGGTTGATTATAGTGACTTAGTTGAACACAGTGTACAATTCTTTACAGCTGTATCTGAAACAATAAAAATAGGGTCGATCCGGCCAGCAAAGACCCTCACAATCGAACGTTGGTTTAGAACCCTACGACGTACAGTGGTGTCTGTATATGGAAAATTGTACCAAGGTAGGCAAAAGAAAGTCTCTATTCAGAGTTTTTGTGTGCTCCAATTGCTCAGATGATGCGACAAAATTGGAGGTTAAATGAACGGTAGGTTGCACCTACGCTTATCTAGACAGAGAGCAATACTTATGTAGATGCATGCCTGTCGGAGGCTCTATACTTGGACCATTACTAAATCAACTTTCGAGAGGTCTACACAAGAGTCTATTGCACTCATTTGAATTTTAAAAAAATTTATTTATTTATTTATATATTTATTATTCAATTGCACTTTACAGGATTACCAAAATAGTGCAGCAAAATAGAATAATCTGTTGAGAGCAAGTATTTTTTATATGCATATATTAAAAGATATAATTTAATTTCTCTGATTCGCTAATAAAGATATGGAATCTTAAAAATGAAATAAATTTCCGCAGTAAATTCAATTTTTAATAAATCAAAAGTTTTTCAATTTGTAAATAATATTATTAGGCATCTTATAAAAATAAAAAAAACGGTCTACTTTTGTCAATTTTAAATATTATTAGTTATTTACTGTACAATTTTAGTTTTGAGTAATTGCACGTTATCTGCAGATTGCCATATTTTCGGGATATGTAATTCTTTTACCTATAGTTACGTTTATTAACAATTATACTTCATACTGATGCGAAAAAGTACATAAAAATTGTTACATATCAATAAAAAAAATTTTTTTTTAATTGAAAAGCTGTGCGCTTATGGCAGGCGCGCAATAAGTTGGAGAGAGATAGAGTACAGATGCGTCTACGTGTATGTTTTAGTAGGTCCCTTCATTTAGTGTATACACGGATAAAAGTGAGAGAGGCTTTAAGAACTTTCTTTCTGCTAAGTGATTTTAAAATACTTCGAGCATGTAGCACGGGGAACCGCAGCATGTACTGGCTAAGAATTAGTTGAGTACTTCTGTTTTTTCAAATAATTAGGCGCAAAAATCGGATTTTTCCGGTTTTCTCCGTATTCGGGGAGAACTGCGAAGAAAATGCGAAAACTCGCTCCATAATCAAAGAAGATGTTACAGAGAAATCTCCGATGTTAGAATTTTTAACACTTGTTAATAACTTTTGAAATATTCGTCAAAAATTGTTCAGAATTTTATAAAGGTAACAGTTTTTATGTACCAAAGAAGTATGCGAAAGATGGGCGCTATCGGTTTAGTAGTTTTTGCATAATTGTATTTGTTTATCCGAAATTAGTTAGAAATGACAATTTTTTATTGGATGTACAATCGGCTGGGCAATAGATACAGAGCTCTGCTTAGGCTCATTCTCTTTGTAAAGGCTTGTAATGGAACCAATTACTAATTATTTTACACTGTTCAATGTGAACTATATTCTGTTAAAATGAATAATTGAATAATCACTCTGTGATATATGCACAAACCGTTAAAATGTCTTAAAATATTAAACGATTTTCCCATTATTAGGAAACAAAAGAATGATCAAATAAACTCACTATAATAGAACTATATCGTTTGGCCATTTGTAAAAAGAATTTTGAGTAATAATCGTTTTTTTCTATTCACAAGAATAACGAGTTAAGATGTTTATTGCCAAAACAGCCAAGAAAAGTGAATAGTTTTTTTCACAGTCTTTATCATATATTCGTTATAGGAAGACGTAGGTTAGTTTGTTTTACTATTCTTTTATATAAAAATGAAGATTAAGACGCTCAGAGGCCAATTCGGGAATCGAGCATCCGGTATAGAATAGCTAACGCCCTCAGCACGTAACGATCGAAACCTTCGAACTTTAAGGGAAAGAAATTGACGTTTACAGGGTTCCGTCGGGTAATATGGGTACAAACGGGATACACAGGGGTGTCGAGGGGGTAAGATACGTGAACGCTCTTTTAAGGAATACTAAACTTCAATACCAATCTGGAAGACGTTTATGGTGGTCGGTACCGCTCTTTAAGTCCAGTGTCGTAGTGTATATTCAGCGGGAATGAAGGTTTTCTTTGTTTGATTTGTTTTTGATTTAATTTGGGTAATTAAGGGAATATCGTATGTTACTTTAGACGAGCGTTTCACGATTTTCATACGGTTTGATAAGTAATATAAATAGCTGTTTTTTCGTGTTTCATTTATTTTTCTGTTTAATATTTTAGTAAGCTATTTATACGTGTCTCTTCAAAACTAAGTTTTACATTTTTGGTTAATAGAACAGCCAATAAGAGCAATTATGCTAGTTTTTTTTTCGTAATTGCTATTAGTTTTAAGTTTCTTATTGTAAATAGTTCGTTTTTATTCTATTTATTTTGTTAATAGACTAAGTTGTTTTGAGAAACTTTTTTTTATTTAATTTAATTAAAAACCCTTCTCGCGAATTATCGTGCGGAGCTGTAAACAAGAGCTGACAACTATCCAGCTAATTAGCAACACTGCCTGAGTCCTGAAGGTCTGAGTTATGGTTGTGGTAAGCTTTAATAACCGTAGTTGTCTGGTACTAAAGCTGCAAGATAGAAGATGAACGTCCAGACTTCCAGAGTGTCTTTATTACTATGAAATTTAATTGTAAGTTATTAAAATAGCTACAAATTAATGTGTGGCAATAAATTGGTTCTAGACAGAATGGCTAAGTCTACCTCAATATGCATTAGCAGAAGTCTATAATCAAATTCTGTCACAGGCTTAGCCTTGGCAAAATTCATGTTCTTTTTTGTAACTCGGAGAGGCGTCGATAAAATTTGCAGTGTCACTAGGATGTGAGGTTGGGGGATGTTGATTTAGGTTTTTCAGTTTTTTTTGAGATTTAAAGAAGAGTAAGAGTAACATTAAATAATATAATTAGAAAAAAAGGTTAAAAAATTATATGCATTCCGTCCATAATTTCAAAATTAGCAAAAAAAAAAATTTTTAAAAATCGTGATGTGATCGGCCAATTCTGACATTGGATTCGAATTATACCCGGCAAATTATTTCTAAAATAACCCCCAACAGCCCAACAACAGAACCTTGTAGACCTGTTTTAATATTATATAATCATAAGACATTTTCTGATTTTTGAATGAAATACTAATAGTATTAATATTATTTTTTATTCTAATTAATATTATTAATATTAACTTCCTTATACTAGACAATCCATCAAAAAATGCATAGAGCGAGAAAGCAAAAGACCAAATTTACGATATACTGGTGACTAAACGACAAAAAATAGAAAAGTAAAGCTGATTTTGAGATGGATATTTCAATACAATTACCATGAATATATTTTTCAATTTTCTACATATAAGCAAGAGAATAGTATAAAATTGTTTGAAGTATCCTGTGGTAATTTGGGCAAGCAATTCTTCTATCCTAATCCCGTTAGCACTGTTACGTAAATTTTATGTATTTATTTAATATTCTTTTTATTCAATTTGTGTCGGACTAAAGCATAAACTCAAATATTTTATATTTTTGATCTTCTTAAGAATACTTGGTAAAGGTAATAATGGGCTCGTAGGTAGCAGAAAATAGGTTTATACAATACCTTTTTAGTCCCCATTATAACGGTTCCCTTGAATACGGCATCCATTTTATTAAGCAATTCTTATGATGGAGTTTCACAAATTGTACGTTCTTTTCTTCATTAGAGATTTGTTGGTTTCAATTTAATTCGGTTCTTGAATACTTTTTATAAGATAGTTCATAGTCATAAAACAGATAAAGAAATTTCCCATTAATTTCTTTAGCAGCAAATAGGAACTATTGAAAAAAAATAGGTGCGAATGTTGAGACAAATGCGAATAATTTGATGTGTGTCAACAAATTCTTTAAATGTACGTTTTCTAGATGTCTTTTTGTAGAGATTCATAAGAATTTCATTTAGTTACTTTCCTTTAAAAAATACACTTCTTTCTACCTTGCTTTATATATTAAACATAATAACTAAATGTGGCCGGGTGATTTCATCAGGGCTAAGTTATGCATAACTCAAAACCTCTGCTTACACAAAACAAGTGTACCTGGTAAAGTGCCACATCTCACCAGAAATCCTATTGTTTTCGCAAAATTCGCCGAATCTAGACCAAATAAGGTCGAACAAAAAACCACCGGACAGAAAGTCAAAAATGAACATCCATGAAGATCGAGTGTAAAAGGAAGAAAAATCACTGCCTGGAAATTACCCGAACATGCCTCCAGCCAGTACACAGCGTTCAGGGATTTTTGGACAAGATTATATATCTGTAAGAAAGAAAGCCAAGGAGCATTCAAAAGGAAAAAAGTGTAGAATTGAGGAAAATTTTACCGAAATCTTAAATTTTAAGCTCGGCGATTCTACACATATTAGAATTAAAAAATATGTATTCATGTGTGAAAAATCAAAAACGGAACCTCTAAATAATGAAAAAGTAACAGAAAGAGACGGACAACCCGTTTAGCTCTATTGAAGAAGCGAAATATAGCATACTGTTGTATCGTAGCTTGCTTCCTGGTTTTCAGCAAAAATGGTGTAGGGCAAGGACTTGATATTAAAAATAAAAATCGGATCCAACATAGCAGACTAAAACTTTAAAATCATGAAAATAAATTCGAAAAACGTCTAATGTGGTTCAACGCTTTAAAAATAAAATAAAAAGAATAATTGTATTTCCATTAATAAAATATTGCGCTTGACTTCAAGGTACATTTTAAATATAATACTATAATAATAAATACATGGATATCGATAATCGTTAAAAAGGCGAAAGTCCTTTTCCTCTATGCTTAAGACTTCTTAATAAATACCAATGCAAATAATTTGTAAGTAATGTAATATTTATTAATTCACATAAATGAATAAATAATACGACTGTCATAAAAATAATAAAAAGAACTTTTAAATCATTGCCTTCTTTGTTAACAGCTCTTTTCTCATTCTCCAATACGTACGTTATCCGAATCCTTACTATGTCAAAAACAGTGTAAGGATCCATCGACTCGAAAAGTTTTGGAACACATCCTCCATATTTTTTCTCGAGAAGATTTTCGGGCAAAGTCTAGGCGATAGTTTCTTATCAACTTGTCCGTTGATTTTTGTGCATCTTTCGATAGTTTACCTATCGGTAATATTGCAAATGCTATGATATTTGGTAAATGGAGTAAGTAATTTGTGGATTTCTGTTGACATGTTTTAGCAAGAATATATTTTGATAAACAATCTTGTTGTTTGAAGTGTGTATCCCAAATCTTCTCTATTGCAGTTTAATGTCCGCTTCCAATAGTTTGCAAAGTGACGGGAAACCAGAGGATCAGTTTTCGCTTTACTCTTGCTATAATAGCTGGCTCATCACTGTTTTCGAAGAAACGTCGAGCTGTGTCGCCATCGTTAGTGCTTCCTAACCCTTTCTTTGGCTTGTCAACAAGAAGTCCTAATCTGTCTCCTTAAAGGCCTGTTGGATGGTAGCATTTGTCTGTGCTTTCACCTCTTTGTCTTTCTGCTTACGGGCTTACCACTTCTGGGTGTCACGTTGATGCGACAAATACAAGCAGCATTCGGAGAATCGGATACATGCGTGAAGAGTTAACAGTTGTAGCTTGAAATACTCTGTATTTACTGGGACACAGTATCAATGTTGTTGAACTGAAATATTGTTTGACAGAAGTAACAACGTTTGACCGATTTTGTTCCAGCCAAAGCATTCACCCAGCCATCTATCATCGTCATAGATAAGTTGTACTGTACTGAAGCTCGGGTGGCAACGAAAACTCTTTTATATGGTGCAAGTTGTCTGGTTCGAGTTCATAATTTTCTATTTTCGTTAAAGACTTTTGTTCGGTTTTCTTAATAAATTTCAGAGGCCCGCAATTCATAGTAGAGGAGGGTTTGGAATTGTACAACACAATCTGTTTTTGTTGAGTTTGAGTGTTAATACCTGCTAATTGAAGTGGAATAAGAAAGGTTAGGAATAAATTTGTATCAGAAATATTAGGATCAGTGAATTTCATTTTGTACTGGCTGACCTGACGTTCCATCAAAGCCCCATTTGCAAATGAAACTCATATCTACAAATCTAATTTATCGATTTGTTCAAAGGCGTCTAATTGAAGCAATATAATTCGATCCACTGTATGATCCAGTGAGCCATGGAATTTAACCTAGGCTTTGGATTTACTCAGTACTTACGCTTCGGCGGCCTGAAGGAAAGCAACTTGGAATTCTCTTGTTATGCTAGGGCGTGGCGTATGCTGCCGCCCGCTCTCACCGCGCCAGCATTGTATTACCCCTCACCCGAGGGCCAAACTGGTAATTTACACGTACGTCTATGCTTACGACTGTCTCATTCTGATTTGATGAATAATATAGTATTTTCTTTATCATACTTAAGAAACGTCGAGGTTCCGCTTTGGATTTTCCAGACCTGTATATATATATATATATATATATATATATATATATATATATATATATATATATATATATATATATATATATATATATATTTATATTTAAGCTCAATTGACTCTACAACTGCAAGTTCTAAAGCTTTTCGGCGGAAAAAAAATCATAAGAAATAATTCCTTTTTTAAAAGTCGCAAATGTTTTAAAACTTGGAAACTATATAGTCGGGGAGTTAAATGGGTTTTCGTAGCCGATGAAAGAGATATGGCTCTACCAAAGTTTTTTATACATATTTTGAAAGTTTTGTAGAGACTGGTCTACACTCTTTACCTTCCAAATTTAGAGTACAAAGAAAAGTTCTTTCTCAAATGAGACAAACAACAAAAGAAATATTTGAAATTTGTTTCTAGATCGGAAGGCAGACACAAATGGTGATCAGCAAAAGCCAAATAATATCGTTAATTTTGTTAAGATTTATCTTTCGTTTTCTTGCAGCAGCGTGTACAGTGAGAGGCTGTTCTCAGAAGTCGGTTTCGTGTGTATAAAAAAAAATCATTTATTGCTGATACACGCTGAAAAGCTTGTTTTTATTCACCACAATTTACTATTAATTGACTTATTTTATTTATAAATATATTATTTGTATAATGAGGTATCCGGTATCCGGTCGGATAGTAGCCGGTATTCAGTCAGATATCTGATCACGCGCGGACCTAGGCCCCCTCGATCTTGCAATTCAGAAAAAATAGACTCGTCTGTCTGCAGCATTAGGAACGTGGATGTAACTGAACCCCCTCCCACTAACCACTTGATTTAGCTTGTCATATTGCATAAAGTACTGTCTTGTGGGGTATATTTCGATCTTTTCTTTACTCATGTGATATCGTCCCCCCCCCCCACCTCTAAAGTCAGATGCTGGATCTGTCCCTATATGGGATACTAATAAGAATGACTGGAGAGGCCGAATACCGGATAGTAATCCAATATCTCTAGTTCAGACCACCATTGTCAATCTTAAGAACGGTGTCTACTACTGTACTAAATATTATAAACAACAGGGTTTTTCCAGTTTATATTACAGAGGCTCACACGTTCGAGCATTTATATAGCCCAATCTACTGCGCCGAACGGCATCAGGTAGAAATAAGAATTTTTCTAGAAAAGGGGAATTTCCCCTTAAATTGAAAAGTATAAAAATAAGTCCACGTTTCGAAACTTAAAAATACAAGAATAAAAAAAACGTTGAATTGTCGAGATTTACCGACTAAAAGTAATCAAACCTTGAAAGCAAATTATGTTAAAACGAATTTCGAACATATCAAGTAAATAAAATATTTCAAGTGCGCTTTGTTATTAACTTTTAAATCTTTCATATTTTCAAAGGTAATACAAGGAAAAAATATGTAGAGTCTAAATATTTTTTCAGTAGTTCCATATATCCTACGGACACCACTGAAATCATTCCAAAATTTAAACCTACACCACTGAGCTACTCTTATAAAGAAATTTATAGAATCCTGGTTGCTTCTGACCTGACTCGTTCTGTTATTCAGGCACGCTGCTAACAAACAACAAAGTATAAATACCACTTAAAACCTCGTGGTTGGGTGTTATTGTTAGGTTGTTACTTATATCAGTGTTTTTATCTTATCTTTCATTTATTGCAAAGTATTCTGTAAGATTACTATAAAATTATTTAATAATATTCACAACAGTTTTTAATTATAGAAGTGATAACCTCCAAGATGTAGAAATACTGCGTTTACATTGTATGCGTTCATTCTGAACTTCACAAGAGTAAAATCTCTAAAATAAATATTATTTTAATATACAATTGATACTTTAATGAAATGTCACTAAAAATATTGCATTCTCCATTTTATTTTTTAAAGATTATTCCAGTTTTTTTTAAAGTAGGTAACCAAAAACATTTTAATAGATAATATTGTTGTATTAAAGATGAGCATTTAAAAAATAACAATTCCTTCAAATCATCAAGAATGTGAAAGACCAATTCTTTTTTGAAGCTGATAGCTTCATCGAAAGTGAGGAGATCACCGATTAATGAAGATGGGATGGCCAGGTGAGTTATTAAACATAATTATTCATAGTATATATATATATATATATATATATATATATATATATATATATATATATATATATATATATATATAGGGGCGGATCCAGCCTCTCTCTTTGGGGGGGGGGGCGGTGATATCACAAAAGTACAGTATGACAAGAAAACAAGTTGTCAACAAGGGGGAGGGGAGTGCAAGCAGCATACTCATTCCTAATATAAATGGCAGAAGGGGTTCTATTTTCCTGAACTCAAAGCTCTTGGGAGGGGGGGGGGGCGATCGCAAGAATACACATTTCTATACTCTGTTCAAGAACTAGAGAGAGTAATAAAACTGTTACCGAAACCTCCAACGTACCTGCTCCAGTGCCGCTGGTAACTGAGAACTGCCGTAAATCTAATTATATTTCATTATATTTTATAAATTTACTGCAACATAAAAATTCTGATAGTTTAATTTAATTTCTGTCAGTGAGCAAAGTACACCTTACAGTTTGTTCTTAGTGATTTATCTTGTTTGCGCTTGTTTTTATATATTATTTGAGATTAGTGAGATACCCAACAGATATGGCTTTCACCTCTATATTTATTCCAAAATCGTTAAACCAGGGCATTTTTTCCTCAACGGAAAACCTATTACGATAAATGTTTATGATGCCTTAAGATATTAATATCTAGATAAAATATTAAAAGCTCTGTTGAGATGTGTTCCAACATGACAGGAGTTGGAAAATCTACTATGTACCGAATACTAAAGGAGAAAAAACGACTCGAATTGTTAGTACTCCCAAGCCACATTCGATCACAGGCAGATGAAAAACCTTGTTGGAAGAAGAAATGAAAACTGCAATTAAAAGGGTTGTATATACATTTTATTATGAGAAGCAAATCCCAACCGTCGACAAAATTTTAACTAAAATCAATGAAGATCGGGATTTACCTGAAATTAAAAGAACTGATCTCTGGAAATTGCTCAGAGAACTTAATTTTTGCTGGAAAAAACCAGATAGAAAATCTTTTCCTATAGATCGTTCGGAAACTGTCCGTTGGAGAAGGAAATATCTCTCTCAAGTAAAAGGTAGAGTTGCTAGAAATAACACAATTAACAAAATTAGTAATTTAACTAAACTTTTGAAAGATTTTTTTGAATAAAATTACCGCGGAAAATTGGGGAAAATCCATATAATAAAAGAATAAAACAAAATGTGAGAACTCGATCTCATGATCGGTGAGATAGAGGAACCAATTATAATTAATTTGAGCGAAGATAGTTTCACTGACTTTGATTAGGAATTAGATACGTAATGTTTACTAGTGTAAACACAATTTATTATTTAAATTTTTGTTTTTGTTTTATTTTATTGTCTAATGTTGTTTATATGTTTTTTATATATTTTTATTTTAATGTGTCCCACTCTTTAATTTTATATATATTTAATTCTAATTAGCTGTAAGTTTTTTATTATTTTATTATTGTATTTGTGTCTTTTTCTTAAGCGTGTAGAATTAATTAATGTTTATCTTATTTTTTTGGGGCTATCGTATTTCCATATAATAAAGTAAATTAAATCAAGATATCAGTACAATAGAAATAAGAATAAGTAGGTCTAATATTAATTACAACATAAAAAAAGTAATTACATTTGAATCCCTTTTTAGTGCTTAATTGTAATTCTGCAGATGGTTTAAGAAATAAATAAACCGAAACGTCAAATACCCTAAAAAGGTTTTTAATTAATAATAAAATGACCGATAGCCCCAGAAATATTTTAATATTATATGGACGAATTTATTTTTTTATATATGTTTACCTTTTTGTATTTTTGACAGTGGATATTTTGTAAGTATTTAAATTATAACTTCGAATTTTTTGAGAGAATAAGGCTACGTTTTAGTCCATTATTATAGACCGGTAATTTTGATTATAAAATTTCTAACCCATTCCTATGAAAAATATATTTGTTTAACAAATTTTGCTAAAGACACCGGACTAAAGAACACAAGTAGTTTGCGAAGAGAAAAAGGGTAAAAAATGATTTATTACTCTCCCTAGTTCTTAAATAAACTCTAGTATAAGAGGAAGAATCGGGTCCATTTTCCTAAACTCAAAGCTCTTGGGGGGGGGGGGGCGATCGCCCCCACCTTCCCCCCTCCTTGGATCCTCGCCTGTATATATATATATATATATATATATATATATATATATATATATATATATATATATATATATATATATATATTTGTGTGGATCAGCCAAAAAATAAAACATCTGTTAATAATTCCTTTAAAAATGTATTTCTCCGAAATTACATCTCAGTTCTGGAATGTCTAAACAGTATATTTATAGCAAAATTATGAAACTTCATCACACCTGAAATTCTAACCTTAAGAAATAAAAAATAGTAGTCTGAATAATGGAAAAACTCTTTTGATACTGGGAGAGTATGTCACTGTTTTTTAAGAGAGAAATACTGTTCGAATCGAATCTTCTCTTTTCCTCAAACAAGATTTTCAGAATTCGTTCGGTGACTAGGCTCAAACCTGAAAAACGCATAATTCGAGGAAAGCTATCTCCAGTTAACCGACGCCAGAAGATCGAGCTCTCAAACTACGTGAACCGAAGGGAGAAAAAGTGTTACATGATTGAAATCAAGTGAGCATTAAACCTCAAGTCCTCTGATGTCGGACAGGTGAGCGCCGCAGGAATTTATTTTCAATCCAAATAATGGATTGACAGCGAGTTCTACAAAACCAAGACCATAGATAGGCGAGCTTTAAATCCCCGGTTTTATTACTCTAATAACCGTGGAGCAGCATATTTTGCGTGCTCAAGAGCATAAGTTATCTAACGAACTTTAAGCAAATAAAAACCGAGCTCTTCGAGGGCAGGGAGAATAACAGATCAAAAATAAAATTATTAGAAGGTCTCTTTCATGCTAGGCTTGCCTGTCTATGGTTTTGATAACTTAGCTCGCTGTTTCGCGGTTATGTAGGTTAGAAGGCTTGGTGTTGACTTTTCCCTGCTTTCGCCTGTCTGACGTTTTGGTCAGCTATTAAGAGACTATTTTTTTGAAGTTGGAATTTCAAGGGCGTTGTAATTCTTTAACTTCGCTATACATGTAGTATTGAGACATTCCAGCACTGTGAGGTAGTTTCGCCAGTAATACATTTTTGAGACATTTTACGGGTATCTTAATATTACGAGGTGAGAAATTAAGATTCGAACCAATATTTTTTCTAAGATTGTATTTTCCAGTTATTCGGTTATATTAGCCATAATCTCATATCTATATGTATGTGACCGAACCAAGCTATAGTTTGTCGCGGCCTCGTTTACTAAACCTAAATCCGTATTTTTCTTCTTTGATGACTCGATGCGACCTTTTCTGATCTGAATTTTCGTTACAGCATTAGGGCTATTCTTTTGAGTCATTATCACTTTCACTTCGATCACTTGAAGTAATCATGATCACATCGACCCAATGACAAGTAAATGCATATTCAAAAGAACATGAAGTTATCAGTTACACTTTTTTCACTTTGATCATTTGATAATTATTCTAAAGAATACAGCCATTGTAGTGTACTCGCTATTTGCTAACTCGGTGGTATACGGGTCTCGTGGCATTTTTTCGGTTTATCAATGCATATTCCACATATATTTTAAATAGAGAAAATGTCTCTTTTTGAGACCCTTACTGGTATGTAATCCTTTCGCAACTTTTATTTTAATTGTGGTATTTCTGTACATTTATTTGGTAGCTTTAATTAAGGTATTGCTTAAATGTGTTATTTCCATTGCTTCCCATGGGAATCTCACATAAACACTATTATATGCTTTCGTTAGATCAATAATTAATATATAGGCTTCTTCTTCTATCTACTTTCTTCGTTATTATGAAATACGTGAAATATTTAATACCTGTGATATGCAAGATGTACTAAAGAAAAAATATATTTTTTCGTTTTTAGTATTTTCTTTGGTCCCTTGCCATTATCTATCTTGTTTATCACCATCTTTAAAAATACGTCATCGAGTGCAATTCCGATAACGTCTACTACCGCTGAATAACCTTATTATAAGAAAAATACCAACTTTGACACTGCGATGTAAGCATACTGTTTTTTTAAACTTCGATAACCTTCACATGCGCAAACAATAGTATATCACTAAGTTGTTATAATATAAATAACAAAATCATGAAAGTATCCAGGATCTCCCGACCTAATAGATCACTTGTGTTTATTGATTAAGAAGATTCTCTATACCTTACTGTATCTAAAATTGGATATTTTGATGTTGGAACAAATTGAAAACAACATTATTTATATTTATGTGATTATTTGCGATGTAAACGTAGGTAGTTGTTAGGAGAGGGGGCCAACACGAATTTAAAGTTCGTTATCATTGTGTTTACATGAATGGTTTTAGTTGGTATCGGTATTACTCGTTTTCCTGTCAGGGTCAAGACCATTTTTTAAAATGATTCGGTCAGCTGTAAGTATTTTTTCTTTTGTTTTAAATGATGTGATGCACCTTTCAAAGTTTGCAATGATAGTAAATAAAATTATAGCTGTAATATTATATTAGTATTGAGATAATATATGTATATGGATATTCTTGAGTGAGAACTTGCTCGATTTAAATCTCAAGTCATTCTAATTCCGATTTATTAAAATGATTTAATTCGTTTAAAAATCATGTTATTTTCGTTTCATTTTTAAAACCTTGACGACTGTTTAGATTATTTTAAATGAAAACAGACTGCGTAGCTTTTATTTTTCTGTTTTGCTTTTTATTAAAACTATATCTGTTATAGATCAAGAAATTTTATACGTACATATGGAACGTATAAATAAAACATTCATATTAATACCATTAATTCCCTTAACCGCGGCTCACAAATAAATTAATTTAAATTTTGGACTGAATAGCGTAATATATATAGTTATAATTTAAAAGGTTAAAAAACTTATGGTAATAATTTAAATATGAAGACTTACTATTTCCTCTTTCAAGTTTTTTAATAAATAAAATCCTGCATATATTTTTCTTATAATTTCTAGGTTATAATCAATATGCAATTTTGTACTTTTTGTAGCTTCTTTAAATTAACAGGCTTCCTAAATGCATCTAAAAACTAAAAACTGTACAGTACGCCCAGAATTCATATATTTTCCTACACTTATAAAAGATTCGATTTGGTGCTTACTGTCTTATTTTTTCCAAAACTTTCATTGGTACTAACCAAATTTTCCTGACCCTCTTCATCTCTTAATCTCTCCATTGTGTCGATTATTTGATAAAGTATGGAAAATGTGAAACCGGATCCTAACCGATTTTTTTATGAAGAATTTAAAGGCAAATTGATTTTTCTCCAAGAAGTATGGATGTTTAGATATTGACCGAACATGGGTACTTTTGAATGAAATATCCTATATAATATTTTCTTATCTTATTCGTGCTTATAAGTGCTTGTCAAAGATATATTGTGAGGAGAGTTAAAATTTTGAAATTTTGCGTTCAAGTATGTCTTTATTTAGAGTTAAAATCTTTGCAAGCGCACAAAGCACACCAGAAAGGGAAGCGAACAAGAAGGTCAGTGTCGTTATCTTAAAGAGAGAGACGGAGTGAGTCTGGCGTCTGTCATACATCCATTTCCACCAAAGTTAGTCAGTTTCTGTCATATTCTGTCCATCTCTATGTCTCTGTGCTGTAGAGTGAAATCCTTTTTATTATCCTATTGCTAATGTTTATTTTCCCTTCTTTACTGATATTTTAATGCCACCATATATTATTTAGTCAACCTACTGCTTTCCTTCCTTGTGATATTCGTTCATAGATTTTCTGTTTATCGATGCCTTTATTTATTCTTGCTCCAACATAGATGTTATTCTCATATACCTTTATTCTTATTTTCATCGTCGCCTAAAATTAAGTCCGTTATTTCTTCACCTATACTGACATATTTTATTTTATCTAAACTTATTATTAGCTCTTCCTTTCGATATTTCTCTCTTTTCTTCCTTTGTCCTGTGCTAGGATAATCTAGTCATTCACAAATTGTAATGTATATTATCTGCGATAAATATCCCGTGGCCATTTTTTTCTTCCAATTAATCAATGCATATTTCACATAAAATTTAAATATGATAGGGGGGGGGGGGAGAGAACAACCCCTTTTTGAGGCTTTTATTTTTATAAAATTATTTTGTTACGTCGTTTCCATTTTTATTTCAATTGTTTTTTGTTAGCTTAAAAAAGTATTTTTTATATGTGCCTCCCATAGTTTTGCCACAAGTACATTGTCATATGCCTTACTTAGATCAATAAATAGTAAATGCTTTTCTTCTATTTGCTTTCTTATCTATTACTTGCTTTAAAGTAAACAAGTGATTCACGTACGAACGTCCTGCTCAGAATCCACGTTGCTCTTTTGCCTCTTAATGAATATATGCCTTTTCCATTAATTCTTTTGTCTATTTGCGTATAATCTGTTGAACATTGGTGTTACTGTAATATCCCTGTAGCTCTATCATATTGTTCTCTCACTTTTTTGTGTATAGATGTTGGGAACTCAATTTGCTAATTCTCTGTTATTTTTTTCGTATTCATACGTTGGGTAAACTTTTTTGTTTTCTTTTTGTTCAACTTTACAGATATTATATACATATTTTACCTGTTCTGCCGTGATATTTTTCGGTCCTCTGTTTTTAGGTTATCGATTTTTAATTCTATTAGTTCTCCATTATTACTTTTACGTGTTTTAGTTCTCTATTCTGATATTAGTTTCGATAGTTCGGGTAGTTATTCTTTATAGTAAGTTTCCCATTAAGCTCCCTTTATCAGTTCGAAATTGATGTCTGACTCATAAACTTTATGTCGAATGTTTCCGCTATGTTTCTTAGTAACCTGAACTGAATTCCTTTGCTGTACATTAACCTGCATATCTTATTTTAAGTAGTATGCTTTCTTTTTTATTTTGACTTCTCCTTTAATTTCTTTTATTTACCTAATTTTCTTACTTGTTTTTAAATCAAAATTCCATTAATTAATGTGGTTTTTTCTGAAAACGGGGTTTGACCCCTATGCATCGTTGATATAGAAATGTATAGTTGCCTTTATTTTAATATACATGGTGAAAGTTTGGTCAAAATCCATTCTGTACATTTTGTCCATCTTAACTGAGATTCTATAAAAATAAATAGAGAGTTATAATAGGATCTATTATTTTTGTTGCATATTTAGTACTGCATAGGTATGTCACTGTCTTGAAAGAGATAAGAAATGAAATGTTAAAAAATATGCTTACATTCAGGCTTGCTGAAGATACCATTTTTTTTCTAACTCTCTAACTAGTCATCTCTGTAAAATCTTAGAAAGAGTTATTAACTTTCGTCTATCTTGGTTCCTCGAAAAAAGGGACATCTTACTAAAAGAACAAATGGGTTTCAGACGGGAGCGCTCAACCCTTGATCATCTGGTCGGTTTGAAAATTAACATACAAACAGCATTCCGCAACAAGCATCACTTAACCGCCGCTTTTCTGGATTTAACATCAGCCTTTGACACTGTCGACAGAAATTCCATCCTATGTTCCTTACAAGATTGTGGCATTAAAGACAATATGCTCTACTTCATTGAGGAATTTCTCAGAGATCGTTCATTCCGAGTAAAAATCAACAACTGCTTATCTAGCTCCTACCCACAACCTTCCGGTGTACCCCAGGGATCGGTCTTGAGCCCTATCCTATTTATCATTGCTATGAATAGCATTAAATCTCACATTCCACCTCAAGTCTCCCTCCACTTATTTGCCGATGACATCCTAATATATCACGCCTCCTCGGACAAATCGATAAGCGAGAGAATTCTTGAAACGAGCCTTATTAACCTCAACCAGTGGGCCTCCTCCTTGGGATTATCTATCTCCCCCTCTAAATCAGCTACTGTTCACTTTTGTAAACGTAGATCTTGCCTTAAAATTTCTTCTTTACTTCTAAACTCCAATCCCATTCCCAACCCCCCTGCCCACAAATTCTTGGGTCTATACTTCGACTCCTCTCTGAACTTCGGACAACACATTGGCTACCTGGGCTAAATGGGGTTCCCATCGTATCTCATTATTAAGACTACATAACTCTCTCATCCTCTCAAAATTGGATTATGGCTCGGTGGCATACGCATCTGCACCTCCTTACCTTATCAAAAGACTAGATCCCATCCATAATAGCGGATTACGAATGGCCCTGGGAGCTTTCTGTACCTCCAGTTTATATTGCGAGTCAGAACTTCTCCCCCTTCATCACAGAAGAAATCTGTTGCTGCTAAACTATACAAACTCTCTGAAATTCAGACCCTTTATATCTCAGTCCAAATATTTCTTGCATTTCCCCCGTCTCCCAACAATAGTATGTCTGGCTCACATATGAGATTCCTGTCACTGTGTCAAACCACCTCTCATCCGCTCCCAGTCCCGATCACTCATGAAAGATTCACATTCCCTCCATGGAACTCATCGCCCATCATAACCGATCTGTCCTTTCTGGAATACTCTAAGGAGATCTGCAATGGTATTTACCGATGGATCCAGGACCGATTCTAGAGTTGATACAGCTGTCTTTTTTTCGCCTCATAAATACTCTTACTCCCTACATCCCTCCACTGAGATAATAAAAGGATCCCACAAAAAATTATGGACTTTCGCCACTGATTCCTTAAATTCTATTATTTCTCTAAAATCATATAATCCCACTCACCCTTTGATCATAAATATAAAATACAACCTGACAAGAGTAAGCATACAAAAAAAGAAAGTATCATTTCTATGGATACCTTGTCATGTGGGCATCGGAGGAAATGAGGAGGCTAACACTTTGGCAAAGGGTGATCCCACCTCTCTTTCTGTTAATCTAACCTTCTGCCCGGAGATTCGTATTTTCTCCAAGCATAAAATAAGAGCCCTTTGGTGGTTAGAATGGGATCTTCAATTGGAAGAAAATAAGCTAGATGAAGTAAAAGACACAATACACACTAATATTGCTCTTCAGAGCTTTCCTAGAAAACCCCTGTCCGTTATGGCCAGGCTCACAATTGACCACACTAGACTAACACACGGTCATCTTATCGATCGCTCTGATCCCCCCTATGTAACCAATGCGAGGTAGCTCTTTCAGTTAAACATATTCTGGACTTCTGCCCTAAATACTCTCGTCATCTGGTTGAACTTGATATCAAGGGCCCCTTAAATGAGAAACTCTCTTATGAAAATACCATGAAAATTTTCTACTTCCTTCGAGATTCCTCCCTGTTATCTCATATATAAACCTTAATTAGTACATACATGTATAAACATGCTAGTCCTTTAGTATATAACCCTGTTTGTCTTCTGTTTATGTCCCTTATTTTTACTAATATGTATTTTAATATTTTATCTATTTATTTATGTATTTATTTCTGGATAGCATACTAAGGAACGAAGTTTTATTTTAACGCTTTTCCTCTATAGACACCAAAAAACCCCCATGGGTTGACGTGTCTTTAATTAATATAAATCAATCAATCAATCATTTTTTTTCGTTTCTGATTTTTTTTTATCTAGGTTGGGCGCCATAATTATCTTAATATTATCCAACGAGGTCTAACAAAACACGTATAGTCCTAACGTCATAGTAATTTCCATTGAAATTTATTAATCACAGTGTTGTTCGGGCTCGTAGAAAACCTAAAGATTTGAAAAATGAATTTCCGTGAAGATTTCATTCGTTTCCAATATTTATAGCGTTCTAATTGTGATCATTTTGCGTCCCGAAGTTAGAGGAACTATGCGTGTGAATTGTGAATATCGAGAAGGAACTCCAGTAGCATTTTAATTGATTGGTTTATTGATAGATATAGCACAAACTACGATTAAGGAGCCCGTAAACTGATGCCTGCTTATTGTGTTGCCTGTTAGTTGTAGTTCTACAGGATCTAAGAGGAATGAGTGAAGCGACCTATAATTTCTGTGATTCTCTTTCGTACAAAGGAAGCATGTGTGACCGTGTTTTGTTGCGGAAGTGAAGTAGTACGGAAGTATTGCGTAAAATAAGGGTCTTGGTCAATAGTTTCCAACTTCAAAAATACTGAGAGATCAGGAGTTTTCACGAAATTTGAAAGTATTGGTGAAAGGCACTTATGCTAGTCGACATTATTAAAGAGAAAGTTAATAATAAGCTTACTCATTATTTTGGTTGAAATTTGATCATATGATTTAGAACTAGAAGAAATGTGAATCTCTGTTCAATGCACAATAAAAACTAGTCTTTCTTCCTTGTGGCAACTTGAAATTATTTTTTGTGATCTTTATGGTTCTTATTATCTCCTTCCTTTCTAATTAATACTAAAAATCTATTGCGATAAACAAAAGTTTTTAATTAGATCAAAAAAAAATTGTTTTTCAGTAAATTATTCCTTTGAAAACCTATTTTGTAAATTATATGTGAATTTTTAGCCAAATTAAGTTTATTTTAAATTTTAAATTACATTTATTGCTAGAATATTATTCATGAACCGTTGTTTAAAAAAAAAAAGGAATCGCATAATATTGTTTAACACGGCCATGATATTGATCAAGTTTTAAAACGTTTTGTTGAATATATTATTAAAGTTTCAATTAAACTGTATTTAAATAAACTTTAAAGTAGTGTTAATTTGCAAGAAGTTATATTTTTTATATAGCAATTCCTCTGACTATAATTTAAAGAGTAAACAGTGGTATGCCTAATTGGTTCGTTAACATTCATCGTAAAACCATAATTGTACTATAGGGGTTCCTCATACGTTCAATGGTAGACAGCACCCTGCCAACATTGAAACTTTGTAGCAGACCATTTGCCAACCTTTGGTGATGGTGACTCATTAAAAATAAGAACGGAATTTTTATTAACTTCTTGAAAATATTTGACCCGACAATTTGTTTCCGACAGAGAGTCTGTTCGTTTAATCTTCGCTATTACGTCACTTTAAGGCATAAACACTTAAGGTGCGAATTATTATGGCGAGCCGCGTTGGTAACGAGCCTGCCGCGATCCTCTTTTCATTTTTGCCGATTTCGATTGACGTTGAGAGCCTTCGACTGCCGTCGCAAAAAAGATAATAAAATCGTCTGGAATACAAGCTAATTTCATAATCTTTCTATTGTTGGCGAGCAGCGCGACTGAGACTCGTAGTGATCCATTTTCTATCGGTTTTTGGTATGACCTCAAAGGATTTTTTTATCTAGTTCAGCGGCTTTATGGTACTTTTTTTCGAAAAAATTTACTTTGCAGCGAGACCGACGACACGAGAAATACGATGAATTTGACTTGTTCTATCCTAGACGCTTTTATTATCTCCTTTGACGGGCTGCCGAGTGTCTGGAGAAATTCATGTGGTGGCACAACATCAATCAAAGTCGGTAAAATTCAAAGGAGGTTCGCGACAAGCTCGTCACGGACGCGGCTTGTCATATTTATCATCAAATAGTTAAATGAATAAAATTGCGCTACGAGAATTTTGCTTCTGGTAGAATTTCTCTCGCCCTCCGTTCGTAGATCGATTCGATTATAATCAGTAGAATAAAAATAATTTTTATACCTTTTAGTGCAAAATTGGTCACAAAATTTAAAAAGATCTTCCTACTTCGAACATTGTTTTATATTATTTTCTTAAATGCTTCTTTCAATTTATGATGAATCACTAATTTTAAATTTTTCAATCTTTTTATTTTAATATATTAAAACTATTATCTAGTTGTTACAAAATGCAATGATAAACGTAATTAATAAATAAAAATAATATTATTAGCATTTTATTATCACCCATTAATCTTCTTACAATAATTTGGGCTATTGACTAAGAAACGACAGAAAATTAATATTAAAATTTGATACAGTGATTCAAAAAACCTTGAACCCAACATTATCATACAATATTTGCAATTTACCCTCAGCAATTATTAACATAATTAAATTATACTTAAACGTGAAAGTATATAGTACGTAAAACAATAAAATATACTTATTCTTTTTTAAACAGTAATAAATTCTCAGATACTATTAACATCTTCTTTTTAATTACTTTTTTAATTGTTGTACACATACAATTTTCTTTTAAGTTTTTGACCTGAAACTATAATTTCTTTGTCTTCTTTTTGGATTTACCACACTTTAAAGAGTTGTCTTGAGTTATCGCTTCACAATAGCAACTTAATTATAGTAATATATCAAATATTCATATTGTAGCATATGTTAAAGGCCAATCAAGAACTTAGGTTACAACCTGAAGACTGATTCCATAGATATATAGACAACGCATCCCCGCTGCTCGCCGTAGCCAAAGTGCAAAAGAGAAATAAAACTGAAAGCCGTATTCTTCTCTCTTTCGAATGGGCGTGGCATAAACTAATTATAGTTTGGATCTCCTCATTATGAATTCAATCCATTTTTGATGTCCTGGCTGCTTGTCTAAGGAAATCTACCTCAGTTGCGAGTAACTTTTTTTTTAAATTTATTTGCCATATTTCAAATCCGTAGGTCAGTATGCTTTTTAGAATACTTTCATATTCAATGTTATGTCGGATATTCTCCCAGGTGTGATGTGTAATCGAAGGTTTTCGGGTATCCCCTGTGTGTGCTGAGTCCCTCTCAGAACTGTAAGGCAGCTGAGGTTTCGATGAAATCTCATTCACCATTTTCAAAGGACACTGTACGGCGTCTGTGGGCGAACTGTCGCTTGCAATTCGGGTGCTGTCGATTCCGTGTGTACGTGGGGTACGTTCGTTGGCCGGATGGTTCTGGCCAATCAGGTTGCGAGACCTGTTGCTTGTCATCGACCCAACAACTTAAATAGCAAAGATGACTCTCGGCGATTGCTTAATACTTGGAAATACATATATATATATATATATATATATATATATATATATATATATATATATATATATATATATGCGCAGGTTATACCTTGGTTCTGCCTGGTTGGTTTTCTCTCCTCTCTGGGTCTGTGCCTCTTCTCGGCTCGCTGTCCTGTTTCTCTGGTGTGTTGTTTTTGGTTTGGTTTTGAGTAGAGTTTTGAAACGTTTTGTGCATCATCTCTTTTGTGAATGTTTTTAATGCTTTCTATTTCGAGAGCTTCTCTGATGATGCGCATTTTATAGTGTTTAATGGGTGCGATTTGTTTGGTTTCCTGGAAATTTATAATGTGTCCTGTTTCCTGATGATGTTGGAATAAAGCTGATATCGTTTGCTTATTCTTTATGCTATTTTTATGTTCTTGGATCCTTGTAGAGATTCTTCTGTTTGTTTGGCCAATGTATTCTTTTTCACAGTCACTACATGGGATGCTGTACACGCCCTGATTTATGGCCTTTTTAATATTGTTCTTTTTAGCGCTTCGTGGGTTTAGTTAGTCGTAAGGATCTGGAGATCAGTGTGTTGGCGACCGATTGCAACTGTGATGGATGGTGGTGTGATTCGGCGTTGAGATATGTGTTTGTGTGTGTGGGTTTTCTGTAGACCGTATAATCGATCTGGTGACTAGAAGGTCAAGGAAAGGTAGCTGCTTGTTAACTTTGACCTCCAATATGAACTGAAGGAATATATATATATATATATATATATATATATATATATATATATATATATATATATATATATATATATATATATTAGAAAGAATTCGTGACATGCAACATCCTTGTCTCAATCCTTCGGTAATGAAAAAACCTGCTGTTAAGGTATTGTTTATTTTTACTTTTGACTGAGCTTCTGTGTATAGTTTTTTTTTTATTGCATTTATAATGGTAATACTAATTGGGGACTCATACAACGCCTCAAAAAGCATATTTATTAGAATATTGTCATAGGCCTTTCTGAGATCAATAAACACAAAGTGGGTTTTGTGGAATCTGACAAGTCTTTTCTAATTGCTGGAGTTTTGGTAAAGATGTTATCAATTGTGGATCTTTCAGCTCGCAAACCAGACTTTTCTTCGATTTGGGATATTTGATATTCAATTAAGTTACTACTCGTCCATTTAAACGGTTAAGTGTAGCGTTAACTGAGAGTCCTTTGTAACTTCCACATTATCCTTTGAGACATTGTTTATATATGAGTGTAATCCACTTGTGAAACATAATTGTAATTATTCTGTGAAGTTTATTTTATCCATATTTCATTCGTTCTGGTGCTAGTCCTTCCGGTCCAGATACTTTTCTATTCTTTCTCATCTAAGTTCACATATCTTTGATTTATTTGAAATTAAAAATGCATCGCACTTAATATATATAATATATAATTTATATATATATATATATATATATATATATATATATATATATATATATATATATATATATATATATATATATATAATAAACGGGAAGTTATCTTACATCACTTTCAAATAGTTCTATAAAGACAGTGAAGTGTTTTTCTGAAGAAATTCGAAAAGTGATACCTTGATATTTTAATTTAGGGTCTAAGGGTTAATGCTTCGTGAGTTTACGATTCATATTGTTTGTAAAATGAACGTAGATTTTATTGAACATAAGTGTTTCATTCAGCACTATGTGGCTAGACTATGCTAAATAAACTAAATATAACAGTAGCGGCACTTTATTTGCTACTTAGGTTTACACAATGCAACATTATATTGGAGTATTTTGAATAAATAAAAGCAAAAGCTACTTTATATGCAAAAAAGGTGAGTTAAAGGTTATCCGAATATGTATCATTGTTTTATTTTTGGATTATATTTAGTTGATAACTAAAGTGGATTTTTGAATACTTTATTGCATAATGTGTGTCCAATGTTTTCGTAATAAATTACCTCGAAATAGGAATAAAAGGATACAAGAAAATCTCGCGCCTTTTAAAATTATTTCTATTTAACAAATTTTGTAATTTTTATTTCTATCTAACAAATTTTGTAATTTTTGACCGAATGCAAAAATTAAACAGATACTACATTTTTTCTTGTATTTACGCTTCCAGTCTGTACTGCTTCTATTTATTATTATATATTAGGAATAATTGAAAAAATGTTGACAATATTGTGTATTCCACACGATATAAACAGCTTTGGAGGTTTTTATTTCGTGAATAAATTCACTAAATAGAAAATGCTATGTGACGTAATTAATTAGATTTTTTAAGACTGATACAATAATACCCCACTCGATGTTTTTATACAATTTCTTGACATCTAAATCTCTCATTAGCGTTATCTATGCATACGAAATAATTGTCACAAGGTATGTTTTTTCTTATCATGTTTACCATCGGTTATGAGAGAAGTGTAGATTACAATACACAACCTAACAACTAAAACATAGGTACTTCCTTTCTAATAACTATGTAGCATATACAACAATTTCTACAATAAATCCAAAAAAAATACGGGGTGATTCATTAGTGAGTAGATTTTAAGAAAAGCAGAATAAATTTATTTTAAAATCGAAGCCATTTTTTCTAAAAAGTTAATTAATTGATTGGGTGATAGAGCAAAATAGGATCAAGAAGCCCTTACGGTGCAGCTTGAAGGCTTATTATGTTATATATATATATATATATATATATATATATATATATATATATATATATATATATATATATATATATTCTATGTCAGTGTTTCCCAAACGATGGTTCGCGAACTCCAAAGGGTTCCCGAGCTTTATAAAGAGGGTTCGCGAAAAAAATATAATGCGGAATTTTAAATTAAATATCACAATAGGCAACAATCTGTTACGCGACGAGTCGCTACCCCACTGACGATGCGAGTATATTCTCGAACGAACCGGCAACTTCTACTTCGGTGAACCAAGACTTTTCCCGAATGCAAACAAAAGAACGACAATAACGTCTGCTGATATAAATATGTCGCAGTCACATATAAGAAAGAATAGAGATATTAAGAACCTCAAGCGATTGAGTTAGTAATTAATGTATAGTATATACATAAATATTACTAGTGTAAACGAATTTAGTGATTTCTTCTTGTGTAAATTAATTTCAACAAATACCAAAGCTTTACAAACCGCCCGTAAGCCCGTCAAACGTAAAAGTAAATAATTATTGCTCCGTAAATGCATGATGGATCGTTGATTAAAAAAGGGTAGTTTTGTCAAGTGTGATCAAAAGCTGGAAAATCAATCAGTTGCTTCTTCTACTTCAATCCCTGATTTGGAACTAACACAGGGTGACAGTCGTAGTGCGCTACTATCTGAAAGCAAAGAAAAAATAGGCGATTGGAATGGGAAAAAAGGAAAGAAACGCAAATATGACAGTGATTCTTTACAAATGGGTTTTTATTTTACCGAGAAGGAGTCAGAACCTAAACCGCTTTTCTTCGTAGACATCTTGAAACTAGACATCCGGATCACAAGGATAAACCGATTGAGTATTCTAAAGGAATATTGGCGGGTAATGAAAAGTCTAGTGTTTCTTTTTTTCTAACAGATTTAAACGAAGATAGTAAAATGGCTTCCGAGGCATCATTCTGCGTTAGTTATAGAACTGCAAGATCTGGAGAAGGACATACACTGACGGAAAATTTGATTGGTCCGTGTACTAAAGACATCACGGAGTGTATGCTTGTAAAAAAAGCGGCAAAGAAAATGGTCCCTTATCAAGCAACACAGTGTCACGGAGAATTAATAATTTAGCAAATGATGTGAAAAGTAAACTTTTAAAAAAATAAAATTGAGTTATTTCATTATTCAGCTTGACAAGTGGACCGATGTAGCAAACAATATTGCTTGTCTATGTTAGATAAATTTTTAAGAATTCTATTCAAGAAGATATATTATTGCAAATCAATGCCCGGAACAATTTCTGGTCTTGTGGTGCAGGTAGAGAATGTCAACCATAATATTAAATAGCCTCATTGCTGTATTCATAGACAAACATTGGCATGTAAGCGCATTCCTGGACAGTTATCGAGTACTTTAAACGACCCTGTAAAAATTGTAAATTCAATAAAATCGCGTGCTACTAACTCTCGTCTATTCCATGTACCTCGGAAGACTCCACGTTTCTTTAGTATCTCATTTACAAGTTAGATGGCTTTCTCGTCGCAAGGGTTTGACTCGCTTGTTTGAATTGGAGTCTAACGGAATTTTGTCTTGATAATCCATTTGATTTATTCTCTTTTGTATCTGACATTCTTAGATTGCAAAAACTTGCATACTTAGTCGAAATTTTTTCTAAATTAAATAATTTAAATCTGTCTTTAAAAGCCACGCTAAAGAAGTTCAACTTTTGGATACAATGTCTGTAGGTGAATGAATACGAATGTTCTAGTTCTCTCAGCCCCATTTTATTAGAAAATGAAATTAAACTTACCGAAAATATTAAAAGGAATATTACTGAACATTTCAAACATCTTCAATTGACTTTCTAGAACTATTTTCCGAATAAATCTATTAAATCTCGATCGAACAACTGGATACGTAATCCTTTTCAAGGGGATATAACTTCGGATACTTCTTTAATTTTACTGGAAAAAGAAAAGCTCATTGACTTATCCTCTGACAATTCCCTAAAAACTGTTTTTAAAGATCACTCTTTAATTGATTTTTGTCTCCGTGTAAGAAATGAGTATCCTGTTTTGGCTGAAAAAACTATTAAAATTGTATTGCCCTTTTTACAACATATCTACGCGAGAAAAGATTTTCAACATACACTTACTTGAAAGATAAATATAGAAACAGATTAAATCCAGAATCTGATCTAAGACTGAAACTTTCAGACATCGACCCAAATTTTGAATTTCTTTGTTCCACCGAACAGGCACAAATATCCCATCGAGGGTATTTTTCACCTCATATAAATCATGCCGATAATTCGCTTGTACTCTCTCCTCTATTGAAAACAACATAACCTTGGTTTGGTTCCAGACTATATAGCAAGGTATAGCACAATATTCGATGTTAATAATACAGTCCTTTTCATTCAAGATAATCTATCAACAACTTGCCGCGTTCCAAAATTTAGTAACTCTTACCTTTCCTGCCTTTTTCAGTGTTGGTTCTCTTTTGCCTGTCTTCTGTTTCGATTATTGTTTGATCTTTGGCGTATACTGATGGATCCCGGACTTGTTCATAGTAACAAACCACTACGAATGTATTTTGGGCTGTTTTGATACGAATATGAGTTAGGTCCATAGTCAGCAAACCTGTCAGCAAATGTATCACTTATCTCACTGACAATTTTCTCATGAAGCTAACGTTTCAAGGTGACAGTCAAAATAACTCTATGATTGTCATTTTTAGGGGAGACCAAACATTTTTTATCCCTTTCTTGTAGAAATATGGTAAATGTGTTTTTGATCTCATATAATAAAAAGCGTACATTTTCGTCTTAACGTGCCGTGTGCAAAATTTTGACTAAGGAAGGCTTAACATCAATGCAAATCAGGATACGAATGAAAGCGTTTACAAGAACTCTGGTCGTTAATTCCAAACTATTAAATTTCATGTTAAGAAAATTATTCAAGTAAAAATTACCCCATGAATGTCACCAGCACTGAATTTTGCAGTCAGCGGGGTCCCAATTGCATCTTTAATTTAGATGGACGTACCAATTTTTTATTTTTATGTATTTTAAGCCACTAAATGCGATTTTTTAGCGTTGAAGTTTGGTGAAATAATATTGTTATAAACAAATAATTGTTAAAACACTTAGCAATACCATTTTTGAAAGTAAAGCGCTCGGTATTCGGCTACATAATGTGCTTACAAGTAGGCTTTCCTCTCCGCGCCCTATCGGCAATGAGTATATATAGGCGGCCAAACGCCATTTGTTTATAGTCTAAACAAACATTTAAAACATGACTTTTTCGTATGGCATTTTATTATAGCTTTATAGATCTTAATTCGAATTTTCAAACACTACGACCCAGATTTAAAATTTTTATTCAGTTAAGAGTTATAAACATCCAAATATCTCATTTTTAAATGTTTAGCATTGTTTATCTCGGAAATTAAATGTCGTACCAAAAAAATAATAATAAACTTTTTTGTTGTGTTAGTGGGATCGATTATCCTCCTTAGAGTTCTCCCTCACATTACTTTTTATTCTCAAAACTGAAATTATACCTAAAAAAGTTAAAAGATTGACCCTAAAGATCCAGAATACTATGATAGTGATGTAAAGTCTATAAGTAAATATTGTGAGAACTATATAGAAAAATAATATAATTTTCTTTCTTGAACTGCACTGAATACATCAAATTATATTCTGTTTTAAAATACCATTAAAAATAAAACACTAACAAAGATAGTGTATGACCCTTGCAAGACCGATGAGTTATTCATAAGAACGGAAAATTAAGCATTTAAAATGAAAAACTGATATTACACTGTATTGCTAAATACTCAAATAATATGTTATAAAAGTTATCACGTAACAAAATATTTCTATAGAGATAAATTTTAACATATACCATGACTTTATTTTTTTTAATCTCAACTGCTTATTCTCCACTATTTTTGAAAGATACAAATCGGAATGACTTGATGAAAACGTTGAACGTCAAAATTTTACGTTTGAAATAGAGAAATTAACTTCGAGGAAACAACATTTTGCGCGATTTGCAAAGTTGGCCAAGGCCCAGTTTCATAATGTCTGGTTACCAAAACGTTAAGATAAGAGCGTCGATTATTTATAAAAAACTATTTGATAATTGATAGTTTCAATTGTACCGACAATGGCTTAACTTTACCAGTGAACGATCCTGTGGTTACTTGTTAAACCAAAAGGACATAACTTCATTACACTGTCAGCACTTTTTGTTTGCCCATAGTTCGTATGAAAAAAGAAAAATCATTTGCGTTTTTGTTTTAAAAGTACTGTATGAATAACTATTGAGTTAACACATGACAATAGCGAGGACAGTACATTGGGACAAAACAATATGGTCTACGTATAAATGCATGGTTTAAGGCCATGACAATTGGAATTTCACAATTTCATTTTCTGAGTTAGAACGCCGGGCTATCGACTCAAGATAATGTCTTCCGTCGTTGTTATATAATTTTAATGTGAACAGCTGGAGACAGGACAGTAGGACAATAGTTGTTAAACAGGGCGGTAGCTCGTTTAAAAAATGGCGCCAAAATTTAATTCTTCTTACTTTTTGTTATTTGATCTTCCACGATATCTAATAGATCTCCATAATCTTTTTTTTTTTAATTTATTAGAATCGCACGGCGGGGTAGCTGATCTACTTCCGGTCAGTTTGAATACCGAAAAATATAAACGTGAATACAGTTTTAATTTATTGTCTTCTGAATAAAAACTTTTAGATCTGTTCCCGCAATCTAAGATAATGCTATATTATCTTGTCATAAATATTGGAATTTTTATCGTTAATTTGAAACCATAAAAAATTCTTCTAAGTTGTTGAATCTTTAGAAAATGGCTCACTTCATAACTGTAACTAGTCCTTAATTTAAGGGCCAGATGAGTTCCAATCGTCCCTTTAATTTAGATGGATCCAACAAGTTTTTATTGTTATGTATTTTGAGGAGTTGAATAAGATTTTTTAGGGAGGAAGTGCGGTGTAAATAAGATGTTATAACGAATAATTTGTAAAACATTTTTCGATCTTTACAAGAAAAAGGAGCGCTATTCGGCTACATAGTACGCTTGCTAGTAGGTTTTCATTTCCGCACCATACAGGCAATGAGTATACATAAGCGGTCAAATGTAATCTGTTTATAGCAAAAAAAAAACATTTCAAACGCTATCTGTTTCTAGCCGAAAAAAACATTTAAAAACTTTTTCGTATGAAATTTTATTACAGCTTGTTTTTCTGAATTAGAATTTTCAAACACTGTAAACAAGATTAAAAATTTTGTATTCAATTAAAAGTTAATAACACCTAAAAGCCGTATTATTTAAATGTTTAATATTGGTTATTTTGGAAACTAAACGTACGAAAAAATTAGAAAGAATTTGTTATGAATGCCGCTTCAGTGAGATTTTTAATTAAATATTGTGAGAAGTATATAGAAAAATAACATTATCTTCCGCCATATCAGGATAAGAATTTCTGGACTACCCTACGTACATAATATTATATTCTGTTGCAAAATTCCTCGAAAAATAAAGTACTAACAAAATATGCATTACCCTTGCAACACTGATAAGTTATACATAAGGACGTAGAAATAAGCAGTCAAAATAAAAAAACATGAGATTACACTGTATTACTAAATACTTCAAATAAACCATTATAAAGTTATCACTTATTAAAATATTTCTATATTCGTAAATTTTTAACATGTATATCATGACTTTATTTTTTTAATTTTAACTGCTTATTTCTCGATTGTTTTTGAAAGATGTGTATTTTTATATTAGGCAGAAAGTTTTGCAAATCGAAATGACTGGATGAAAATGTTTAATGTCAAAATTTTATAACATTTGAAAATAGAGAAATTAACTTCGAGGAAACAACATTTTACACGATTTCACAATGTCTGGTTACCAAAACGTTATGTCAAAAGCATTGGTTATTAACAAAAAACTGTCTCATAACTGATGTTTTAAATTGCATCAACAGTTAACCATGGATTAACTTTACCAGTGGACGATCCTGTGGTTATTTGCTGAATCAAAAGGACATAACCTCATTACTTTGTCTGAAAATTAAAAAAACAATCAGTAGAATGACGCAGCGGTAACACCGATCCACTTCTGGCCGGTAGTGTGAACACTCCTTAATTACTTACTAGTATATTACTCAACAACTTCATTATGAAGCTGGGACTCAATGGTATTCTTATTTGTCTAGGAGAGATACAGAAAGAATCTCTGCCTCCTCGGAGACGTTAACACCCCTATTTTTGATTTATTCCTTTAATAAAAAATTAACACTAAAGCTTTAAAAGAAAATGAATCTTGAAGATTTATTCTTCTCGGCTCTCAGTGAATATCCTGTACCACTGGAAAACTCTTATACGAGAGATATAATACTCCTCTAAAATAATTTTATCTAAAAGACAAATTCTTTGCTTAATTGACTTCACCAGAGTGAAAATCGTTACGAAGCACAAACAACAACCAACAAAAACACCTGCATCTTATTTGCTCATATATGTAGTGTCATGAATTTTCACATAATTATTACTGACAGTTGTACCAACTTAAAAAAAATGACAGTTGGAATTCTTCATACGCGCACGGTTTAAATGGAAAAGTTCCATTTATTTCCGGAAAAAAGATATATTAGATAGGTTAATTTTTTAAAATCAATATTTTTTTGCCACAAGATGTGGAGCAGTCAGTGCACAATTTTTTTTTCAGTCTATATTTAATTTTCTTAAAACCATACATGCACATAGTTTTATTTTCCTGTAATTTTAAAGAATTATCTATTGTAATGGCTCGGGATTAGTATTATTTTTTAAAAAAGTTAATAAATTTAAAAGATTACAAATATTTAAAAAGAAAAAAAATTATTTCATTTAAAGTCTTTACTAAATTCGAATTAAATATAAAATATAAAATCTGAAGGCCAAGAAAAGAATGTCACTTTGCTGACGTAGGAACTACAATTACGCACTGTTAAAAAATAAAATTTCATCGCGTAGACCCTCGATCATGCGACCTTTGTTGCAAAACAAGTTAAATTGAAAAAATCTGGATTTTTACCAAATTACATGATCATTTTTCGGGAATCCACCCTCAATAATCATAATCAGGGGGTACAATACAAATAAAAAATTTTGGTGGTGCCAGGTCTCTTCATCGGCTAATAAAACCCACTGGACTCCGCGACTATGAACAATGCAATCGTACATATATTGTTATACTTATCCATTATCTAATTTTACCAGAAATTCATTCTGGTAAAATCTGAACCAAAACCTTCAAATGTCTGTCAAAACGGAATGTGAATTAAATGTGTTATTTTTTGAGATATTAGTTTCTTATACACTAATAAGTTGTTACTGTTTTACAGTCATAAGTTAAGCAAAATTTTAAAAATATGTTTAATTATAAAATAAAATTATAAACAGGTAAAGCCAGATTCCCCAATAAGGTTCAAAATTTATCCGATATGGTTTCCAAGGAAGTTAAATCTTCTAATCGGCCAGATTTATTTTGCTTATGATATTGTCTTAATTTATATTGCATATGTTATCAAATAAATGCTTATATAGGGATATAAAAATAACAACCTAGCAATAAAGCCTTGAAATATGTAAGAGAAATAGTTTTATCTGGAAAAAACATAAAAGTCTTTTTTTGCCGGTTCATTAATAAAAAAAATATTTTTTGGGTCTAAAACTTACTTGACTTATCGTTGCTCTTATCTGTGTAAACCATCTGCTGTCAATTTTGAACAGTTTTAAAGTTAAACCATGTTGATGAACTGGGAAGGTAATATTTTTTTGTTTGTCCCCTTTTTTTAAAGAACGATTAGATCGATTTATAACGATGAAAACCAGTTATGCAGTCTAGTACTATCGGTCGTCTAATCAATGTTTAAAAATTAATTATTTTCCACTAACGGTTTTTAGTAAATAGGTACTTATGTGAAAAAATACAGGGTTATTTTATCTGCCTTTGTAAAAGGGGAATGGCGTAAATCAGGTTGAAAATGGCGTCCAACTGTTGATCTCCCATTACTGATTCCCAGAACCTATGTGACTTGTGAGTTCAAATTGAATATAGTCAGATAAATAAAATATAAAATTCTCAACTGGCAGTCTTAGGCGTGATTTAGGACGAGATGAAATGAAAGCTTGTAAAATGCATAAACGAAATTCGTAAGTAAAAATAGACAACGCGTGAGCAGAGACAATAGGAGAGAACGTCTACCATCGTTACTAATAGTTGGTGACTTTGTTGATAAAATTTAATTTTTACCTTATAAATAAAATGTTGCATAAAATATGATTTTTAAACTATTTCTTTTTAATTAACATACTTTCTTTTTCAGGCCACACCCGTACTCAGTGCCTTAAAACGAAGTTACTCGAATGTAGCTCCTACAACAAAATTGTTTATCGATGGTCAATTTGTAGACTCCAAAACAACACAATGGGTGGATTTGCACGACCCAGCTACAAACAATTTGGTTACCAAAGTGCCACAAAGCACACAAGCAGGTACAAAATTAAATCAACTAGAGTATTTGTTTTGAGTTTTCGGTATTTAACTGTCAAACCTAGATCGCATTTGAAAACTAACGAAATGAAAATTCACATTCTCAATATGGTTTATCTAAGCCAGGTTTAAATTTTTGGGATAAAAATAAGTTATGCAGTCTAATATTTTCAATCTTCTAAATTTAAAAATTAACAATATTCCATAAAGGTTTGCAATAAGTATAGGTACTTATATAAAAAATATATATTTACGTAATTTTTATTTTTTAGTATTGCTCTTGAGAGAACGGTATCCACTATAAAAAGAATATAATTTAGTGCACTTAGTTTATAATATTTCATTACTAATTTGTAATACAACGCCATGTTTAGAAATACTGATCTTTACGAAAAGCAGATAGCTCTAATAACGGTTCCTATAAAAATTGTTTCGCAATTAGTGAGTGTATATTAACAGCGATATCATTTCCATGGAGAATATTACACAGGACGACAACATTTGAATTTGACATGCGATTTGACTCATCAGCTCTGGTTTTTGAGATGTCCTTACCTAAATGTGCAAAAAGCTGTTTTTTAATATTAAAGGTTATATTTCAGAGTAACAGGAAACTTGTCGACATGGCACGATAGAGCATCTGAAAATACCACTCATCGCCTTCAAAACACATATTTCACCATTTCAAAATCTGTTTTCCTTCTTGAGATATCGCTTGTGGAAATTTATGGTTTGGCGACCATTTGCACCCTCTGAGATAACGCTTGTGGAAATTTATGGTTTTGTCGACCATATACACCATATGGATAAGGCAAAAAACTCGCGAAATACTGAACAACATTCATTTTTCCAAAAATATGTAAAAAGAAAAGTTGTCTGGAATGTCCCAGGAAAATCGGGGGTTTTTGGGATCGCTAATCATTAATCTGAGGTCAAAATTTGATAATCTCAATATCTAAGATGGCGGATGTGAAAATCGCAAAAACTACAAAGAAAAATTGATGATTATTGCCGAGTCTTGTTACTCTGGGTTTAAGTAAAAAGATTTGGCCGGAATCATCGATTTTTTATGGTTCTTCGATTTTCACACCCATCAAATTAAACCCGTCATTTTGAATATCGAATTTATCAAATTCTGACATCAGATTTGTGATCAGCGACACCAAAAATTCTCGATTTTCCTGGGTCATTTCAAACAACTTTTCCTATTACATAATTTTTGGAAAAATGAATATTTTTTCAGTATTGTGCGTTTTTTTTTCACCTGCCCATATAGTGCAAATGATCGGCAAAACCAATATTTACACAAGCAATATCTCAGAAAGGAAAAAATGTTTTGAGACGATTCAAAACGGATTTGGAAGGCAATGAGTGGTACTTTCAGCTGCCCCGTCGTGTCATGTCGAAAAGAATCATGCTACACTGAAACAAAACCCCCAACATAACAAAAACCAGCGTTTTTACACTTTTAGGTTAGGATATCTGGAAAACCAGAGCTGATGGGTCAAATTGAAGGCCAAATTTGGATTTAGCTTGTTATAGACCTTCGAAAAAGAATAGTCTCATTTCTAAGTCTGATGTTAAGGGAAATTTTGTCGGCCTATGTTATTAAAACAATTATTTTCTCTGCTAGTGCTAATTGAACTTTAATAATTCATGTTTTTATGCGTTAGTAATTACTATTTTCAACTGAATTATTGCGATTGAACTGGAATTACTTATGTCGCCATTAGCACTATCGGTAATACGATTTCTCTAATAAATATGTTAACAATAGTTGATTTACTACCAGTTACATAATGTTCATTTTTATTTTCGTACAAAAATAGATGTTGGAATTACAACCTTAATTATTATGACAAACATCATTGATAAAAACTTAACTTAAAGTCAATAAAATCGAAATTTAATCTTAACAGCGCAAGGTGATTGATATTTCTTGCCTTGGAAATTATGCCATAACGGACAAAGATGTGAGACCAATCATCACATATGGGGCAGTGATCTGGAGTAAAATAATCAATCTGATCAATACGAGAGCTAATCTCTCGAAAATTCGGAGCAATGGGGCCATGAAAACGTGCCCAATGGCCGCCATGGAAGTAATCCTAAACCTTATACCTCTACATATATTTGTGGAGAGTATGGCGAAGAAGATAATATATAGAATTATGGAAGATGAAATCACAAAACGAAGGTCCAATCTCTTATCCAGAAATCAACAAATCTGAGACATACCCCAAGATGCAATAAAAAAAATTCAATTATGGGAAAAACTTCAACTCAAAGTTGAGTCATAAAAGTGAATGCCATTGAAAAACTTTTAAAAAATCCATTAATTGATATACAGAAACTGGAATAGGAGCGTATAGACCCACTATGGAAGCTTGGGTAACTTACAAAGCATTTTCCAAGCGGAAATACACGCCATAAGGAAATGTATTCAATTCAGCAAAGGAAAAACTATCGCCGATTAACATTGTAACGATGTCATATGTCTTGGCAACTATACAATTAATAAAAAAATAAATGTTTTTAAATTTAAATCTTGCTCCATCCTTTTCTAGAGCTCTTGTATGCAATACAAAATTAATGATTTGATAACTAGAAAAAATTCTAACTCTAAGACCGACCCTGTACATATTTGGATGCTCGTGTGAATTACGTACCGACAAATCGTATCTTATCATATCGGCACCCCTTATTAATAAGGGGCAATAGCTTTGCTGTAAAGGCAAATCGCCCTCTCGTCTCACGGTCCAAAGCTTAGCTAAAACCCGAGCTACTCTTCTAGTTACACAGACTCTGGTTTGTGGGCACTAACAGTAGAGACTCTTGAATAGTCGGATATGTTTCCTCGAAAATCTCCTTCTTATACTCTCAAATCAAACGTTAAAAATATGAAATGCATGAACTGCCGGAGGCAGGGGTAGGTCCAGATGGAAAATTATTGAATAACTTGGACAAAAATTACTTAAAATATGTTTTTAATATACCGTATTTAAAAAAAAGAACGCTGTAATAACTAATCTATATCTATGTCTGTCATCTGTCAAAAAACTAACTCATAGAGAAAGGAAACTTTATTTTTAAGTTTTGCTAAATTGTCGTTTGTTTTTTCTATTTTGTGAACAGTTCGAAGTGAATATGTCTTTATCTCTTGCTAATTGTATATAATAGAATAGGACACAAGTAAATTTAATAAGTCCCAGGAAGGCAAATTACTTTTCCCACAATGACTTTATATTTGTTTAAGTATGAGTAATTTTATTAAGAAATAATGAGTTTAATATTCATTCCCAAAAGTCCAGGAGTGTTTTAGAGTAGTTTTATTTTCTGTTTATATAAAATACATTTTATCATTAAATTTGTAGAACATGTAGAATATTCTAGATGTAGTTGTATATTTATCTTAAATTTTAGAAATGGAGGCAGCTGTAGAATCGTGCCAAAAGGCCTACGCTTCATGGAAAAATACCTCAGTATTAGCCAGAACACAGATAATGTTAAAGTTACAGTCAGTCATTAGAAGGGATTTGAAGAAAATTGCCGCAAATATAACTTTAGAACAAGGAAAAACATTAGCTGATGCCGATGGCGATGTCATAAGAGGACTTCGTAAGTTTTGAACTTGTTATGTTTTAATAGTTATACAAAGAAATCGAAAAACTACTCTAAAATCTTCAAAATTTTGAATAAAATATTTTAAATAAATTTTCAATAAATCTTTGTGATAAAGGAGGTATCACAAATAAAGTATTCAGACATAATAATTGACAGATTCTTGAAGTGGCATGTTTACATGGGGTATATTTAGAACAAAATTCTATATAGCAGATTTTTCCAAGTATTAGGCAATCGCTGGCTATCATCTCTGCCATCGAAATTGCAAAGAGGCCTAACACCTCAAAATAGCAGAGGATAGCCAGCGATTGCCTAATACTTGGAAAATCTGCTTACAAAATATCATCCAGTAGTAGGTAGTAACGAAATAGATTACAACTCGGCAACGCGACCCCAGACACTGGCAACAGAGCCGATGACGCGCAGCAGGTCTCGCAACCTAATTGATCAAAACCATCCGACCAACGAAAGCGCCTCACGTACACACGGGACCGACAGCACCCGAGTCGCAGGCGTCAGTTCGCTCGTAGACGCCGTAAAGTTAGCTTTGAAAATGGTGACTGAGATTTCACCGCCTTACAGTTCTGAGAAAGACTCAGCACATACCCGAAAATCTTCGATTACATATATATATATATATATATATATATATATATATATATATATATATATATATATATATATATATATATATATATATATATATATATATATATGAAGTTAATGCAAACTTCGTTCCAACCATATCCTTTCCATGTTAGAGGTTGCACAGTTGGAACAAATTGCTAAGGAACACAATTTATCCTATTTCACCACCATCGAAATGATGGCCTACCTGTACCACCATACCAAGAACTTACCCTCCCCGCCACAGTACGGCATAATGTGGATATATTCACTGCCATTGCATCTCACACGGAGGGATCCGTGAAATCCGCATAAACATGTATACGCCATCCGGCGGGAGGTCGGCGAAGCCGCGTTCAGTATTTGCTTGCTTCCTTCCGATCTGTCCTTCGCAGAGCCAGGTTCATGTCGGTACCTTGATGAATCTAGTAGAAACGAAACATGTACCTCTGCCGTATCACTGTGACGGGGAGGGTAAGTTTTGACTTTCTTCTCGGTATGGTGGTACAGGTAGGCCATCATCTCGATAGTGGTGGAATACGATAAATTGTGTTTCTTAGCAATTTGTTCCAACTGTGCAACCTCTAACACGGAAAGGATATGGTTGGACCGAAGTTTGCATTTACTGTTCGCATTTTACTTCATTCATGTACGGAGCTGCATATAGTTGTACGTTTGCTGAATGTGATTTCAGCACTACAACGGCATGCATCTCACACGGAGGAATCCGTGAAAGCTACATAAACATATATATATATATATATATATATATATATATATATATATATATATATATATATATATATATATATATATATATATATATATATATATATATATATACATATATATATATATATATATATATATATATATATATATATATATATATATATATATATAATGTTTTCGTCCGTGTAATTTTAAAATAAAATCGGAAATTCTTGGCTATGCGATCTAAAGACCGTTAATAAATATTATTCTTATGTTAAAAAGTGCGGAGATCTCCAAGATAATGGAAAAACTCCGGGTCCGAAAAATGACAACAGCGCTGTTTCGTTCTAGTTTGGGATTCATCAGACCATTGCGATCGGGACAAACCAGCATCTCGCATATGTGTCATATAAACAGATTTCACAGTTGAAAAATGGTAAATAAGACACAGTGGCGACATCTCGATGGCTTACTCAATAACACAAGAACAACACAAACCAACAATGTTGTATAAAACCGCCATGTGGTGGCGCGATGGTAAATTAAAAAAGAACTTATCCAACCTCGACACACGAAATGTTCTACTCCAAGGATAGAGGTCGCATTACTCGGCATCGGCAACCAAACCAACCACGAATTCCGCAGTTTAAGTAAAGTGTCTCACCAACGATTTCCCCAAGAGAGCTGTTGGGTGTTTTTTAAGCCAACAAATATAATAAAAGAGATAAGTTTTCGTCCTTGTAATTCTTAAATAAAATTTAATATTTGGATACGATTTATATAAACAGTATATTTTAGTACATAAAAGTGATATTTGAAGTTTAGGTACCAAGAAGGTGATGTGATGTTAAAGAAATAATCACCTGCATATAGGAAGAATATTGTGAATATGGGTATATATTAGGAATTTTTCCTAGATTTCTTTAATCGATACCTGGAAGGCCTAATTAAGTTAGATAATATGGGTGAAAATTGGAATTTTGGTAAAATTTACCACGGTTTTTATCTATTCCTAGTAATTGGTAGAAGATAAATATGTGCCAGAAGGCTAAAAAAACGAAAATTGAAAATTAATTATAGATGAGCAAATTTTTCTGTGCCTACTTTTTGATAGGATTTTTATTTGTTCATAAATATGTTGTAGGGGCAATCCCAATTAATCGTGTAAAAATATTTTCATAGTAGGTTTTCCATTTTTATTCTCTTTTTAATATCTTTCATGGATTCGTGAAACTTTAGTGCATCAAAAAGGTAAAAAATTTATTAATAGTTGTTTTATGTTACAATTAATTTGATAATTGTAGATTTATTTATTTAGCACTTCTCTGAAATTAAAAATATGTAAAAACACCTGCAAATTACTCAAAGACACTCTTATCTAAAGTAAAAGGAAATAAATCGCAAATCAAAAGGTAATACTGATATAAAAATAATATATATCTACCTAGAATTAATTTTGAAATAACCCCTGCGGTGGCCCACTTCAAAGGAGTGTTTAGTAAATAAGTAAATCTACCATCATTACAATATAAGGCAATTGATATATTTTAAAAATTTTTAGAGTAATATTTTGAAGTCGGTTTTATTTTTTTTAAATAATTTTCTATGCTTATCAGTCATAGAAACTAGACTGTATGTTGTAATTTACAGCAAGACTCTTCTTTTAAAGCAGTGCAAAAAACGTTTATAAATATATATTTTAAGTTTAACAATACTTTCATCATTATCACCATCGTCATCTAGTAATACCTCCTCTAAAACTTTCCAGGTTTTCCTATCCTATACTGTTTGTATCAAGTTCGTTGTGACGGTTAATGTCACTTGGGAAAGAATAAATAACAAAAAACCAAAGCATCATAACCCTACAATAAATTAGAAAGTGGTATAAGAAAAATGTGCTACATTTTAAATAAAACTCTTCTTTTTTGGTTTCTCTAGTATGAGAAATCTCAAAAAGAGCTATCTGGCAACTCCAAAAACGGAAACAGGAAGCCTGAAAAAATCTACAACATATCATTTTTCCCAATCCCCCCCCCTGAAAATTATGACATTTACCACTTCACTCGCGTGCTACAGTGTTTAAGAGATTTTTAATTTAATATCTCTTTGGTTGGTATAAATAAAATTTTAGAGGAAATTTACTAGTGGTCGAACAAATCATATTTAAAATCATTGGTTGGAAAGGTACTCTTTCATTAAACAGTAAAAGTAAGCAGAAAACACGTTAAATTATGACATGAACACCTACCGTATGAAGACCAAAACTTTGGTGCTGATTTATTTTCGGGTAGAAGTCCTATGTTTACTATTAAACTATGTTTCTTTAAACTATTTCTAATAACCTGAAATGTCATTAACTTGTTTTAGATGTATTTAGAAATCTGTGACTATTATTTTCCAATAAATCTACTCAAACACCTGAAATTTTCAGGTTTTGGGCATTAAACAGTTTAAAAAGTTTATTTAATGTTATTTATATTTATTATAGAGATTGTAGAACATGCATGCGCAGCTGGAACACTTCTTCAAGGAGAATCGTTACAAACTATCACCAAAGACATGGATATAACTTCTTATAAAGTACCGATCGGAGTCACCGCAGGTAATTTAACTATTCTTAGTTATCTACATTTAAATACATGTGTTGAATAAATGGTAATATTGTGTGTAGATATGATCTGACAAAAACCTTTGACAGCGTTAATCACGATGTCTTTTTTCAAAATTCAAATTTATAATATATCGCTTTTGTAGGTGTCTGCCCTTTTAATTTTCCTGCTATGGTACCTCTTTGGATGTTTCCCTTAGCGCTGATTGCCGGTAATACCATGTTGGTTAAACCATCGGAAAGAGATCCTGGGGCAACCATGTTACTTATGGAATTATTAAATGAAGTTGGATGTCCTCCAGGGGTAGTTAACGTAAGTAGCTACATACTATATCATTAATTTTAGGAAGATAAAAATTCTACCGGCCAGAAGTAATCTTGATTTTTAGCTTAGATTTAACTACTTTTTTGTAACAGTATTGCGAACAAGTCAGTGCACCTACCTTCGAACATCTGAACTTTAACTTTTAATAATACAAGTTTTTAATTTTTTACTCTCTATTTTTGAAGGTTATCCATGGAACTCATGACGCAGTTAATTTCATCTGCGATCACCCATATATTAAAGCCATAAGTTTCGTTGGTGGAGACAAGGCTGGAAAACATATATACCAAAGAGGAGCCGCTAACGGAAAGCGAATTCAATCTAATATGGGAGCCAAAAATCATGCTATCGTATTGCCTGATGCTGATAAAAATGCTGCCTTGGATTCATTAGTGGGTGCTGCATTTGGTGCTGCAGGACAGAGGTAAAATATTTTCACTTCAATGATTTTTTAAAACCTTTTTAATATACAGGGTGTTCAGAAACAAGGTCAGGAATAAAATAAATGTAGTAAGTTATTTTTAAGAAATGCCAAAATCTCAATAGTTTCCTAAATAGGTAAATAAGGGTAAATTCTTTACTTGGTTTTTAATTCATATTTAATTTATTTATTAATGGATCAAGTTAATATTTGGCATGAATGATAAATCTAATGAACAGTCTTATCTACTTGCTACTGAAGGACACTTTACCTGTATACCAAAATTCTTTATTTTAACAGATGAGATCAAAATAAGGACGCCATTTTGAAGTGGGTGATGAAAAATGCATCAAATAATGTACTCTTATTTTATATCGATAAATGTTACAATTTGGGCTCAAATCGAAATTAAAATATTTTATGTACAAAAACAGATTCCAAAAATTATTGCCAACTAATACCATTTACATTGAATTCTAAAAGTGTACACCTTTCACTTTTATGCATTTTCTAATAGCTTTTGTAAAAAAATATCTTGGAACGCGATGAAAAACTCCAGGGGTATTTCTAATTTATTATTATCCTTAATCGTAAATCGTTAAGGTCGTTGACAGTAGTTTTATACACTGGCGATTAAAAAAGTCTACAGAAAAAAAATCCTGTGGATGATCAAATAAGGATGACATTTTTAAGGTAGTGAAAAATGCATCAAATAATTACTCCTAGTTCACATTGATAGGTCTTGGCGTTTGGTTGCAAATTCAGTTTAAAGTATTGTATAAACAATATTAAATAATTAAATCAAATGGTTTGGATGTTAGTCAAAGTGGTTTAATTATTAGCAGCAAAAATCAGATTTCGCAGTTAATCGATCTAGTAAAAAGAGAACATAAAAACCACTGGATGACCAGACAGGGTTTAAACCACAGCAAGCTATTTATTGGGAATCCTGACCCGAAACTGGCAAGGAAATTACTACAAATGAGTAGGAACCAATTAAGGACTATTACGGGTATAATGACGGGACACATGGCCGTCAAAGTACATCTGAATAGAATGAATCTATATAACGGAAACCTCGGCTACAGACTATGTGGCCAAGCCGAGGAAACGGTGAAGCATATTATATGTGACCGTGAGTCACTGGTGAGATTTAGATTGAGATTTAGACAACAAACTTCAGTAAGATTGGAACCGGGAGAAAAACTCACTCACTCCTTAGCAGGACTGTACAGATTGAGCCAGGGGGCTAGGTTAACAGAGTTGCTGTAATGTCCAGGGTGAGCACAATAGGCCTACTCTGGTCGCAGTGCATCCGGCTTTAGGACGGACCCGGGAATATAATAAAAAAAATTTTTTTTTTTAAATAAAGCGCTTGCTAAAATCACGCCGCTTCCTTAAGAGCACGCAACTATGCGCAATTTCTTCCCTATGCACTGTAGGATTTACCCCGCAATGACCATTCTCCCCTTACACCTTACATTCAGATCCAACTCCCACCTTCTTCTCCAAACGGTCACATTCGTTGTGTTTTTTTGCTTTTACAAGAGGACGTCGGCACACGTGTTATCTGTTTGAGAACCAAATTGGAAGTAACTCAAGAACTTAGATAAAGGTTCATAAAAATGGGTTTTTGAAATTTTACAGTATTAATACATTTTTGAACATACTATGATAATTCAAAGTTTGGCAGATGACCAAAAAGCTGACATATCTCTTGGTGTTATTTACAGGGGCTAGAACTGTTTTTTACCAAATCTAGGGTTTATTAAAATCTAAACAAGCTTATAGCTACCCAAAATTAACAAACTTCAGAAATAGTCAAATAAATAGCATTAATATGCCTTTGTAACTTAGAGACTAATAATGCTGAGCTTAACCATGTTACTGTTATAGCACTGTCAAGAACGGGCTGTCCACAGGGAAGAGTTATATCTCCTCTGTTGTGGAATCTTGTGGTGAATAGCCTGCTGAGTGGACTAAATGAGGCTGGTTTATATACACAGGTCTATGCCGACGACCTGATTGTTTTGTGCCCTGGGAGGATCAATGATGCGGACCCTCCGGATCGCGGAGCAATGGTGCGTGAAGGGTTTGGAATAAAATCTAACAAGGCCGGGGTGGCACTCTACAAAAAAAAAGAAAGACGAGGAGACTCCCTACAATTACATTGATGGGAAGGATACGAGGGGACAGTTAAATACCTGGGAGTAATTCTGGACTCACAACTGACCTGAAATGATCATATTGACGCTCGAACAATCTTGACAAAGTTCAAAGAAGGGTTTGTGTGCAAATAATGAGTGCAATTAAAACTGCCCCCATTAGGGCTCTGGAGGTCCTGGTGAATCTACCACCTCTTCACTTATACATAGAGAATGAGGCCGTGAAGGCTTCATACCGTCTTAGTTGTCTAGGATATCTCGGAAATGGAACGGGCGGCTACTCAGGTATCTGGGAAAGAGTGGTCGAGAGATGTTCGTCACTCCCCATGAAAACAGAATAAATGGTGCCGCTCTTGGAACCCAACCACTTTCTTGAAATGCATTTTCCAAGTAGAGGGGATTGGAAGGAAGAGCAAAATCTTCCGAGAAATGTATCCTGGTGGTTTACAGATGGATCTTGACAAGGTGAAATTGGAGCCGGAATGTTCGGCAAGAGCACGGGAGTCAAAGAGTTCTACTCTCTGACAACGTGTAACGATCTTTACAGCTGAAATTTATGTTACTGTGCAGTGTGGCATAAACAGGAACAGGGTAATAAACATATGCTCAGACAGTAAGGCTTAGATAATGGCACTGAAGTCCAGTGTCGTAACTTCGTAACTGCCTGAGTGCAAAGATATACTGAACAGTCTGACGAGAAATGTTTGCTTAGTCTTACTCGTTTGGATCCTGGATCATTTGGATATGTACGGGAATGGAGAAGCAAAAGGGAATTAAAATTTCTACTGGAAAGTAAATTTACTGAATCGTGAAGAGACGCTCCTGGAATGAGGCCAAGGAACATACATATAAGAGGACCTAGCGCATGAATTACCAAAGAACTTCTCTCCTTGATAAAAAAAAGAGCTGCAAATTGTGGTGGGACTATTGACAGGACATTGTCATCTGAGGGGCCTCTTCACAAGATTGGTGTCGTAGATGACCTGACATGCAGATGGTGTCTGGAGGAGGATGGAAGTGTTGACCATGTTCTCAGAGAGTCTCAGCACTCAATGGACTAAAAAACATTTCGGAGATATAATTTTGTTGCCGGAGGCAGTTAGATTCGCAAAGGCGATCAGCTTCAAATGACTTGCAACAATGGTAGAATGTAAAGGGCCCAATAAGGCCTAGGCTTTGGTGATCAAATATTATCACCTTTTTATTTAATTCATTCATTCATGCCTTTGTAAATATCACAAAATTTCTTATTGATTTAACAGGATAGCCTGGTAATTAACCCATGGTTGGATTACAAAAAAAGTTTCCTGTCGCGTTTTTGGTCTTTGCACGATTTACTCAGTAACTAAAGAAAACATTTTTTATCCTTTGTTCTCTAATGTATAAAGTGTTTCAAAAGGAAGATTTAGGTGTATAATGTGAGGATATTTTATATAAATTTTTTGAAGTCAGAAAAAATCAATAATCGAAGAGATATATACGCTTGAGCTCGGTAAAGAAAGAGTTAAACAATAACATTACAACAATTGCTTTGTGCAGTCGCGAAGAGTCGTTAATAATATTTAACGGATTTTACATTACTAAACGATTCATATTACATATACTTTAATAAGCTTTATAATATTTTAGATGTATGGCACTGAGTGTAGTAATTTTAGTCGGAAAAACTCGAGAATGGTTACCTGAACTGATAGAAAAAGCTAAAAAACTTAAAGTTAATGCAGGACATGAACCAGGAACTGATGTTGGACCAGTTATTTCACCACAAGCTAAACAAAGAATATTACAATTAATAGAAGCCGGAATAAAACAGGTATATATTCTCTAAACGTAATAATACTATAAAAATGCATTATTGTGTCCATTAGGTGCAAGCAGGGTTCATTTGGGAGATCAGGATATGCCACAATTAATTGTTGTTATGTGTAGTATTTCTAAATCTCAAAAATTATTTTACTGTTTAAGGGTAATTATTTTTTTATTATTGGGAGTTCCAATTACAACCTTTGGCTTTCTGAGTTCAGAATCTCAATTGGAAAAGCTTTGTAATACCTACAATTTGTAACTTCATCACACAGGTTCTGAAATCATTCATTGAATTTACTTCAAACTATTCCAAATAATATCTTTTTAGAAGTGTCATAGTAAAATATAAATATAGTGATGAATAACAATTTTACCGGTTAATTTTACAAGATAATCAGAACTCATGTTCAAATTCCCATTCTTAATCGAAATTCTGAGTTCAAAAGTTATTCTGAAGACTTGATCCTGGCTTTAGAGCTTACCAGATTCGTCATAGCCACTTTAATTTTCTATTAAATAACTGTGTACTTCACTCGCTCGATACTTCAAATTTCATTTCTTTATATAGAAAAAAAAAATCAGTACAAAAAGACCCGAAATAAAATTTATATCTATTTTAAACCAAAGCTTAATTTTTATAGTTTTATTTTTAGCACATGAGTAACATTTAACTATTTTTTAACAGGGTGCAAAATGTCCTTTAGATGGCCGAAACATCAAAGTTGAAAAATACCCCAACGGCAACTTTGTCGGTCCAACCATTCTCACAGATGTTCAACCTTCCTACGACTGTTACAAGGAAGAAATTTTCGGTCCAGTATTATCTGTCATGTCTGCCGATACCCTTGAAGATGCAATCAACATAATTAACAATAACCCTTACGGTAATGGCACTGCCATCTTCACTACCAGCGGAAACCATGCCAGGCAATTCATTCACGAGGTCGATGTGGGTCAAGTTGGAGTTAATGTTCCTATTCCGGTACCTTTACCCATGTTTAGTTTCACAGGATCGAGGGGTAGTTTCCATGGAGATCTCCACTTTTACGGCAAACAAGGATTGAATTTCTACACTGAAACTAAAACGATAACGTCTTTGTGGAGAAAAGGAGCTGTTCCTGCGGATACTACACCTTCTGTTGCCATGCCTGTTCATAATTAATATTTTTAATATAATAGTGTTGATTTTTTTTATGTTTTATATTAAGACTGTTCAATAAAAATGTTATCTTTGTAAGTTAATCCTGTTTTTGTTTCGAGATAATAATGCACAAACATTCGTTTTATGTTATGTTGTTGTTTTCTAAGATAAAAAAAAAGAAAAATGATTTTTTACTTGGCATGTCTGTGGAGGCTCAATTCAGTTAGCAAACTGGCGCCATTTTTGCAATGAATAGATGGAAAATTCTTCTTGAACCAAAACTTCTGGATTTCTAAGGAAACTTGGATCCCAAACTGTAACATTACTTAAAAGACAGTTTAATTTAACTTGGATAATTAAGAAAATTCTAGTGTGCTAATACGACCTTGCTTTTGTTGTGTCGTATTTGAACTGCTCTGTAAAACGCTATTAAAAGAAGATATTGTTTTCTTGACCCATCCCCCGACCTCTGATTGATCCAGCATATGTGACGCAGTAATATATATATATATATATATATATATATATATATATATATATATATATATATATATATATATACAGGTCTGGAAAATCCACACTAGAAACTGAACGTTTCTTAAGTAAAATAAAGAAAATACTATATTATTCATCAAATCAGAATGAGACAGAAGAATAAGCATCGTAAGCATCGACATACGTGTAAATTACCAGTTTGGCCCTCGGATGAGGGGTAATCCAATGCAGGCGCGGTGAGAACGGGCGGCAACATACGCCACGCCCTAGCACAACAAGAGGATTCCAAGTTATTTGCTTTCATTTCGCCATCGAAGCGTAAGTACCGTGTTTCGCGCCAAATTTTTTTGTTACAGTGGTAGTTTATTCCACGGAACAAAAAGAGCACATCATTAAGTGGTACACTATTCTGGTAAATAATCGGCAGATTTGTATTTATGTGCGAAAATCATCCTATTCCTTGAAAATTTAGAATTTCGGAAATTATTAAAAAATTTGAGACAACCGGTTGTCTAAAAATTTGTAAAAAATGTACTAATAATAATGAGGAGCAACCGGTTCCTTAAATTACTGAAGAACGAGCAAATCGGGGAGACTAACGTTTGTAGTTTAGCAGAAATTAATTTTCCTTACAATAGTACCGTAATTGCCTAAGAACTTGATATGAACACTCGAACAGTTCGGAATATTTTAAAGCTAATAGGGATATAACCCCTAAACTTTGGCAAATCATATTTTACAATAGACTGGGTTATTGTCTCGCTCAAAGTGGAGGCCTGTTTGGACACCTCTTGTAGACTTTTAGGTGTTTTTCTCGATTTAAATTAAATTTAATTATTTGTTTATTTATTTACAATTACTGAACGTGTTACTTTTATATTTTACTAGAATAAAAGTTTATTTTTGAGAATGATTTTTAATTTTAAAGTGGTCTATTAGCTTATTTACTTAGAAATCACCGTTGAGTATATACCTTCTCATTCGTTTCAAGGTACTGCTCGTGTTCGTGTCGCATGGAAGTTAGCGGGGGTAATATTGCGGTAGGCGTTCCCTACGATCCTCTGTCCGAACTAATCTGAAACAAGTTAGACGGGCTTGGTGAGTTAGAATTTGAGAAACTGCCAAAATAATTTCTAGTTAAGAAATTTAAAATAGAAGTTTGGCTATAGTAACGTTTCTATTAAATCTCGGTAATATGAACGGCCAGTCTTTTTTTTCTAAAGTTTCATCTCAGGTCAAAGGCAACAGGGTTGTGGTTGCGTCGCGCCCAGTTATATTTGTGCGCCGCTCTTCTATTTGACATTGGATTGTCGAGAAACAAGTATCAACGATTACGAAATTGAGCTAAACCGAAAGGCAGTAATATATTTTCGCCGTACTCTGGTGTGTAAAATACAAAAAAAAAAACATGTTATCCACATGACGAGTATCTAACTTTTACTAAATCAAAAGCCGATGTTAAAGTCCAGGGCTTACTGGATCATACAGTGGATCGAATTATATTGCCTAAAATTAGACGCCCTTGAACAAATCGATAAATTAGATTTGTAGATATGAGTTTCATTTGCAAATGCGGCTTCGATGCAACGTCAGGTCAGAGCCAGTACAAAATGAAATTCACTGATCCGAATATTTCTGACACAAACTTATTCCTAACGTCTCTTATTCCACTTCAATTAGCAGGTATTAACACGCAAACTCAACAAGAACAGATTCTGTTGTACAATTCCAAACCCTCGCTTACTATGAATTGCGGGCCTCTGAAATTTGAATTTATTAAGAAAACCGAACAAAAGTCTTTAACGAAAATAGAAAATTATGAACTCGAACCAGACAACTTGCAACATATAATAGAGTTTTCTTTGCCACTCGAGCTTCAGTACAGTACAACTTATCTATGTCGATGATAGATGGCTAAGTGAAAGCTTTGGCTGGAGCTAAATCGGTCCAACGTTGTTACCTCTGCCAAACAACATCTCAGTTCAACAACATTTCCCGTCATTTTGCAAACTATTGGAAGCGGACATTAAACTGCAAATTTATCCTCTAGTTTAAGAAAACACTGTATAAATATATATATATATATATATATATATATATATATATATATATATATATATATATATATATATATATATATATATATATATATATATATATATATATATATATATATACAGGGTGTCCAAGATAAGGATCCTAAGCATGGGGATCTCGGAAACAGTTGGAGATACGAGGTCGGTTAAATTAGAGAAAAGTTGCGCAATTTAGTGCTAAATTAAACGCAGTTAAAAAAATTTAAAAATTTCAAACAGTTCCGGAGATTTCCGGAAAAAAACGAAATTTGGCAAAATCGTTTTTAATTTTTGCAGGCTTTATTTAAAGAGATATCAGAAAATAAAAGGTAGATTCTCATTGCCACTTTCTATTTTTTATAATTTTGTCTAAACAAAATTTAAATCCGACGTTTCATTTCTGAGATACCATCATGAACTTTCATTTTTTATATGGAACAAAAAAAAGTATCCCATGTATTTGATAGCATTTTTTATTACAAATTCAACGGTGTATCACCCTTGCATATCGAATACGTAGTTCAAGTACTTTCCATAAGAGCTCCGTGAGAGCGAGGGAGAAAGGTATATCAGTTTTATAAAAGCCAATGAACTACACACTTGATATGCAAGTGTGATACACCGTTGAATTTGTAATAAAAAATGCTATCAAATACATGGGATACTTTTTTTTGTTCCATATAAAAAATGAAAGTTCATGATGGTATCTCAGAAACGAAACGTCGGATTTAAATTTTGTTTAGACCAAATTATAAAAAATAAAAAGTGGCAATGAGAATCTACCTTTTATTTTCGGATATCTCTTTAAATAAAGCCTGCAAAAATTAAAAACGATTTTGCCAAATTTCGTTTTTTTCCGGAAATCTCCGGAAGTGTTTGAAATTTTTAAATTTTTTTAACTGCGTTTAATTTAGCACTAAATTGCACAACTTTTCTCTAATTTAACCGACCTCGTATCTCCAACTGTTTCCGAGATCCCCATGCTTAGGATCCTTATCTTAGACACCCTGTATATATATATATATATATATATATATATATATATATATATATATATATATATATATATATATAAATTCTTAACAATAGTGAGAAAAATCACTGAAGGTTGTTAGATGATGAATTTGGTTAAGTGGCTAAAATAGTAATTTATCCTCTAGTTTAAGAAAACACTGTATAAATATATATATATATATATATATATATATATATATATATATATATATATATATATATATATATATAAATTCTTAACAATAGTGAGAAAAATCACTGAAGGTTGTTAGATGATGAATTTGGTTAAGTGGCTAAAATAGTAATTTCTCCAGGTAGCTAAAGTACTGAGAGACGTTTGTTTCTTTAACAGTTTTAACGTTAAGGTTATGACGAATAACATCGTTTGGCATATACCATGTCGCTTTGCCGATGTCATGCAGGACCTTACATGGAAATCTTTGCAGTTGTATCCATCCATACCTTGTTAAAGAAAAGCTTATTTTACATCCTTAAGCTTGATTTTCGTATGGTTTAACCAGTACATTTTCTAATACAGCATGCGTATTTTTGGATCATTTGTGTTTTCTCCAATTTGGGTGACTGTTTATGTCTATTCCCAGGTATTTAACATCATTCCTGGAAGGTAGAAATTTTCAGTTCATAGACACTTGTTCTCTTTTTAACGTAAATGTAATAATTTTGTTTATGAAGTAAGCTGTTACCAATGAGTGTGGAAATATATTTATTTCTTTTTGACATCACGATATAGGAGTCAAGAAAAAACAAAAAACTTTAAAAAAATCTGTATTTATTCAGTATGAAAAAAGAGACTGCAACAAAGTATTTTATACGACTATATACACTATTTACAGCTTGCCTTAATATAAGACTTTAAATTAAACTAAATTTTATATATTACAACGCTTATATTTGTACTATACATAATGCCACACTTCAGTTACGTATCTGATATCTGTAGGTAACAACTATATCTAAAATGCAGCCGAAAAGTCTATGGACGATGACATATATCAATCAACCTTACACAGAAGTCGTGGATGATCTGTTGTAACGGTCAGAACCGCAAACATAAAAATCAACAGTGTTCGTCATTGCTGTGCACCTTTATAGCTTAATCAGTCCATAGACTTTACGCATGCCTTTTAAATTTAAAATCATATAAAAATAACTTTAGATTGTAAGAAGCTACAAAAATCAAAATTCAATTATTCATTCTACCTGAGAAAAAAAATATGAGCTTGTCGATCTACAGAAAAAAATTATAAGTAAGAAAGAAGGTTTATTCAGTACTAATTTCTAATGTAATAAGTTTCAGAAAAATTGGTATATTACTATATTATCTATCTATATCAGCGAAAATAATATAATTAATAACATTCATGAAAAAATTTATTGTATTCAACACATTTTCCTATAAAAATTTTACATTACACAAAAGAAAAAAAACGTGTATTTATATCAATTTCTAAGGATGTATCTTTAGGCTCGATTCACACTATGGGCAGCTCACTGTCCAATCATACTCAGGTCTCACTATGCTTAATTCTTTTTTATGTTCCCATAGCTGACCTGCCATTTGATCTCCTTCTCGTGATGGATGCATAGTTGTTCTGAATCTAATCGCTCTTGAAGTTATGAAGTTTCTCTTTAAATAGGTATTGTACTTTTCTATTGAAGTATTGTTATTATTCATCCTTTTAGAAGAAAATAGGAAGAAACATGGTAAAAGGTGAAAAAAAAAACAAAAGAGATAATATGTACTTACTTAACATGTTTTTCACAATCTTTCAATACTCATCGATTAGTTCCCTGATTTTTCTATTTTATATAATTAGCTGCGTTTATTTATTTTAATCAATATAAATTTTTTATTTATTCTGTTAATTATATTAATAATTAATTATCTTCTATTTTCATAATTATGTTTGTTAAAAATTCAAATCTTATGTCGTTCCACTGTGAATTATCAAATACTCTATTTCTACGGGATTTGTGAATGACTAATCAGATATGGAACTACAAAAAAACAAAAAAAGAAGAAGCTATTTATGTCGGTGGGCATCGAAACAGGTGCATTCTTAGTCCAGTCATATATATATATATATATATATATATATATATATATATATATATATATATATATATATATATATTCTTTTTGAACTAACTTGAGTGGCCCGCATAGTTTAAATACACAGAGTGTAAAATAATATATAAATATTTCATCGGAGTGTGATTGGGTGGTGAGTGACATAATGTGGATCAAACCTTAAGAATTAATTTATTATAATTATTGTATTTTTACAATAGAATTTTTGAAAAACACTACACATCATTCGGTGCAAAAGCTAAACAAAATAATGTTTACATTCGAGCGTTAAAAGTAATTTTTACAAACAAAATTGAGCTTAATATTAATTTATTAATAATCGTAGTAATTGTATAGGGGGCATTTTATCTGAAGCGTTTCAGCATGGCGTCCGAGAACAAAATTGCAGTTTTTTAAAACCTTGTTTTTGATACTGAAATTAATCTAAAAGACTTTTCCAATAGATGTTTTAAGTGCATTTTTTTTCAGCTTTACATGGATGTAATCTGATTTTTGAAAATTTAACGTTTTGATCTTGAAAAAATAAAAGGCGTGTTACGTCTCGGAAAGAGCATTTTTAATATTCGAGATCGAAAGCTGGTTTTCAGTCTAAACTATCAAAAAATACAGTGTTTTCGTAAAGTAGCGGATAGATTCAATATAAACCAAATTAGACCAAGTCGTAAGTAAAAAAAATAATTGTATTTATTGCAAAACTAAATTTTTTTGGACTTTATTTATTTTAAAGGGAAACCCTTGCCATTTTGAACAAAATGATATTTTATAATAGCAAATCAAATAATTTATTGCTGAGATATTGCTATTTGTTTGTCTCAAGACGCAAAATGTTGATTGTTCTAATTTTTTTTCCTCGCCCGCGCGAAAACTCTATTTCTTTAAAAAAAAAAAGCACCACCTTTCTTAAAGCGATATTTAAGGGGTTGAAAATAATTTTTTCATTTATATCTAACAAGATATGAAAGTTTACGGCTTCACGCAGTGATTGAACCCCTGTGGAGGTCAAAATGTTCACTCAAAAAATAGTTATAGCAATCAACATTTTGCGTCTTGGGAAAAAAACTAGCAATATCTCGGCAATAAATTATTCAGTTTACTATTATAAAACATTATTTTGTTAAAAAAGGCGAGGGTTTCCCATTCAAAGCAAAAAAGTGCAATAGATAATTGTTATGAAGGAAATGGTCGATTTTGAGACATTTTTTGGCCTGTTTGCCAACCAAAATGATCGCACAAAAGCTCAAATTGTAGGTTTGATAATCTCCACAACTTGTATTTGAAACGCTTTTCCCAAAATGTGTTCCTTGGCTTGTAGATTCAAAAAACCTGTTTTAACGAACTTTGACCCCCGTCTCTCTTGGCCCCAACCTTTCTTTTTGCTGTTACATTTTATGTAGAGTTTGTTCTTACATTGCCCCCAACATGCCTGGGTAGGTCTCATCCATCTCGGAATTTACGTCACTATATTTACCGACGGCTTGGACTAAATAGGTACTTACTGGAAAAAAGGCTCGGACACTTTTTTACATACGACAAGGTAAATATCGATATTGTTTACATAAGGAAATTATAAAAACAAATTCCTGTAAAATTTTAAAATATTAAAATAAATTAATACCATATAAATTAATTGTTCATACTGGACCCCGTTAACAATCTGACAATAGCCAAGTCGATGACTTAATTCTTTTTGAACATAGTCGATGACATTTGCAGTTATATTTCTAACAAGATGGAACATCGTCCTACTGTTACTGTCAGTGCTATTTGGATGAGGCTCTCCGAATCGGTGGATAAGCAGAAGAGGGACAATTGAGTGGCCAGCCAAATCACCAGATTTGACCGCTCTTGATTATTTCTTGTGGGTATACTTAAAAACTAAATTATACTTGACCCAGCCCGACAATTTAGAAGTCCTAAAAGTTCGATTATGCCAAGAAATACGAAACATAACCGCAGATGTCATCGACAATATTCAAACAGAATATATTCATCGACTTGGCTATTATCAGATTGTTAATAGGGCCCAGTTTGAACATTTTTTTGACCATTTTCTTATGTAACTAACATCGATATTTACTTTGTCTGTGCCCTTCTTGATTCTAAAATAAAAAATGGGGTCAACAATTAAAAAAATATATCGATGACGGTTTAGCCCCTTCTTGAGTTACCGTGTATATTTCTAAATCACACAAAATCTCTAAACTAAAAATAAAATTCGGGCGATCCGAGCGTTTTTCCATACAGGTAGATATTTATTTTATATTGAATTTACCTGGTAATTTACAAAAGCACTGTATAATAAAAATGCTCTTTTGGAGATATAACGCGTTTTGTATTTTTTCAAGACCAAAACGCCAAATTTTCAAAAATTTGACCACACTGATAGAAAGCCGAGAAAAACTACATGAAGACTTCCAAGATTAATATCAGTATTAAGAGACGATTTTAAAACATTGTGATTGTGCTTTTCCGCGCCACACGAGGAACATTTCAGGTGAAATGCCCCATATATATTTGAATTAGTCTTTTTGAGCTTTTTCATTTCATACCATATTCGAGGAGTTTTTACAATTTTGACTTTTTCAGACCATACAAAATGGCATCTATAATCCTCCATTTTGATTTTCTCTAAACACTCTATAGGTGACAATCGTGACGTTAAGAAGAATTCATTGATGCCCCATTTAACAAATTTGGTCCAACCGTTCAAGTTCTACGAAGGAATAAAGAAATAAACGGATAACACACATGATGGGGCAAAACATTACCCTTCTTTTGGGCTTTAGTTATATTCTTTTGAGTAATATCTCTTTCAGTTCTGTCACTTGAAGTAATCATGATCACTTCGACCCAATGACAAGTAAATGCATATTCAAAAGAACATGAAGTTATTAGTTTCACTTTTTTCACTTTGATCAGTGATAATTTACTCAAAAGAATATAGCCTTTGACAGTCAGGTAAAGAGGAATTGAAAAAAAAAAGAATACAAATACTGCCCGGTTCCGTGTAAAGCTAAACTTAACATTTGTTATGTTATCTTGACCATGACAGGTCTTTGATGCATTCTAGCAGGAAACTGACCAGTTGCAAGAAAGTTAGTTTACTAAATATTCAGTTAAAAATAACGGGGGGAACAAGAGAATAGTTCCACACAGAGTTTATTAAAAAATTTGACTGTTATAAATTGAGTAAAAAGTTTCCTGTGCAAGAGGTAGAGAGAAAATCGCAGTGTCAGATTTTAACTATTCTGGTAGTCAAAAGAAAATATTTTTTGCGTCCTTACAACTTAGCAACTATCTTGTCAAATTCGCTGGACGTTTATTACAGTGTTTCTGCTTAATTGTTTTCATTTTAACTTAAGCGATAGTACAGACTTTACTTTGAATATATGAAAGAAACAAATTTTCTATGGTAAATTTGCTTACATACTTAATAACTAGAAGAACTATTATCACATATAAATGGCATGGTCAAGTTTTAACTTAGTCATTTTCTCGTATTACGAACAATCAGACGTTACACATCTTTGGCCTCAAAACTAGAAAATTACCTTATAATACAATTAATAATATTTTTACTAAATTACAATAAATAATATAATATTTCTTTCATTCAATAGCTACTCTTTGACGTCTTTTTTTCTATATACATATATCTCAAATTTCGATACTTTAAAGCAAAGATTGAGGCGAATCAATATAGCCCATATAAATGTCTGACCAAAACAATGTTGGTCCCTGATTTACATATATTTATCCATCAGTGTATACTTTGTTTACCTTTATATTTAACACCAATTTTTTACTTTAAAGAATTTGAGATTGAAAAATGCAATTTTTTTGCGAGCACCAATTAACATAGTTACTTATACTAGATCTTTGGTGATTGATTTACCATATTTTTTAGATACGCCACTGACATACCATGAGTTTTGGTTGGGGTGTTGCCTGGAGTGAGAGAATCCAAGTTGCTATTGTAGTTGCATTTTAAAGTTTCTAGATAAGCACATCTGGAAACAAAAAAAAACAGTTAATGCATAAAAATATTGTATATCTTGATTTTTACGATGCAAATTAAAAATATTTGAAATTATGTTAAAATTGTAATAAAGTAGGAACAGAAAATACACCGAATCTTCTTTTTTTAATAATTATTTATTTATTTATTTATTTTATTTTACAATAAAAAACCAAGAAAATGTAAATAAAGATGAGGAAGATTGATGCAGTAAAAATAAATAATAGAACTAATATGTCACAAATATGAAAGAACAGGAAAAATATACATAAAAGCAGATATATAAATCAAAGTTGAGGTAATCTGCACACAGTGTAGCAATTAGATGCTCTCTTAAAATACCAAAACTCATTCCAAAGGGATTCAGACCAGAGTGATTAAGTGAGTGAACCATACGTGAAAGAAGGCTATTATAGCCCAAATTAGTCTGATGAAATGGCACTATGGACATGGCAACGATATTAATACATGGTAATAAATGGGATACAATTGCGTTTAAAAGTTTAAATATAAATAACCCATCTGCGCAATATTTTCGTTCTCTCAACGATCTAACACCAAACGAGTTCACTACAATATCATAAGTAATTCAGTAATTAAAACGTTGTACAGTCTCTATCAACTCAACATGCCATTGATAAACCGGCGACCAAGTTACAGGGGCATATTTAAGACCCGTGCGAACTAGAGAACAGTATAGTACCCTAAATGAATCAGCAATAAGATCTTTACCATATCGGCCAATAAATCCTAATCTTTTAAAGCGCTACTGAATAATTTTATTAATATTGTTTCTAAAAGAAAGTTGAACATCAAATAATACACCCAAGTCAAGAACCTCGGACTAGACAATAAATTAGATATCCATTTCAAAATCGATGAACCAAAGTTCAAAGCAACTTATGCAAAATCAATTCGTTATTTACTCTGTCAGATGCCCTCGAGAAATCTATATATATATATATATATATATATATATATATATATATATATATATATATATATATATATATACTGTCTTCTCTTCTCCTCGAAGGAGCCCAACAAAAATTCAGTGGAATAAGCTGTCTTTAGACACCTAATGCGATCAAACACATCACACAATGATACACACATTAAAGAAATATCCACCATCCTATCACTCAAAAACTAGGGCAACGTAATTATCTTATCAGCATATAAAGGGTATTTTTTATAGAGGTATAGAACTTTTAAATGGAATAATACAAAGATGAATTTTTTAAATTGACATGAAATTTACTTTATTCGAAAGATAACCTTCTGGCATTATAATTTAAATATGATTTATATGACCGCCACGGCTGGCTCGGACGTAGTCTAATCTGGAGGTCCAATTTTCGATGACTTTTTCCAATATTTGTGGTCGTATATCGGCAATAACGCGGCGGATGTTGTCCTTCAAGTGATCAATCGTTTCGGGCTTATCGGCGTAGACTAGCGACTTCACATATCACCACAGAAAATAGTTTAGCGGCGTTAAGTCGCACGATCTTGGAGGCCAATTCACGGGTCCGAAACGTGAAACTATGCGGTTACCAAACATTTCCTTCAATAAATCAATTATGGCACGAGCTGTGTGACATGTTGCGCGGTCTTGTTGAAACCACAGCTCCTGCACATCATGGTTGTTCAATTGATGAACGAAAAAGTCAGTAATCATGGCTCTATAGCGGTCATCATTGACTGTAACATTCTAACAGCAACGTTTTTAAAGAAGTACGGACCAATGATTCCACCAGCCCATAAAGCACACCAAACAGTCAGTTTTTCTGGATGTAACGGTATCTCAACATACACTTGAGGATTATCATCACTCCAAATACGGCAGTTTTGTTTATTGACGTATCCATTCAAACAAAAGTGAGCTTCATCGCTAAACAAAATTCGCTTATGAAAATCGGGATCAACGGCAATCTTGTTTTGGGCCCATTTACCGATCTACGCCTTGCTAGGTGATCGTGTGGCTTCAATTCTTGCACGAGTTGGATTTTGTAAGCACGCAAACCAAGATGTTTGTGCAAAATCTTCCATAAAGTGAATGGACACATATCCAATTCCTGTGCACGATGGCGGATAGACTGATTCAGGTCTTCCTCCACGCTACGCTCTACAGCGGCAATGACTTCTTCTGTACGCACTGTACGACGTCTCTGTGGATGCGTATTATCATTTAGAGTAAACGTGGTGCGAAAACGTTCCATAGTTAATCGAATTAATTGCTCTGATGGACGATTATGTTGACCGTAAAATGGACGTAGTGCGCGATACGTATTTCGAACAGAACCACGATTTTCAAAATAAATTTGCACAATTTGGAAGCGTTGTTCAGGCGTCAGTCTATTCATGTTGAAATGCCAAACCAAACTAAACATAAATCACTTGACAGCTGACAAAATGACCGCCAGTTAAAAAAGTGTTTCCAACTTAAAGTTCTATACCTCTATAAAAAACACCCTTTATAGCTGAAAAGGTTCAGCAAACAAATTAACTCTGACCAAGCCATTATCCGCTAACTGATTTCCGGAAAACATAAACACAGGATAAGTGCTGGAATTGTGTGAAGAATTAATATGTTTACAGGATAGGTTTGAGTTATTATTAATATCTTCTTCTATTCGATATAAATAATTAGCATAGCAATTTGCGTGAAGGGCTTCACACCTCTCTCGCGGCATTGAGAATTCATAATAATCGCGCCTCGAATTATTTTCGTTGTATCGACAGTGTACAATTTTTTTGTTTACAACTAAGTTGCGAGGCTGGCTGAAAGGCAGACAGGAATTAAATTGATACGTTTATAAAAGAGTATAATATGAACCAAATTTAAAGAATAATTTACCAAACTTCATAAAAAAATCATTAAATGTAAAATAATTATCAGGTTTTTACTAGCCGCAACTGTACTTATACCAAGGATTTAATAAGGTACCATTTTTCTCCTTCATACCACCAAAGGAAATTAAGGACAGTTTCTTTACTGCAAATTCCATTCTGGTTATATCTACATACGTGTTTCGATCACCTAATGATCTCGCCAGTGGATCTGTAGCGCACCAAGAGAAAAATTCGCAGAAAACAACTATCTACATAAAATCTTCATTCAAAGACCCTTTGACAGGCTATAAAATCTGACATTTTCGATGCCAAATTGTAAAATATCAACAGTAAAACTACATCTATACAGATACCAGAGTGGTGACAAGCTTAAAAGATGTAAAAAAGCTCTCTATATACTTGGGGATTTTATATAGATAGTTGATCGCGACGTTCAGGACCTGGGGGATTCGATGGTGCCAGACAGCGGGGCCCGGAATGAATCCGGGCAATTATACTGCTCTTTATTATGAGGGAACACTTAAATATTTTGGAGTAGTTTTGGACTCATGACTGAGCTGGAATGATTATATTCAGGCTGAAGCTGATAAAGTCATATTTTGTGCTGTCTGGACTTGTAGGCGAGCCTTTTATTGTATATGGGGATTGACATTATTTAAAGAGAACGGAGTCCTGAAGGTTGCCGTCTCACTTGCCTAGTGCATCTTGTAGTAGGAATTGGTGGCTACTCGTGTAGGTGGAGAAGCGTTGTGGAAAGACGCGTTTCACTCTCCATGCAAACAAGCAGAGCGGATTTAAAGGAATGTCAAACTCTGAAAATGGATGCTGATGATTTAAAGATGGATCACAATAGGATAAAAGAGTTGAAGCTAGAGTATTCGGTAGGAGAACAGAAGTCAAAATGTGATAGGAAAATACATGGAAGTAAGACTATTAATATATGCTCAGAAAATAGGGCTGAAATACTGGCACTCAGATATACATGAAAATGAGAAACCCCATTACTGCACAAAGCTGGTGTCTGCAGTCGAATCACACGGACTTCAACCTGTTATACCTGTTCCAGTTGCCAAATTTATTGAACGCTGGAGGAAGCCCGTAGAATAAAATGTTCCAGGGAAAAGATAAATAGACTTACTACGTGACTTACTGGGGAACTTCTTTTCCAGAAAAGGAAAAATTTACGACTCGTAATGGAATTGCTGACAGGAGATTAGCACTTTTATATCACTATATAGAATTATTATCACAGATGATTCAGTATGTAGATGGTGTCAGAGGAGGATGAAACTGTCGATTATATTTTTAAAGATTGCCCAACACTGAACGGACTGAAGCAGAAACATTTCGGAGACACAATAATATTACCCGAAGCAGTCAGGAAAGATCAGGTAACAAGGTTGATTGGATCCGTAAAGGCGATCGGCTTCAAATGATTAGTTATGGAGGGATGAGAACGAAGCTTATGCATCGAAGATCGTGTATTACTACTCTTATTTATTCATTCATCATTTAAAGTAAATAATTACTCTGTATTAATTAACAAAAATTTCTAAGAATTTCATTAAAATTTTTAATTTGTTTAAAATTCAAGTTGTTGTTTAAATACCTTTAATATCAGAACTAAGAATAATGGAACAACTCTGAAATATTGTGTGATCTGAGGAAAAAAGAATAATTTCCTACGTATTTCTGTGTATTGAATCCGAATCTAACCATTACGTGTAGTTCCCAAAATAAATGAGAAAATGTCAAAAATAAAAATTTCTAATCTTTCCGATAGTTTTTTTCAACCATTTATTTCAGAAACCTGACTTGATGGGCAAATTATGTTGATGGAATCAAATTCCTTTATCAGGCCGAAAAAAATTTCTGTTGTATGGTCGGTTTTACTTTTTAGCGAAACTCTCTCTCTTTTGAAGGAAATAAGCTGAAAAAACAAACAGTCATGTTACGCAAGTTAATTATCCACTTTTAAACTATCACGGTAATCATCAGGAAATACTCTATAATATCTACGTATATTAATGATTAAATTGTTTTCAAAATATACAAATAGTACTTAGTCATTATTTAAGACTTACTTTACCACTAAAAAAATATCAGGATTATTTTTAGAAAAAACATCAAGGTTAGACATGACGACAAAGGAAATTACTTATCTAAAAAGTAGTGTTTTATACAAATAGGTTCAGTTACTAAAAGAAAAAACCACAATGAATAAGAACGATTTCAATCCATGTTTAATATAAGTAGGTTCATGGAGAACTTATGAAATTTAATAATTTTTGTATGTTATCTTAGTATTAAAATAAATATCTACTACAAAATTTACATCCGGCAATTTATCGATTTTATTTTTCTCCTAACCGAAATTTGATAAAAATTATTTTAATCTTAAAAACGTATTTTTACATCCTGTTTGCTGACAATAAATATCCAATGAAATGACGTCTGTTTATGGTACCACATCCCACTTAAACCTGAGAAAAGAGGCTAAATAGTTTGAAATGATAAGATCAATGAAAAAATCGTCAAAAAATTTAAATACGTAAATAATGTTTAACTCTTAAAGTTTAAAAAAAATTAACATCCTTGAGCTGTATATAAAATCTTTATACATTTTTCTTACCTGTACTGTTTATTCATAGTAACATATACTACAGGATTAACGCAGCTGGCCAAGTAGATCAAGAGGTACCCCAGCACATGAAGAGGGGCATGCTTCACTTCGTTATCAAATATTTTCACAATTGTAATTGGCAAATAACAGACAACGAAACATATAAAAATAACCAAAACCATCTTGGTGATTTTCATTTCGCTTCTTTTGAATTTGTTACCGTTTGTGCTGTGTTGTGCCAGTCGTTTGTGTGATTTTCTAACAACCCAGAATATATTCGAGTAGCAGAGTACGATTATTACTGACGGTAGAGCGAATCCTATGACAAAAAGAGCTGTCTTTGATGAGTGACCTAAAAATAATATTATAGGATAATAGCAATAAAAACTCGAATCGAGAATGACTTCTTTCATAAACTCACAAATAAAGAATATTTTATTTCGTAAAGACTCAGTACATGTATACATCTCATTTCTTACAACAGAGGTCTCCAAACTATGGCCCGCGGACACGCACATATAAAGTATATGTACTGATCGTCAATTAAATAGAAAATGTCAAGACCATGCTATGCGCCATTTTGGGTAAAGTGAAGTTATAATAACAGTGAATACGCTGTCGCCACTGAAAAATTATAACGACTAGACGTAATCGTTTACTTCCCACTGACAAGGTTTGAAGCAATTTTCCGAAATTTCTTCGACGTAAGTAGTTGAACGAAACGAATGGTAGAAAGAGATAAAATGACAGTATTACGTTATAACCTTACCCAACTTATCCAATTCGTGTCAATTGATTGTTATGTGTGGATTTCTGCCATACTATTGGTCGGTCGTAAAAATAGATTAAAAATTTTTATTTTATTTTTGGTTGTTAAAAATAACTAGTCATTAAAAAAAGCAATATGTTGACGAACCGTTTCTTCAAAACGTTTTATTTAAAAAAAAAAAAACAGTTGAAATGTTAATTAGGTAGTACCCCGTTATTTTCATTATTTTCTAATTAAAATATCCTTAGAAAGTTGAATGTTTCGCAAATTTCAAGTAAATTTGAGATTATAGACATACAAAATTATTATACTAAATTCTATTCATATCTCAATAGTATGAGCGTGCTGTTTAAAAATTGTTTTCCTACGGCTAGTTCTAATTATGGATTTAACATAAACACTTGTGACCCTATATCCCCAAACAGTCGAGTATCTTACTTTGAAACAGTTAAGTGCAACATAATTGTTTTCATCAACACAACTTATAAAAAATTTGAGAAATAACAATTTGTAAGATATTTAAAACTTTTATTTAAATAAGTAACATTAAATTTTATATTCAAATAATGGTAAATGCAACATTTTACTTCCTTACGCTGTGTTAAACAATATACTACACTACAATTAAATAAATATTATTATGATTATAATTTATTAGGACATATAAATTTGAACCCTACAGGCCAACAAACGAGGTCTTTCAAAATAAAAAGCTTATTTATAGTACGTTTGGTCTTCAAGCCCCTACCAATCTTCACAAAATAATAAAAAAAAGTATATTAAAGGTTGAACAGTATCATTAATGGAGGTCTTCTGGCTGGCCTATGGTTCCGGCCACTGGTCGTACACAGTTTCTCTATCACCGGTCAAGTTTCAGGTTTTCTTTCAAACCTAATTATCAGGACAGGAAGTCTTGCAATAATCGACTAGATGTTTAGTGAATTCATACAATAATTGATTGGTGGATAGCTAGGACGATGGATTTTAGTCATACTACATAGAACAGTAGTTTCTACCATTTCAAGTTTTATGAGTGCTGGCTTCCTGCAATTACTGTATGTAGGGAGTATGTATTCCTATTAAAGTCAGTATATTGCTTTGTATATATGAGTTGTTTTTCTTGATATGCCTTTTTCTTTGTATATTAGACTCCTAAGGTATTGGACCCTTTGTATACAGTTTTGTTTAACAGTTCCAAAGTGCCAATTTAAGATAATTTTGTGGTCTATATCGACACCTAAATATTTGACTGATGGCTTGGTGCATATTACTTGGTTGTTAAGTTATATAAAATAAATTTAATCCAGGGAAAAACAAAGATTACTTCACAATAATAACAACAATGACACTATTGTTTGACTTTTGACGGTTAATTTGCCGTGCCAAAACGTCACTTTTACCCAAAATGGCGCAGAGCATACTCCGGACATTTTTCGTTTGACAGCTCCATTACCATCTGTCATCCATTTTATTTTCAGAAATCCGTGCCCGCGGACCAACATCGGCTCGCGAACACCACCAATCCGGCCCGCCATACCTTATTTTGATTACATTGTAAAATTTACGATGAAAGTAAATCATTCACAATAATAATCAGATGTTTTTATTTAACGACCAATAAGAAACACAATAATTAACATAAAAATTTACAATAAGTGGTACACATTCACACACTGACAGTTGTTTGCAGTTATGGACCAAATTTATTATTGGAAATTATCAGCAGCGACTTCAAATCCTCATCAGATAATTTGGATCTGTAAAAATTTTTAGTATATTTCATTTTGGAGAATATTTTTCACACACATAAGCAGTGCTGAAAGCTGAAAAAAGCCACGACCAAATTTATCCAACTGCTCACAAATATTTTTCTTTTAAAATATCGCTATACTGCAACTTAATCATTTCCATTTGAGGCTCTGGGGCTAGCGTTTCTAAATCAGTGTTAAAAAGATTTTGAAAAATCTTGATATTGTTGACAATTGCATCAAAATCGGAAAAACAAGACCCAAAATTTATATTTAAAGCACCCAAACCTTCAATTGAATTTTTCGTTTTATATTCATATTTATAGAAATCCACATAAATGGGACGTAAATTCAAATCTCAATAATAACAATTAATACTATTAAGAGCAGGAGTTCTAAGTAAACAGAATGCACTCGATTTATCTTTAAGATACTTTTAATTAAATTAAATACAATTAAACACATTGTATTCTCGCTAAGAAACTATAGTCACAAATTATACTAGTCGCACTATATTTCACTTTTCAGATCGTACATGTTGCTTCGAATTCAAACTTTAGAACTGTCCAACCCTGTGTTGTCTCCCGTATTTGAACTACACGTCCTCGGTGCTTAGAACATATTTGAAAATTTTCAAAAGAACTCGAATTTTCCAGACCAACGATCACGCAGGAGAACTTTTCCACAACTTTGCGACTAGCTGCAAGCTATATATTTAGCTAACCGCGACGTTTATGCGTAATTCCGCAGCGCTCCACAAGATAGCACTGTATTACTGTAGCTTTGCTACTTCTTGCACTTAACTTCTCTACTCTTCGCAAGATGTCACTACTATACATTTAGTATGGTTGGAAAACGTCTACTTTCGACCTACACTTAACGCACAGCACGCACGCCTGGTATCTCCGTCCCAATGGCACTTGTCTATAAGTACCAATCGAAATTGCGAACGGATCAGAGACCACCCCCGCGCGTTACGTCACTTTCACCCCATACGAAAACTTGTGAGCAATTCAAAACTGCAGTATGTTAGTAAGATAAGCTAACTAAGTCTTGGCTTTGGTAAGATAAGCTAACTAAATCTTGGCTATTAGGACCGGGGGAGTCAGTGTGGCCCTTAGGCTATAAAGTTTGGATACCTCTAGTTTATAGTGTGAAAATAAATACCTATATCTAAGACAATACATATTATCCACAATAAAATTTGTTATTCTAGTATATACAATAAAAATATTATTATAATTAATCCTATTTTATTAAATTTAGGGTAATAATAACGTTAAAAAATATTTTAGATTAAAAAGATCTTCACTTAGTGAGCAATAAAAATAATTAAAATACCATACCGATTATAAGGATAAATTTCAGTCTAATAAATTGCTGTTGACAGAGTGCCTATGATTTGATATTGATAAATATTAATTAAATATAATATTATCAATAACAGAGAACAAGCCCAGATACCTTTGGGATCTTCTTTAGAAAAAGGGCAAAATTAGGTATCGTAAACGATTTAATAGTTCTTATTTATTATTTACAAAACCAAAAAAAACAATGAATCTTCGAAAAATGCACCAAAAAGTGAAAAATAATTGTTTAAAATTATATATGTAACTGAAGTAGCCGTCTAATTAATACATAAAAAATAATAAATTTTTTCAATTTAACACACAATTTTGAAACATATATCTTAACTTTATAGGTTTTGAGATAATTGTGTTTAAGAAAAAAGTCACTTTTTCGAGCGTCCACTGAAATCGTAGATACCGTTCTTCATTTTGAAAGAAATATATTCATATTTGTTATCAAGAAAGACCAAAGCTAAGTTAAAAACTATTTATACTATTTTTTTATTTTTGCAATAAAATCTACAAGGTGTTTAACACATTGGCCCAAACTGGAAAAATTTTAAATTCAAATATATTTTCAAATGGTAAAGACTAATAAAAACCCAACAACTTTTGTTTAATGAATTATATATCTACACCTAATTGTTTTTCAGATATTTTAATTCCATTATAAACATAACAAACCATGGCTAAGGAGCCTTTACACTGCAGCCCTAAGACTTATTTTGTCGCCTGTTATATCTGTTTTAAGTGAATAAGTTCGCTGTCTTGATTAGGTATAGCAGCCTGTTCACTAGTTTGTCCCCTGAGTATAAACCTTCCAGATTGAACGATCCCTGAAGGTGTTCTCAGTAGCTTAAAGCTTCATATTTGAAGATGATGTATCAGGCCGTCTCTTCCTCTTCATCACATAGTTTACATATTGGTTCTTCATTGAAGATACCGATTGTGTTGATATTTGAAATACCGTGCTATGCTGCCTCAGTGCTTCACTTGCGTTAAGTATTGATATATGCCCTGTATTTCGGCACCTAGTCCATGGTCAGTTTGAGACCTGTCCGTGTACCAAACGAAGTTTCCTGGTTGACTCACTGATTAGTCAGAATCTACCTTCCAGTCAAGCTGAATGGTGTAGAGCCTGTTAGAGTCATACGTTTTTGGTATGGTGTCACTGTTCATTTCCAACAGTGAGTTCCTCAACGTACCTTTAATGGCGGCCCAGTCCAGCAAAACTTGTTTAGTTCTTGCCTATATGCACAAATCCTTGCCTCAGAAGGAATTTAGTAGGGTTTTCATGGCTACTGTTGGGGTGCTTCTCATGGCACACGTCATGCGTAGGCAGGCTAGTCCCTAGAGTTTGAAGAGCTCCAGAGCGGCACGACTCTGAGTAATTTTTGTCCACCATACAACCAAGCTGTAGGTTATCATGGGTCTTATCACCACTGTATACAGTTAATGTACAATGTGTGGTTTTAATCTCCACACTTTTCATTTTTGCTGCCATGATGGATACTTTCCTTTAGAGATAACTTCCTGTTGGTGGCTAAGCTTTGCATTCAGGTTTATACCTATGGACTTAACCTCGTGGCTCATCTGCAGTTGGAAGAAAGTTGGTAATTCTAATTCACGCAATTTTCTTCTTTTAGTGAAGGGAATGGGATGGATGTAGTTTTTACAGAATTTAGGCTAAGGTGCTTCTTAGTGCACCACTACTCCACTATACTCAAAGCTCCTTGCATTAGTTCTGATCTTATTTTGTCATGTTTCCTTACGATAAGTATGACTATATCGTCAGCATACCCCTAGGTATAATAGCCTAGGTCGTTGAGGATTATCAAAAGTTCGTTTAACACCTGAGCCCACAGAAGAGGGACAGAACCACTCCCTGCGGGCAGCCCTTGGCTATTGATACCACAGTTTCCTCCAACAGTGTGCTTTTCTACCCTGAAGTATGTTTGTATCTACCTACGTCAAGTATCTTCAATCCCATGTCTTCTGACAGACGTTGTCATGAAAGCGAAGGAAGTATGATGGATTTCTTCCTCGATATCAAGGAAGACTGTTTCCTTAATATTCATGGCAAATTCTATTCTTCTTACCAGGTGATGGTTCACATGATTTTCCTGATTAGTAGGTATATTGGTTGGAGTGTAGTGGCCTCTCTTTAAGAAAGTTTTCCCGTATGTACCTTTCAACTGGTTTCTCTGTTAGCTTCAACAGAAAAGATGATAGGTTAATATTTGGTGGCCACCAAATGAAACTCTTACGTCCAATTTATTTTTGCGGAAAGTATTCGTCCAAAAATGCACCAACTTCGCGCGTTCATTCCTATGGGAACCTTCAAACAGTTGGAGTAGTTATTTTGCAAAAATTGAGGTAACTATGACCATTTAATGGTTTGTCAAAAAAGTGGGGCCCAATGACTATTATGATGAACATCACACCAAACATTAATTGGCCAATGGTTTTGATATTGCACCTCTCTTACCCAAAATGTGCTTTCTGTAGCAACCTATAGCGCATAAGAAAGTTGTATCTAATTCATTCGGCGTAATTATCATATGGCAAAAGTTAATCGCCTTTAAAAATCCCCATCATGTAATTCGTGGTATAATACCATGTAATTTGGGTGATATTTATATTTTTTGATGATGCGGTTGGCGTTGGATTGTGGTGTTTCACACAATGCAGCTATATGACGACAACTAATATGAGAATTTTCTGGAACCTGTAGCAAAATTGGTAGTTCTTTTGCTTCATTGATACTTTTTCTGTTGACTATTTTACGTTTTAGATAATCAATATTTTCAGAAGAATCGAATCTTTCCATTAAGTCCTGATAAGTAAAGGGATCAGCTTGGGATCCACTTCGCGGCCGCGAAGCCGATCCCAAGGATCAAAACCTGATCAAAATCTGATTAGGTGATGACAACACTACCCGCTGGAACCGGTCCATTTTAGGTTTCCAGCTGGAAGCGGCCCATAGACTACTGTTGTGGTTGTAAGTTGCCTTAAGAAAAAGTAAAGAAATCAAAATATCTCAAAAACTATTAAAAACAATTATAGAACATTTCGAACAAAAGTTCTAGGGTTTTTAATAGTCTATAAAATAAAAAAATACAGGGTGTACTATTTTGAAAACGTGATATATTTTAATTTTAAATTTTTCGAATTTAAACCAATATGTAGCTTTTATTGCAAATGTTAAATAAAAATAATATATACTTAGCCTTGATCTTCCTTAATAAAAATCTGAATATATTTCTCGCAAAATCAAGAACGATTAAACGGATTCTTGGAAATGAGATTTTTCTTTTTTAAACGCAATTATTTCAACAACTGTAAAGTTAAAGTATATAAAATTTTTAATAAAAAGCTTTTAAAACCATACGTTAAATCAGAAAATGACTCGCATACAGGATTTTCATTTTTTAGCACACCCTGTAGAGTCCAAATTATTTTTAGAATATGCGTATGAAGTTTTATAATACAGAAAATATATAATTTCTAGGGAAACACTACCTAGAAGGCATAAATTTACTTCATCCAATTGTTGACTAACCGTGTACAAATATAATTTTGAAATAATATAAGTATAACATAAAATTAGTGAAAAAAAGCACAGAAGTGTCGGGTTATCGACACAGAAGCAACAATAAATAAATCAGAACTTACCATGTTCATCCCTCTTAATTGAACACGTTCCCAGTCTTTCATCCATTCCATACACTCCCCATTTTCCAAGCAGTGTTGGTATTTGTAAACCATAACTAAATATCCAAATTAAAGAAATGTACAAAAATACTTTTGTTTTTGTGTAGATTTGGCTGTAAAGTTGTGGCCATGCTATCAAAATATATCTAAAAAATACAGAAATAAATTATTAATAAATAATTTTGCTCAGCATTTAAGTTTATATTTTTGGAATTTTTTTACTTAAAGTTGATGGGCCACATTTTAAGTTATTATAAACGACCACTAGGCGGAGCCATTGAAATATGTCATTAGCATTTTCATAAAATTTGACTTTTGTTATTATGAAAAAGATGCAAGTTAGAAAATGGCAGACACGTTGATGTAGAGAGAGTGTTCAAAAAAAATTCACATGAGGGTTTTCATTGGATGATTTTTTACGAATTTAAAAATGTCCTAAATCAACAACAATGCATAAAATCGCTTCGTTCAGGTTTTAGTAATGAAGCACCATCGGAAAAGACTATAATTAGTTTACTGGATTTGGTAGTGTTCATGCATCTGTCATTAATGAACTTAATGAAGATTAATAAAAATTGATTGTTATTTTATCAAACGTTAATACTGTGAGCAATATGATTGGAGAAGATCGGCATGTTACTTATCGTGAAATAAAGATATTCTTAGACATATCGAAAAGTGCGATACATTCTATTTTATATGAACATTTAACTGTGAAGAAAATCAGTTTTCAAGAAAAAGGTCGTATTAGTTGGTATAAGAAAATGCTCAAAAAATTCGGCCGAAAAACTGCTAAATTCATGACGAAACTTGAGAAGCAAGCATCATACGCATTCCTAGTACAAGAAGCAGAATCGGCTCTACTTTCCTGAACTTAAAGCTCCTGGGCGGGGCGATCGCAGAAAAAAACAAGTTATCGACGCGGGGGGGGGATGTCAACAGCATACACATTCCTTATATACAGGGAAGAATTGGGTCTATTTTCCTGAACTCAAATCTCTTGAGGGGACGATCGTCCCCCCCTTGGGTCCGCACCTGCACAAAAAACGTCAAACAATTATTTGAGGGACAAAACATCGAATTAATGCCTTATTGCCTAAAGACTTCTTTGTGTTCACAAATGTTAAGCAAGAAATGCATGAACAGCGATTTTAATCACCCGTAAAGGCTGTTAAAGCCTTCTAACACCATATTGCTGAGATACCAAATTCAGAGTACTTTTCAAATAGGTCTAACAAAACAACGTCCAAAACTTGAATTAAATCAACTAACCAGTTTTATTTTTAACACTTACAGTTCACTTTACATAAATTGGGCAGAAACTGTGTTAACCAAAATTATTAGGATTTCTTTTAATGACAGGATAATTATTTAATGTTGTTGCCAAACAAATTTATGATACAAAATAGTCAAAAATGGAAAAGTATTACCATATAAAAAGATACCAAAATTAAAGTATTTGGAAATTTTTCAGTTAGCAATCAAGAAATAAAGCGTCTCAGGTACTGACGTCTTCCAAACCGTCGACCTTTGGAAAAATAAAGATATTGCTGTTATCACCTAAATGCTCTCTGTCATCGGTCGTTAAGTCTGGAAACACCCAAAATTGCCTGACCCACAACTAGGACCCAAACCATCTGATGAAAACACTTGTGAATTCACTGACGAAAAGTTGAATGCTGGTGAGGATATTATTGGTTTCCAGGCTGGTCAAAACGAGGGAGCCTCTTAAGCTGAACAAAACTCGAAGGAAGAAGATGGAGATGTTTCGAGAATTGGTTTCAAGAATGAATAAATTTTAAAAACTAATATTTTGAAAAGCAATAAAACCATTTGTCCCAAAAATTTGTGTCCTTCCTAGTTTTTATAAGAACTTAAAAGGTTGATATCGGTCAAACTTTGTCACAAAAGTTTTTTCAATACGGGGTTGCCAAGTTTAAGCGAATTTGATAAGATAACCGAACTGATCAACGAATCGACTGAGGTAATCCATCAGTTTTTCGAAATTTTAAACTATTGTTTTTCATTTTTAATCCGATTTGAAAAAATTGTTTGAAAATTTTGTGCCCTGTAACATTTTATAACTATGTTTTTCCAAACTTTTATTTTATTCACGGTTTATTAAAAAGAAAAATGAATATATAATAACCGTCGGCTTCTTCCAATTTCCCTGGATCCGTAAATACACTTGGACGCAAAGTACTAGAAATCAAAATCAGTACTTTAAGATATGTCTCCACATGGCAGCAAATGGAGCACCAGGTAAAATTCATTTTAAAAATAAACCAAAATCATTTTGGTGGGACCTAGATATTAAGATCTATATGGACAAAAAAGCAAATCTCACAAGTATCTGTATGTGGATCTTAAACAGGCGTGTGATAGCATCGCTCGAGGTAAACTATGGAAAGCATTACATTACACTAACATCAACGTAAATTTAATCAGAACAGTAAAAGGCTTGTATAATCAAAATACATGTGCATTTAAAGAAGGAAAATCATTGCTCTATGAAATAGGGTTCGATGTGATAAACAAATATCAAAGTCAAATAAACATCGAATATATAACACCATTGTCAAGACCATAGTAACCTACAGCACAGCAGAGGTATGGCAGCTCAAATAAATATCAGAAATAGTTTTAGAAGTAAGCAAAATGGATTTCTGGGGACGACCCGCAGGAAAACCAAAAATAAAATAGATCAGAAATGACAAAATCGGACAGATAATGGAAGTCAGCGTAATTGTTGGAAGTCCCTCAATTTTTTCTTTTTTGCAAAGAACCATTTTGAGAGATTTTTATAATTTAAATTTAAACATAAAAATATAATTATATGAATCAGTATTTTATAACGAAATATTTATTATTTCGTGGTAATAAGGAGTTTCTGATAACATTCCGTACCTAACAGACAAGAATGATAAAAATTGTTTTGAATGTGTTTTTTTTTAAATAAGATGACTAAATATCTACTTTATTATGACAATTAACCGATACTAATAAATGTGTAAAAGTTGGATTAATTTATTAATTTTAGTTGTAATAAATAAATTATAATTTATTTTTCAAAATACGGAATTGACGTGTAATCTTTGGAGATATTGTACACTGTCATATAAAGAGAAATTCTTTATATATAAATATTTCTTGATTGATGAGGATGGATATTTTAAAAGCAGTTTGAACTTTATATTTGAAAAAGAAATAGATATGTTAAAATAATTCGATTGTAAAATTAATACTGTGAATGAATATTTAAATTCGAGAAACATAGTATTTGACAACTGAATAGGTTCCGAGATACGAACCTCTAATAATAAAATTATTTTTAGTTGTTTGGCCCGTCTAAAACTATGAATACTAAGAAATAAACAATATGCATTACTAATTTTAAAAGTATTTTCTATTTAAAGTGTTAGTTTATCGGTATTACTATTGTTCTATGTAAAATTTATTTATGGACCAGCCTGCCTAGATTAATTATCAAAAAAATACTTTCCCCTCTATTGTTTCTTACCTGTTTATTGATATGCTAGCTATACTCAATAACGACACACCAATTGAGCCATATCGTAGAGTTGGTATCATCATACAAAGTACCTCCCCGTGGATCCATGTTCCATGAAAAAATTGGCTAGCGGAAAATGGAAGAACCAGGAAGCAGAACAGCAAGTCCGACAGGCATAAACTAAGAAAATAATTTCTAAATTAAGATTTTATTTTGCAGATTAACAAAATTATATAATAATTCTAATTTTAAGGGAACTCATGGTTTAAAAAAATATATATATACATTTTTCATTTATTCAAGATATTATTCTTTTCGTACAATATCAAAACTAAAATAAAATGTTTTGATAAAGATAAATTATTTCAAATATAAACTATATTTCTAATTTGAATTACATCATTTTTATATTTCAAATAACTTCAATACTATATTTTTTTAAATCTATAATTGGCTCTTTCTGTTACAGGAGAAATGCAATAGAAAATATAACCACAAAAATAAAAATAGTTATTTAATCAACTTATTGTATTAAAATAAATGTAAAAAAATCAGTGGTAACTCATTTGATAGTAAAATAAATACGTCGTAAGATCCAAAAATTTTCTACCTATCCATTTTAGAGCAATCAGTTTTTATTTCGTTGCTTAATATCTCTCTCTCTCTCTCTCTCTCTCTATATATATATATATATATATATATATATATATATATATATATATATATACTTCAATAAGTTTTTTGTTTTTATTTTCTGGAACCGCTATTTTGACATATTCTTTTTTCTTGGGTGTTCAATTCGATCACTGGAATACAAATTAATTTATTTTCTCATAGATGTTTTATTTTTTTTTACGAACGTTTCGACCTTATTATTAGTCTTCATCAGTGTCCCAACAGTTTTCGAATAGTTGATTTTTCATGTGAACTAATTGCTAACTATTTCGAAAACTATTTGTAGATGGGACACTGATGAAGACCAATAATAAGGTCGAAACGTTTGTAATACAAAATAAAACATCTATGAGGAAATAAATTAATTTTTATTCCACTGACCGAACCGAAAACCCAAGAAAAAGAAAAAAGAATATATATATATATATATATATATATATATATATATATATATATATATATATATATATACAGGGTTATTTTGTAATTCCATACACTCCTTTCGGGATCTGATAACACAAGGAATATATTTAACACTAATATGCATTATACAAAACGCGATAGGTTTTGGGATATATTTCATTTGTCAGTTATTTTTTAAAACAGCCTTTATTCTCTACAAATTAAATTTTTCAAATATGTAATTTCACTCTGTATAACTTTTTTGCTGGAATACTTGACCGATACGATAATCTGTCAAATCGAGCAAAAAAAAATCGGGGAAAGCATTTCGATTGTGTGAAAAATTTGAAGAAAAACTTACTTTTAAAAGAAAAATTAAAAATCGAAATATCTGAAAAACTATTGCGTTTTGTATTATACATATTACGGTCAAATTTACTTCTTATCACTTGTATTATCAGATCCCCCAAGGATTAGATTACTTTTGGCTTTTGCAGATGATATAGACATTGTGGGAAACAGCACGCTGGATATCAAGACGACCTTCAATAACTTCGAAAAAAGTGCGAGTATCATTGGGTTTAAAATTAACGAAGAGAAAACTAAATATCTGTATTCCACTAGAAACAACCAACACAGAGGCAGACTAGGCCAAAACATCACAATGGGGGACTATAACTTTGAACGCGTCAAAGAGTTCAAATATCTGGGAACGATGCTTACTGAAAACACTGACGGAAAGACAGAAATAACTGTAGAATCCAAGCAGGTAATAGGTGCCTATACGCAGTACAAGGCCTCCTAAAATCCAAGTTAACAACAAGGCGTACCAAGATAAACATATACAAAACAATAATAAGACCTGTACTGATGTATGGGTGCGAAGCTTGGACACTAACGATAACAAATGAAGAACGGCTCCGAGTCTTCGAAAGAAGAATTCTTAGAAAAATATATGGCCCAACAGTGGATGAAACAACAGGACGATACAGAATCCGTACCAATAAAGAACTGGAGGATCTATATGGACACAATAATATTGTTCGAGAAATAAAATCTAAGCGACTGCAATGGGCGGGACATGTAAGAGGACTAGCAGATAGTCGCACAGTCAAACTCGCGTGGGAGGAAGCACCGGTAGGGAAAAGACCACTGGGACGCCCTCGTCTCCGATGGAAAGACAATATTGCCAAAGATCTAAAGGCAATGAATATTGATAATCCGCTAGATGCCACGGCAGACAGGCAGCAATGGAGGAGTATTGTGAAGTCGGCAAAGACACACCCAGGGTTGTAAGCCATGGAGTAAGTAAGTAAGTAAGGAATTAGATCACATGTGATGCAAAGTTTATTTGTTTTTGACCCTGTGTAAGGTAACTTCATAACATAACTATTTTTGAAAACGTAGTTTGTGTCTAAAAGTAGTAAACATTAATTTTAAGAAAATAGGCTAATTGAAAAGACTCAAATTTTCTTCTTTTTCTTTTTAATTGATGACAAACTATTTTTGGTATTTGAATATTATATTAAAAACAATTCAAAAACTTAAAATCTAAAGTTACATTTCTTTGTGCCTTCAACTGCGTTCAATACAAACAATTGTTCTTCTTGACACATCTTTAATAGAGTTTCTGATTCTAAAATACAGTTTCGAATCACCATTTCTAAATGATCAACATTACGGAAAGGTGTTTGTTTGTAACCTTTTTGTTTTAGGTAACCCCACAAGAAAAAATCAAGTGGAGTTAAATCCGGAGACCTAGCCGGCCAGTATTGCGCCACATTACGCCCAATTACTCTACCCCTAAACATTTCCAAGAGGCGTTCTTGAACCTGTCTTGTATTATGAATGGGAGCACCATTACACTGGTACCACAGATTATGTCTCATTTTAATAGGCATATTATCTAAGACTTCAAGGATGTCGGTGTTAAGGAAGCTTCATAATAGATAAATTTTAAGTAAATTTAAATAAAAATGTATTTTCCATCTAATACAGACTTTCCTGATGACATTGTGTACTTGTTTATCTTAATTATAATGTGTATTACTTTTGGACACAAACTACGTTTCCAAAAATAGCTATTTTATGAAGTTACCTTATACGGGGTCAAAAACAAATAAACTTTGCATCACATGTGACCAAATTTTAATAGCCCTATTTGGATTTTATAGAAAAACACCCATTTAATATGGCGCTACTTTAAACAAAATATATCTGGTACGAAGCATCGTCAAAACTAAGAAGTTTTATGTAAGCTGCGTTGAGTCTTATTTTGCAGCAGTGGTGTAATTTACAAAAAATGCGCAAAAAATCTAAATTATCTTATACAGCTAAAATTTTGCATATGGGCTAAAAATTGCATTTAGAAAAACTTTTTTCAATATTTTGAGATATAACCCCACTTCTAATTTTTTTTTGGAAAAAAAAATAAAATTTGACAGATAATGCTAATCACGTGATTACTATTTTTCTGGTTCATTTTCATCTCGATCCGATAGAAGCAGATATTGATGTCAAAGTCAAATTCTGAATAAAGCTATTAATAAAAGAAATCCCATATGATACGGACTTTATTGGTCACACTATATATATATATATATATATATATATATATATATATATATATATATATATATATATATATATATATATATATATATAAAACATTTAATTTTCTAAAATTTTTTCTTAAACCATCTTTCTATATAAATGTATGGTATACCATACATTTATATATATATATATATATATATATATATATATATATATATATATATATATAATTTCTAAAATTAAAATATGACCTGACACAGACGCTGAAGCGAACTCGGTAGTTTTATCACGTTTTGAAAACAAGGCTCAGGATTATTTTTTATGGATATACAAATGTTAATAAAGCATTGTAATAAATATATTGAAACAGGGATCATAGTGAACAATAATAGTAAATCTTTATGAGTCACTACTCATTTTACAACTCAATTCCGATGCTTTTGAACCTTACTACGTATTCACAAGTTTCAATCACCGGGTTCGTATAATACAGTGATCTGCTTTAAGTGCAAAAGGTTCCCGGTTCGCGTGGTTTGTGAATGCTATATAAAATTATTTGCTAAAAGGTGTAACTCAGTTCATAGCTAAAACGCGCAGTTCATGAAGTTGAAAATTGAGGAAAAAAATTGTAAGCAAAATTGTCCTTATTTCATCAAGTTTTCCTTTACTTTTGTAGAATAAATCTTAAATAATTAAACGTTTTGCGAAACGATATGAGTTTACTAGCTTTTTAAAGAAAAGTTTATTCTCTCCGTCCCTTCTAAAGTCCTGGATTTCTGGATTATTGGATTTGTTGATTAACTGTTCTGCGTTTTGAAATTTTTGTCGCTCCCTGATATTTTTGTATATCTACTGTAATGTGCTGAATTAAAATATGAGCTGGGTTTTTATCTACCACTCATAAGTTTTTAGAGAAGGACAGAGGAATATAACATATGGGAAACCCAGACAATAAGCAATCTAATGAATTTTAAAAGATTAAAAAAAAACAAAAAACACCTTTTTTACAAAATATATTTTTTTTTTGTATTAACGAAAATATAATATAATCAAATAAATTATATTGTTTTCTTTTTTCACTTGTATTGGCCAGGATCGATATCACGTTTGAGGTTCCAATAGTAGTCCGCTCACATGATTGGGATCCATTTTTCACTATACCGCTTTTCCAATTGAACAATTTGCTGGTGAAATCTACAGCTGTGTTCATCTGAAACTGTATCTAAATTGTCAAGGAAAAATTCCCAATGGAGATGAAGAAAATGCAGCTTAAGTAACATGTTGCAACCTAACGTCTTGTAAGATTGTATTAACGAAAATATAATATAATCAAATAAATTATTTTGTTTTCTTTTTTCATTTATATTGGCCGGGATCGATATCACGTTTGAGGTTCCAACAGTAGTCCGCTCACATGATAGGAGTCCATTTTTCACTATACCGCTTTTCCAATTGAACAATTTGCTGGTGAAATCTACAGCTGTGTTCATCTGAAACTGTACCTAAATTGTCAATAAAGAATTCCCAATGGAAGTGAAGAAAATGCAGCTTAAGTAACATGTTGCAACCTAACGTCTTGTAAGATTGGATAAATTCTTCAACTAAATCTTTGTAGTTGTCCGATTTCTTGTTACCTAAGAAGTTGTTACATATATTTTTGAAGGCATTCCATGCCTTGTTTTCTTTTCTCAAAAGTTTAGTTTCAAAATTTTCGTCTTTGAAAAGCTGTCGTATTTGCGGCCTAACGAACAGTCCTTTTTTAAACTGTGCCTCACTTATAAGGGCGAATTTCCGTTTGAAATAAAGAAACGCATTTCCTTCTCAATTTAAGGCTTTAACAAAAATTTTTATGTGCAGAAGAGGTAAATACATTTTCTGCTGCTCTACTAAGGGTTCATCAACGACCTCTTGCAGACCGGACACAATGGTTTCACGTAACGGTCATTCTTTAACGACATACTGTACGCATAAAAAAACAATATTTGGTTTAACTACTCTGCAGTCCTGTAAGTAGTGCAATAATTTTTAGATCAACACAGATATTCCATTTATGAACTACGTATTCTATGCTATGAAGTAATCTACGCATTTTCTCGTAAGTTTCTTTCAAATTTACAGCATGACCCACGGTTCACTTTCATTAAACAATAAAACTGCCTTTTTATTTGTTGTTCAGTTTCATTAAACAATTAAACTGCCTTTAGACTTGTCTTCGAAGAGTCAGTAAACAGTCGCCACTCGGTAGGTTTATAGGAAAGGCCAAGTTCATTGATTAAAGCCGAATTATCAAGACAGTAAACTAACTCAGTTGGCATTGAAAAAAATACTGCCAGCATAGACTGCCCTTTCCGAAACGTCGATATTTTTATTCCGTTTTGTAAGAGATTACACTACTGTAAACGAGATTCAAGCAGTCTTGACTTTGAAAAGATCCAGGTCGCGAATAAGATCGTTGAACTCTTCCTGAGATATGAAATGTGACCTTTCACTGCTACTCATCCATAATGGTCTTTCTATTGAAAACATGGACCGGTTTTTGGTTTAAAATTATCTGGTTCATTCGATTCCTAGTCGATTTTGTATTTTTTGGAGGCTTAGGGATAGGCATGTTAGAAGCGTCAAGTTATAGATCTCATGGATGAGGGGATATTATGACATTTAATTTTATGTTCGCTTTTACTAGAAAACCCCCCAGGTTTTTGTTAAATAGTAGCAATCATCACATGATTCTGAGGTTCCCGCCAAATCATAGGTACTCCAAACTTTATAGGCTTGTGAATACCAAGTAGCTATCCTGTAAAGGTTCTTGAGCAAGAGTGGCAGCAAATTTTGAGCGTCCAAGTTTTAATTTGATCGCCAATTGTGCATCCAAAATAATACTCCTAGACCTTTCTTACAAGTGGGCTCAGCATTTCGTTGAGCTTTCAGTGTCACTGCTCCACATATGTGTTCGCTTTGTTCACACAGGGTCGCGATGACTTCGTGTACACACGGTGAAAAACAATAGCACTACTATAACGCTATCACTATTCGATAGTTCTTTGCACTTCGCTCCAATCCTGATTCTCCAACAACCCGCCATCTGCTTATATACCCGTTTCGTACATCTGGTGTTTTCTAGAAACATCGGGTATCGAAAATATCAGAAACGACGACATAATTCCTGTATATAGGAGCCCTTCGATAAGTAGCTGACCATTCTACGACTACGGTGTATAGTGAAATTTGGAATTACATGGAATTTAATCGGTATCTCCGTTATTTTAAGCCCTAGGGGTTAAGATTTCGTAGGTTGGGGATCATCCTCAAACGCTTCCCAATGCAGTGTTGCCAGAGTATGCACATTTTCCCTAAACTTAGATAAACCGTAGATTTGGCGACGTCGCACCCCGGTATACTATAACAACTTATGTATCGCATAGCCACATCCTTATGGCTGCTTTGCAATCAATCAAAACATGTTGTTAATGTTCTCTAGCTTTTTCTACGTGATACCACAATTTACAGGTGTGTGTAAAAGTGACGTAGGTATAAATTATCACACATTAGTTTGATAGAACAGTGTTCTAGTGTGTTTTGTCAGCAGCAACATGGTTACAATTTTTTACATAATCTCTATGAGAGTAAGCGTATTGACTCTAATCTGATTTTATTTGTTTATGAGTTTGCTTATGCATTGCTTAGATCATAATACACAGCGATAATTATCCAACACTTATTTGCTCCATATAAAATTTTTATAAGCTATCGCTAAATTGCTAGAAATATGCCACATTTTGTATATTTTGATTGACAATTATAACTAAATCTTCAACCTGATATTTTAGGTAAAATTCTGGGAGATACCTTTAATAGGCATTTTAAATATCGTGTTCTTATAAAATTTCTTACTAAAAAAAGTTTTACACCTACGCAAAATAACGTATGGGCACTGTTTACAACAACTCTTGCCCATTATTTGCTGCAATTAAAAATAGTTCAAAGTTACTTCGCTGGAGTCGCTCAAAGCATCAAAAACTTATGACTACTATTTTCTGGGACTGCAAAAGTATCTTGATAATAGACTTCGACGACTGAAATACAACGATTCACGCGGAGTATTACTGTGCTTTACTATGGCAGTTGCGCTAAAATATTATCGAGAAACAACGAGGAAAACTCAGCGGAGGTGTTTGGTTGCTTCACGACAATGCTCTGGTTCACACCGCTGCGATTTCAAAGGTGACAGTTCGAAAATTCCACTTCATTGGACTCGATTATCCCCATATATCATTGTGTATTTCTGTCCTCTGTCGAATGTTCCTCAGCCAAGAGATCTGCTTCCTTCCAACACCTCTATGACCCTTCATTATTAGTTGAAGAATTCTGTACCGATCCCCTCTGAGAATATGGCCAAGATGTTCTAGTTTTCTGCATTTTACAGTTGTCAGCAATTCACGAGTGGTATCTCTCCGATCTAAAACTGCTATATTAGTCTGTACATCTACCTCTATGTAATCACATCTCAAATGCCTCCAAACGATTGATTGCGGCAGCCTTCAGTGTTCACACCTGCACTCCGCACAACAACACTTACAAGATGTAATATTTACCCATCCTTTGTTTTAAATTTAGATTGTCATTACAGACAAGCGATGTCATTTTTAGAAAAGTTGTGCGAGCTTATTCGATTCTACATTTAACTTCTTTATCTGGATCAAGCTGTTCGGTAATATAACATCCAAGGTACTTGAAGTGGAAGACTCTTTCAACGATTTGTCCATTTGTTTGCAGCGAAGCGTCTGGATATATCGACTGAAAATCATAAATTTAGTTTCAGCAACATTTATGTTGAATCCGATTTCTTTCCCAACCCTATTAACAGAATCTAAGAGTTGTTGTAGACCCTGAAGGTTCTCACTTATGATGGCCGTATCGTTGGCATTACGTATCGTGTTTATTAGCTCGCCGTTGACTTATTTAGGGCGTCCGATTTACGAGGAAAAAAATTCAACTCCGATGATGAAATTAGACAGACCGTTTTCGAGCACTTGATACTAAAGATTCAACATATTATTAAAATGGTATAAATGCTTTAATTAAACGTTATTAAAAATGTACAAAAATACTAGGAGACTATATTGAAAAATAATAATATGTTATTTTTATTTTATCCATCCATTCTGTATTAGGGTAAGATACATAGGGCCCACTTCGTATGATGTTATTTTCATGTGAAATATAGACCCCCGAGAAATTTCCTACCTTTTCTGAATCAACTTGTTTACAATAATACATAAAAATATTCAGACTATTTTAAGAACACTGATATATCAAAATAATGAATTACAATATTTTCGTAATTTTTTATTTACGGTTCGAAACGTATGAGATCAAATTAAAGAAAACAGCAAAATCACTCTTAGAAATTTTCTTCACTGTACTAGAACAAATAATTACGAAACGGTCATTGAGCCCTAATTACTATCTTAGAAAGTTTTATTATCATGTCAGACAGACACAAATTTTCAGCTAGTTAAAGCATTTATTTATTTTAAAATTATTCCAATTTAACGAGGTACAAATTGCTTACTAACATCTTCCGTTAGCCGTAAACAGGATATAAAAATTAATATGGCGCCTAAAGGAAGAGTCAAGAAACCTTATTGTTAATCGTGACACACTTGTTCGTATATAACATTTTTCTAATAAGAAATATTATATTAAAAACTGTCCCTAGGAGAAAGAGAATAGACTCATATAATAGGATAAAAAAATCCTCTTCCTCATTTTTCAGATTTGAGAAAAAAATCAGATAAAGATGAGGTGAAGCAACATGTCTAATAAAAGACAAGAGATTCATAAATTCATCTACCAAGAATATATAACAGCTTCTCGAACTTCTTGAAAAGGACCTTCAACTGGTAACAGATCTCCAGGATGCTACCTTGTAAGCTACCATTTTAAAACAATGGGCAAAGCCGACAACCATATTGCAGCAGACATTTGCGCTATGAGCGCAGTTTTTTGGAAAAAATATAATTTCCGCGCCTAATAATATAAGGAACATAGTTCTCAGGAACTCAATTTTACAGAGGTCTGAGTATTCTGGAACTTTATTAGAGTATATTTACATATAAAAGATCTAATAAGTTGAAATGGTTTACCTCCTCTACAATCTACAATCTACTCAAATTGAAACAGAAAATTCACGTAATATATAATAACAAAATACGTTTTGTTGATAAATGATTACATAGTGAGCAATAAATATTCGAAAACAATAGAGGTGATGTCTCTAAAAAGTCCAAATTTGAAGTTTAAGTGAACATTGCTACTGAGTATACAAAAATGAACATACAACTTGTTGACAAAATATAACTACCTAAAAGGTAAAAAATCTTCCCTTCTGGAGATACTATACGACCATTTTAATATAAGAGTGACATTGCCGAGGCATACTGCTCACCAACGTATAATCCAGGGATAAATTTTTCCATATTCTACGTATTTCTACACTTAGTTGCTTTATGAAATTGAATCTTTATTAAACCCCCTATATTTTCAATAGGATTTATATCAGATGAAAAAACAGACCACTCCATGGCAGTAATGTATTTTTATGTTTCTCAGTCCGAATAAAGGTGACTAAGGTGCCTCGGTTCATTATCCTCTTGTAGTATTCATGAATCATAGTCAGGTTCAAACCAGGTTTTAACAGACTTTACTAAACACTTGTCATAAATTCATTTAATTTTCGTTGCATTCAGTTTTTCGTAAAAGTAATAATAATAAAAGTTGATGCTGGTAGCCGTTACTATGTGGTAGTTAATCATCTTCGGGAAATGTTTAAAAAGGAACTACTATGTTTTATACCACTAAATTTATTAAGAAAACAGTGACTGCAGTTTCAACTCACAGAGTCATTTTCAAACTGAATTACAAAGGTACACTAAGTATTCAATACAGAAACATGAGAAAATTTAACAATAAATAAAAACTACCTGAAAAATTACATTATTACAAGGGGGAGGTACTAAATTTTGGGAACTAATTATTATTTGGCGACAACAAATAACGGGGAAAACCCAAGTTCTGTCTGGTCATTTTAAAATTTTAAAATTACAAAAAGTTACAAAAACCAACGTTTACAGGTAATACTATATCTAATGAGTCTTTTCACCCCTTACAACACAAAATGGCTGCATACAATTCAATGATACATAGAGCATTCTCTTTGCCTCTCTCTGAAGAAGATCTTCAAGAGGAACTAAATATCTTTGAAAGGATTGCAATATCAAACAATTTGTCTCAACAAACCATAAACAAATTAATAACTAAAAAACAAAAACAACTAGCTTTTAATTCAATATATCCCAAAATAAAAAATGATAAAGATAGTTCATCCTATATATATTTGTCATACTGTGGCATTCTCTTTGCCTCTCTCTGAAGAAGATCTTCAAGAGGAACTAAATATCTTTGAAAGGATTGCAATATCAAACAATTTGTCTCAACAAACCATGAACAAATTAATAACTAAAAAACAAAAACAACTAGCTTTTAATTCAATATATCCCAAAATAAAAAATGATAAAGATAGTTCAACCTATATATATATATTTGTCATACTGTGGTGCCCTATCAGAAAACATAGCTAATACTCTTTCCAAACATAACATAAAAGTAGCCTTTAAATCTCAACACAATCTGTCCACTATCCTTTATAATGCTAAAGATAAAATTAATAAATTTGATAAATCAGGAGTTTATAAGTTAAAATGTTCAGAGTGTGATAGCTTGTATATTGGACAAAGTGGTTGAAGCTTAAAACTCGCTTTTCAGAACACTACCGATCATATAAACTACAAAAAACAGACTAGAGCTTTGCCAACCATTGCTTAGAACACAACCACAGTTTTCCTAATTTAAGCAACACTGACATATTACGTTATTCAACAAAGGGCCAAAAGTTAAATATTCTTGAATCTTTAGAAATATATAAACATAGTAAAAATAAAAATGTAAATTTACTTAATGACCAGACAGAACTTGGGGTTTCCCCGTTCTTTGTGGTCTCCAAATAATAATTAGTTCCCAAAATTTAGTACCTCCCCTTTGTAATAATGTAATTTTTCAGATAGTTTTTATTTATTGTTAAATTTTCTCATGTTTCTGTATTGAATACTTAGTGTACCTTTGTAATTCAGTTTGAAAATGACTCTGTAAATTGAAACTGCAGTCACTGTTTTCTGAATAAATTTAGTGGTATAAAACATAGTAGTTCCTTTCCAAACACTTCCCGATTAATAAAAGTATTTCTTAACAAATGCAAACATATAACAAAGTAATATAATGCACACATGGGATGATGTTGGAGAAGTTTAACCAATAGCCATTCTTCCACTTAATCAACCACACCTCCCAATGCTCCAATATGAACTAATCAGCAACAAAAAAACAAACACTAATTATTAAGCTTAAAGTAGAAAGCTTTTGTACTCTGATTTAAATTTTTGGATATTACAGTGACTAAACTGTGGTAAAATCATATTGCTTAACAAAACCATAAGAAAAGCCTTTCTGAAACAAGGAAGTTCTATGCCTTGGTGTCATAAAGATACTTTGATATCTTAAATTAATATTATGTACATCAGTCCTAAATTCCAATTTTTCATACAAGTATATAAGTTGTTTAGTGTCTAATAATTTACTAAAAAATATCAGAGAATACAATCTATATATGTCATCACATCTTATCTAGCTAATTTGTCTGATGTTATTAAAAATATACCTACAGCATGTATTTTGGACATCCTGCATTCTCTTCTTTGTAACTATACCCAAAAAGGGATAGCAAACAATATAACAGTAATTATACATCATTTTAAACTTCAGTATATATATATATATATATATATATATATATATATATATATATATATATATATATAAATATATATATACCTATTGGAATATAGAACCTTCACTTTAATGTAACTTCTTGGTAACAGATTTTGGATATGTTTATGAAACCTTAAATTAACATCCAAATATAATCCTAAGTTTTTGGGACAATTTGAAAAAAGTAAAACATCATCTCCAATACATACTTTGAGGTGAATTGTTAGCATATTACGCTGCTTTTCGGGACAAAATAAGAGAACTTCAGTTTGGTCAGGATTAATTTTCAAATTATGCTCCCTAAAATACTGCACAGTGGCTGCCAAATCATGATTCAACACGACTGCAGCCCTTTTGGAATCAGAAGGGTCAAAATAATGCAATATCTGAGTATTATCAGCATATGCTTGCAAATGTGAATTTGAACCTACTGAAAATATATCAAACGTATATACCACAAACAACAGAGGGCAAAGAATGTATTTTTATGGTACTCCAGACTCTGCAGCTTCAGGCTGTGAAACCACATCCCTGATTCTCACAATTGTTATCTATCAGACAAACTTATGAGACTTTCACATAAAAACCGATTTATCTCGAAAAATTACAGTCTTATCGAAATAAATTAAGAGTACCCTTTTTGAGGAGAAATGACCAAAGGATTTAAAAAATCAATTTTTGGCTCTGTAAAATGGCATCTGTCAAAAATTAGGTCCAACAAGTGCGGCTCATTGTCCGTTTCTGATTTCTCTGTAGGGCTCTGTATCTCCATTAAGGAGTATTTTAGGATTTTTTTTCTATGACAAAATAGGGTTATTTTGACCTCCCCTATATGCTCCCGGGAAATTAGGAGGTACTTATCGGATACCCTGTATTCGCTGCTTTCAGTAGAGGTATCGGAGGAAAATACCTATCTGTGAATGATAGCGGATGTCAGGTTTGAAAATGTATTTTTATTTTCAAAATCTGAGAAGGGATGAATCATTTTAAATCGAATATGGAAGATTGTTAAAAGTTTTTGATGTTTCATTTATATGACTGCAAACAGCCACAGCTGTCCTGACTTTATTTATATGTATATTATCATTTTTCCTAGTACTACAAGACAAAACAACTTCAGAATTTTATTTTTCCAAATTATGAGTAATTTTGTAGATGCAAGTCATTTAAAATAGGCAATATCATTAGCAATCGATACATATCCTCAGTATGCGTCCGATAGTCCAATTGAAACAGTACCTTCAGAGTCTTATTTTGGAATACGTGAATCTTACTGAAATTAGTCAGACGACAAAGGCATCATACTGAGATCAAATATCTTAACACAGAGAGGAAATACGAGTTGCATATTTTAGATTTAGCATTATTTGATAAAAATTGTCTACACCTGAATAGAACTCCCACCAGAGTTCAACCTTTCGCCAAAGATAAGGTACCCAAATACTTAATTGATTCCATTTTCTCTAAAACAACATATTTCATTGTTACTATTATATCGTCTGTTATTTTATTGTTTTGATCAGATATCATGAACTTGGTTTTATCCAAGTTTTCTAATAAGAAGGTTTAAGCATGTTGAACTTTTATTTCATTTTGTAGTTACTTCGCTTCAACTTCAAAAATTTCACTGTCTTATAAAAATGTATAGTTATTTTTCGCTTTCTAGCACTTTTTTAGAAGGCGGTTCGATTAAAAATGAATTTTTAGTTTTGAATTCACCATAGTATCCATAAAATGTTTGAATTAGTACTGACCGAAATGTGTAAACCTCGCAATGTTTCCAAGCTCACGACTCAGAACTCACTTTAGCCAAAATTATTGCAAACAGCACTAAACTGGACTACAAAAAATTCTTTAAATCTCAATTTGAAATGAAGACAAACAAACTTTATTACGCCATTCGCTATCTTGAATTATAAAAAAATAACTCGCAATAACAGTTTTGATAAAATTTGAAAAATGTAAATTTTTTTAATCCGACATATTTAATACACTATATATATATATATATATATATATATATATATATATATATATATATATATATATATATATATCTATATATATATATATATATATATATATATATATATATATATATATATATCTATATATATATATATATATATATATATATATATATATATATATTATTGTTGGCATTGGCTGATCAGCCATGCAGCCAGTCACGAGGTGTTATTTTATTCAAAAATATATTGATATTAATAGTAAAAAAAACAAATTCTTCTCTAGGTTTTAAGATATTAAAAAAATGATTTAACATAGGTGTTTAACAGGGACACACACTTCACGCCGCTGGGGTCTATCAGGGCGTCTTTTGATTAGACAAACAAGAAAGACCACTATAAAAGGATGTACACTGAAAGATAAAATTAGGAATGTGAGATCATAGTTTCAAATTTATTTTATGTAGGTAAAGCATAATTGCATTATATACTTCTATTCTTTTTAACGCTAGAAGACTAAGGACATTAAAAAGACTCTCAATTTTACAATTGTTTAACAAAATTTCAAACAGTGTATACACTATATTGAATTTTAAGAAATTAATTTTAAATTTATAATCTACGCTCCTGAAAACTCAGTTTTGGTATTTAAAATCAGAAAATGTACAATTTTTGATTCGCCATATTTAATTTAAAAAAAAATATTTTAAATTCTTAATGTACAGGATGTTCAGTTTTCATACGCGCTCCTTTACTGTAAAAGACAGATGCTGTTTATGGATTACCCTCCTTCGTTTTGTGAAACTTTCATTGTTGCAAACCAAATTTTCATACCCCTCTTAATTCCTAAAATACTGGATGAAATTAAAAATATGACTTTTTTTATTCTTTCCTGTATTTAGAATATTTGATAACATGTCGAAATGAATATTGGCCCACTTTGGTCGACATAATGTCAACTCCGCTTGGCAACGTCATCGCCTACTTAAATTGTATAGGCTGGACGACGGGTTAAGCTAGTCAGACCCTTAGAGGAAGACGTCTAATGAATTCCAAGGACTGTGGAGCCTAGCCCATCCTCCTTACTTTCCAGATCCAAAACTTATCGAAGAGATGAATACGGATTCTAATGAATTATTTTACGTAGAATTTGATGGCATACTTGTTTTCCCTGGAGTTATGTATTTTTGGATGTTGAACAAACCTAGATATTTTTTAATAGAATACCCTTTATATTAATTTCTTATCCTATTCGTCTCCTTAAGGGCTTCTCAAAAATCCATAATGTTTTGGGGAAAGTTAAACTTTTGATATTTTTCGTTTAAATATGCTTTTCTTGGTTATAGGCTGGGCCGGAAATATCAATGCAGATTATCGTTCATTGTAAGAAAAACAAAAACATTCATAGTTATATTCAAACAACCAAGAACAACTCATCGATATGTTAACCAAATGACATAAAAATAACATCGATCAAGTGATATAGGGAGTTAGAAATTAGTGCTGAGTGCCGTATTAGCCCAAAATCGTTGAAGTAATTATTTTATTGATGTGCCTTGAGCGCGCTGATAATTTTGTATGTAAATAAATACACAAAAAAGTTGATTTTTTCTAAACTTCTTGTAGACTATTAATTCAATTTCATAAAGTGGACTAGTTTTATATAAAATGACGAAGTAAATTTAAAGTTCAATCTTGAACTTTATAGCCCCATAGTACCAACTGATTAGAGTTATATAAACCAGAGCCACTTAAACCTGTCACTAATGTCAGTTTACTCATTACTTTGGCTATATATATTTATTATTTTAACGATTAAATTGTTTTTTTTTTGAAAAAGTTTCTTATTTGTTTGATATTTTTCTGAATATCCACGAAAAGGGTGAATAGATAACGAACAAATGATTTTAAATAATAATAAAGGTTAGAATAAAATATTACCCAGTAAAATACAGTTTTGAGTTTACATCTTGGGTAACAAGGACAAGGCAGGTTAAACTAATATGACTATTTTTACAAGAAATTGTGCACTAATTCATAATTTATTTTGATAAATTATATTATTAATCAAACTGTTTTATATTTACGGCCCCGGTCTATTACTACGAAAATATTTGAAAGAAAAATATCGCAATTTTAACTCTTCTCAAAAAATAACTATAGAACATTGTATATTTTTGAAAGGCTTTCAAAGAAATGAATAAGATAAGAAAAAATCCCCAAGTTTGGTTAAAATCTGAAAATTCTAAGATCTTGGGAAAACCATCCAAATTTAAAGCTATTAATCTATGCTATAATTATTATATTTGTAGTATGTACCATTTAAAAATTATTTCTCCGATGTAAAGTAAAAAAAAATCCTGTACATAGAAATAAATAAATAAAATTAGGTGAATAAATATATTTGTCTATTTCTAAAATAAAATTAGAAAAAATACAAACAAGTAGGATATAATATAGAAAAAACATAGAAGACAAACAAGCAAATAAATTCTTTTAATATGAAAGCAATATACAAAGAAATTATAATTTTCCAAGACAATATAAATTCATCAATAAATGAAAATCTGACATATTTGAGAAACTTGAACCTCTTTCTAATTACATCATTACTATGTTAGTCTAATAAAGCTTTTGTGAATAGTGAATTCAGTATTGTAGATAATTTAAACCAACACTCATGTGAAGTTTTCTTCTAGATTTTACGTATTTTTAGACCATCACATTTCGCTTTATTTTCTTCATTTTTCCCGATACCTTCGAAAAATAATATTTTTAAATCATTTCATCATCCATCAGGATAATGTTGTCTGAAATACCTTCCTATTTATAGCGCTAAAACACTGGCATATAGTTATTTTCTAATCTACAAGTTTGCCGTGAATATAGGCCCAAGGACGCAAGAGTAATAAAAAAAAACAATAGGTACTACTATACGTTTTTATTTATTTAACTCGCATAAATTACCTCTTAACAAGATTCATTAACGTTGAAATCACCTAATTCCGTAACAGGTGTATAGTCACCAGGTAGAAATCTTGCAAATTCTTAGTATTTGTTGAATCACTTAACAGGTTCTTCAATTAGTAATAGATTTTCACGATTAAGATTGGTTTTTAAAATTATTAAATCCTTATTAAGATATTGATTAAGGTCATAAATGACTAAATATCGTAGAGATTTCCTGAGCTTGCTTCCGTATTAACTAAAAGATGAGTGAGAGATACATATTTTTAAACTTTTGAGCGTCCTTTAACAATTTTCAAAGGAGAAAACTTGTAAGAGATCAAGGAATAAACTAGTTCAAAAATTGTAAGAATGTTTGTTTTTATTTGTGAAGCTCTAATAAAAGCAGAACAACTGAAAAGGAATATGTCCAAGACATAGGTAAAAATAGTGACATAAATTCCAAGATGGATGAAACCTCCGCAGGGGTGTTGAGGACAATGTAAGAACAAACCCTACATAAAATGTAAGAGCAAAAAATTCGTTGGGGCTTGAATCTACAAGCCAAGAAACACATTTTGGAAAAAAAAGTTTGAAATAAAAGTTGTAGAGATTTTAAAAACCTATAATTTGAGCTTTTGTGCGATCATTTTCGTTAATTTGTTATTGTAAAAAGGTCAAAAAACCCTCAAAATTGGCCATTTTTAAATATCAATTATTTATTGCCAAATTAACTTTTTTTGCACTTTTTTGCTTTTAAAGAAAAGCCCTCGTCTTCCTGAATGAAATGATATTTTTAAAAGTAAATAGGATAATTTATAGCTGAGATATTGCTAATTTTGTATCCTAAGACGCAGAATGTTGATTGCTATAACTTTTTTTTGAGTGAACGTTTTGACCTCCACAAGGATTCAATCTCTTTTTGAAGGCCTAAACGTTCATATTTTGTTAGGAGCAAATAAAAAAATTAATTTTCAACCCCTTAAAATCGCTTTAAAAAAGTGGGTGTTTTTTTTAGAAAGAAACAGAGCTCTCGCACGCGAGAAAACTGAACTCCCAGCGTCAAATCAGCAGCGCTCGGAAAAATTCGCTGTATTTCAGCAACGAATGGACCAATTTCCGTGTTGTTCTTTTTTAATCTGCAGTAGCTCGAAAAATTATGAATAAGGTACACCCCCTATTTTAAAAACGATATTTAAGGGGTTGAAAATTAATTTTTTCATTTGTCCCTAACAAGATATGAAAATTTAGGTCTTCATAAAGAGATTGAGCCTTTATGGAGGTCAAAATGTTCATCCAAAAAAAATTATAGCAATCAACATTTTACATCTTGGGATAAACAAATAGCAATATCTCAGCAACAAATTATCTGATTTACTATTATAAAATATCATTTTGTTCAAAATAACCAGGGCTACCCTTTAAAATCAAAAAACTGTAAAAAAGTTAATATTTGCAATAAATAATTGATATGAAAAAATGGCCGATTTTAAGGTTTTTTGGCATTTTTGCAATACCAAATTGACGAAAATGAGCCCATAAAAGCTCAAATTGTAGGTCTTTAAAATCTCTACAACTTTTATTTGAAACTGTTCTTTCCAAAATGCCTTACTTGGCTTGGAGATTCAAAAAACCCGTTTTAGTCAACTTTGAGATATAGTCTACTAAGCCAAAATACTAGTGGCATTATTTTCATTTTCTATTCAACCGCAATATGTCAATTTTATCAAACAGCAAAGAATCGTAAATACTCTGTTAATCAGTAAACTTTTAAAACAATTTCTTTTGGTTTTTATTAACATAATTTCAACAACTTACCTTGCTATAAACGCCGCCGCCACTGTTCTGATCTTCGAATGTCGCAGTAGGGCCACGAGGGTGAGCAAATTCCCCATTACTCCGACCACCATGATAATCACTGTGAATGTCCCGGCCGCTGACATCATTGGCCGGGAATATCTGAAGCAAATAAATTAAAATATTAATATCATTAGTTTATATTATAAGTCATATCTCTTTAAAACCGCAAATGACAAGTTTTCTACGAGAAAAAATTTGTGGTAATGAATTTACATTTTTCTTTCTCTTCAAAACGTACAGTAGTATTTTAGGAAAGACAAGAAAAATTTTTTTTGTGGCCACCGTAAAACGTGAGAATATCAGTACTAGTATTAAGTATTTTTTTAGGGTTTCATAATCGTTTTCCTCCATATTGTAAACCAAGATCGAAAAAAAGCTAATTATAATAGGAGTGTGAAAAAAATTTCTTGGGAAGTGTATATTTTCTTTAGTTCGAGTAATACGTAGTTTTTTCTACAATTATATGATATTTCATATACATTGAAATTACAAGGGAAATATAATCAGAGACCTGATTCTGTAATATTATTTTTTAATATTCTCTTTCCGTATCACTTTCAAGACTAACTTGGCAGCCACGATGGATAATTCGTTTTTTGATATTTCCGTTCATTACATTTCTATAAAATTCCATCCCAACACATTTTTAGCCACAGCACTATCGCTCGTCCCGTGAATACCCTTGCTTTTAAAAATATTATTAGAATATAACAAACTGATTTCTTAAAATTTTAACAAACATTCATTTTTTCTAATCAGTTGATTTTAATTCCTTGTAGTTAAGGTACTATTTTTTGTTGGAAAATTGAGAATATTGAGCTAAGACTTTAAAAATGTAAACACTCTTCCTGATTAAAAGCGAATATTCTTTTATGTTTTGCTAGATGTGTGAGTAATCAACAGAGCAACTTTACCAGCACTCGCACTGCAGTAAAAATATAACGAGGAACTAATATATCTATTAAAATAATATAAAACAGACTAGTCAAACGAAACATTTTTTAAAAGTTTTTCTTTTTCGGAAATCATTTTTCATCCACTTCTACACATATTCCTCATCAAGTACTGCACTCTAATCTATCTTGTGCCACATCTTATCATTTTCGCCCTAGTCTCATTTTAAATTCATTAATCCTTGAGATCGTCAGTTGTGGCCTACATAATTCTGAAACCTTTTTGTTCACCTGTAATTGTTGCAGGCTCTGCCTAAAGCCAATTCCCATCAAACGAAGGATGGTGTGTCCCAGTATTCAGGTTAGACTAACTTTGTGCTTTACTTGCAATCTGAATAGAACAATTCCATATTGTTTTCTAATTGCAGGAGTTCGAATCTAATATTTTAAAGGCCGATCATAGGGTTGGTTCTATGACACAGTGATCAAAAAAAATTATGGCTTGTAGATATGATGGTTATTTAATGTTTGTCAATATTTATAGATTAATTTGACTTGACACTTAAAAAATTTTGATTATTTTGCCACTGATTTACCAATTTTCCATAAGCTTGGCGCACAATTCAATGGTAAATACCTGAAAAGCTGGCTGAGTGATCTACTCTCGAGCTTTCCTCATAGAATTAATAAATATTCGTCCTCTGCAGTTCTGTCATCAAAAGAAGTTAACGGAAAGACATATAAATAATGTCCACAACATCCGGATATATGTATACTTAATTAAATTTGGAATGATATAGTGCAGAAAAAAATGTATATTACATTCAAAACTATCATTCTTCTTCATCTTAATCTTGAGTTAGACCTGTTGATCTGTTTATCTTCTTGGGTCCATTCGTTCTTTTGGGAGATAAACTGTCAGTTATCTCTTCAGCTTTTACATACCATTCTATTGGGATTCATTGTTCGTAGATGATCACATAATTGTTTATGCTCCATCTTATTACGTGATTTACCTTGAACATTATTTTTCTCGGAGCATTTTACCTGCTATACCCTATTTGATTTATCGGTGTCCGCTCTAGATGCAATGTAGTACATACAAGATTGGTTCCATACAAGTATTATAAAGTTTACCTTTGCTTTCAATTCTCAAGTACTGTTTATTCCAGACGTCGCGACGTCTCGTAGTGAACCAGATAGAAAGGCAGTTTCGTTGCCTTCAAATCTTATTTCTTTTGTTGGGTCGTAATTACTTGACAGGTTTATGTCGAGATTTTTAAATTGCATAATCTGTTGAGTAAGTTTATCTTCTAACATCAACTTACATTTTACAGGGTCTCTAGAGAATGCCATTACGTTGTTTTTTTTTTCTATGGAGATAATCTTTGGCGAGGTATTTCATAGAATCTACGAAGTTGCCTTTATAGGTCTAATTCACTCTCTGTTCAGATTATTCTCTGCATAGCAAATCATACATATCTTATTGTTGTTAACTTGGTGTCCCAGGTTGTGACAAGAAACTTCTTCTATTATATTATCCATTATTAAATTGATTAAAATTGAGATTATCCTTACCTCTTTAAATTTGTATACTGTTAAAGATCTGATGGTTGACATTGATCTGAGTTGTGTTATTCGTGTTAAGGTTCCATATAAGGTTAATGATTTTAGATGGCGTTTGTCTTTCTCTTAACAGTTAACCTCTAGTTTGACTTTGTCGAAAGAAGTAGTATTGTTTTCAATAAATGTTTCTTTTATCCATCTGATAATAACGATAGCATCATGTTTTTGATGAGGAGTTCCAACTGTTTCTTTACTCGTATTAGAAGAGTAAGCAACTTTATAGTTATGAGCAGCAAAGTAATCATCACCCAACTGTCTACTACTGGACATAAGTTTCCCTCAGTGGTCTTCAATTAATTCCATCTTGCCCGACTTGAATCCAGTTACCAGAAACTATCTTGATATCATCAGACCATCGAGCAGGTGGTCTTCCTTCTTTCCGTTTGTCCCCTCTGGAATGCTACTCTAGCAATCTCTTCGTCCACCTATTGTTTACATTCGGGCTTGTAATTTGCCTAATTCCATGAGATAACATATCCTCTCTACCTTATCAACCACTCCTGTTTTTAGTCTTAGGTATTCATTTTTTTTTTTAAACATAAATCCAACATGAATCTTTCCAATTTATGATGTGCAATTCTTAATTTACTGGCAGCCACAAATGTTAAGGTTAAGGTTTTTGCACTGCATAGAATGAATTGATTGTATACCTTTCTTTTGAGAAACATTGAAAGTCCACTTTTAAATAAAGCCAATTTACCGTAAGTTGCCCAAGAGTAAGAAATTATTCTATTCAACTTACCAGGCTGGCTTTCTTCATATTCTCACTTTATGACCTAAATATGTATACTTCTCCACAAAGTCAAAGTAATATCTCTACAATTATCATAGTTCAGTGACCCTTTTTGAAAATGGATATGATGATATTTATGTGAAATTCGTCAGGGATAACTGACGAATCTAGGATTTTATAAAATATCAACGTGAATTGATCGCATAGTTTACGTTCGCCGTATTTTAAAAGTTCAATAGAATTGTTGTCTTCTCCAGGTGCCATCTCATTTTTAATTTTTTTAAAATTCTTTCTGTGTTTCTTCTTCACTAAATATTGCTTCTTCCTCCTTTTCATCTTCTAGTGTTTTTGTTTCATCTTTGGTGTCGTCCTATCGTCCTATTTAATTAAACTTATATATTTTGTTTGTATGTATTTATTCGCTGATTATTTTTTTTTTCACTTTCCACACTTTATTTTGTGGTGCATGTGGTGCTCCATGTCACTTACAAATTTTCCCTAATATTCTGTTTAAAATTTTTTAATCTCAGCATTATGTTTATGACTGCAAAGTACACCAAAAATAGCTTCTATTTTATCAAAATTGGTAATGGTATCCAACGTAAATTATTGGAAGTGCGTATACACACATTTCGCTATAAATGTGTTACTATTTACTTTCTGTAAATAAGGAAATATTTATTTCAAGTTATTATCGTATCAATTACTGTCATATAACTGTATAAATACACATTGATAAGAAAGTCTGTTTATTTTCAGTCCCGCCTTTTTCAAAAACACATTTTGCAAATAAGCTAGCAAATATTCTTATCAATTTTTTTATATTTTATGAACTGTTTAAAGGATAGAGTAACAAACTGCCTACAATAAGGTAATAAATTACGTTAACTTATTAGTTATACAAACCGTATATCCTTTTAAAGTATAGAAACTGGTAAAATTGTAACACGTTAGTTTTTTTTTTATTCTCGATAGATCGAATGGACACAGAAGCATTAATAGCAATTATCAATTGGAAAGTAATTATTTTAATTCGAGCATATCAGAAAAAGTAAATTGGCAGGTAAGCTAATAATATACTTTTTTTTTGTATTGTACACAATTTATAAAACTTAATGTGTCGTGTTTTCAAATTCTGTTATAGCTTGAAAGTATTATTTTTAAACAAAAATCAGAAATTGAAACCGAAACCAAAGTATGTTTTGCTTTTTCTACTTCCTGTTTACATCCACCTCTCCAAATATTTTGGCCAATAGCTGTGGCTAAACTTAATATTTTTCGTCCTTGTTTAATAACACTAAGTTCGAATAAATATTTCTTTTTCTACGTCAAACGTCTAGACAGATAGACTTAGGTAGGGACATAGTGATATAGGGTTAATTCCTCCTTAATGTAGCTTACTGTTTTATCTCTTTTGTCCATATATTTTGATATAGTTTTGGCTTAAGATCTTTTTACTGGGCTAAGTGCAAATATTACTGTTATATTGCTGACAAATATTTGCTATTAAACTTCCGCGCATGTGTCATTTTTTGTAATTTATACTATATGTGATAATCAAATGAAATTTCCGGACGCTTTACATATTTGTAAATATGTTAAAGTAGTTTTAGTTTCACGTTGTTAGTGCTTTGTAGAGATTTTTACCATGTCAAAATCAATCCAGCAAAGAATTTTCATTTAATTTTGTACTTTGAACAAAACGTTGAATAAGACAATTAGAACGATTGTTTGTCACCTACAAAGAATTTTTGACTAGCGAAAGGCTTTCATTGAGGATTGTGAAGACGTCAAACACAATCCATAACCTGGACGACCACTTACCTCAACTGACGACGGTGACGTCGCTGAGACAAAATAATGGTGTTTGCAAACTATCGTATGTATGAGCATGATTCTGGGACAACGGTCTGGTTATATAGAAATACCCTTCCTTCTTGTTCTTATAGGATAGTAGAGATAATGCAAATTCTCTTACATTTTTTGGATTCCTATTTAGATTCCTTCCCAATACCATAAAAATGATGCATTTAAGTCCAGGTTATTCCATGTAAAATGAAACTACGAATATTTTGAGATACACAGAGACGTTATATTTTGGAGGGATACTGTTGAGAGCAAGATAATGTTAAACAAACTTTATATATAGAATTTGGTTGTTATCATTACAGTAGTAAACGAACATTGACCGTGAAAAATTCATGAGATTAGGGAGCTGACACGTTGTGATTACCGTGTAATAAAAACTTCGACTTTTAAACGTGATTTAACTGCAAAAGGTTATTGCCGGAAATGTCCTGTGTTTTTTGGCAAACTGTATATCAAGGTTATAAACAATTTGGCCGTGGATCATTTTCTAGATAATGATCCGCGTGCTATTAGATCATTCGAAACTGTAACTTCGATAAACATAGCTACTGTCGACAAAAAAGGCGACGAATTACTTATAAACAGATTAAATCGATACTAAAGAGAGATATACTGGTCGTATATAAATTTTTATATGATCATTGACAAATTGGGAACGTTTGTATGTATACCGCATACGTCGTATTACTCGAAGGAGCAGAGGAAATGGTGATAAAATAGGACTGTATTGCTACTAAAAGTGTGCGGAGATTTTTACTAAATGTTGAACGCACCCGAAAGTTTATTAAATGTAGGTGAAAATATTTTTAAAACTAATGAAAAAACAACAACACCTCTCAACGTTTTTGTAGCGACCTTCGGTATAACACTGAACAAAAGTTATTTTAATTAGAAACAAGATTAAACCATAAATCAAACATTGTTATGCGTATCTGAAAACGTAATATTACACTTCACCATGTTAGAACGTTTATTATTTTTTAGTCGAATTTTTCCATAGATTCTTCATAAAGTTATAAATCAACAAACTGAATAAGTGTTTAACTATCAAGAACAAAAAAAACGGTGGTAAACCAATTAGTAGTGCGGTCTTGCGACTTTTTTCGCACCTAAAAGATCCCGGGTTCGAATCCCGGACTGACATAAGTATGTGTGTATGTAAATAAATATTAGAGAGACTTATTCTAAAAGTACGTTGTCAGAAAATATTATAATCCGTTGCAAAAATACTAGTTTGTAAGGTAAGAGGAATAGAAAAAATCGTATTATATTCATAAAAATAGCATTCTCAAGATAATTTCTTGAAAAAATATCGGTACATAACTTAAATACTTACTCACTTGAACTCTATAGACATTATGATAATTCTCGTCTGTGAATAAAAATTCGGAAAATTTATAATCAGCTAAAATAAAAATGTATTTTCTTGGTTACTTTTTGTTGTAATTATATATATATATATATATATATATATATATATATGACAAATTTTTTTAATTTTATGTCAGGCCCAAACATAACTGTCAATTTATCCTATATGAAAGCCTTTATTATTTAATCGAGGTTAGTTTCCGTCTAGAAGGGGATCTTTGATAATAAATAAAAACAGGGTGGACAAAAACTAACATTAAATATTAAGTTGAAACAATCGTTTAAACGTAGACCTCCTGTTTTTAAAAGATTATCTTATTTAGCATTAAAAATAAGGGTCATTTTGAATAAGGTTGTAAGTTCGAAAAAATTTTAGCTTTTGAAATATTGACATTTTTGTATGGTAAAAACGTTATACGGCTTTTAAGTTTTATTATTAGTTAGCTATGACAGCGAAATGCGAAAGTAATAGAGCACTATAGAAATATCAGTATTTCTTGCCATTTGACAATTATTAATAGAAACGATACCGGGGCGATTAAATTATACACACGAAGACTATTTAAATTTGTTTATTATCTATGGGGAATGTAACAATATTTTATTAAGAACATACTAGACATTTGCTGATAGATATTCAGATAAACAGATACCGTCACGGAACAGTATTACACGAATATTGGAAAATTTCAAAAATGTTAAGGCAAAAATGCATAAAAGGAAACCTATTCTCAATGATGAAAATGTTGAAATTACAATTCTGGGGTATTTTGCGCCATACTCTGTGACATCGTAAAGACAAATGGCGCTACAAACAGGAAAGCCTTATTTAATACCTTTGTTTCAATATCTAAGAGATGCTGATTTGCCGAAGACAGTACAATTTTGCGAATTTATATTAACGATGATACAAGACAACCCTCGATTTTTGGCCAACATAATTTGGAGTGATGAAACAAAATTTACGAAAAATGAAATTTTAGAATGACACAATTCCAATTTTTGGAGTGATTTAAATCCTCATGCAGTAAGAGTTTGGAATTTTCAAGAAACTTGGAAATTTAACGTATTTTGTATTGTAAGAAATGAAGAAATAGTAAAACTATATTTTTATGAAGAAAACTTAAATGGTCCATTAATGACAAGTGGATTACGAACAATGGACCTTTTCTGTGGCCTCCTTGTTCTCCTGATTTCACTGTTTTAGATTATTTTATATGGGGAAATGATAAAAAAAAACATCGTTTATTGTAATCCAGTGACAACGAGGGAGGACTGTATGGAAAAAGTAAGGGACGCGTTTGAAAGTTTATATCCAGATTCAGTTAGAGAGGCCACCCGTGACGAATTAACTCGGAGATGCAACAAATGTTTGGAAGTTCAAGGTGGAAATTTTAGACATTTATTAAAATAAGTTGTTTCCCTGTGTAGGCAAGCCGTTTAGTATTTTTCCAATATAAAAATGTTAAATTGTCAATATTTCAAAAACTGCAAATTTTTGGAACACGCAAGCTTATACAAAGTCGCCCTTATTTTTATTGCTAAATAAGATAACTCATAAAAATAGGAAGTTTACGTTTAAAAAATTGGCTTCTAACGATGTTTTCAAGTTAACATTTAATGTTACTTCTTGATCACTTATTTATTATCACAATATCAACACAGTCCACTAAAGTAGATCCCCTTCCAGAAGAAAACCAAACCCAATTAAATAAAAAAGGCTCTCATTTCAGGAAAAATTGATAGTTATGTTTAGGCCTGCAAAGGCCATTTTTGACATGAGTTTAAAATTTGTCAAAAACAATTAGGTATAGGACATTTTACATGAAATATGTCTATAATTTTGCGTAGAATCTAAAAATAATATAACATATAGAATGTTGTATTTAAAATAAGCAAGAAGGCATCAACTTCAGATTTAATCAGATTGAAAATATTATTATGCCCATCGACTTTTGTAAACAGCCAAATTTTAAAAATTTTCCAATGCCTATTTTCGAAGAAATCGGTCCCGGCAGTTCGTCATATATATATATATATATATATATATATATATATATATATATATATATATATATATATATATATATATATTAAATCCTTATTGAGCACTCATACTTAAACGTATAACAGTATTAAATATATGAGTGGATTTTTTAAAACGGGAAACCATGTTTATATTGCTCTTATTCACATTGGTTAATGCTAAGATACCATCCATGTATTGTATAAAAGTGCATATAGATATGCAAGAGAACACCGTAACATAATTCTGTCCTATATCTGGACGCCATTCCACAACAGAACATTGTAACATCACAGCGTTCCATTCGTTGTCGGTTTTTGGGTGTTGCATGACAGAAAAATTACGTACCCATGTTACTTTACATATTTGTAATGAGACAGGAGAATGTTACACGCTGATAACACGCAACATTCCATCTCGAACCTAATCGCACCGTTGTGTAACACGAAATGTTGCGCAGGGAAATTACCATTCGGTGTTCTGTTACATACTCCATATGTTCAGTAATTAGTTTGATGGTTCAATTTTAATCTAAACTCGTAAGGAACTTTTTTGCTAAATCCAATTTGATCGAGTATTCATTGATCAGTAAAAGGGCGCACCACGATTTGTTATTCAAAACGAAACTCTCAGACATAATACAGCATGGACTTTTTCATTCCTGAACTGGGCAGACAGAAAGCTCTTATGAATGTCTCTAATAAGATGATATAATTAGCGTATGCAGCAGTATAAAAAATGTTTTTACAATGATTAGTCCAGTAGTAAGTTATTTAAATAAAATCCTTTTACTTATACATTTGGCAGGATGTTTGCAAGAAATTCATCTTTGTGTGGCATTCATACCACAACTTAAATAAACCAAAAACCACACGACCATCAACAATAATAAAAGATCATTTAATACTACCATATAACCCTCATAAAATTTTTTCTTATAAAGATATTAATAAACATTCAACATATTGGCACGCCGTTTCACATATTCGCCTATATACTTATCCATGTAATTTTTTATAATAACTTATTAACATTTGTTTGGTTTTATTGGTCTTAATTAGACCACTAACATGTTTAGTTAAGACATATACAATTCACACCCAATTTTAGAATGCAGTGCAGCTGAAGATCATTAATTTTTCAGGGGCGTACGTAACGAAAATGTAAATAGACACTTATTGTTAGTGACGATTACAATAATATTTACACACGTTATCGAAATTCTATAAAATATTTTGTTCGTCAAATTGTGGAATTTCTAAAAACGAGTGATTTTATTTACGTCACGTATAATATCCCTAAACTTACGAATGACGTAAAAGAAAGTTCTTGAAAACTGATTACATTGGATGGAAATTTTGTTGCAATAGGTGCAATTTACTTTTAAAGGCCAATTACATATATGTTAAGAAAAGTTTTTCATATTAAAAAAAAACAGAATGTAGCCTTTTAATCTATAAATGTATAATTTTTTTTTAATATTACAAGGCGACATTGATAGCATAATAGTCAAGTGATTTGCTTCGCGTTACCGGTCTATTCCAGTGAGTTTTTAATATTTGTGTATCTTCGAGGTTTAGACCTCGTTAGACCTTTTACATTCCACTAGGATCCTAAATCATTCGAGACCGATCATCTTTACGAACCTCCTTGTCTCTCTCTGAGAATATGGCTGACAGTTGCATCCGCCTCTATAAACCATCTACATACTAAGTCATGATACCAATTCTATGAAGATGACCTTGCAATTCTTTCTTCCTCAGGGAAAAAAGATCCCTGGTAAGTCGCGCATTAGGTTCAATGATATGTTTCTCTCCAGCATTCCATAAATTTGCTTTCTAGCAACAGTTTCAATTATCCCTTACCAACACATAAAGGGTTTCCCAGTAGGAATTATATTATTTGAAATTGAAATAAAACACAGTAAATTCGATCAAATATGGCGCATTTTGATTTTATTAGTTTCGATATTCGTTGCCATTTATAATTTAAATAAAATATCATTCAAACGTGCATCGCGGATCGTTTTGCACATCTTAATCCGTTTATGCCAATTTTTGATAACTCTATGCGGTATTTTGGGTCGTGTGGCACGTATGGTTAGCCTCAAGTTTACCTATAGCCATAGATTTATTGGCATAAATATATGACTAAACATAACCCCACAAAAAATACTCCAACAATGTTAAATCACAGGATCGTAGTGGCAAATCGAACGGGCCATTTCGTGAGATTAAAAAGTCATCGAATTTATCCCGTAATAAATCTATTTAACGCCCCCTGTATGATAAGTTGCTCCACTTGTTGAAAATAAATATCATCAGAATGAATTTCATCAATTATCCGAAGGAGAAATTCGGTTAGGATGCCACGATATCGTTCGCCATTCACAGTAACGACGTGGTCATCCGCGTTTTTGAAGAAATATGGACCAGACTAATAATGTTCCGTACTATAATCTGCACCAGACAGTGATTCTTTCCAGATGTAATGGAGACTCATGAACCATTTGATGGTTTGACTTGCACCAGTAATGGCAATTTTGCTTATTTACGGAGCCAGTTAACTAAAACATCGAGGTAATTTTCGATCACCTCAAGAGGCCAATCTGCGAACTCCCGACGTTAACAATGGTCGTTTGGCTTAAGTTATTACGCCAATATAATCTTATTTGGATGTAGGCTAAAATCCAATATCAAAGAACGCCCGATAGTCCCCTGGAAAGCCAAATTCTTGCGAATGGCACCGAATTGACACATTTTCATTTGCTGCAACACGTACATGAATAGCAGCCATATTCTCATCACTACAAATACTACAGTGTCATCTTGCTAGCTTATTATCATGAAAAATAAACTCACTTTCTATCTTATTACAAACTGGGCGAAACAGATGGAACGGAATGACGATCATGTTTTGCACGAAAATCCCTTTGACTAGCACAAAGCTCTTTAAATTTTAATAAAATAATTGTATATGTTCAAACGTTGTGGTAACGTGAAACCACTCATGAAATGGCAAGCCTTGCCGATGACAAATGACGATAGATATCACATATTGCAATTGAAAGATGGCTATATGCTCTTAAAATCATTTCTTCCCTATTAGGAAGGCCTTAATAATTGGTTTTAGGCCCCAGCCGCAAAGTTTTATTTATGGTTTTTTTTGTCGATGGGTTTTCTCAAAATCAGCTATTTTACAAAGTATATTAAGTTTACCTTATTCTTTTTCAAGAATCCACTTGACAAAAATTATTTAATCTATACAATATTTCACGCGAATACTTTATATGGAGGCAACGGTTTATATGGTTAATAACTTCACGCATGGAAGGAAAATTATAATTTCGCAAATTTTTCCCTTTACTTGCAGTCTAAAATTTCTATTAAACATTCTGGGTCAATGGGAAAGAATCAATTGGTTTGAATCAGTAACTGAGTAAGTCGAGTTTAAAATAGGCTATGTTAGCGAGGTTCCAGCTTTAAAACAAAGAGATCAAATCTTGCAATTTTAATGGGCTATAGAAACATTAAACCTTAAAAGATAAGAATTATGTGTCTCCGTCTTAACAGGGAGAAAGCTATGAATGGGGAAAATCGTACTCAAAATTACTTGTAAAAATAGACCTACGGCACCTGTCCTTTTTTCCCGATTTAGCTAGTACAATACCATGTTCGTAGATAGTCTGATTATTTCCTAAGTTTCACATATCATATCCGTCATGTTTTTTCAGTTTCGCATCAAGATTGATATTTTTGATTGGTAATGCGTGGCAAATCATCAGAGAGCTCACCATATAAAGAAATTTATAAAATTTATTACGAAAATAATAGATTTGTTCGTCCTAGGTTTCGTGGCTTATATGGTCAACATTATCAACCTTCAAAGCTTGCTATTTGTAATTTAATCATTATATTTGAATCAGCCGGTAGTGTGTGTGATATTAAAAATCCAACACCTCAAAAACGTAAAGTATTGCTAAAAATATGTATGATACGAACCAAAATGTGAATGATAACCCTGAATAATCAATCACACCTCGATCTCAATAACTTGGACTTCCTTATGTCACCACATGGAATGTTCTTCATCAAGATTTGCATTTGAAAGCTTATAAAATTCAGTTGACCCAATAACATAAACTAAATGATCATTTATTGCGTAGAAATTTTGAAGGTTAGACTTTATCTTTAGCGATAAATCTCATTTTTGGGTAAATGACCTAGTAAACAATCAAAATTGTTCCATTCTAGTTCATATGTAAACATTTAAAAATCAATATATCCACAAAAATTAATTGCTTGGTGTAACTGTTGGTCTCATTTTTTCGAAAGTGACAATGGTGCTATTGTTGATTAATTTTCCTCTTCTTCTTCTTCTTCTTCTTCTTCTTCTTCTTCTTCTTCTTCTTCTTCTTCTTCTAGGTAGAACCAAGTTCTGTTATCTATACAATGCCTCATCGATCCTCGTTTGAGGTCGAAATCCAGCTGTCTTTCCATCTTTTGGGGGGCCGTCCAGGCGGCCGTTTGGTGTTTGGTTTCTCTCTCATCACGGTTTTTGCTAGTCTGTCATTCGTTCCACGTGGTCTATCCACTGCCTACGACGATTTCGAACCCACTTCGCAACATCCCCCACTCCGCTGTCCTCGCGTATTTTTGCGTTTCTTATCCTATCTCTTAAACTTGTTCCCGTGATCATTCTCAGCGTTTTCATTTCTGTGGTTCTCATAATTTGTTTTGTTTTTGTGGTTTCATTTCTTGTTTCTGCGCCTTAGGTCAGTATCGGTCTTACACAGACCTTATAAATTCTTACTTTGCTCTCAACCGTCATATGTTTATTGTTCCAGATTATGTCTCTTAGTTGACCTGATATCATGGCCGCTATGTTGGCCTGTGTGCGTACTTCTTCCGTTACTGCCCTGTTACTTGTTATATGTGCTCTTAGGTATTTAAACTTCCCAACCTGTTCGATATGTTTGTCATCAACCATTAGTTTGCATCTTACCGGTTCTTTTGCTATTACCATTGCTTTGGTTTTCTCCACAGATATCTTCATATTATACTGTTTGGCTGTTCGAATGAGATAGAAAAGCATTCTTTGTAAGTTGTCCTCGCTATCGGCTGTCAAGGCAACATCGTCTGCAAAGCATATAATCTGAACGGTGTTGTGTCCCATTGGGTACCCAATATTTATGCTTTTTACCTCATCAATGATTTCGTCCATGATTACATTGAAAAGTGTTGGACTTAGGCTATCACTCTGTCTTATTCCTATGGATAGAGGGATTTCCTCTGTTAGAGTGTTATTTGTTTTAATTACCATGGTGTTTTTGGAATTCAGTTCGTATATTGTGCGTATGATTGCTTCGTCTACTTGTTTTCTTAATTTTCCGGTTACAAAAACATGATAAAAATGCTGTTTCTGGTCGGAATTGGATGATTTTGAATTAGAGAATATGGGGTACACAGTGCATTTTACCGAATTTCCTAATTTTAATTTTAATATGCTCTATCAAAATATTGTAAAATATCCATCTCTTTAGGCAAATATCTTTAAATTTCTGATCAAAAAATAAAAACATTAATTTTAATTAATTTAAAATAACCCACCATGTGTATGTCGAATATGTACTACGTTAGCAGTAGTTGTTTATTTTCCTTTTCACCTTTCTTATATACTTTTTTGTTTTATTTAAAACATTAATTTACATATAATTTTTAGAGTTTCGTAGGCACCCTTACACTTTCGTTATATTGTCCTATTTAAGGAGTTTAGCTTTTGGCGAATGCGCCAGGCAAGAGAGTTTATAAGTTTGGTGTATAGATCGTTTCGGGTTGATATTCAATCGCTACATTTTAAAGGGTTTGTTTCTGGTTTAATTATGTGTTTCATTATTTTTAGCCCAGCTTTTTCCTTGTACTTTGAATTTGATTTGTCCGTTTAATATTTACTACGACCTTCGTACTGGTTTATATTTAGGCTTTAAGATTATATATTTATTCCAAAAGGACTACGTGTTTAACTAGCACTCACTTGGATGTGTTTTTGAATTATTAGTTCGTTATAGAAGAGCAGGGTAAAAAATTGATGTATAAGATACAACGGAAGCAATTTTGGAAGTTTTTCGTCCCAAGAGGAGGAAAAACGACAAAGTTACCATGCTATGACATGCAAACAGATGAGCGGAGAGGACGAGACTATAACGGTTTCTAGCATCCACGGAAGCAGTGTCGTACGGATATATTATTTAAGCGCGAGTGAAAAATATTTCAGGATACAAAAGAAAAACATATTCTGTGACAGAAACCTTATTTTTTTAATAATTTTCAAACGAAATATCTCAGCATATTAAAAAGTTAATCATACCAAAGCATTTTTTAAGAAAATTTAAGAATGAAAAATATAGTAATTCTGTTTTGTAATTACTCCGAAAGCTTAAAAGAAATTTTTGTTGAATTTATCTTTAAATTAAAGTCTGTTTAGGAGATTTAAAGGACAATGATTTGGTTTGTTTTGTAATGACCCTTATTCAAATCCAATAAATGAAAAAGTGGAATATTTATTCAGTTTAGGACTCTTTTATAAAACACATTTCTTTTTATCTGAGATTTACAAGATTAAATGGATCAATTGTTAAAAACAAGTTTAAAGATTTACAAATAACTACAGTACTTTAAAAAAAAAATAAGAGTTATAAAGGGTGTTTTTTATAGAGGTATAGAACTTTAAGTTGGCAACACTTTTTTAACTGGCGGCCATTTTGTCAGCTGTCAAGTGATTTATGTTTAGTTTGGTTTGGCATTTCAACATGAATAGACTGACGCCTGAACAACGTTTCCAAATTATGCAAATTTATTTTGAAAATCATGATTCTGTTCGAAATACGTATCGCGCACTACGTCCATTTTACTGTCAACATAATCGTCCATCAGAGCAATTAATTCGATTAACTATGGAATGTTTTCGCACCACGTTTACTCTAAATGATAATACGCATCCACAGAGACGTCGTACAGTGCGTAGTTGCTGCTGTAGAGCGTAGCGTAGAGGAAGACCCGAATCAGTCTATCCACCATCGTGCACAGGAATTGGATATGTGTCCATTCACTTTATGGAAGATTTTGCGGAAAGATCTTGGTTTGCGTGGTTACAAAATCCAACTCGTGTAAGAATTGAAGCCACACGATCACCTAGCAAGGCGTAGATTCGGTGAATGGGCCCAAAACAAGATTGCCGTTGATCCCGATTTTCATAAGCGAATTTTGTTTAGCGATGAAGCTCACTTTTGTTTGAATGGATACGTCAATAAACAAAACTGCCGTATTTGGACTGATGATAATCCTCAAGTGTATGTTGAGACACCGTTACATCCAGAAAAACTGACTGTTTGGTATGCTTTATGGGCTGGTGGAATCATTGGTCTGTACTTCTTTAAAAACGATGCTGGTCAGAACGTTACAGTCAATGGTGACCGCTATAGAGTCATGATTACGGACTTTTTCGTTCATCAATTGAACAACCATGATGTGCAGGAGCTGTGGTTTCAACAAGACGGCGCAACATGTCACACAGCTCGTGCCACAATTGATTTATTGAAGGAAACATTTGGTAACCGCATAGTTTCACGTTTCGGACCCGTGAATTGGCCTTCAAGATCGTGCGACTTAACGTCGCTAGACTATTTTCTGTGAGGATATGTGAAGTCGCTAGTCTGCGCCGATAAGCCCGAGACGATTGATCACTTGGAGGACAACATTCGCTGCGTTATTGCCGATATACGGCCACAAATGTTGGAAAAAGTCATCGAAAATTGGACCTCCAGATTAGACTACGTCCGAGCCAGCCGTGGTGGTCATATGCCAGAAGTCATATTTAAATTATAATGCCAGAAGGTTATCTTTCGAATAAAGTAAATTTCATGTTAATTTAAAAAATTCATCTTTGTTTTATTCCATTTAAAAGTTTTATACCTCTATAAAAAACACCCTTTATTAGAAAACAGCAGATTTGTGTGTCTGGTTAGCATTTATTTGAAACAATCTTTATTAACTGTCATAAGAGAATTAACATGTTTCTTCATATCTTAAAAACATGTCATACAATATAAGGAGATGAATATGATTTCAGAATTGAACATTTAATTATTAAAATTTTTCCCTGAAAACATTTTTCCAAAAAATTTTAAAAATTAAAAATACAGTATGGCTTTGAAATTGATAACAATTGCATTTACAGGAATTTAACACTTTACCAAAAACAACACCACTTTACCTTAAGACCTTAACACCATATTCAAATAGCTTTTGTATTTTCTAAGATAAAATTAAACAAAAAATTTCCGTTACGTTCTATGAAGTTCAACTGCAGCAACTTACATTAGTAAATATTTTCACATATATGCAAATAAAATATTTGCTTAATTTAAACACTTTTTTGCTTTCATTCAAATATTATCTCTTTCTTTTGTAAAAAATATAAACGTAAACGCAGTGCATCTGAGGGCTATTAATATTTCAGTGGCGTAGTATATAAATATCTATATAATCTACATACGTAAGTTATTAAAATTTTTAAAATGCTGATTTCATATACGTGATATATCATAAATTTATTGTATATTTTTGAAAAATCAGTAAAGCATAGGAAAACAGAAAGTTCTTACAATTTTTAGACCTTTTTTCATAGGCATTCCATGTATAGAATTAATAATAACCGTAATTATAACAAATAGTTTGTTAAACCTAATTAAAGATTAGACGCGGATATTATTATAAAATTTATTTTTATGATAATATTTATTGAAGAAATGGAATCAACAGTATTTGAATCAATAAATTAAATGTACCGTTGTAGATTTTAAAAATGCTTGCATGAAGAGTATAGAACTGTTTCTTGTCACGATTCCATAATTCTTTAAACACATATTTTTAATAAGGAAAAATGATAATTTATTTTAAGTATAAACTAATATATTAAAAAGATAACGTTTGTTTGATTGTTTGCTCAAAGTAATACCCGGAACTACTGAACCAATTCTGAAAATTATTTCATTATTTAAACGATAACATTCTCTCCCTTTGCACATAAGCTACATTATATCCGAGTTTTTAAAAAAGGTAAAAGCAAAAGAGGGTGAAACGAAGAAAAATGTTAGTAGTAATTTTAGGGATAAATAAATTACTTCTTTTTTGTGTTACTGACATGTGATGTGGGTATGAGGCCCGTTTCATGGCTCTGGTTTAAACCAGATCGCCAGCATCTGCCTTTTTGTTAGGATCCCAATGTGAGATTTGAAATAAAATGTATAATTTAAATACACAAGTAACGGTAGTCAAATTTTTTGACAATTGTGAAGTCAAGCCAACAAACAGAGAATTGATAATTTTGAATAAATTAACAATATATATTTGCTAAAATAAATTTTCTAAGCTGCTATATAACATATAAATATGTTATTTACATAAGTCGTAATTTCTAGTCGAAATAAGGTAATTCCATAGCAACCAAAAATGTGCTGCTGAAATTACCGGATATTTAAAAAGTACCACTGTATGTTTTAGTTATCAAATATACTAAATAATATGCTATAGTTTCCCAATGTATGTCTTGTCAATACAAGGACACATTTAGTATTAATTTTTTGAACTAGAAGTGTTCCAAAAAATATATTAAAACTAAATGTGTTCTTGTATTGATAAGACATACACTGGAAAAATGTAGCATATTATTTCAAAGATAAATAGTTTCCCCATATGCTGCGCACTTTTTGTCGGCCACTTTATATATATATATATATATATATATATATATATATATATATATATATATATATATATATATTTGTTTAACAACCTCAGATGTGGAACATTCATAGAAAATTAATTAATTTTAGACTTATACAGATAATTAATATTTCTGACATAGAATGACTACCTTTACCATATCTCTTGATGCTTTTAAATAGTCCAACACTAAATATTATTTTATATAAACTATATTCGTGTTACTCCGCCTATGGAGCGCATCTTAGTGAAGTATCCCGTCGGCACATGTGTCGCATATGTATACAATAATACTTAGATAGTTAAAAAACTCAAAAGAAACCAAATAGGCCCGAAAAAGAGGATCATTGATTACCACAAAAACTACAACAACATTATTTAATCATGTGATAGTAGCAGTGGCTCGTCCCGAATTTTTATTAAGGGGGAAAGATTATTTGACAGTAGTCATTTGAGTAATATATATTATTCCTATTTTTATTCACATGTTTGTAATTTAAGCATATTTATTTTTAGAAAAACAGTGTCGTATCACTTTTTTACGAAAAATATTCATGGACTGCCTTTTTCCATATTTCATGACTTAGCTTAATTAATTTTTTTGTTAAAATAATTCTTTATTTATTCGTGTATCCTTAATCCAATATTTGACACAGCAATAATTTTTTATTTCAAGGAATTAATTATATTTTTATACACAATTAGTACCTTCCAATATTAGACCAAATTTATAAAGGGACCTCAGACATATCGAAGAAAAAAACGATGAATTTCGAAAATAAAGAGGTTAAAGCATCAAATAATTTATATCTAAAGAATTAGCAGGCGATTATAAAACACTCCGCTTATTACCATATAACTGTTTATATTAAATATTTTTTAAGTAATAAACCAGTGCTTTTACATAAGCGGATTTAGCCACTAGTACTTGATCAATAATTATGCGCCATCTTAACTGCCAATAAAATCGAAGATTTACGGAGATCGCTTGATCAGATTACTCAATACCACAGAATAATAAAAACATTTTCTTATTAGAACATAAATAAGTCAAAAATATTTTAATTACCCACGACGTAAAACACATATATATATATATATATATATATATATATATATATATATATATATATATATATATATATATATATATGTATATATGTTTATGCGGCTTTCACAGATTCCTCCGTGTGAGATGCAATAGCAGTGGATATATCCACATTATGCCGTTGTAGTGCTGAAATCACATTCAGCAAACGTATAACTATATGCAGCTCCGTCTATGAATGAAGTCAAATACGAATAGAAATGCAAACTTCGTTCCCACCATATCCTTTCCGTGTTAGAGGTTGCACAGTTTGAACAAATTGCTAAGGAATACAATTTATCCTATTCCTATATATATATATATATATATATATATATATATATATATATATATATATATATATATATATATATATATATAATGTTCCATTTTAAATTGCCACATCGAAAATTTCAGAAAATATAAAAAAATTTCTCTCATGAAGGAGGACATAAAATTACGAAGACAAACTTTTTATAGTTAGTGTTTTTTTAATGGGACCACCATAATGTTTTTAATGTCCTGTTAGAAAGAGAGAAAATGTTATAAAAACATTCAGATCAAATTTTTCTTCTAGGCTTTTTTATTACAATAAATATAATTTTGCACCCCGGCATTAGCGTTACCCAAGAATACCACAAGGAGGTTGCGCGGTGGGATTTATATCTATGCGAGCTAATCTTCGAAACGGCTGAATATATTTCGATGGAATTTTAAACACATGAAGAGAAAGTTGTCAGGAATAATAGAGGCTGCTTTTCTCTATCTATCTGTTTATACGGGCTAATCTTAAAAACGACTTAGCTGATTTCTATTAACCTTCAGAAATATGAAGAGGAAGTTGTCAGGAGTGATATAGGCTACTTTTCCTCTGTCTGTCAGGGCTGATCTTAAAAAAACGACAGCTGATTTCGATGAACCTTCACAGATATAAAGAGAAAGTTACCAGGCTGTATATAAAAGTTAATTTTCTTGAACCATTAAATCTGTTTTTAATTGGTTATATTTTTGGGTATCTGGTTTACTAATATAATTGAACTACATTGGTAATGGTATGATACATAAACAACGGGCCAAAAACTTATCTTAAAAACAGATGTAATATGAAACGTACACTGTATATAACGTGTTTTGAGAAATTCTTTTAATATTGATTTGAGTTGAAACTGACTTGAAAAATTGATGTTGGATATACAGAATGATTTAAAAAAGTAAAAGTCATAGTTGAGTAAAATTAAAAGTACAGAAAAACTTTTTAATAAAGTGAATTTTGACACTAGATTTAATATAAGTTTTGAGAAAATAATTCAATGCAGGAAGGCTCAAAAATAATCGTGTGAATCACTTCTACGCAAGATTGTTAAAAATTTCATTTAAACTTCATTACCATTATGTAAGAACTCTAATCAAGTTATAAATTAGTCTAGAACGTAAAACGAGATTTACAGGGTGATTAAGAGAACTAAAGGGTGTTTTTTATAGAGGTATGGAAATTTTAAATGGAATAAAACAAAGATGAATTTTTTAAATTGACATGTAATTTACTTTATTCGAAAGATAACCTTCTGGCATTATAATTTTAATATGACTCCTGGCATATCACCGCCACGGCTGGCTCGGACGTAGTCTAATCTAGAGGTCCAATTTTCGATGACTTTTTCCAACATTTATGGCCGTATATCGGCAATAACGCGGCGAATGTTGTCCTCCAAGTGATCAATCGTTTCGGGCTTATCGGCGTAGACTAGCGACTTCACATATCCCCACAGAAAATAGTCTAGCTTCGTTAAGTCGCACGATCTTGGAGGCCAATTCACGGGTCCGAAACGTGAAACTATGCGGTTACCAAACGTTTCTTTCAATAAATAAATTGTGGCTGTGTGACATTTTGCGCCGTCTTGTTGAAACCACAGCTCCTGCACATCATGGTTGTTCAATTGATGAACGAAAAAGTCAGTAATCATGGCTCTATAGCGGTCACCATTGACTGTAACGTTCTGACCAGCATCGTTTTTAAAGAAGTATGGACCAATGATTCCACCAGCCCATAAAGCACACCAAACAGTCAGTTTTTCTGGCTGTAATGGTGTCTCAACATACACTTGAGGATTATCATCACTCCAAATATGGCAGTTTTGTTTATTGACGTATCCATTCAAACAAAAGTGAGCTTCATCGCTAAACAAAATTCGCTTATGAAAATCGGGGTCAACGGCAATCTTGTTTTGGACCCATTCACCGAATCTACGCCTTGCTAGGTGATCGTGTGGCTTCAATTCTTGCACGAGTTGGATTTTGTAAGCACGCAAACCAAGATCTTTCCGCAAAATCTTCCATAAAGTGAATGGACACATATCCAGTTCCTGTGCACGATGGCGGATAGACTGATTCGGGTTTTCCTCTACGCTACGCTCTACAGCAGCAATGACTTCTTCTGTACGCACTGTACGACGTTTCTGTGGATACGTATTATCATTTAGAGTAAACGTGGTGCGAAAACGTTCCATAGTTAATCGAATTAATTGCTCTAATGGACGATTATGTTAACCGTAAAATGGACGTAGTGCGCGATACGTATTTCGAACAGCACCATGATTTTCAAAATAAATTTGCACTATTTGGAAGCTATGTTCAGGCGTCAGTCTATTCATGTTGAAATGCTAAACCAAACTAAACATAAATCACTTGATAGCTGACAAAATGGCCGCCAGTTAAAAAAGTGTTACCAACTTAAAGTTTTATACCTCTATAAAAACATCCTTTACAACAAATAAGACGTTTATAAGTAGTTCAAAAAAGTAAACGTTAAAGTTCAGTTATACAGAAAAACTTTATGTGAAAATGAACTTTGGCAGTAGATCTAACACGATTTTTTATTTACACCTAGTAGTATATTAGGCTTACGACCTACAGGAGATATTAAAAATGTAAAAATTAAAGTTTAAATAATTTTCGTTTGTATAATTTAAAAGCCCTGGTATGGTTGTTAACAATTTTCAAATTTTCGGCATAGACGAACAAACTTACCCTTATTTTTAATACTGAATAAGATAAAATTAGAAAATTAGGGGGTTTCCATTTGAAAAAATTGACTTTTGATGATTCCTTCAATTTAATTTATAATCTTATTTTTGAACACCCTGTATTATTGGTTATCAAAATATTATAAAAATCTAATAAAGTAGGCCCTTTTCAATAAGGAATCCAACACAAATTAAATAAAAAAGCTTCCTTATAGGAAAAATTGATAATTATTTTAGTGCCTGCAAACGTCATTTATGACATAAAAACTTAAATGTCAAAAACGCTTAAACTTGGGTATAGGACATGATGCACAAAATGTGGATAGAATCTTACGCAGAATTCAAAAACGAAATGATACATTAGGTGTCCAATTTAAAATAAGCAAGTTGATACCTACTTCCGGTATAACCGGAAGTATCATGATGTTGAAAATATGTCAGATTTTCAAAATTTTCCTATATATATAGTTTTCCATAAATAGATCGAATTAGTTCCAGGTGGAACACCCTGTATATACTACATCAAAATTACCTGACTTAAAGACTCCATTGATTTTGGATGATATAGACAGAAGACATACTTTTAAAAATTCCTATTCTTATTTTCCTCCTAGTTTTTGTAATAAAAATTTATTATTATTCTCTCAACTTTGATATTTTGCATTTAAACTCTTTTTCTTCTGAATTATACATAAATATGAAATCCAGTATGTACATTCACAATAATTTTAACGCGCATCATTTAAAAGCAATTAAAATGTAGGTAAATATCATTATATTGAATAATTTTATCTAGCTAGTTAAGAAAATGATGATTTATTAAAACTCGTTTTACATTTTTCTATATAACATATCTTAATTGATTTCAAAAGGGAAAACTAATATTTTCGTACACTATGGAATAGCTTTCTACTTACTGTTAATTTTAAATTAGGACCTACCCATTATTTTTCAATTAATTACAATTAGCATAATAATGTTCGAAAACGGAACGTCAATGGCGCGCATTCACGCTATTTTCAGCGCGTATCATTAAAACTAATTAAAACTCTAAGTCAACACTATAAAATTTTAAAAATCCTACCTTACTAGCTCGGAAAATTGTGATCTGTTAAAAGTCTCATCTTCCATATTTCCACAAAATTATCCCTCCGATTATTATAAAAAATTTTCACGAAAAAAGCACAACACTAAACACACACTATTTCACCGCAATGCACTTGATAAAACTATATAAAACGAGACCTAAACGGAGGGTGCTCCCTATGGAATAATCACCCACAGGATGGTCAAAAATTAATACTAATTTAAACCAATAAAAAACATCGCTCGCAATGGCTTTAATTCTGTTGAGCCAAAACTACAAAACTAGTCGGTTTAATACGGAATGAATGAACCCAATGGCACCGTAAATTGTTGTCATTGTGTTTTCTATTGTATACTCGGGTACCATGCGTTTGTTGCTAAATGACGGATTAGTCATTTTGTTATTAATCACGGTTTAATTGGAAAAGTAGCGGTGTAATCTCATGGGTAAATTCTGGGCTTTTAAATTTATACAGTGTATGTGGAGTAAAGGATGATGCACGTCGAAGGTTTTTGCAGCGGCGTCGAAGGGGTGTTTTTTTATTTATGACAATTAAAAAAATTGCGATGAACTTTTATGTCAAGATGCTTTAACATTGATCATTTTAAATGAAAATTCTATATTAATTGTATATGATTATCGTATATCTTCACTTTTTAAAGTTTCGTTGCCAGCTAAGAACCCTTATAATCCGTCTGTATGTCACAGTTTGGTAACCGTGTAATGAAGTTTCGCACCCGTAATCGTTTACAATTAAAAAACCTAAGTAAGGCGAAATTACAATAAATTTAGGGTGCCTTCCTCGTATCGGGTGTCCCATTAAGAATGGTAATAGGCTGTATCTCAGAAACTAACAATCCTACGGAACCCAAAAAAATTGCTGGAAAATATTTAGAAAATGTCAAATTAAGATAGTTTGAAAAGGCTTACATTCTAACCTTGACAATTTTGTGAACAAAAAAGATTCTAATGTCATCTTTGTCCATTGTCAAGTAAAATGTCGGAGGAAGGTTAAACTTTGATTAACCGACTTGTAAAAAAAAGAGGTTCTGAATTCGACCGCTATGTATTTTTTTTTATTTATGTACATCAAACACTCTGGAATGCCGGCACCGATGAATGAAATTTTTACGCTATCTTCAGGTAATTGCTGCGATGATCAAAAATGATTCAGTAAAATCCAAGATGGCGCTGAAAACATGACAGAAAAAAAAATTTCTTCCGATTTTCTCCAAAATTGGTATAGGAAAGTTTTCGGGGTCGCATACAGCGAACCTGAAATTATTTTTAAAAAATTCAATATGACCGATTCAATATGGCGGAGAAAAAATTAATTTTGCACGATTTTCTCCAAAATTGGTGTGAGAAAGTTTTCGGGGTCGCCCATAATGAATCCGAAATTATTTTTAAAAAATTCAATATAACGGATCCAATATGGCGGATCCAATATGGCGGATAAGAAATTAATATTTTCCGATTTTCTCCAAAATTCGTAAGAGGGAGTTTTTGGGGTCGCACATAACGAATCTTAAATTTTTTAAAAAAGATTCAATATGGCGGATCCAATATGACGTTCTAAAAATTGTACATCTTTCGATAAGGGCGTTCTTGAGGGTATCAATTCAATATGTCATATCCAATATGGACAAAAAAATTATCTTTTTTCGATTTTCTCCAAAAATGGCATAGAGAAGTTTTCGAGCCTAAAATTATTTTTTAAAAATTCAATATGGCACCCAAAAAAAAATTAATTTTGCCCGATTTTCTCCTAAATTGGTGTGGGGGAGTTTTCGGGGTCGCACATAAGAATCTGAAATTATTTTTAGAAAATTCAATATAATCCAATATGGACAAAAAATATAATGGTTTTGCGATTTCCTTCAAAATTGGTATACAAAAGTTTTCGGGGTTGTACATAACGAACCTGAAATTATTTTTAAAAAATTCAATATGGCGGACAAAAAAAAATTAATTTTGCCCAATTTTCTCCAAAATTAGTGTGGGGAAGTTTTCGGGGTTACATATAATGAATCTAAAATTATTTTTAAAAAATTCAATATGGCGGACAAGGAATTAATTTTTTCCAATTTTCTCCAAAATTCGTAGAGGAAGTTTTCAGGTTCGCATATAACGAATCTTAAGTTATTTTTATAAAAATCAATATGGTGGATCCAATATGACGTCCTAAAAATTGTACATCTTTCGATTTTCTCCAAACTTGACATAAGGGCGTTCTTGAGGGTGTCAATTCAATATGTCAGTCAGATCTAATATGGACCAAAAATTTATGTTTTTTCGACTTTCTTCAAAATTGGCATAGAGAAGTTTTCGGGATCGCACATAACGAGCCTGAAATTATTTTTAAAAATTCAATATGGCGGACAAAAAAAATTAATATGTAAGGGCGTTCTTGAGGGTGTCAATTAAGAAATTAAAATTATGTTTGAAAGATTCAATATAGCGAGTCCAATATGGCGTACTAAAAGTTTTGCCTTTTTCGATATTAATAAAAATAGATACTGGGTCGTTTTTATGGGTGTAAATAATGGATTTAAGAAAATTTAATGTATTGGATTCAATATGATGGTATAAAAATATTACTTTTTGGGATTTTGTTCAAAATTTGTATTAGAAGATTTTTGTAGATGTCGATTAAGAAGTTAAAATTATTTTTTTGAAATTCAATATGGCAGATCCAATATGGTGTGTTCAACATTTTACGTTATTCACATTATTTCAAATTTGGGACTAGGGGATTTTCGGGGTCGCAGGTTACGAATCTGAAGTTAATTTATTTAGCTTAATATGACAGATACAATATGAAGGATTAAAAATTTTATATTTTTCCAAATTTTTTGTTTGAGGTATTTTTAGGCGTGTACAAACTCAATTTACACGATAAAATATGTTGGAATAAAAACATTTGGAAGACTAAAAATGTTTCGATTTTGTCTAAAGTTGATACTGGAGGTTTTTTGGGGCGTATACAAATACATAAATTTAAAAACTAAAACTCCTCTCATGAATAAATCAAATGTAATATATTCGATCCCTTGCACAAATTGTCCCAAAAAATATATAGGCATGACGAGCCAATTGCTGAAGAACAGATTAAATAGCCATAAATATACGAAAAATACCTCAACAGCGTTAAACCAACACGCACAGGACGAAAAACATACTTTTGATCATAACAGTACCATAATAAAAAACAAAGATATGAATTATCCAAAATTACAGATAAAGGAAATGATTGAAATTTAAAAAGATAAAAACACTGTTAATGACAGAACGGATATGGGAAATTTGAGCCACATTTACACAACCCTAATTTAAACAAAAATATTTAGTATTCGATCCTGTCAAATAAGAATCAAAAATGGAATATCCTCTTAAACATAAAACTAAACGTATACCCTATTTGTTTTATTGTGTATCGTAAAATATAAAAAATATAAAAAAAAAATAAAACAAATTCGCATTCCATGTATCCTCAGTAGACGATGTAAAGTTTGAATTTTATTTAGTAATAGAGTAACAAAATGTCAAGGTGTGCACCGGTAAAACTAAATATTTTTAAGAATTTTAAAAATTTAAATATTGTTTTTAAAGTGTCTTGTTTGTTTTTTGGAATTGTATATATGTTTCTTATCTAGGTGTTTTAATTGTATAAAAATATTTTTAGGAAGAAAAAATTTTGAAAATGCCTTAAATAAGGGGCGAAACGTCAGTTGTTTTGCATTTTTAGTTGAATATAGAACCTAAACCCAAGAAAAGACAAAATAAAGGAAAAATTATATATATATATATATATATATATATATATATATATATATATATATGTATATATATATATATATATATATATATATATATATATATATATATATATACGGTCTAAAAGGTAAATTACTGAATATTATTTTGGGCACCAAATCTTCGTTATGGGCCACCTGAGCAAAAAAATTATATGAAACACTCCATTTATTTTTAGACCTTCTGTATGAGATCTACTTACCGAACACCCTGTATTTATTGTGATAGACAGCATAAAGGGAAACACACTTTCTTTGCTTAAAATTAATATAACATTATCATCGCACATTTTGTTATCACTAAATAATCATTGTTACCAAGAAAACCGTTAGCGTGGTATACAATAAATTCATAATTTATTTTATGTTATGATTTATATTCGGATAACACGCTTACGTAAAAAGCAGAGAAATATTTGTGTGGTACTTTTACAGGAACCAGGTTCAAGGTACAATTTTAAAGTTAAAATAATAGATAGTAATAAGCAATTAAGCCTAACATTCGCACATGTAAATTTTAAACATTAACAATACTTAATGTGTTTGTTTATTTTTACAGTACATGTGTACTTTAATTAAATTCGAGTAAGGTAAATCATTCCTTATTAGGCTTTACACAATGTTATTGTTCCCCAAAAATGATCTGTTATTGCATAAGTAATTGTAAACGTAATAAATTTATGAAATTCAAAATATGCAGATGTCTCCTGGAATTTTTATTCCGTAGTTCATATCAAAGAACTTTTCTGTTAATCATTTTTTGACTTACGTCTATTGTTTTCGAGTTATTAAGAGAATTAATTCGGCGTTGTCATATCATCCCTATTATCTCAGAAACTAAAAGTGGCGTATATTTTTTGAAAGGTAATCAGAAAAACATCTGTTCTTCAATTTAATTAATATATTAATTTAGGGGATATTGGAGTTATTATCAAAGATATAGTGTTGCGGTTTTCACTTTGTTCCTACTTTTTACCGAAACGAAAGGCTCCAGTGTCAAATTTGTCATGGCTTTCTTACTTCCTAATCTACAGGGTGATTTTGAAAATCTTCGTCTTTTAGGCACATTTTATATTTCCGTTATGCGTTAATTTATCAAAAAGATGATTTTTATAGTGTTTTACGTAGAGTCACCCCAAGAGCTTTGAGTTCAGGAAAATAGACCCGATTTTGTCTTTTATACTAAAGTTTATTCAAGAACCAGAGAGAGTAACAAATCATTTTTTACCCTTTTTTTCGTCGCAAACTATCTGTGTTCTTTAGTCCAGTGTCTTTGACAAAATCTGTTAGACACATATAATTTTTATAGACATGGGTTGGTAATTTTATAATCAAAATAATGGTATATAATCATGGACCATTTGGGTTGGATAACAATAGGCATTTGGAAGTGTGAAGTTTTAAAAAGGATTTTAATCCTTGTCATAGGCGTCGGAAGGAGGTTTATTGTATCACTAAGTATTTGTGGCATAGAATATTATTTCGATAATAAGCTTAAAATAAAAAGTTTTTATAATATTATTTTATTTCTTATGATTTTTTAATAATTTACATACATTATTTGACATATTTAACACAAATCACAACTGTATTTTTATTATTTTTAATTTTGGCATAAAAACTGTTTTAGGCACATTCAGACTAAAACGTAGCCTTATTCTCTCAAAAAATTCTAAGTTATAATTTACATACTTACAAAATACCCATTGCCGAAAATACAAGAAGTTAAACATATATATATATATAAAAAAATAAATAAATTCATCCATATAATATTAACATTTTTTAGTGTTATCGGTCATTTTATTATTAATTAAAACATTTTTAGACATTTGACGCTTCAGTTTATTTATTTCTTAAATCATCTGCAGAATTACAATTGAATACTAAAAAAAGATTCAAACGTAATACATTTTTATATGTTATAGGTAAAATTAGACCTACATAATTTTAATTTCTATTGCACTGACATCTTAATTTAATTTACTTATATGGAAATCCGATAGCCTCAAAAAAATAAAATAAACGTGTTAGTTCTACACGCTTAAGAAAAAGACACAAATACAATAATAAAATAATAAAAAAATTACGGTTAATTGGAATTAACTATATATAAAATTAAAGAGTGGAACACACTAAAATAAATATATATATATATATATATATATATATATATATATATATATATATATATATAAACAACATTAAACAATGAAATACGAGTACAACAAAAATTTAAATAATAAATTTTGTTTACACTGGTAAACATTACGTATCTAATGCGTAATCAAAGTCAGTGAAGCTATCTTCGCTCAAATTAATTACAACTGGTTCTTCTATCTCGCCGATCATGAGATTGAGTTTCCACATTTTGTTTTATTATATGGATTTTTCCCAATTTTCCGTAGTAATTTATTTAAAAAAATCTTTCAAAAGTTCAGTTAAATTACTTATTTTGTAAGTTGTGTTATTTTCAGCAACTGTACTTTTTACTTGGGAGATATATTTCCTTCTCCAACGGACAGTTTCCGGACGATCTATAAGAACAGATTTCCTATCTGGTTTGTCCCAGCAAAAATTAAGTTCTCTGAGCAATTTCTAGAGTTCAGCTCTCTTAATTTTAGGTAAATCCCGATCTTCATTGATTTTAGTTAGAATTTTGTCGACGATTGGGTTCTGCTTCTCATAACAAAATGTATGTACAGGGTGAGTCAACGATTGGATGAAGTAGGTTTGTGCCTTTTCGGTGAAATTTACAAAGAAACTATATTTATTGTTTGATACAGTTTATTTTTACGCAGATTTTAAAAATATTTAGGACTCTACAGGGTGAGCCAAAAAACTAGGACAGCATAAAGTTGTATTTTTTTAAATAGAACACCCTATATACGAATCGTATTTTCGATTTAGCTTATAATTTTAATTCTTTTTTATTAAAGGTTTACTATAACAGAACTAATGAAGACTATTTCTGTAAAAAAGTATGATAAATAAGAAAAACTGAAATATCTCAAAAACTATTATAAATAGGTATAGGATATATTGAACAAAACTTTTAGGGTTTTTATTACTCTATTAAATAATATGAAAATATACAGGGTGTACCATTTAAAAAAAAAGATATTTATTCATTTAAACTTGTTCAAATTTGAGCCGATGTGTTCAACACCCTGTAGCTTTTATTGCAAATATTAGGTAAAAATTATGTTAACTTGTCCTTGGCTTTGCTAAATTCCAAATTTGAATATATCTGTCACAAAATTGAAAACGTTATTTAGGATTGAATTGATGCTTGAAAATGTGACTTTTTTTCTTTAAACTTAATTATCTCAGAAACTATAAAGTTTTGTTATAGTAAACCCTTAATAAAAAAGATTTAAAATTATAAGCTAAATTGAAAATACGATTCGTATATAGGGTGTTCTATTTAAAAAAATACAACTTTATGCTGTCCTAGTTTTTTGGCTCACCCTGTGGAGTTCTAAATATTTTTAAAATCTGCGTAAAAATAAACTGTATCAAACAATAAATATAGTTTCTTTGTAAATTTCACCGAAAAGCCACAAACCTACTTCATCCAATCGTTGACTCACCCTGTACAACTTCTTTTATTGCAGTTTTCATCTCTTCTTTTCGTCTGCCTGTGATGAAATGTGGCTTGGGAGTACTAACAATTCCAGTAGTTTTTTTCTCTTTCAGTATTCGGTACATAGTAGATTTTGCAACTCCTGTCATGTTGGAACACATCTCAACAGAACTTTTAACATTATTATCTAGATATTAATATTTTAAGGCATCATAAACATTCATCCTAATAAGTTTTTTGTTGATGAAAAAATGCCTTGGTTTAATGATTTTAGGATAAATATAGAGGTGGAAGCCATATCTCTTGGGTATCTTACTAATCTCAGATAATATATAAAAACAAGCGAAAATAAGATAAATCACTAAGGATCACGGTAAGGTGTAATTTTCTCACTGCTAGAAATGAAATTGAACTATCAGAAATTTTATTGTTGCAGTAAATTCATAAAAGCTTATAAATATTTAAATATAGTTAGATTTACGGTAGTCCTCAATACCTGTACTTTTGTGATATCACCAACCCCCCCCCCTCCAAAGAGAGAAGTTGGATCCGCCCCTGCTTAGGGGTCTCGTGTTTTATTTTGAGCCGACACATAGCCCACAAGATGTATGAAGCGGGTCTCACAGCATGTAAATACAGTGACGTAACTAAGAGTATGTGCGCCCTACTATTTTACACCCATCTTGATCTTTCATATTTATTCATTTTCATCAAGGGACTTGAGGGCGCCCCTGTATTGGCTGCGTCCCTCCGCACCGCGGGGTCTACGGGGCTGTTATTAACGCCACTGCGTAAATACCTAGAAATCCTTGAGGAAATTTTTTGAGAATTGTTCCATTAGCACAATTCCGTTTATTTTCCTCAAAGATAGATAGGTACTTATGGGCCAGTGATATGGCCCCTATGACTTCCCGATCTTTCCGTTTTGGATTTTTCTTTGTGAGATTTTATACAAAATCAGACATGACATGAATTTATAGCGGAACTTCATGAGGAAATTGGTTTGGCCTTCCAAACTTTTCATAATAGACCTATGATTCTTTTAAATGCAATTAGAACTGTGCCAATACTGCATTCGAGAAAACAGCCGTCATTTTGAAAACCATCTTTAAAAAACTCTTGGTTGCTTTTAGTTTCAGTGTTTCTTTTTGTTTTTGTTACTTCAATATTCTGGTTTTATAGTAATAATGGTGTGTGAAGTAGAAAATTATCTAAGTAATTAGGTGTTTACAATTCATAATATAGAAAAACATCAAAATTAACTTTTAAAGTGTTTAATCATTGGTATAATTAATAATGCCAAAATTTTGCATCTGTTTTTTATAAATTGGGCATGGCCTACTTTTACAAAGAAAGTCGAAGTTCAGAGAATGGCTTGTGTGGGAATATTGGGTGCGATGAGGACTGCTCCCACCAGGGTTCTGGAAGTCCTGGTGAACCTGCGTTCTTTTCACTTATAAAAGGTTTTTTTATAGAGGTATAGAACTTTTAAATGGAATAAAACAAAGATGAATTTTTTAAATTGACATGAAATTTACTTTATTCGAAAGATAACCTTCTGGCATTATAATTTAAATATGACTTCTGGCATATGACCGCCACGGCTGGCTCGGATGTAGTCTAATCTGGAGGTCCAATTTTCGATGACTTTTTCCAACATTTGTGGCCGTATATCGGCAATAACGCGGCGAATCTTGTCCTCCAAGTGATCAATCGTTTCGGGCTTATCGGCGTAGACTAGCGACTTCACATATCCCCACAGAAAATAGTCTAGCGGCGTTAAGTCGCACGATCTTGGAGGCCAATTCACGGATCCGAAACATGAAACTATGCGGTTACCAAACTTTTTCTTCAATAAATCAATTGTGGCACGAGCAATGTGACATGTTGCGCCGTCTTGTTGAAACCACTGCTCCTGCACATCATGGTTGTTCAATTGATGAATGAAAAAGTCAGTATTCATGGCTCTATAGCGGCCACCATTGAGTGTAACGTTCTGACCAGCATCGTTTTTAAAGAAGTACGGACCAATGATTCCACCAGCCCATAAAGCACACCAAACAGTCAGTTTTTCTGGATGTAACGGTGTCTCAACATACATTTGAGGATTATCATCACTCCAAATACAGCAGTTTTATTTATTGACGTATCCATTCAAACAAAAGTGAGCTTCATCGCTAAACAAAATTCGCTTATGAAAATCGGGATCAACGACAATCTTGTTTTGGGCCCATTCACCGAATCTACGCCTTGCTAGGTGATCGTGTGGCTTCAATTCTTGCACGAGTTGGGTTTTGTAATCACGCAAACCAAGATCTTTACGCAAAATCTTCCATAAAGTGAATGGACACATATCCAATTCCTGTGCACGATGGCGGATAGACTGATTCGGGTCTTCCTCTACGCTACGCTCTACAGCAGCAATGATTTCTTCTGTACGCGCTGTACGACATCTCTGTGGATGCGTATTATCATTTAGAGTAAACGTGGTGCGAAAACGTTCCATAGTTAATCGAATTAATTGCTCTGATGGACAATTATGTTGACCGTAAAATGGACGTAGTGCGCGATACGTATTTCGAGCAGAACCATGATTTTCAAAATAAATTTGCACAATTTGGGAGCGTTGTTCAGGCGTCAGTCTATTCATGTTGAAATGCCAAACCAAACTAAACATAAATCACTTGACAGCTGACAAAATGGCCGCCAGTTAAAAAAGTGTTGCCAACTTAAAGTTCTATACCTCTATAAAAAACACCCTTTACATAGAAAACGAGGCCCTGAAGACTGCTTAACGTTGCCTGGGACATCTTGGAATTGGAACGGGCGGCTACTGAGGTGTCTGGGAAAGCGCGGTGGAGAGGTGTCCTCCACCGCAGACTACATGACGCCGCTTTTAAAACCCAACCTCTCCCTGGAAATATTTATGCCAAGTAGAAAGGATTAGGAGGGAGAACAAAATCTTCCGAATAATGGATCCTGGTAGTATACTGATGAACCTCGACAAGATGAAAGGGCTGGAGCAGGAGTATTCGGCAGGAGCACAGGAGTCAGAGAGTACTATGCTCTCCCACAATGTGCGACAATTTTCACAGCGGAAATTTATGCTATTCTGCAGTGTGCCGATCTCTGTGAGAAGGACATAGACAGGAAGAGAGTAATAAATATATGCTCAGACAGTAAGGCTGCCATATTGGCACTAAAGTCCAGTGTCGTGACTTCGCGACTGGTGTCTGAGTGCAAGGATGTACTAAATGGTATGACAAGGAAAGGCTGCACAGTCAGATACGTATGGGTCCCGTGTTACTCGGGCATACGCGGGAATGAGGAAGTAGACCGTCTGGCAAAGTTGGGTTCGGTGATCGAACCGTATGGACCCCAACCAATATTAGCTGTCTCAATTGCTATTGGCAAAAGCGAAATAAAATCGTAGCTGGAAAGCAAATTTATTGAATCCTGGTAGGAGCTTCTAGAATGAGGTGTGCTAAGGAACATATAATTGGGTCTAGCGCATGGCGTACTAAGAAGCTTATCTCCTTGGGAAGGAAAGAGCTGCGAATTGTGGTGGGATTGTTGACAGGACATTGTCACCTCAGGGGCCATCTTCATAGAATCGGTGTCGAAGGCGACCCGACATGCAGATGGTGTTTGGAGGAGGATGAAACTGTTGATCATGTTTTCAGAGAGTGCCCAGCACTCAACGGATTGAGACAGAGATATTTCGAAGATAAGTCTTGTTACCGGAAGCAGTTATGCAAGTTCAACTAACGAGGGTGCTTGGATTCGCAAAGGCAATCGGCCTCGAATAACTTGCAGATATGGTGGGATGTAAAGGGCCCAATGGAGGCCTAGGCATCGATGATCTAGTATCACCATCCCTTTTTCATTCATTCAAGTCAATTATTGAAAATATCGAATTCTTACCTTGTTTTTCAAAATTAAATAAACACGTTATATATTTTTGAAAAGCATAAATTATACTTAATCAATATCTAAAATAATATACAGGGTGTCCAATTTAAAAATCATAAGTTTGGTTAATATCTCAAAAACTAAACTTTTTAGAAAAAACTGACTAAGCCACTGAACCTTTACCTTTTTGATATCTTAACGCATGACGGAAATACAAGATGTGCCTAAAAAACGAAGATTTTCAAAATCACCTTGTAGATTAAGAACTAAGAGTGCCATAACAAATTTGACACTGGAATCTTTCGTTTCGTTAAAAAGCAGGACACTAAAGTGAAACTGCAACACTATATCTTTGATAATAACTCCAATACTCCCTAAAAGTGTCGAAAATGAGACTCCCTGTACATACATATATCAGAAATCATTTATCGCCCAGCTTCCGAAAAAAAATTGTATAATAAAGCTGCCCTGAAAAATTGCTGGAGATTGCTTCCAAGTTTCTACGACGATCACTAGCAGGCAGTGGCGATCTTATGGTATTTCAAGTTACACCGGAAGTTGTTCAAAAATTACTTATTTTAAATGGTTCACCTGTATGTAATATTTTTTTTGTTTTTCTTTCTTCATTTTTTTTAAGTTTCTTTGCCCTACTCTAGACATTTTTGTAAAAAAAAAATATTTTTCCAAAATTTTGATCTTCAGATGATTCAGATCTTTCACCCTTATATTCATCATCAGGTTTTTTAAATGTGCATGGAGAAACTTGGCTTTTTCATGGATTATAGCATCACCTAGAGTCACTCTTTTCTGGTTACGGTCTTTAATACATAATGTTAACGCCATTTCAATTTTTTAAATTGCTGGATTATGAACAATTTTTGCTGAGATAGATATTGAAGCTGCAGAATTTCTTATTTTGTCTTCTGATTTCTTGATGGATCGAACAGTTGATTCACTGACATTAAAAGACAAATTAAGAGACAAAACAACTTTTTTCCGAGTAGGAAATAACTACCTTTGCTTTTACTCGACATTATAAATCGAGAACAAAGCAGAAAAAATACCTGCTATTTACTCAAAATTACTACGACAAATGGCACCGATCTCGCACAGATGTCTTTTGTCAAAGACCATAGCAGCATGTGTGATCCGGCGGCGCGTACTGCAATGATACCCCAGGACAGGGAGTGTTAAAAAAAACTCAAATACTGCCTGCGATCTGATTGCAGAAATGGGTAGGGAAAAGTAGTAGAAATGACGTCTCATCTCGTGTCTCAACAAATTTTGGTTGTAACCTTGTTTTTTTTTAACAAATAGGTCGAAAAATGATTTTTTCTCCGGTTTTTTGGATTTAGCGGAAAATCTAAGGAATTTAGAGAAAAATGTTCCAAAGACGAATTGTACGTCTTGAAAAAATCTTCAAAATGAGTTTTTATTTGTCCAAATCGGTCTGTAAACAAAAAAGTTATTGCAAATTAAACATTAAAAATGGCTTATTTTTCAATTGTTAATAACTTTCTTAATATTTATTAAATTGTTTTCAACTTTTATCAGAATATGAGTTTAAAAGGGCTTAAAAAGTGTGCGAGAGTTGGGTGCTGTCGGTCCAATAGTTTTTGTAAAATTGCAATTGTTTATTAGAAAACCAAAAAAAGTAACTATTTTTGATTGGCTGTACCGTCGTCTAGGAAACTGCTACAGAGTTCTGTCAGTACTCATTCTCTTCGTAAAGACTTAATCTATCATATAGTAAAAAAAAAAGTGGATATTTTTCATATTTTGTTTATGTAAAATCGTCATGAAAATATGGGTAGTTTTTCGCTTATAAATAAATTAATTAACAACTGCATTTTTTGTCCAATTTGTTAATCAAACATATTATTAGAAAGCTGGTAAAAAAACACGAATTTTGAAAAAAAAGTCTCTACGGCCAATAAGCCGAGTTAGCAATATTTTTTCAAAAAATCACAGAGCAATTGTTTATTTATATTAAGAGCTGAATTTTTTACAGTTCACTAATAAGAGCCTAAAGTATATGAAATTATTCAATTGAGGTTAATTTATACACAATCAACCCCTCAGGAGATCACTAAACTGAGGGGTATGTGCTGGACGCCAGATAAGGTAAGTTGAAGGGGGTAACCGAATATCATCAAATACAAAGTGAGAGCGCGTCTTCAAATCGGCGCACGCTTGAAAAATTAGCAATATTTCCGCTTCTAAATAACGTAGAACTTTCATTCTTTGATTTTTTTTTGGGTAGCTCATCGAAAATATAATATTGGGCAGATGTTCAACCTTCTTGGATCCATTTCTGTAACCAGATCGCAGGCAGTATTTAAGTCATTTTTATCTTCCAAATATTGCTTCGTTTCCTGGCCTATGACTGCTATTGTCAAAGAACTTTCAACCAAGCAGCAATAAGGCAAAGGGTGTATTTATGTGTTTTGAAAAGTAACTGATAAACAAAAACATGTTATTCTAAAAACATAATAAGTATGTACGTATTTTTAAACAATCAAAATTTCAGTAAGAAATAAAGAAATCTTTCTGCCGTACTTAAATAGTTTGTTATATATGTAATTCTCCTTTCAGGCAGAGAATATGAAAAATATATGTACAAACAGTTTATTTCCTGCAAATATCGCTCTGGTTCTCTCTCCATACGCGTTTCGATCACCTCATGATCTCGTCAGTGGAGCTGTATCGGACCGAGAGTAACATTAGCAGGAAATAACTGACATATGAACCATAAATTTCAAGGTATGTCGGCAAGATATTACATCTGCCGTCTACCAACTTCGATGTCAGACTAAAAAATATCGCCAGTCGAACGACATCTATGAATCTACGGAGTAAATTGAAATTTTTAAACAATCAAAATTTCAGTAAGAAATAAAGAAATCTTTCTGCCGTATTTAAATAGTTTGTTATATATGTAATTCCTCTTTCAGGCAGAGAATATAAAAAATATATGTACAAACAGTTTATTTCCTGCAAATATCGCTCTGGTCCTCTCTCCATACGCGTTTCGATCACCTCATGATCTCGTCAGTGGAGCTGTATCGGACCGAGAGCAACATTAGCAGGAAATAACTGACATATGAACCATAAATTTCAAGGTATGTCGGCAGAATATTACACCTGCCGTCTACCAACTTCGATGTCAGACTGGCGATATTTTTCAGTCTGGATCCGCAAATAAAGACATTTTCAGCCGCAAATACAGGGAGTGGTCACAATGTTGAAAACGCGAATAACGAAACCGTGAATAAGAACTTGAGTTAGAGATAAAAAAACAAAATTTACTAGAAAGTTATATACTTGGAGCTATCTTAAGAATTTTAAGTGAAAAGATAGTAAGAATAATATTAAAAATAATAAAGTTAGCACTCCAATTTATTTTTTCCAAATTTTCGCGGAATTATAATCTAAAATCACAAATAATAATGAAATATTTATTTGAAACTCCCTCTCAGAAATTTCTTGTAATGCATTTTCTACGAATAAACTTTTCTAACTGATATACTTAAAGTCGTCTATTTGAACAAATTAGTTTAATAAACTTTTAAAAAATTTTAATAATGTTTCCCTCAAAGTTTTTTTTCTTTTTCAACATACATTTTTCCTTATTCTATATTTACCACAACTGCATGCTCCTTTAACAACATAATAATCCATTATTATGTTAACTAAGCTTGCAGTCAACTCTTCGGAAGAGAGCAATTTATTTAAATTATCTTATTGTCGTTTAAATTGGCGGCACGCCCGTTTTCTTTTTCTGAATGAGATAAATGAATAAAAGTTTATTTGGAAAGAGCTCTAGACACTTTTAAACTTATAGATCATTTCTTTCTGTTCATCCTGAAATTATGAGGTAATAATAGCATTTTCTTCGTCCGGTGAAAATAAATATAGATTTTTTGTCAGTTACACACGTTGATTATTCAGACAATTTGTCTCTTAATGTTATACAGGGTGTGCAGAAATAAAAAATCAAGAAATACAGGGTAGTGATCCTAAATGATAAATTTAAAGTAGAAAACAATTTTAAAATATATCTACATCTCAACGAGTTATAACTAACAACAAACAACTAAAAATAACCCTTAAATGAGCGGACAATTCTGTTTTCGTCTTCAATAGAATTAACACCGTTCTATATTTTAAAATATACAGCGAAATAATACTTTTTGAAAATATTTACCCTTTTTTAATGTAAGTTAGTTTAGAAGCAAGAAAAAGATAATTAAATTACACCAATAAGGCTTGTTTTAAACATAAAAAACAATTGGATATTAATTCTAAGTATACTAACCTTATAAATGATTTAAACGTTTAAGTAATGAATTTCTTTGAATCAATCAATATGTCAATCATATAGAAATTTTTTCAACGAAAAATTTTAATCACAGACCGGTCCTTTTTGAAATACCGACCCAGTTCTACTATCTCTGAACCCCATTGGCACATTTAAAACATAGCACATTTCTTATAAAACTGTACATAACATTTTGTTAAAATATAACAGAAAATACTAAAAATTTAGCTGAAGAAAAAACGTAAACGAACCTCAACACATCTGTGCTTTGTTAGCAGATGTTACAAACAATCGTCAAATTACACTTGTTCGAATGTCAATTCAGTAATTTACTTTTTTTTACTCTAAAATCCTGTCATAAATTATGATTTTTTTCTTTAGACGGAACTTAACTCGTTACAATTTAAAGTTAAGTTATATCTAAACAAGTAAAATCGATGACGTAATGTTAATAGCCCCAGAAAAAGAATAGCTGAAATAAATGATCCAAGAACTAAATGAAAATTCAAAACGTATCAGACTGCAAATTAATATGGAAACGACAATAACTATAACAAACATCTTAGATCAAAAAATGACACTAAATAAGAACAACTAAAAAATCTGGCCGCATTCATTAAACTGTGTTATATAGTCAAAAATAAAAAGACTCCTCAATATCTTAGGAAAAAAATCTTTGGAAATGAATATTGCCTGTATTAATACGTGGCGCCCAAAGCTGGATAATGGCGAAAAAGAACATTGATCATATAATAAAGATACAAAGAGCCGTGGCATGTCAAATTCTGTACATAAAACTAAAATGCAGGAAAAAAGTATGGATAAGAGAAAATACACACGTTTAAAATGACAATTCACTAGTCATAACGCTCGACAAACAATGAATTCTGGAGTAATGTCCTTGACTAGGAAAAAGAGGAAAAGGTGGACCCCAGATGAGATGGGTAGATGATATAAAGCGTCATGTAGGATTTGCATGGAAGAACAAAACTAAACTAGAAAGACATGAAGGGACGAGGAAGCCTATATCCATCAATGAATAGAAGAAGACAATAAATAGATTGATAGATAAATAAATGAAATGGGTGAAAATATTTTGAAATTTAATCGGCTATTTAAGCAAGAATTTATTTAGAAGTTAATTCTCTTGTTCTGAATTTTAAAATAAAATATCCAAATTACAGAGAGATACTACGTACTTAAGACACGTCTAAGTCTCCGTAAGTATGAGCTATATTAGTTTAGGTTTATACATATGTACCTAACAGGGGCGGATCCAGTCTCTTTCTTTGGGGGGGGGGGGGCGTTGATATTACAAAAGTACAGTATGGCAAGCGAAAGCAAGTTGTCGACGGGGGAGGGGAGACACCAGAAACATTCCAATTTCTAGTGTAAAAAGCAGGATCGGATCTATTTTTCTAAATTTGTAGCTCTTGGAGAGGGGGGTGCCAGCAGCATAGACATTCTTAGTATAAGAGGCAGAATCGGGTCTATTTTCCTAAACTCAAAGCTCTTGGGGGGTGGGGGGGGGGCAATCGCAAGAATACACATTCCTATACTGTATTCAAGAACTACAGAGAGTCATAAAACTGTTACCGAAACCTTCAACGTATCTGCTCCAGTGCCGCAGGTAACTGAGGACTGCCGTAAATCTAATTATAGTTAATTATATTTAAATATTATAAGCTTTTACAAATTTACTGCAACAATAAAATTTCTGATAGTTCAATTTAATTTCTGCCAGTGAGCAAAGTACACCTTACAGGGTGTCCTTAGTGATTTATCTTGTTTGTGCTTGTTTTTATATATTATTTGAGATTAGTGAGATATCCAAAAGATATCGCTTCCACCTCTATATTTATTCCAAAATCGTTAAACCAAGGCATTTTTTCCTCAATGAAAAACTTATTAAGATGAATGTTTATGTTGCGTTAAAATATCAATATCTAGATAATAATGTTAAAAGCTCTGTTGAGATGTGTTCCAACATGACAGGAGTTAGAAAATCTACTATGTACCAAATATTGAAGAAGAAAAAAACGAGTGGAATTGTTAGTACTCCCAAGCTGCATTCGATCACAGGCAGACGAAAAACCTCGTTGAAAGAAGAGATGAAAACTGCAATAAAAGGACTTGTACAAACATTTTATTATGAGAAGCAGATCCCAACCATTGACAAAATTCTAACTAAAATCAATGAAGATCGGGTTTACCTGAAATGAAAAGAACTGAACTCTCGAAATTGCTCAGAGAACTTAATTTTTGCTGGGAAAAACCAGATAGGAAATCTGTTCTTATAGATCATCCGGAAACTGTCCATTGGAGAAGGAAATATCTCTCTCAAGTAAAAGATAGATTTGCTAGAAATAACACAACTTACAAAATTAGTAATTTAACTGAGCTTTTGAACGATTTTTTTGAATAAAGTTACTGCTGAAAATTGGAAAATATCCATATCATAAAAGAATCAAACAAAATGTAAAAACTCGATCTCATGATCGGTGAGATAGAGGAACTAATTATAATTAATTTAAGCGAAGATAGCTTCATTGACTTTGATTACGAATTAGATACGTATTGTTTACCAGTGTAAACACAATTTATTATTTACATTTTCTGTAACATAAAAAAATTAATTACATTTGAATTCTTTTTTAGTGTTTAATTGTAATTTTGCAGATAGTTTAAGAAATAAATAAACTGAAACGTCAATGTCCTACAAATATTTTTTAATTAATAATAAAATTACTGATAGCCCAACATATTTTAATATTATATGGACGAATTTATTTTTTTATATATGTTTAACTTCTTGTATTTTTGACAATGAGTATTTTGTAGGTATTTAAATTATAACTTAGAAATTTTTATGAGAAAAAAAAGTTACGTTTTAGTCTGAATGTATCTAAAACGGTTTCTATGCAAAATTAAAAATAATAAAAATACAGCTGTGGTTTGTGTTAAATATGTCAAAATTATCTATATTTTCTAATGTATGTGAATTATTAAGAAATCATAAGAAATAAAATAATATTATAAAAACTTTATATTTTAAGTTTCACACTTCACACCTCCAAATATCTATTGTTATCCAATCTAAATAGTCCATTATTATAGACCGGTATTTTTGATTATAAAATTTCTAACCCATTCCTATGAAAAATATATGTGTCTAACAGATTTTTCCAAAGACACCGGACTAAAGAACACAGGAAGTTGGCGAAGAAAAAAAAAGGATAACAAATGATTTATTACTTTTTCTTGTTCTTGAATAAACTATAGTATAATAGGCAAAATAGGGTCTATTTTCCTGAATTTAAAGCTCTTGGAGGGGGCGATCACCCCCCACCGCCCCCCCCTTTTGGATCCGCGCCTGTGTTAAGTTAATTTTTATTTTTTAGTGCAGTTTTATGAAGCATGTTTAAATTAACTTGTTCTCTGCTCTACAAAGCCGCTCACTTAATTACATATTTGTTTATCGACAAAATATGAATGATAAATAAACATTATAATATAAAAAATTAATTCGTTTTATAAATAAAAATTATATAAAATACTTACAAAATAACCATTTCCTTTCAATATTAATCACCTTGTCACCAACAAATTTAAGGTACGAATTAATCATAACTAAATCATTCAACACAAGTTACCAATGCAGTTATCTAGCGATTTCGACATCATGTTTTTTCTGAAAAATTCGGATATATCACCGCACAATAAAGCACTAAACTTTAAACTAGCTTTCATGACTTCCTGGTGAAGCTATCTTTAAGATAAGTCCTAATTTGTAATACATTATTAAGTGGAAGGTACACAACGTTCTGTAAGAAAGTCAACTTGGGTCGTTATCGGATGTTAGTTGTTTAGAAAACAATTTTTGATTATTTACGAGCTTAAATGTAAAGGGATTTATTAGTTTCAGGCAGTGGTGTACCGTAGTGATTTCCATTTCTCGGTGATTCCCAAGAATAATTAATATGAAAATATAATAATAAGGCCAAACGAAAAAGGGTAAAATTAATTTTTTGTAGTGTAGTTTTAGCACTTGAATCCAATCACGGAAAATAAAAAAATAAAAACATAAAAAGCTTGTATTTAAATTTTCCTCTCTAAACGAACTGTGCAAAACGTTAGCGCACATTCTTGAGGCTAAAAAATGGGGATCTAGCCAAATCTAGCTTAGTCCAGAAGTTCAAAATACAGATTGTTAGAGTTATAATTTTTTTAAACTCTTCTGAAATAATTATCTATATTATAGCTTTATATGCACTAAATTTGATATTTTGGGTTGCGTTATAATGAGAAATCAAGATCTCATTACGGATTCGATGTACATTGTAGAGGCGCCACCAGCAGCACTTCACCTACACCTAAAACTTCATAACGTGTTTGTGTCTCTTTATATTAAATTTCTAGTTCAAAATTCTTCATTGACATCTTTTATCCAAAAAGGTTATACCTAGTAGGTATCGCTTCGTGCAACCATTTCTGAGATAATCGAATTTAAGTGTTCTATTGCGTACTCAGGCTCGTCGTAGCCCCTTTACATATTATCCAAGCTTAGGACTGGTGCATGAAAAGACCCCGCAGAAACCTTATGGGAAATGGCTTTGAATTCACCTGGTTCTCGCAGTTCTTGATTAGTAGATCACAAGTGTCAATGGTCGCTAAGTCCAAAAAACTCATGGTTCAAAAATATAGATCACTGAAGTTGCACCATTTTGTATTTGAAAGCCTGCGCGTATGTTTCTTCAACCTTTCTTTATGCCATAAGAATGTCCTCTGTCGATGTTGTACAGAACATCGAGAACAAGGTTTTTATCTTCAATGATAAACTTCACCTCGTCGTCAAGGTCAAAGATTAAGGTCCGCTCAAAGTCAAATTGGGATTGAATGATAATTAATCCCTTAGAAAGATGATCGAGCAAAAAATTTTTATCTTTATCTTCACTGACGGATTTAACCTCTTGCTCAAGGTCAAAGTTCATGGTCGACTCAAAGTCTAATTTGGTTTAAATGACTACTTATATTTTTTTATCTGAAAATATGAAAATTGGCATGTTTGGACTTTTGGTATGATCGTGTCCTTGGCAATTAGGTTGTGGGGTTAATAATGGTTAACTAACGATGGTATAACATTGCATTAGAGATGGTCAGTCAGATACAACTAGATCAAATAGATATCCTTTGACTTTATAGAACTATATGCCTGCACTTATCTATAGGGATTACTGATATCTACACAATCACATAAATATAGCAACATAAAAAGATAGAGATAATGCCGATTCTTTTTAAAAAGGAGTAGCAAACATTAGATCCGATTTACAACAGAATGGTTATCCCCTAAAATTATTTAATGATGTCATAAATAACCTTAGAACAAAGACCATTAAATAGACACATTCCTTCCATACAATTCCATATATTAAGAGAACTTCAAAGAAAATAACACGAATTACTAGCAGTTACACTATAAAAACAGCCTTCAAATCAGGAAATACACTCAGAGCTCATTTAACAAAAACACAACCAAAAACTACCGATAAGAAAGAATGCGTTTACAAAATTCTATGTGAGTGTAGTGAAACCAAGCGTCAACTAAAAGTTAGAATTAAGGAACATAAAACTCAAACACAAAAAGGAGAAACGTCAAGATCTGGTTTTGCAGAATACGTCTTGGGGAAACAACACCATATAAAATGGTCTGAAGCTGCGGCAATATATTTGGAAGCCAACATGAAAAAGAAAACAATTTATAGAACCAGCTTACATTAAAAATAATAATGGAATTCAGTAAACCCAGTGTTGAAATACTTAATCTTTGGCAACTATTATTTTGTAACATCAAATCATTGAGTTGTGTACAGTGAAGCGAAAGTTCGCGCTTCATTTGACACAGACCCCATGTCTGCTCGTGTCTAAGACCTTCAAACAAACAGAAATTGTATTTTCCTCTTGTTCCCTGAACAACATATTCTTTCACTTTAATGAAAGTAATTTCCAGACACTACGAAATAACATGTAAACAGAATCAATTTACAATTCGAGATAAAGATAAGAGGTGAGGTATGGCATGAACTTATCTTGCCATATCTATCTTTTTAAATTATGAAATTAAATCTTAGTGAAACATTCTTCAAAATATTCTTACCTTAATCTTTGAGTTTCACTCATTCCGAATCACTGAAATTTTGGTAATCATCAGGTTCTTGAGAGTATTGTCACACGGGGATTACGTAACAAAAATAACAGTTAAAATGAATTGTTTCTTGTTCACACCGCGACCCGGTCTCTGACTTTGATGATAAGTGATTGAGAGAGGCGGAGATACCAGTATATTATCTTCCTCTGTTGTATTTCATTTAGAATATAACATAAGTTTTACCCCACCTTTTTCTAAGTTTTGAATTGCTATACAGATTTAACCTCAAATTAATTAAAGATAAAAAAAATATCGGACTTGAGGAGACCGAAGTTTATTTAATAATGTTTTAGTATGCATGAATGTATATGATATGGTACACTACCTAAAATGAATTTAAAGTCACTTTAAAAAAACCAACTATAGAATAATCATGGGGTAATTTTATTATAAATTAAAATCTATTATTATCAGTCATATATATATATATATATATATATATATATATATATATATATATAACTTAATAAATAAGTAATTTGTCATGCGAGAGATGAAGATAAACAATTATTAAAAAAATAACTTTATACCAACACTATCTGAATTTCTAAAAATATGCATAAATAAATTTCTATGGCGATACATTTATTCTTTGGAATAATAAACCACATTTTAGTAACGGTTAAACACCATCATTCATGTTGATAGAAAGACCACAAAATCAATATCAAGCTCACAGAATCGGAACGACGTATTAAATTAGAAGAGGAATTGCTTGGTTATCTCTTCAAATCGCTGAACTATATTTTAATAACGGGTATATCTACCTCGTGCTCGTATTACCTCATGGAATCTGGAATTCTTTCCTGAGGTATTTGCTTCCATTTTTGAAATAGTTTACCAGTTGTTGTAGGTTATATGATACATATGTCTTACTAACTCATCCCACATACATTCAGTGGAATTTTAGTCTGGACTGCTACCTGGCCAATCCATAACCAATATATGATTTTTTTAAAAATATTTGAAGCTCTCTGGCGATATCAGAAAAAGTAGTATCCTGCTGAAAAATTAATTCATATTTATAATTTTGAGCATGGCTCAGTACACCGAATTGTTCCAAATCCACAAAATATCGACAACCTATCAAATATCTACCCTATATTACGAGTTCGGCCTTTAGAACTAATGTCTCTCTACACCATTATTGATCCTTCCATAATAAAACGATTATCTTGAATCATCTTGTTATTACGCCATCTCTTATAAAGTTAAATGTACCAAATATTTGGAAAAATTACTCATCTGAGAGCAATACCCGTTCAGTCCGGTGTGCAGTTTTGCGACAAAAAGCTGGGTAATAGATTGTATTATCAACATCTTACCGCCATCCTCCGTCCAGAATTAATTTCAAATACAAGATCCAAACGACAATAATTATAGTTGGTACCAGAACGAACCACCCACATTTTTAAAGAAATTCGTATTCTGATGTAGACAATTCAGGTCTGTTCCAGGTTTTCCCTGCACAATTACCCGATGAAGACGAGTTAAGCGAAGAATCATTTCATAGTATGAAAGCGTACCGAGTCCAAAAGTATAAAAATATATGACAGACAAGTATAGCTAAGAAAGAGAGAAATTTTAATTAACACTTCTGAAAGGTTAGTAAAGAAAACTGGAATAGCTTGTATTATTAGGCATATGGAGGGCACTTAAATAAGCAATATTTCAAACTTTGCCGATAATCCAACAAGATTTAACCTTTTCTGAATCACCGCTTCGTCGTGTGGAAAAGAATTTTCGAATAAAAAAGCACATCTCTAACCACAATGCATCAATGCCTTCCGAAGCACATCAGATCCCAGCATCTGAGCAGTTTTACTAGGCAAAATACTACACAGTATAAATAAATTTCGATGTTCCAGTTTTGCTACATGCAACGCTCACACGCTAACTACTGCACCACGCTCGCCACCAAATTTACCAACATATAAAAATCGTTGTTACATCCAACCAATCAGAAAAATTTTAAAACCCATCTTAGAAAATAATTTTTCCAAAAAATAAAATTTGTATGATTTTTCAAAATGTAACTAAACTATCTTTCCTGTGTACTAATCTCGACTTATAAAAAAATTAATTATTTGTTTAAGCGTATTTTCCGTCATGCTAAAAAAATATTTTAAACTTAAGATAACCAAAAAGCAAATATTTGGTATCCAAGGTGAGACAAGAATCTGCAATATCAATATGTTTTTTTACAACTTCTATGAATAATACATACAAAAAAAGTATATCCGTGTAAAAAAATAAGAATAATCATCTAAAAAGATCATAATTATTTTTAATTTTTCATGATAGCTCATTATTCAACATCTTTCAACCAATCTCTAAATACAAAATAAAAATTGATTTCAAAATTACGTAGCAAAATGTCGAGAACATCAACAATATGTTTTGATTGATTGCAAAGCAGCTATAGCTTATACGATATATAAATTGTTACAGCATACCGGGTACGACGTTGTCAAATCTACGTTTCCTCTAGGTTTAAAGGAATTGTGCACAATCTAGCAACACTGCATAGAAGGGTGGAGTCTGGAGATGATTCCATCTACGAAGTTTTTTTTTCACCATACCCCGTAGTCGTCGAAGAATCAACTACTTATCGAAGGACCCCTGTATATAGGAATAATGTCATGGCTTCTGGTACTCTCCATACCCGATGTTTCTAGAAAATGCCAGATGTACGCAACCGGTATATAGGAAGCCAGCCGGTCGTCGAAGGCTCAGTATTTAGGCCGGCGGAATTGGCATCTGGAAAAAATTTATTGTTAGTAGACTTCTGACTAAGTAGAAACCTTCAGAATGATAATAGCAATTATGTAGTATCTTATGTCTTATTTTATTTTTTGGGGAAATTTTTTTATTTAACAATTAGGATGTGAACAGTTTTTTGAAGTTCTAGGAAAAACTATTATTTTTCAGTAAAAAAATTTCAAGCAAAGTCGTGCGTATTAAAAATACCTACAAAATGAGCTATGGCTTATCTAAATCGGATAATTTGTTTGTTAGTTATTAGAAAAAATTGCTAAAATGGCTGTCTTTCAATTGGTAATTAACAATAGAAAAATATATTGCATTAACTTTATACTAAACTAAAAGTAGCATCTTGTTGCATACAATAAGTGTGCAAAATTTCAAGTAAAAATATTCAATAGTTTTTTGCAGAGTGAATTCGTTTATATTACATTTTATGTTTTTTTGATTGTTTATTCTCAGCGACCTAGAGATCGTACCGTGATCTGCGGGTGCGCAAATAAAAGTTCGAGACTTATACTAAAAATAACAAAAAATAACCAAATTAATTGTTGATTTTAAATTGTTTAAACAAATTAACAAAGTTGTGGTTGGTTTTTTCCTTCTAAAACAAATAGAATAACTCTTCGACAATTGTTGTTATAGAAAGGCTGATAAGTGAACGTGATAGCTGAGATTTTGGCGCATATTTAAAAAAAAAATAAATAAATTCTGTAGGACAAGAAGCTGAGATTTTTTCTCAAAAAATCACTGCTTTAAGTAGGAACTCATAGGGAGATGGCTAAGCTATTGTATGCAGCAGTTTTCAACTCAATTATTTCAAAATTGTTGATTTTCCAAAGTTTAAAGTTGCACCTACTCCAAAAGTCTGAAAGTGAGCAGTGGAAGGCGGCGTTCTTTCAGCCTGCTTGGGCGGAAAAAAAACGCGACTCAAACGCTTCACGTTCGTTTCGCCGGAAAAATTTGGATTATCTTGGCGAATATTGGTAGTAGAATCTTTATTTATTTTTTTAATTCGCAGTTTCTCGGTGAGATATGAACAATGGATGATATGTTTTTGTAATCAAATTATTGTTAAACATAGCAATAAACAAATTGTTGTACGTGCGTTTCAAATTGGGAAAAAAATATTACAGTGGTCAACAGAATACTACTAATAAGGAATATTAAAAATCAAATTGATTGTTAATGTACCATTAATACTAATGGAGTGATAGCATGAAATAAATTGCGACTGTCATTTGCGGCGAAATTATTGGTGGTACAAAAAAAACACATGTTGATTCTTTTTTTTTTATTGGACGGACATTTTTTACATACAATTTTTTTTGCTAACATACATATTTTTTGCTTAAATATATACAAAATATTTATTTCGTTCTCCGTTTCTTAGACATCGATGGACATTCATTTTCGAAACCCTTATCGGTTTTATTATTATCATTAAAATTTTCTTCATTATTATCACTCTCATCGTCATCGTTATTATTACTGTCACCATCATCATCACTCTCATCACTGACATAATTATCGTCATCATCAAAATCATCATTATTATGATAACCACAACTATTTTCTCCCCTATTAATTTCATCGGTTTTGAAAGTAATATTACAATAATTCTCGATTGGATAATCGCTTACAATATAATCGTCAAATGTAGTTTATTCTGCATCGCGAAAAATAATAATAACAATAACTTGATTAGAAAAACATATCATCCATTATTCGAATTTGACGCCTCCGAGTCACGTTTTTTTCCGCGCGCCGCAGGCTGAAGAACGCCCCCCTCCACTGCTCACTTTCTGACTCTCGGTGTTGGTACAACTTTGCTACATCAACAATTTTGAAATAATTGAGTTGTAAACTGCTGCAAACAGTGGTTCAACCATCTCCCTATGAGTTCCTACTTAAATAATCCATTAATTAAATAAACAACTCCGCAAGGATTTTTTGAAAAAAAAACTCTATCTCAGCTTCTAGTAGTCGTACATAATTTATTTTTTCAAAATGTGCGTCAAAATCTCAGGTATCGCGTCCACCTATCGGCATTTCGATATCAACAATCCCTTAATTGCAATATAAAGTTAATGTAATATATTTTTCTATTGTTTATAAACAATTGAAAAATCAGCCATTTTAGCAGGTTTCTTTGAAATAACTAATGAACAAATTGACTGATTCAGATGGACCTTAGCTCATTTTGTAAGTATTTTCAATGCGCATAACTTATGTTTGAAGCTTTTTTTCTGAAAAACAATAGTTTTTCCTAGAACTCAAAAAAACTGCGTTTTCACATCTTAATTGTTAAATAAAAAATTTTCCTCAGAAAAGAAAATGAGACATAAGATACTACTTAATTACTATATCATTCTGAAGGTTTCTACGTAATCAGAAGTCTACTAACAATAAATTTCAAAATCATCTCATATGAGACTTACTGCGCCAGCCTAACTGGGGCCCTATCCTCGAACTGGGGAACGTGAAGTGAACGGTGAAAAGGTGGCGAACGCGTATTCTTGAAATGTTCATCATTCATATCCTCGTTCGCCCGGTGGAAGGCAAGCGAAACATGCGCAAATAAAATGTCAGCCGCTCAATGACATATTTAACGCATGCATTTCAAAAAATAAAATAGTATTAAAAATTTTTATTTTATTTTTGGTTCTTCAAAATAACTTAAAAAAATAATACGTTGACGAACTGTTTTGTTAAGACGTTTTATTTTTTGAATAAACAATTGAAACGTTAATTAGGAGGTACCCCGATATTCTTAATATTTTCAAATTTTTTAATAAAATATGCTTAGAAAGTTGAATATGTCTCGCAAATATTAGGCAAATTTGAGATTACAGACATATAAAATTATTAGAGGAGATTATGTTCATAACTCAATTGTATGAGCGTTTTTCTAGGGCCAGTTCTGCTTATGGATTTAACATAAATACTTGTGTCCATAACAGCCGAGTATTTTAGTTTTAAACAGTTAAACCTAACATAATTCTTTTCACGAAGCAACTTATAATAAATTTGAGAAATCACAATTTGTAAACTATCTGAAACTTTTATTTAAATAAGTAACAAATTTTATATTTAAATTATGTTAACTACAACACTTAACTTAATTAGACTGTGTTAAACACTATACTATAAATATTATAATTATAATTTATCGGGACATATAAATATGAACCCTACAGACCAACGAATGAGGTCCTTCAACATAAAAACCTTATTTATGGTACATTTGATCTTCAAGTCTCTACAAATCTTTATAAAGTAAAAAAAAATATGTATTAAAAGTTGAATGTGAGATCCGCCAGTATCATTAATGGACGTCTTCTGTCTGGCCTTTTGTTTCGGTCCCTGGTCATAAACAGTATCTTTATCATTGTTCAAGTTTCAGATTTTCTTTCAAATTTAGTTGTCAGGGCAGAACATCTTGCAGTAAGAGGCTGGAGATTTTGTAAATTCATACAATAAATAACTGATTGGATAGTTTCCGTAGTGGATTGGGATGATGGCTTGTAGTCATACTACGTAGAGTTGTAATTTTCACCGTTTCAAGGTTTATCAGTGCTGGCTTTCTCCAATTACTGTCAGTATATTACTTTGTATATATGATTGCTGTTTTTCTTGATATCGCTTTTTCGTTATATATTAGAATCTTAAAGTACTTGGCTCTTTGTATGCATTTTTGTTTAACAGTTCTAGGCAAAGTAGAAATATTGTAATGGCAATTTATAACTTCACAAAAATAACAACAACAGCACTATTTTTTTTTACTTTTAACTATTAATTTAAAGTACCAAAACTACTTTTTGTCTAAAATGTCAACAAAATATGCTACGGACATTTTCGGTCTGACAGCTCAAGTCAATCTGTCATCCATTTTATTTTTAGAAATTCTGGAGTTTTAGCACGTTCATATCTGGCAACATTGGCTTTTCAAGAATACGGCTTTTACTGTCAAAAAGTTCACATCGCCATTCACATCACCTTTCACATCACACTTTCGAGGATAGGGGCCCTAGATGTACGAGCCAAATGCAAGGAACTAGCGAATGGTGATAGCTTTGTAGCAGTGCTATTATTTTCGCCGTGTGTAAACGGTCTCGTCACGATCCTGTGAGAATAAACCGAACAGTTTCTGTTATATATGGGTTGAAATGACACTGAAAGCTCTTTGAGCCAACTTGCAAGAAAAGCCTCCGGGTTATATTTTGGGTACAAAGTTGGCAATCAAGATAAAACTTGGGTTCCCAGAATTTGCTGCTACACATGCTTAAGAACCTTGACAAGATGGCTACTAGGTACTCACAAGTGTATGAAGTTTGAAGTGCCAACGATTTAGCGGGAACCTCAGAATCATGTTTTGCTTAACAAAGATCCTGAGGTTTTCTAGTAAAAGCAAACAAAAAATTAAATATCCTATATCCCGTTAGCCATGAGACTAGCATACCTGTCCCTTAGCATCCAGAAAAATACGAAATCGACTCGGAATCGGATAACCTACATGATTTTGAACCAAAAACCGGTTCATGTTTTAAAGAAAAAGACGATTACGAACATAGTAGCAGTAAACAGCCAGATTTTAGATCTTATGAAGAGTTCAACAATTCGTAATTTGAATATTCCCAAAAAAAAGTGACAACTACTTGGATCTCATTTACAGTAGTGGAATCTCTTACAAAAAGGAGTGAAAATTTCCACGTTTCGGAAAAGACAGTCTATGCTGGCAGTATTTTTCCCAATGGCAAATGACTTAGTTTGCTATCATGATATTCTGGGTATAATCAACGAACTTGGCCTTTCCTATAAAACTACCGAGTGGCGGTATTGTTGTTATTGTCCTATTCTTTTCTATAATTTGGTATAGACATAAATAACATGTCTAAAATATATTTTTTTTTTAAATAATTTAAAATGTTTCTTTATGCAGACGATGGTTCGTGCTCAGAAACACTTTAAAAAATCTAAACGATTCATCCAAATATTCCGATTCAAAGCAGTAGAGTAACTTGCCGTTGCTCCCCTCTTACGTAAAACGCGTCACAGGATCCTGTATCAAAATTTGTCTGGAAGCCCTTCTACCCAACTCTAGCGAAGCCCAAATGGAGGGTAAATTTTTTCACAAAAGAAACCAAAACGCTCGCATTGAATAAAATAAATACATATTAATTAATAATATCTGTCTATTAAAAATCTTGATTCTCGGGTTTAGACCGTGTCAAATTGGAATTATTATCCGACGTCTCGCCTACGATTGCACGAGGCATCTTCAGGGATCTTTACTCCACAAGATTAGAACACTGTGTTCTGATCTCGTGGACTAAAGATCCCTGAAGATGCCTCGTGCAATCTTAGGCGAAACGTCGGATAATAATTCCAATTTGACACGGTCTAAACCCAAGAATCAAGATTTTCAACTTGCCGTGAAAGCCGTGAAAGCCGTGAAAGCTTTCGTTCTTTATTAATATCTATCTATATTTCGCCGCTAATAGAAGTGAAAAATTTTCAGTTACACTTATTTCTATTACACACTTACGGGGTGTGTACTTTTGTTTTTACTAACGATTTTAGCTTACACACGTCGGAGCCCCTCTTGCCCAGGGACCCCATATCACTGATACGGCTGATACGCGCCTAATATAAAAACAGTTTTTATCTTTGTTAAATGCAGAAAACAAAGAACGCATTTTGTTTAAAAAGGGTTTATATTTTCCGGTCTAAATTCCTCTACTTAGTTAAACTATCTTACCACATCTATTTTTAATATATTTACTTTAAGACCGGTCTACAAGATTCTATTATTGGGCAGCTGGTGGTCATTTCAGAAGCAATTTGTTACATAGAATCCGAAATCAGAATGGGCCCGTCATATCAGGATTTTGAGATATTTGAGGTTATGTACTTGAAAAATAGGTTTTGGGCTACTTTTGAAGTTATGTACAGGATAAACAATTTTTTTCTTTTTTTCTATTTGTAATATTTAATACTATTATTAGCCTTCAAAATAAGCTACCTACATTTTTTTTACAAAGTTACGGCCATTTTATGTTGTGAAATGTATTCCAACAATGGCGTGGGCATTTACAGTAACCCTTTACGGCATATATTTCTCTCAAAAATTTGCACTTGGGGCTTTTGGGATCACTCAGCACGAATATGAAGTCGCTGATTGCAAATATTATGCAAATTTATTTTTAAGGTGATGGATTCACAATGGTGGATTGAAAGTTGCAAAAAACGATATTAATCTCAAAAAAAAACCTACTAATCTGTACTTAAAATGGCAGTAACTTTACAAATAAAATCAAAGATGACCGCTTAATAGGTTGTTTTGAAGAATAAGAGTAGTATTAAATAATGCAACTGGAAAAAAAGACAAAAAAAATATTGTGCATCCTGCACATAACCTCAAAAGTAGCCATAAATTCCTTTTCAAAAACATAACCTCAAGTATCTCAAAATCCTGACGTGATAGGCCAAATCATATCTCGGATTCAGATTCTACCCAGCAAATGACTTCGAAAATGATACCAACTGCCCCACAAAAATCATGACTCCATTTTTTGTAGACCTGTACAATTAGAGTTTACTTTGGTAGATAGACATATGCTGTAGCATACTTTTTTTGCAAACCTATTTAAGGTGAACAATATTGCTATATATATTGCTTTTACGTATCTATAACTAATTATTCAACTCACACGAAGATACCTCTCCGACTATTAATTTTTTTCTAAAATTTACACATAATATCCACAAATTATACTCCTAAACCTTTCTCGTGAAACACTCTATCCATTAGTGAAAATAGTGAAAACAGGAATATAATTCCATTCAGTACATACAGACAGACACATGCAGCGGGGCAGTTTTAATACTATGTAGTGATTCATCACCGACTATTTTTTGAGTTTAATTTAATTTCTAACTTAGTTAAGTACTCCTCCCTTAATTAAAGTCGGCTAAAAATTAATGATAATTTTGTTAATGAATAATTAAATGAGCTGAAATAAATTTCATTTGGCAACTTCCTTGCTTGCTGTTAAATATATAGATCAGCAACAAATGTAATGAATATTTTATTAAGGATAAAACTTTCCGCTGAACTACTTAGAATGAACAAACTTCTAACTGTAGAAGTTAGATAGTAACATAAACAGACATTCAAACAAAAAATCTTTGAAACTTACTTTACTGAAGGAACAATAATTGTGGACATCTTGTTTTTGACTCAGAAAAACTGAAAAAGAAAATATAAATAATATTTAGGGATCTTAGATTTTAAAAAATTTATAAATTAACCTTGGATATGAAAAGGGGCCGTCCATAAATCCCGTGATGAGTTTTTCGGAATTTTGAACCTCCCCCCTCACGTGATGCAACATGATTTTTATCCCTCCTCCCCATGTAATAACACGTGATATTTTACTTTCATCAGTAACATTATTTGGAATCTTGCTTTCAGTTGAATTTAGTGTGATGTGAATGTGTTAATGCATTTTAATGGCTTGGTGACTGTAGAATGTTTTATTTTATCACTGATATGTTATTATCTCGCTATAATTATATTTTGAAAATAAAGATTTAAAATTAAAATTATTAAGAAATGTAAAATATTGGCAATTTAACATTTTTGTATTATAAAAATGCTAAATGACTTACCTATACAGGGAAACAACTTATTTTAATAAATATTCAAAATTTCCACCCTGAACTTCCAAAAATTTTTCACATCTCCGAGCTAGTTCGTCAAGGGTTACCGCTCTAACTGAATCTGGAGATAAAGTTTCGAACGCATCCTTACCTTTGCCATGCCATCCTCCATCGTTACTCCTAGATTACATTAAACGATGTTTTTTATCATTCCCTATATAAAATAATCTAAGAAAGTCAGATCAGGAGAACGAAGAGGCCATAGAAAATCTCTATTGTTGGCAATCCACTGTCATTAAATTTGGCTAGTAAGAAGTTGGTAATTGGAATGGTTCTGTATGGTGGGGTGCCATCGTGTTGAAAAAAATTTGCCTGTGGTCCCCGGAGGTAAATAACTTAAATATTGATTATTCAACTCTTCTAGAATATTTGAATATATTTCATATTTCTCCTACAAAAGTTAATACATTTAAAATCGGGACATAATTTGCTTTGTAGTATTAATGAATTATCATTTAAGTTTCCTTGACAAAAATGTAGTTTTACTATTTCAGCCTAAAATACGTTAAATTGTCAGCTTTCTTGAAAATTTCGCAATCTTTCTGTATGAGGATTTAAATCACTTCAAAAATGTGAATTCTGTCTGTTAAAAAGGCAATTTTTCGTAAATTTTGCTTCATCAGTCTAAATTATATTGTCCAAAAATCGAAGATCTTCTTGCATCATTATCTCTTAGGGGTTGAACCTAAGATAGTAAATAAGAATGGCAGTTGTATTTCATCAGAATTCTATATATCAAACTCTTTGAGATTCTTGTTTGTAGAGCAACGTTTCCTAACGATGTCATAGTATATGTCGCAAAATATCCCAGAATTTCAATTTCGATATTTTCATGATTCCCTTTTATGAATTTTTGCCTTAATGGTGCCAAAATTGTTGAAATTTTCCAATATTCATTTAATACTATTGCATGACAGTGTTTGTTTATCGGAATATCTATCAGCAAATGAATGGCATAATCTAGATAAAACTTTGTTATATTTTCCATAAATAATCCTCGTGCGTATATTTTAATCACTCTGTCATGATGTTTATTAATAATTGTCAAATGACAAGAAATAGTGACATTTCTGTAGTGATCTATTCTTTTCTTTTATCGCGTTTCGCCGTCATGACAAACTAAGAACAAAACCTAAAAGCCGTATAGCGTTTTTACAACACAAAAATATGAAATTGCCAATATTTCAAAAACTACAAAATTTTCCAAGCCGTTCTTATTTTTAATGCTAAATAAAATAACATTTTAAAATGGGGGATTTATATTTAAACAACATTGACTTTTCGCAATTTTATTAAGTTAATACTTAGAGTTAGTTTTTGTTCACCTTATACTTATTTATTATCAAGATATCAACACAGTACATTAAAGTAAATCCCCTTTTAGAACGAAATCAACTCCAATTAATTCATAAAGACTTTCACATAGAAGAAGTTAATAATTATGTTTAGGTCTGTAATAAGAAGTCAACTTAAAATTTATGGAAAAAAACATACAAGCTACAAAAAAACATTTTTAACTAAAACAAAAATAAGAGAAATACAAATCAAAAGTTATGTAAACAAATAGTCCTAATGATACTAATTAATTTCAAAATAACTCCTTCAACTACTTCAAAAAGTGCGAAATAAATAAGTAAATCTATAATTATTATATTAATTGCAATGCAAACAAACTTCCTATTCATTTTCTATTTTTTAATGTAATTTTTTGGAATCAGGTTAGTATTTTTAATTTATAAAATGCTTTTTTTTGTTAAATTACACAATCAATATTATGGATAACATATAGATTTCTCAAAAATATTAAATATACTAGTTACCTATTAATAGAACAATAATAAATTACAACTTTTAACAATACTGGACACTTTAATAATTAGTTTGTCACACTTTTTAACACGAAAACAATACGTCTTTCCACTAAAATGATAAATGTTTAAATGGTTAAAATCAATATAATAAAGGTAGGTAAACATCTTTTTCATTTACTGGGCTATTAAAAAACACGATAGTATGAGAGAGTTTTGTTCTTGCGTAATTTTACGGAATAATGATTAAGTGTTAGTTAAACAGGGGAGAGTTATTTTATTACAAATGTTTAAATACCAATAACAACATATATGAATACGAAAGTGTCTTAGTCATAGAATCAAGAGATATATCTCAGTATTATTTAGAACAGAGGTATCAAAACTTTTTAGCCTAAGGGCCACACTGACTACTCTACTAGGTCCCATGGGCTAAGACCTAGCTAGCCACGGATTTCTTAAAATAAAGTGGATGACAGATTTTAACAGAGCTGTCAAACGAAAAATGTCCGGAGTATGCTCAGCGCCATATTGGGGAAAGTGACGTTTTGGCAGGTCACATTAACGGTCAAATGTCAAAAAAATAGTGTCATTGTTGTCATTGTTGTGAAGTTATTGATTGTCATTAAAAATCTTTGTTTTTTCCCTGGGTTAAATTTATTTTATATTACTTAACAACCAAGTAATATGCATCAAGGCGTCAGTCAAATATTTAGGTGTAAATATAGACCACAAAATTATCTTAAATTGGCACTTTAGAACTGTTAAACAAAAATGTATACAAAGAGCCAAATACCTTAGAAGTCTAATATACAAAGAAAAAGGCATATCAAGAAAAACACCTCACATATAAATAGCAATATAGTGACTTTAATTGGAATACATGTCCCCTACATACTGTAATTGCAGGAAGCCAGACCTGATAAACTTTGAAATGGTTGAAACCGCAGCTAAAATCCATCATCCTGGCAATCCACTACATAATCCATCCAATAAATTATTTTATGAATTCACTTAATATCTAGCCTCTTACTGCAAAAATTCCTGTCCTGACAACTAAGTTTGAAAGAAAACCTCAAACTTAACCAGTGATAGAGGAACTGTGTACGGCCAGGGACTCCATTAATGATACTGGCAGATCTCACATTCAACCTTTAATATACTTTTTTTATTATTTTGGAACGATTTTTGTAAAGGAGCTTGAAGATCAAATGTACTATAAAAAAGGTTTTTATTCTGAAGGATCTCGTTTGTTGGCCTGTAGGATTCAAATTTATATGTCCTAATAAATTATAATCATAATAATATTTATTTAATTGTAGTGTAGTATAGTATTTAACACAGCATAAGAAAGTAAAATGTTGCATTGAACATTATTTGAATATAAAATTTAATGTTACTTATTTAAATAAAAGTTTAAAATATCTTACAAATTGTTATTTCTCAAATTTTTTATAAGTTGTGTTGATGATAACAATTATGTGTCTATATTAAATCCATAATCAAAACTAGCCGCAGGAAAACAATTTTTAAACAGCACGCTCGTACTATTGAGATATGAACAGAATTTAGTGTAATAATTTTGTATGTCTATAATCTCAAATTTACTTGAAATTTGCGAGACATTCAACTTTCTAAGGATATGTTAATTAAAAATTAGGAAATTCTCAAAATAACTGGGTACCACCTAATTAACATTTCAACTGTTTTTTCAAAAAATAAAATGTTTTGAAGAAACGGTTCATCAACATACTGCTTTTTTTAATGACTAGTTATTTTTAACAGTCAAAAATATAATAAAAATTTTTAATCTATTTTTACGACCGACCAATAGTATCGCAGACATCCACAGATTACAATCAATTGACACGAATTGGATCAGTTGGGTGAAGTTATAACGTAATCCTGTCATTTTATCTCTTTCTGTCATTCGTTTCGTTAAACTACTTATGTCGATGAAATTTCGGAAAGTTATGCAAATTGCTTCAATCCTTGTCAGTTGGAGGTAAACGATTACGTCTGGTCGTTATAAATTTTCAGTGGCGACAGCGTATTCACTGTTTTTATAACTTCACTTTCCCCAAAATGGCGCATAGCATTGTCCGAACATTTTCTGTTTATTAGACGATCCGTACAGTTACTTTAATATGGGCGTGCAGCTAGCTCATCACACCAACATACTGTAGTTTTTAATTACACCCAAATTTTTGTATTGAAACTGGACGGCGAGTAAGATATCTATGGCAAAGTGCGCAGGGGTGGACTTCGCTCCATTCACAATTTGAGTTGGTAGCAAATGTCAAGGATATCTCATTGCGGCGGAGATAGTCCATGCGCGCGCTGTGAGTTACGTATTGTTACGACTACTTATGACCATGGTAAATTTATAGCAATAACATCTTGCGGAAAATGGAAAACTTCACTGCAAGACATGCCAAAGCTACAGTAGTACTGCGCCATCTTGTGAAGCGTGGCAGAATTACGCAAAAAATGTCAATTATGTTTGGTTAGTTGAAGTATAAAACGCCATCTTATTGCGAATAGTAGAGTTAGAGCATCTTCTAGAAAAACTCTGCTGCGTAATCGCTTGTCTGGAACACTGGAGTACTTTCGAGGGTTTTCGAATATGTTTTACGCACCGAGGACGTGTAGTAGAAATAAGGGAGACAACCGATTCAGATACCAACAACATTCACATTTGTAATGTAGGGGGCATGACCGGGTTTATTTTTCTGAAATACAAGTAGTATTAAAATGTATTAAAACATTGAATAATTTGCTCATTAATAGGAAACAAAAGAATAATCAAATAAACTTACTATAATTTATTACATGGTTTGACAAAATGAAAAAAGAATTCGTATAATTGTTGTTTTTTTTTATTCATAAGAAATAACGAATCACATATTTACTGCCAAAATAGCTAAGAAGAGTGAATAGTTTTTTTCAACAGTGGTTATCTTATTATTCTTTTAGTTATAGAATGACGTAGATTAGTTTGATTTACAATTCTTTTATATAAAAAATAATATTAAGATGCTCAGAGACCAATTCGGGAATTAAGTATCCGATATAGAATAGCTAACGTCCTCTGGGGACGAGAAGACAAACTATTCGAACTATAAGGGAATGAAATTTACAGTTACAGGGATGCATGGAGTGAAATGTGTACCAGCGGGGTACCGGGGAATGCCAGTTGGGGCTTTTAAGAAATAATAAGCTTCAGTTGCAATCTGGGATTCGTTAAGGGCGATCGGTACGACTTTTAAGAACAGTGTCTTAGAAATTTAAGTTACGTGTATATTCGTCGGGAATGGAGATTTTCTTTGTTTTGTTTTTTATTTATTTTGGGGAATTTAAGAGGATATCCTATATTTAGTTCACTGAGTAGAAGGAGCCACTGTTTGTTTAGGTAATATAAATAGCTGTTTGTTCACGTTTTTATTCTTTTTTCTGTTTAATATGTTAGAAAGCTATTTATAGGTTTTATCTTCTAAATTAGGTTTTAGATTTTTACGAATATTTACAGAAAATAAGAATTTTTGAACAGAAAGTAAATGTTTAATAAGAAGCAGCAACTCATGCTAGTTTCCGCATGGCTTATTCAATACCGAGACATGGAAAACCATTTACTAATGGTGAATTAATTAAGGATTTCATGATTGCAACAACAAAGAAAAACAAATTTGTTTAAAAACATCACTTTGTCAGCAAACATTATGGCTCGAAGAGTAGATGATATTACAGAAAGTATATTAACTCAATTGTTTGAAAAATTGACACTTAGAATGGTTCTCTTTGGCACTGGATGAGTCAACAGATGTTTCAAATACTGCTCAGATGTTATATTTTATACTCAGAGAGAGAGATAAAAATTATAAAGTATTTAAAGAGCTTCTTGACGTTCATGCAGTTTGCTGGCTAAGCTACAGAAAAGTTCTAATGCTTTTTTTTTTAACTTCGACTAATAATCAAAATTTTCTTGAATCTCTGGCTGTGTATGAAAATAATGAGTGTTTATGGAAGTTATCATTTTATATAGATCTAACTAAACATTTCAATGATTTCAGTTTAAAAGGAGAAAACTTCTAACTAATTTATTCAACCATATTAAGTTCTTTCGAGAAGAAATTGTTTTCTTTTAACATCAATTAAACAAAAAATATTTCAGGCATTTTAAAACATATCAAACATTCAATCAGCACACCGAGACTTCATTTTCGATAGATTTCCCATTTGAAGCTTTGGGTGCTTTAAAACTAAATTTTGAGTCTTGTTTTTGGATTTTGATGCAATGGAGAATTTCAAAGGGAAATTATTGATTTGCGGTATAGCGTTATTTTTAAAAGAAAATATTTAAAATCATCATAGTAGACTCTTCCATTCACACAGTTTGATGATTTGTTTTTTCCTCTTTCGACACTACTTATCTGTATGAAAAACATTCTGTAGAATGAAATACCAATAAATAAGGTGGTCATATCTGGAAGCATACCCTGAATGAAATATTCCAAATTCAATCTGACAGATTCAATATGGTGTTTTAAAAATTTGACATTTTTCGATTTTCTCCCAAACTGAGGGTATAAATTATGAATTTAACAGTATTTTTTCAGGATTCAACATGGCGAATCCAATGTAGCGGACTAAAAATTTTACATTTTTCGATTTTGTTCAAAGGTGGGACTGAATCATTTTTGAGGATGTAAATAGCGAATATAAGTCTAGAAATTTTTGATTTCCAGATTTCATCCCAAATTGCTACTAAGGGACTTTAAGGGTTTAAATTTAGATTAGATTAAGACTTAAAATAATTTTTTTGAAATTCAATATATCGGATGCAATATGATCGGTTGAAAATTTTACCTTATTCGCATTTTTTCAGATTTGGCATTAGGGGGTTTTCGGGGTTGTGTATTACGAATATGAAGTTAATTTTTTACAACTATTAGGTTGATAAGATGAAATATGAGGGACAGGAAATTTTACATATTCCGATTTTTTCTAAAATTGATATTGTGGGGTTCTTGAGGCGTATACCAATTTAAAATGCAGTATAAAGTATATTGAGTTAAGAAATCTACATCTCAGATTCTTTAAATATCGATATTGGAAAGTTTTGGACCCTATATTAACAATCTAAAATTAATCTGAAATTTAAAATGGTGGATTTACAATGACAGACTAAATATTTGTTTGACACAATTTTACGGTGTGCAGAAGTTCAAGAACAAACAACCAAAGCTGCCGTAATGTCAGGATACCTACGTGATATTATATGGAGAAATAAACATATGACGACACAAAGTAAGATCAGAATATATAAGACCTGCGTACGACCCATAATGACTTATGCCATCGAAACAAGAGCAGACACATCAGCAACCAAAAGACTACTCCGGACAACTGAGATGAGAACGCTAAGAAGTATCACGGGTCATACATTACGCGACAGACTAAGAAACGATGAAATCAGAAAAAGATGTGAAATACAGGACGTCGTAAGATGGGGCAGAGGAAGAAGGAGAGTATGGAGGGATCATGTCGACAGGATGACCGACGACCGAGTGGCAAAAATTGCAAAAGAAGGAATACCAAACTCCTCAAGGCTTCCTGGTCGACCGCCTAAAAGATGGAAAGAGAGCTGGACATCGGTGTCACAGGAACAAGAATAAACGAGATGCATTGACAGTCAATACAGGACAAAGTCCTATACTAAGAATAAGAAGAAGAAGAATTTTACGGTATTGGGAGAACTCTGAGAACCAAAGAATTTTTAGTGGTTCATTTTAGTGTGATTTACAACTTTGGATAAAATGGGTACTTTTTTGCCACCTTGGAGTCATTGCGAGGTACATTAATCTCGATTAGTACTTAGTTCAAATAATTTATGGATATCATATTGAATTCTAAAACTAAAGATAGAAAAATAAAATTTTTATAAAAAAATTGAACCGACTTCTAAAAGTGCGCTAAAAAGTGAAAAATAACTATAAATTTTTATGTGAAATTGAACTTTTTGAAGTCGGCGCCAAGTTATTTCTAAATGAAACAAATAACTACTAATATATAGATATTATGGTAAAAAAGCAATCACAAATAAAGTATTTTTATTCTGTTTATGCGAATCACATTTTGTCAGGTATTAGTTTGGCGCCGACTTTCAGCGCACTTGTAGAAGTCTATTCAATTTTTTTATAAAAATTTTATTATTTTATAAAATTTAGTTTAGAAGCAAATGCTATATGGAGAGTATTATATAATATTTATCATCATAGCAATACATAAAAAATCATCCATTTTACGACTTACCATGCCGATTTAACTGCTAAAATAAAACGAATTGAGCACTAAGTATAAATATTAGATATTGCAATAACGCACTTCAAATGTTATTTAATCAAATTTTAGAATTGATTAAACTATCACACTTTTTTCAAACAAAACAATACGTCTTTTTCACTTAATTGATAAATGTTTTAATTCTTAAAGTCAATGAAAAATATTTCAGTAATTGATTGAGTACACATCACATCAATCATTCTTTTTGACTGTTATGTTGTGAATTAAACCCGTGTGAGGTTTGCTGAAACATGGCGATGCTTCATGGGTACAGTTGGTTGCGATTTTAATGCAAGAAAACATGTTAAAAGTAAACCTTGTAAACATAGAAAACGTTAGAAAGTTTATAGTATAAAAAGTAGGTGTAACAAAGTTAATGAAGAGGGCTAAATTAATTATTATTATTTTCTCAGAATGTTCTCACAAAGCCTCCCTGATAACGGTAATGTTTGTTTCGAAATAAAAAAAATTAATTACAATAATGGTTTAAACAAGAATAACTATATCACTCGATTTCTGAAAGTATGAAGAGTTTCCGCAACTTTCCTTTAGAGAATACTGACCATCGAATAGATAAATTAGTAAAAAAAAAAATTAAACCAACTTTAAAAATTGTCCTAAAAAGTATAAAAATAATAAAAACTGTTTTAATATTCCATTTCATTAGATATATTTATTTAACACACTTAGCACTGTGGTGAAGTCGGCGCCACAGAAGTTGAAGCATTTATTTATAAATTAAGGTGGATTTGTGTTTTTTCATATGATTTGATATATTGTTTACATCAGGCGCGGATCCAAGGGGGAGAGGTGGGGGCGATCGCCTCAAGAGCTTTGAGTTCAGGAAAATGATCCGATTTTGCGTCTTATATTATAGTTTATTCAAGAACTAGAGAGAGTAATAAATCATCTTTTATCCTTTTTTTCTTTGCAAACTATCTGTGCTCTTTAGTCCGGTATCTTTGGCAAAATCTGTTAGACACATATATTTTTAATAGGAATGGGTTAGAAATTTTATAATCAAAAATACGGGTCTATAATAATGGACTATTTGGGTTGAATAACAATAGATATTTGGAAGCGTGAAGTGTTAGAAAGGATTTTAATCCTTGTCATAGGCATAGCATAAGTTTTTATGGCATAGAATATTTTTTCAGCAATAAACCCAAAAAAAAAGTTTTTATAATATTATTTTATTTCTTATGATTTCTTAATATTCGCATACATTACAAAATATAGATTATTTTGACATATTTAACACAAATCACAACTGCATTTTTATTACTTTTAATTTTGACATAGAAACCGTTATAGGCACATTCAAACTAAAACGTAGCCTTATTCTCTCAAAAAATTCTAAGTTATAATTAAATACTTACAAAATACCCATTATCAAAAATACAAGAAGTTATTTAATATATAAAAAAATAAATTCGTCCATATTATATTAAAACTTTTTTGGGGCTATCGGTTATTTTATTATTAATTAAAAACATTTTTAGGACATTTGACGTTTCAGTTTATTTATTTTTTAAACCATCTACAGAATTACAATTAAACACTAAAAAGGGATTCAATTGTAATTAATTTTTATATGTTACAGTTAAAACTAGACCTATATATTTTTATTTCTATTGCACTGACATCTTAATTTTATTTAACTTATTATATGGAAATCCGATAGTCCCAAAAATATAAAATAAACATGTTAATTTTACACGCTTAAGAAAAAGATACAAATACAATAATAAAATAATAAAAAAAAAATACGGCTAATTGGAATTAAATATATATAAAATTAATAAGTGGGACACACTAAAATAGAGATATATAAAAAAAATAAAAAAATATATGAACAACATTAAACAATAAAGTACAACAAAAACAAAAATTTAAATAATATATTGTGTTTACATTGGTAGACATTACGTATCTAATTCGTAATTAAAGTTAGCGAAGCTATCTTCGCTCAAATTAATTATTATTGGTTCCTCTATCTCACCGATCATGAGATCGAGTTTCCATTTTTGTTTTTTCTTTTATTATATGGATTTTTTCCAATTTTCTGCAGTAACTTTATTCAAAAAAATCTTTCAAAAGTTCAGTTAAATTACTAATTTTGTAAGTTGTGTTATTTCTAGCAACTCTGTCTTTTATTTAAGAGAGATATTTCCTTCTTCAACGGATAGTTTTCGGACGATCTATAAGAACAGATTTCCTATCTGGTTTTCTCCAGCAAAAATTAAGTTCTTTGAGCAATTTCCAGAGCTCAGTTCTTTTAATTTCAGGTAAATCCCGATCGTCATTGATTTTAGTTAGAATTTTGTCGACGGTTGGGATCTGTTTCTCATAATAAAATGTATGTACAACTCCTTTTATTGCAGTTTTCATCACTTCTCCAACGAGTTTTTCGTCTGCCTGTGATCGAATGTGGCTTGGGAGTACTAACAATTCCACTCGTTACTTTCTCCTTCAGTATTCGATACATAGTAGATTGTAGATTTTCCAACTCTTGTCATGTTGGAACACATCTCAACAGAGCTTTAACATTACTATCTAGATATTGATATCTTAAGGCATCATAAAGATTCATCGTAATATGTTTTTCGTTGAGGAAAAAATGCCTTGGTTTAACGATTTTTGAATAAATATAGAGATGGAAGTCACATCTTTTGGGTATCTCGCCGATCTCAAATAATATATAAAAACAAGTGCAAACAAGATAAATCACCAAGGATACACTGTTAGGTGTACTTCGCTCACTGACTGAAATTAAATTGAAGTATCAGAAATTTTATTGTTGCAGTAAATTTATAAGAGCCTATAATATTTAAATATAATTAGATTTACGGCAGTCCTCAGTTCCCTGCGGCTCTGGAGCAGATACATTGGAGGTTTCGGTAACAGTTTTATTATTCTCTCAAGTTCTTGAATAGAGTATAGGAATGTGTATGCTTGCGATCGCCCCCCCCCTCCTAAGAGTTCAGGAAAATAAAACCGATTCTGTCTCTTATATTAGGAATGTGTATGTTGCTGGCACTCCCCCCCCCCCCCCGTTGACAACTTGTGTTTCTTGCGATAGCCGCCCGCCAAGAACTTTAAGTTCAGGAAAATAGACCCGATTCTGCCTCTTATACTAGAAATGTGTATGCTGTTGTCAACATACGCTGAGAACTGATGATCAGTTCTCAGCGAGTAACGAGACGAACCGCACTTGAAAATGCCAAATGAGATTTTGGCGAAACGTCGTGAAAACGATTTTTTGCACGAACGGATTGAAACCCGGAATAACCAAACTATTCATTCTACCATCCGTGAAAACCTACGATATAACATATATATATATATATATATATATATATATATATATATATATATATATATATATATATATATATATAAAATAGAATAAAATATTGGCGAAGCGGACGTGAAAATTTGTCAATCTACATGATTCTCGAGTTAAAAAGTGCGGAGCATTCCAAAATATGGAAAAACTCCGGGTCCGACAGATGGCGACAGCGCTGTTTCGTCCTAATATGGGACTCGTCAGGCCACCGCATTCGGTACAAACCATCATCTCGCCTTTGCATCCTATAAAGCTGAATTTAAAATCAAAAAACAGCAAACAAGACGACAAAGGCGACATCTCGATGGTCCACTTGATAATACAAGAACCACACAAATTAACAAAGTTTGTAAAAGAACCGTCATATGGTGGCGCGACGGTGAATTAAAACAGAAATATGTAAAATCGAGTACACGAAACGCGCTGCCCAAAGAATAGGGGTCGCATTTTTCGGTACTGGCAAGCAAGCCTACCGCTCATTTTAGCAGCCAAAGCCACGTGTCGTACCAAACGATCCCACCATGAGAGCATCGTTTAGCGTGTTTCAAAGCCAAACAAGTAAATAAATAAGTAGATAAGTTTTTGTCCGTGTAATTTAAAATAAAATAGAATAAAATATTGGCGAAGCGGACGTGAAAATTTGTCAATCTACATGATTCTCGAGTTAAAAAGTGCGGAGCATTCCAAAATATGGAAAAACTCCGGGTCCGACAGATGGCGACAGCGCTGTTTCGTCCTAATATGGGACTCGTCAGGCGACCGCATTCGGTACAAACCATCATCTCGCCTTTGCATCCTATAAAGCTGAATTTAAAATCAAAAAACAGCAAACAAGACGACAAAGGCGACATCTCGTTGGTCCACTTGATAATACAAGAACCACACAGATTAACAAAGTTTGTAAAAGAACCGTCATATGGTGGCGCGACGGTGAATTAAAACCGAAATATGTAAAATCGAGTACACGAAACGCGCTGCCCAAAGGATAGGGGTCGCATTTTTCAGTACTGGCAAGCAAGCCTACCGCTCATTTTAGCAGCTAAAGCCACGTGTCGTACCAAACGATCCCACCATGAGAGCATCGTTTAGCGTGTTTCAAAGCCAAACAAGTGAATAAATAAGTAGATAAGTTTTTGTCCGTGTAATTTAAAATAAAATAGAATAAAATATTGGCGAAGCGGACGTGAAAATTTGTCAATCTACATGATTCTCGTGTTAAAAAGTACGGAGCACTCCAAAATATGGAAAAACTCTGGGTCCCACAGATGGCGACAGCGCTGTTTCGTCCTAATATGGGACTCGTCAGGCCACCGCATTCGGTACAAACTATCATCTCGCCTTTACATCCTATAAAGCTGAATTTAAAATCAAAAAACAGCAAACCAGACGACAAAGGCGACATCTCGATGGTCCACTTGATAATACAAGAACCACACAGATTAACAAAGTTAGTGCAGCGAGTTTCGTGTACTCGATTTTACATATTTCTGTTTTAATTCACCGTCGCGCCACCATATGACGGTTCTTTTACAAACTTTGTTAATCTGTGTGGTTCTTGTATTATCAAGTGGACCATCGAGATGTCGCCTTTGTCGTCTTGTTTGCTGTTTTTTGATTTTAACTTCAGCTTAATAGGATGCAAAGGCGAGATGATGGTTTGTACCGAATGCGGTGGTCTGACGAGTCCCATATTAGGACGAAACAGCGCTGTCGTCATCTGTCGTACCCGGAGTTTTTCCATATTTTGGAGTGCTCCGCACTTTTTAACATAAGAATTATGTAGATTGACAAATTTTCACGTCCGCTTCGCCAATATTTTATTCTATTTTATTTTAAATTACACGGACAAAAACTTATCTACTTATTTATATATATATATATATATATATATTATATATATATATATATATATATATATATATATATATATATATCAGTAGTTCTCTTATTAGAAGCAACTCTCTCAAGAGGAGTTTTGGCACTCGTGGTGATAGAATCTCACGGTAGGTTTCATCTTCTGGGAGCAATTGTACAGAAGTGTGTTCATGATAACAGTCTGAACAGTATAGTTCTATTCACATCTTTTCTTCTCCTTTCTCCATTTAACCAGAAATATACTTGTTTCTCAGCCCGAAAGAAGAGTTGTGCCAACAAACTGTCGGACAGAAATTATCAGCAGACTAGCACAAAAATAATAGTTGTTATCACAGTTGTTTGATCTTGTTTTTGACACGCTAAATTCGTTATTTATACTTCTGGTCCAGTTGCTCGTTGTAGCAAGAAAATTAGTAGCCTCAAACATCCAATTACTAGTTTATACTATCGATAGTTTAGTATTCAGTTAAAGCTTTGGATCATCGTCGAATTTATTGAAGGCATCAGTGAACTTCTTGACTTCCTATCATAAATCGGCGAATATCTGGCCAGGCGCGAAATTGTTCTAAAACATTCTATTTTGTTCGTGAATATGTCGTTCCCTGATCAGTCAACGCTTGAACCTTGTTGGATAAACAGCGGCCTATTTTCGAAGACATAAAAGTTTATTTGGGATTTTAAATAAAGCATCTGAGATCCCTCCTTTGTCAAATAAAGTATAGGGCAAGATTATTTGCGTAGGCAAGATTTTTTAACTAAAATACCCTCAGATCGCTTAGTACGTACGCTACTCGAACGTACGGGTGTTTGTGCAGGATAGACCTTGACAAATACATGGCATGGAATATTCTTATTCTTATAAACATTAGAATTTCCGATGCTTAAACTATCGTTACTGTACAAAATAAATAAAAAGGACATTAAAACATCTCAAGAACTTGTTAAAAAAGTATAATTTTCTAAATAAACAATAGTCAAAAGATAACGATTCTATTGAAAAACTCATGGACAAAAAAAACTTGAAATTTTTCGTTTCGTGAAACCAAAGATTATCATAGCTAACACTCTAGCTATAATCTTTGGTGAAACGTAAACGAAACTGGTTTTAATCTAGTTTTCGAATGCTGATTCATCTCTAGAAGTGTAATGCGTAATTTATCGAAATAAAAAACATTATTTCAGAAATAAACTTATAGAAAAAAGTGATATCGAACAATTCCTTAATCCAACTTCCGAACGCTGATTCATCTCTGACAGTGTAATGATAGATTTTACCGAGATAAATAATAATAATTCAGAAACAAACGTATCGAAAAGGTGATATCGAATAATTTTTAAATGTAGATTTCGATTGCATATTTTTTTCAGACATTTATGTGCGAAATCGTACCGATATACCATGGTAGCTATTCTCGTTCTTCATAGGAAATGATCATTCTCTTAAGATAATAGGAACAATCCCATCCTACGTTATTCTCTCCATCGTGTAATACCGTATTCTCGTACGGTGTGATGGGAGATCGGAAACAAAATCTAGTGAGCTATGTTGCCAAGAGTCAATAGTGTATGTAACAGGGGCGGATCCAGCCTCTCACGTTGGGGGAGGGGGGGCGGTGATATCACAAAAGTACAGTAAGGCAAGAAAAACAAGTTGTCAACGGGGGGGGGGGGGGGGAGTGCAAGCAGCATACTCATTCCTAATATAAAAGGCAGACTGGGTTCTATTTTCTTGAACTCAAAGCTTTTGGGAGGGGGGGGGATCGCAAGCATACAGACTCCTATACTCTATTCAAGAACTAAAGAGAGTAATAAAACTGTTACCGAAACCCCTAACGTACCTGCTCCAGTGCCGCAGGTAACTGAGAACTGCCGTAAATCTAATTATATTTCATTATATTTAAATATATTTTATAAATTTACTGCAACATAGAATTTCTGACAGTTTAATTTAATTTCTGTCAGTAAGCAAAGTACAAGTTACAGTTTTTTCTTAGTGATTTATCTTGTTTGCGCTTGTTTTTATATATTATTTGAGATTAGTGAGATACCCAAAAGATATGGCTTTCACCTCTATACTTATTCCAAAATCGTTAAACCAGGGCATTTTTTCCTTAACGAAAAACTTATTACGATGAATGTTTATGATGCCTTAAGATATCAATATCTAGATAATAATGTTAAAAGCTCTGTTGAGATATGTTCCAACATGACAGAGGTTAGAAAATCCACTATGTACCGAATACTGAAGGAGAAAAAACGACTGGAATTGTTAGTACTCCCAAGCCACATTCGATCACAGGCAAACGAAAAACCTCGTTGGAAGAAGAGATGAAAACTGCGATTAAAGGGGTTGTATATACATTTTATTATGAGAAGCAGATCCCAACCATCTACAAAATTCTAACTAAAATCATTGAAGATCGCGATTTACCTGAAATTAAAAGAAGTGATCTCTGGAAATTGCTCAGAGAACTTAATTTTTGCTGGGAAAAACCAGATAGAAAATCTGTTCTTATAAATCGTCCGGAAACTGTCCGTTGGAGAAGTAAATATCTCTCTCAAGTAAAAGGTAGAGTTGCTATAAATAACACAATTAATAAAATTAGTAATTTAACTAAACTTTTGAAAGATTTTTTTGAATAAAGTTACAGCGCAAAATTGGGAAAAATCCATATAATAAAAGAATAAAACAAAATGTGAGAACTCGATCTCATAATCGGTGAGATAGAGGAACCAATTATAATTAATTTTAGCGAAGATAGTTTCACTGACTTTGATTAGGAATTAGATACGTAATGTTTACTAGTGTAAACACAATTTATTATTTAAATTTTTGTTTTTGTTGTATTTTATTGTTTAATGATGTTTATATGTTTTTTTATTTTTTTATATATTTTTATTTTAGTGGGTCCCACTCTTTAATTTTATATATATTTAATTCTAATTAGCCGTAAGTTTTTTATTATTTTATTATTATGTTTGTGTCTTTTTCTTAAGCGTGTAGAATTAACATGTTTATCTTATTTTTTTGGGGCTATCGTATTTCCATATAATAAAGTAAATTAAATTAAGATATCAGTACAATAGAAATAACAATAAGTAGGTCTAATTTTAATTACAACATAAAAAAAAGTAATTACATTTGAATTCCTTTTTAGTGTTTAATTGTAATTCTGCAGATGGTTTAAGAAATAAATAAACTGAAACGTCAAATACCTTAAAAATGTTTTTAATTAATAATAAAATGATCGATAGCCCCAAAAATATTTTATTATTATTTGAACGAATTTATTTTTTTATATATGTTTAACTTTTTGTATTTTTGACAATGAATATTTCGTAAGTATTTAAATTATAACTTAGAATTTTTTGAAAGAATAATCCTACGTTTTAGTCTATTATTATAGACTGGTATTTTTTAATTATAAAATTTCTAACCCATTCCTATGAAAAATATATGTGTCTAACAAATTTTGCTAAAAACATCGGACTAAAGAACACAGGTAGTTTGCGAAGAGAAAAAGGGTAAAAAATGATTTATTACTCTCTCTAGTTCTTGAATAAACTATAGTATAAGAGGAAAAATCGGGTCCATTTTCCTAAACACAAAGCTCTTGGGGGGGGGCCGATCGCCCCCACCCCCACCCCCCTTGGATCCGCGCCTGGTATGTAACCATATAAATTGTGCATTTAACCCTAAAAAAGAATGTGAATATGGACATAACCCTACTTAGCAAACAAATGTTCGTATTTAAAATGAATATAATTAATATTTTTAACCTATTTAATATTCTTAATGAGAGAAAAGAATTAGCAAGGGAGTTTTATATAGAAAAAAATAAATATGTAAAAAAACAGATCGAAATATTTTACTGGTAAAATAGAATAGCCGTTATGCATGAAATTAGTATCACCTACAAAGATGTAAAAGATATCATGTGAAATAAAATTAACATTTTCATTTTCTAAAATACAAATTTAGTTTATTTTCTACTGGGTTGGGAAAAGAAAGATTTTCCTTACTTTTGTAAAAATGCTATTTTTTTATACTCTCCATAAGTATCGGACTGAATATACAAAGTAAAAAAATAAAATGAAATATGTAAAAATTTATTTCATCAATAAAATACATTCTGCATACTTCAAATATATAGATAATATTCGGCTAATAGTAAAATTATTAATTTTCCCTAAAGTAGTTACTGATAATGTGTTGTTGGATCGGTCTTGCTTCTTGTAGATCAGGGTGTATCTCTTGTTCTTGATGAACATTTCCCATATAAAAAAATTATTATCTATCTTTTGAAAAACATCTAAATTTATTCTTCAAGACACCACAACATCTTTCAACGGTACTCCATAAAATAACAGATATCTATTAAATTTTTCCTCTGGTGTCCCCAGTTGTGAAATATCTTCCAAAGGTCATGGCCTTAAAAGAAATCCTGAAAAAATTAAACTTGGTTCACTTTCCTTTATATATTTAAACATAGTCTAAATTAATAACATATTATCAGTTTACTGTACAATTAATTTACTTGAATCTCCAATGAGGAAAAATATATCTGGGTTTCTTCTATAGATCATTTCCATTATATTGGAAATGTTAGATTCATTCCAAATATAAGAATCATGGGTACTACTAGAAAATTTAGCATTTATATTCATGATTTATAAAGTCTCATCGCAAATTCTAGGTCATCTGTTACTGTGTACAATTTGTTCTGTGTGGAGGCTACGGCTGGCGACTGCTCTCAAACTGGCGGGGTTAAGGTGTGCCCTTTGACGAGTGAGTATGGTTGGTAAGTACTAAGCTTATTTGCTGACCATATTCTCTTGTTTTTAGGATCTGAGCCCTGAGGATGTTCTGTTAGACCGAAAGCGCTTGGCCGATTTTAATAAAAACATACACTGAAATACAAAACCCGTCTATTTCTTGATTTCTTCGGTGTACAACCTGTTAATAACTTATAACTTACTTATCTGTTACTGAACTTGTAATTGCAACATGAGTGCCGTCAATGTACCCTATAATACCAGGGAAATTATGTTTAGTATAAAACCTAAAACATTATAAAAATCTTGTATATTTCCAAATTATCTTACATATTACCTATTTAACACCAGTTTTAATTCTTTAAAAAAAAAATTACATTTAAATTTTAAGTTTACAAAATACGTATTACTGCTAGCTGTATATAATTTACAATTTGATAGAAAATTACCCAATTGGACAAGCTCATAATTCATTTAAATTTTGTAGCAATTAGATCTACTCTGAAACAGCATCGTCTCTATTTTAAGCATCTGGGTTTTTCTTCTACAATACTCTAACTGACACTTGGGTGACTCACTATAGAAATATATTCAACCCAGGTATTTCGTGGTAGCTGCTAGTCGCCAAAAATCCAAGAACCTACAAATATTTATATTTTAATAAAATTATATTAATATGGGTACCTAAATCTAAAAAGAAAAATTAATATTAGCTTAACAACAGTAACTAAAGCAGGTAATATATAACAAATATGTATAATCCAACCAAGTAAAAAAATCATTGATGACTTGCTACTATTGCATATGCTAACTTATAAATTAGGTTATTTTTAGTACAAGATATCTTCGCAGATCTTTACCAAGCCAGTAAAATAAATTAAATGAAGTAGAGTCCGCCAAGTTCCACAAATATTTATATAATAGATACTTACCTAAACATCTTCGTGAATTATGAATCATTTAAATCTCCAAATCGACGCAACCGTGGTAGACATCAACGATTATAATTTGCCATTTGTTTTTCCGTTAATCTGACATCCTCAGGTCCATTGTGGTTCAAAATTACTTCCTCAATACCCATTTTATATATATATATATATATATATATATATATATATATATATACATATATATATATATATATATATATATATATATATATATATATATATATATATATATATATATATTTGCGAACAAAAATATTTTATAAAATTTACAATATTTTCAAAACAATCATGAATTTTCTTCAACTTTTATAACCTAAAAATATCGCATAATGACGGGAATGACAGTATCGTTTTCTCAAAATCTCTCCGTTCTCTTGGTTCGGACTAATAGAACAAGTTCTCTCAAGATTTGATGAATGTGACCATCGCTTAAAATTACGAGAATACGGTTCCATACTTTTTCGTGAGAACCACGCCCACTTTCCATCAAGATGATCGTTCTCTCAAGAACGAGAATATGTATCCAGAAGTTAACTCCGAAACAAAAGTGACTTTTTCAAGATAATTGTAAATAAGTTATTAGTTTTAGCTAGTTACAAAAGAATTTGATGTGTCAATAATACATAGCTTGTATCAAATAATGTTAGGTTAATTATTTTTAAACGAAATATAATAAGCTTAATTATTTATATTAGGAATAATAATTTAAAATTACTTTATTACCAATCGTATCGCTTTAAATTATGATTGATGTTTTTCGACATTAAGCTAATTATTTTAGTAAAAGTAAAATGTGAGATATATAAGATTAAAGTTGGGAGTTAAATTTATATTCCGTTAATTATTACAGTAATTAATGCTCTTAGTCGAAATTAAACGTGTGCATACGAATAAAAGAGTAATGTGCTTAAGTAAATTCACGCTGCTTATCTCCCAATATTAAATTTATTCAAACAAGGCCGAGCGTAGCTCATTCCTCATACCCGTTAAAATATGAGTTAAAGTTATATTGTACATATCTGTTTGCAATATTTAAAAACAGATACTTATCAGATCGATCATACTACGCGTGGAAAACACCATTTCACCAATTTTCAAACATGATTTCCTTTTCAAATTCACAGTTCAAAAAGCATTAGTACTTATGGAACAAACTCCAGCATTCTCATTAGTAGATTTTAACTTTAAAGGCGTGGCCTAAAAGTTACTACAAAATACGCCGATCACAAGCATCGCTCTTCTCGATTCAACATCCATCAGAAGCAACAAAGCAACGGCCGTGGCGCTTACCAGTTCCAGTACCTCGATACAACAACCACGACGATCTTTTTGAAGGCATCGAAGTCTTCGGAGAACGTCTAGTCTTCGCTACATTAAACTTAAAATCACTTTTTTGGGGTCTTTGGGCGTTTAGTAGCTATCACTTAGATAGTGAAAAACCAAAGATTCAAGAAGGTTTTGAAGCGAAATGCAAACAAATCCGGATTAAATAGGGTGTCTGAGAATTTCCCTTGTATAAAACATAGTGTTGGACTTTTAGGTAGTATCTGAATACGAACGCCTAGGTAAGTTTTCGCAACTACAGGGCTCTCAGACACTATAGTTCGAAAGTCGGGTGTTATTCGAGACTACATACTCGAACTGGCGTTGTAGTAACGGATCACCGACATAAACTTCGCGATTCAATTCGAATTAAACATGAGTTTCCCAATACTCAAACAAAACATAACCTCAAACCCACAAAATATGGTATAAATTCCTATATCATATTTTTCCAGAAAAATTCATTCAAATTTTTCCAAAACAAATTCACTTTCATTCGTTTTAACACTCCTATAATATTATTTCATAATATTATATCCAATTTTCGCTTAGATAAAATTTTCATAAAGTCCACAGTTACTAGTACTGTTTTTAGCAACTTGGTTAACCATACATTTTTATAGCGTTTTATTACCCATACTTGTTTTTCGAACAACGGACAAAACTTCTTATGATCTGTTCCTTGTTACCCCTATATTTTTTAGTTACTTCTGCGAAAAGCATCTTCATTTCTCCGAAACGCCTTGTTTTCGGGATTCTTATCGTTGGGAATACCCGGGAAAAAAGGTCGGTTCCTGAAATATCATTCTGGATTTTATTTTAATCCCTCTTCAGCGATTTTAACTGCGGGAATTGAAAGCAACTTATGACAGGGAAAGTGATAAGATGTATCCCTTGCGAGAGTTAAATGGACTGTTATTTTTACGACTTTTAGGAATAGATTACAAGGAAAGATACGTACAGATAGTTATAATTACACACATCATACGTTAATTAACACATGGGTAAAAACAACGCTAAACATTTTATTGCGGAATAATTTCTATTCCTGATTTTCAATATGCGCATTATCTTACATCCCCGTAGCGGATTTTATATTCAAATTTATGAATCATTTTCAAGCGGTAAGTTGTATAACAATTTCTTTTGCGGAAATTTTTATTACATAAAATTTTTCTAAATTTTCTTTGCGGAAAATACCAACACGAAACAAAAACAAAAAGGCCTATAAACTCAAACACTTACAAGTCCCCCTGACTGTTATTCACCGTAATGCTTAGTTTACCCAATTCTTGATTTTCTCTCAGAATCTCAACCTTGGAGCATTCCAAGCTCAAACATTCATCACGCTTTATGCATAGCCGACAAATGCTTATTTTTGGAAGCAAACTTTACTTCAATTTCCGAAGTAAACAGAAGAAAACAAAAGCCCCTTTTATCATTTACTCCCCTTTGCCCCGGTGAGCGAGAAGAAAGGTGAGGCGGCCAGATTTCCTATCTGGTCGGGTGGTTTAGGAGGGACTCTCACCACACCCCCCTGCGTTGCGGTTCAATAAGGTAGAAAAAACTTAGAAACGACTTTTCACGTTCCAAATCTACCTTATAACAACGATAAATAGCGACCTGGTGGAAATGAACCACGATAGCGCTCGTTACAGGACCAGACACGCATCACGTTACAGTCTAGCGATATAAATTTATACTTGGAAATGCCTCGCCTAAGATTGTTGTGGTCCCTGCTTTATGAAGATATCGTATACTATAGCGATTTTAGGAACGACATCATACAAGTCTGGCACTTTCGACGATTGACTGAAACTCGGCAAGCTCGATTCGACACGCGTTCAGCAACCAAACCACACCCAAATATAAAAAAGGAGGCGTTCTAATACGCGATAATTATCTAGAACAAAGCTCAGTTCACTTCCTAACTCGTAAACCAAAATGTATCTCTTTTTAAAGCGAAGCACAGCTCACTTCCTAGATCCGTTAACTAAAAGTTATCATTCTTTTTAAGGTAGAGTACAGCTCACGCCCCTGATCCGTTAAACTAAAGTTTTTATAATTATTTTAAAGCGTAATTTGGCTCACTCTCTAGACCCGTAACAAAACGGTACCTTATTTTAAAGTCAAGCAGAGCTCATTCCCCAGACGCGTGAAATAAAAAGATTTTTTTATTGTAATTTTGAAAACAATTCCAAAATTGAAGTGACCATTTCTCAAACCTCCAGCCATGGTGAACACAAACAGGTGAGGTTGGATGATTTCGGAGGAACCCCACCGACACTCCTTGTGTTTACGCTGAATACACAAACTACAAACTTAGTAAACCATACTTTTTTAGACGACTACCTCGAATTAGCGAAAATCATTATTTCTTCGCGTGAGAGTGTAGAACCTGATCTAATAAATCTGGACCAAGTTCTCTCGAGCCACGCTCTTACAATGAACGTTAAAAATATATTTGGTGGGACAGACCCGGTACGGTACGTTACATGATAACAAAACAGCAATAATATTTTCGAATCAAGAATAAATCCATACTGACTTGCCCAATCTTGCGTAAAACATTTTTCTGGCTCACGCTCCGTTTCAGTGCTGTGATTCCATTTTAGGAGAATTTTCCAAGTGATAGGAATGTCAAATACATTACCTTTCTTATTCAAGCCTTCAAGGCTTTTGTAGCCTTGTTGATTACTTCTTTTTCATTCTTATTCCAGAGGAGTTATCTAGGATCAGTTCCAGGTATCTAACCTCTGACTTCCACTCAATAACATTCCCATCCATTTTGATGGTTTTCAAATTGAGGTTTCTGTTCCTTGTGAAGACTACTAGGGTAGTTTTGGTAGGGTTGATGTTTAGTCCCATCATTTGGCACCATTCTCTAAGGTATTCAAGCCCTCTTTGAACTATGTCACAGAGGGTATTTTCGAACTTTCCTCTTGCGATCACGACCACTTAATCGGCATAGCCCTGGCAAGATATACCGAGGTCAGTCATATCACAGAGGAGTTGGTCTACAATTAAGCTCTACATAAATGGAGGGGCTACTCTTCCCTGAGAGTATCCCCAGAGAGCGATAGTATCCTGTCCTAGCTCTGTCTCTGCTGTTCTAGTGGAGAGAAGTCATGGTATCAATTTGGATGTTGTTTCGTCCACTCCCCTATCGTCGAATGCTCTTTTGACTGCCTCAGGTAGAGCGTTGTCAAAAGCCCCTTCTATATCAGGGAGGGCACATATTACAGTTTCCTTCCTGTTCAGTGCTTCTTGAGTTTCATATATTAATTGTATTAGTGCGGTTTCCGTAGACCTGCCTGCTCCATACACATGCTGATGAGGATGCAGTGGAGCCTGTTCAATAATTTATGTCCTGATATAATGATTTACTGCTTTCTCCATCGTTTAAAAAAGACGATGTGAGACTGACGGGTCGCAGGGATTTAGGGTGTGTACTGTCATTTTTCCCCGCTTTCGGAAGGAAGGTAGCTCTGGCCCTTTTCCATATTTCTGGTATATAGCCCAATTTTAGGCTACTTTGACTGATGCGTACTATGTGTAGTAAAAGCTTTTCCTACCCTCGTTGGAGCAGGGCCGGGATTCCATCAACTCCTGGGGTTTTAAATGATAAAAAGGTGTTCATTGTCCATTTTAAACGACCGCTACTGTATATGTGTCTGGCCATTGCTATAGCTTCTCTGGTGGGCATTTAGCAATGTTCTATTACATCATTCGCGATACTAGCCTTGCCCCCCCCCCCCCCGGAAAGTAAGTGTTGAGTAAGAGTAATGCTCTTTCTTCCTCACTCTCCGTGAAGCTGCCATCTGGTTTTCTGAGTGGCATTGCTGTGTCGACCCTACCTTTCGCCACGACTTTGTGAAGTCTAGCTGAGACAGGTGTAGTTTGAAAGTCTTCACAGAATTTCTTAACGCTGTTTCTTTTAGCTTTCCTAATTTCCTTGTTGTAGGTTGCAGGCCCTATTAAAAAGTCTGCGCGTTTCGGATGTTAGCTCTGAGAGATGGTTATTCCACCAAAATGTATCTCTACAGCTTTTGCTTGTTTGTAAGGGACAGCTCGTTTCATTGCCTCATTTACTTCTTTCAAGTCACTTACTAGCTCCAGATGGTGGAATTTTTTTTCATATATATAAACGTTTATCTGGCTAGTTCGATTCTGGGTTTTATTTCACTCCTGAAGTCACATCGCTCATTTATGATGGCTCCCAGATATCTGAAGAAGGGAACTTGTTCATCTAAAGCACCATTTATGTAAAGTAATATGTCTATAAGTGTTGTTGAGAAGACCACACGTTTCATCTTTAAAACATTTATTTGTAGACCATATACTTTGTTGTGAAATATTACTAAGATTGTGAGAATCTTTCATTGAAATTATCTAGAAATCACAAGCTTTTATTTTTTTTAATTCACAGGAACGAAAGGATCTTGTTGCTCGCTTTTTGCCCAATCGTATATATGTGTGAATCTTTCGAATCTATTATGGTTAATATTTGAACAGGTCTATATTTAAAGATTAAAAATTTACGTTATAAAAAAAGAATAGTAACGCTCATAGTTTTTTTTTCTGTTTAGTAGTTATCATATTTGGAAATCATTTTGTGATAGAAACCACTATAATAATCTTATACAATCTTTATCTGCTACCATAATAGTTAAACAAAATGTTCAAATGTTGTGGAATCGCCCACAAAATTCAAATAAATCAATAAGATAAGGACTCAATAAGTGGCGACAGAAAAAAGTTTATATATAATTCAATTGCCTTTCTTTGTTAAGTAACTGTGATTCAAATTAGGTGGTACATACATACACTATCGTTAATAAATATTATGTTGATTAGTTGATAAATTTCAGTTGAAGGTAAGGATTTTATTTTGATATAATCCATTAGTCATAATAACTAAACACAACCATCTGGAATTGATACGTGCAAAACCTAAACTTTATGTCTTGGCGACTTGTTATAGTGTCATTTGTGTAGTATGATTTATTTTAATTTAAAAATAAGTAAATAAAAATATAGTTATGTGAGTATCCTACTTGAAATCTAGATATTACTCTGACGACAAAAAATGATTTGGCAAATTTTCATTTTAAATATCAGCAATAAATAATTTAAATTTTATCATATTTAACTTAAAATCTGATTCATAAGACCAGTCTTGTAACACCCATTATGAGCGTAGAACTCCTTCTTTATTTTTCAAACTCCCTAATCATTGCAGTTATTATCCATGCCACCAGTTTTATGTCATCATACCGACGCATGATAGGTCTCCCTCTACCCATTTTTCCTATAATAGTCTCCCGTTTAAAATATTGTTCTCCCATCGGTTAATATTGCTACGTGGCAAACATAGTTCCATTTTTAGTGTATAAGCTAAGTGGGGAGAGTTATCGGAACTCTGAGTTGGTTTTTATATGCTTATGCATTCTTTGAATCTCTTCTGTTCGTAGTTCCCAAGAAGTATTTTCATTTGCCTCAATTCTTGCAGCTCCGTCTAATAACTGGATCTCGTGCTTTCTTCTTCTATCTTTAGTTCTTCCAGCATTACGTTGCTACTGATTCCACATGAAAGGCTCTGGCCCCAGAAATAATGTCTCAGCCCCTTTTCTCGTGAGCTTGTCTACTATTTCATTCCCCTCTACCCCAGTGTGTCCCGGTACTCACACGAGGGTGACTTTATTATTCTTACTCAAATCATTTGATTCGTTTAGACATCCCTAGACCATCTTGGAGCTGATAACTTGAAAGCTCAGCGCACTGATGACTGCTTGACTATCCGACATGATGATAATCTCTTGACCGTGATAGCTTTTTTCCTTGTTGAATTAAATACATTTCCTAATGACATGTATTTATGCCTGGAAAATGCTTGGAGGCTCAGCCAAGCTTTCGTGGTATCTGTTACCGGGTCCATACACTCCTATTTCAGGTCCCTCCGTTGTTTTAGAGCCATCTGTATACCATATAATGGATTTCTTATTGAGTTTTTCAATGATGTTTTTGTCCCATTCGCTTTTGCGACTCAACTTTGTGCTGAAGTTTTTCAAAAAGTTGAATTTCTTTTTCATTTCATCCTGGGGCATGTCCCAGATGTGTTGATTTTTGGATAAGAGATCAAACCTTCGTTTTATGACCTCATCTCTCATGATCCTATAAATTGTCCTCTTCGCCATACTCTCTACAAGTATATGTAAAGGTGTAAGGTTTAGAATTGCTTCCATGACGGCAGTTGGACAGGTTTTCATTGCCCCGGTTATACACGCACATGCCAGTTTTTGAACTTTCGAGAGGTTAGCTCGCGTATTAGCCAAACGAATTCTTTTGCTCCAGATCACTACCCCCTATGTGATGATTAGTCTCACTATTGCAGTATACATCCACTGCAGGAATACGTCTACTGGGTACTCTAAGCTGGCCAAGAAGTTCATAACAATTATTCAAACCATTAACCAGCTTGTACAAAGAGAACAAATAAAATTTTCTTCTACGCATTTCTAAACTTGAGAGACCTACCAACAATAAACAAATTTCCTGCGATAAATTATCATGTGGGAATCGGTGTTTATATAGCAAGAATTTTACAAATTTTGACTGTACTTTCTCAAGTCTATGTATGTGACACTGATATATAGGTGCCCAAATGGTACAAGAATACTTCAAAATATTACGTACCAAACTGTTATAAAGTCTTTGGATAGCTCTTAGGTCTTCGATATGTCTACAGTTTCTTTTTATAAAACCTAACATCTTAAAACTCTTTGATACAATATCGTCAATATGTATAATAAAACTTAATTCTTTATCGAAAATAACCCCTTGATCATTAAAAAATGTCATGCACTCCAAATCGAAATCATTTATATAATAAAAATTTATCACAGGCGAAAAACACTTTAAAAATCTCATAACTTTATATTTGTTTACATTAATAGTTAAAAAATTATGATCACACCATCTGATTAGTAAATCTAGCACTCGTTGAATATAAACACACTCATCCAATTGCAAATAATTTTAAATCATTAGCATACAAAAGGTAATGACAAAATTTAAAAACATTTATAACATCATTAATAAACACGAAAAATAAAATTGGACCTAAATTAGACACCTGGGGTACACCAGATAAAAACTGGATCTCCTTTGATATTTCACCACATAATTTAGCATACTGAGTACGAGAAGGGAGATATGAGGCTTAAATATGCATTACACAAACCGAGACACTCAAGCTTGTATACCAGCAACTTGTGGCAAATACTATCCAAGGCGTTAGTCAAATTCGTATATACAGGGTGTCCAAGATAAGGATCCTAAGCATGGGGATCTCAGTACCTGTTGGAGTTACAGCTTAAGTTAAATTAGAAAAAAGTTGCGTACTTTGAAGCGTATTTACATGCCGTTGAGAAACTTTAAAAATTTTCATGGCCAGCTGAGATATTGGGGAAAAACGAAAATTTGATGAAATAGATTTTATTTTTTTGTGACTTTATTTTAAAAGATATTAAAAAACTAATAAAACTTTTTCATTAGCAGTTTTTAGGTACTACGTGATGGAGTTTTTAAATTTTATATCCGACGTTTCGTTTTCGAGAAACCATCATCAACTTTATTTTTTTATAAGGGCCAAAAAAAAAGTATACTTGATTCCCTTTTTTATTACAAATTCAACGATGTATCACATGTCACATTTTTTTTGTTAGATAAAAGAATAAATGCGATTTTTCTATTTTTTTAAACATATTTTTAAGTAGGCTTTGCAAACAAATAATGCTTTGTACAATGTGATACAACGTTGAATTTGTAATAAAAAATGGAATCAGATACAGGGTATACTTTTTTTTTGGGCCATATAAAAAAATAAAGTTGATGATGGTTTCTCGAAAACAAAACGTCGGATATAAAATTTAAAAACGCCATCACGTATTATCTAAAAAGTGCCAATGAAAAAGTTTTATTAGTTTTTTAATATCTTTTAAAATAAAGTCACAAAAAAATAAAATCTATTTCGTCAAATTTTCGTTTTTCCCCAATATCTCAGCTGGCCATGAAAATTTTTAAAGTTTCTCAACGGCATGTAAATACGCTTCAAAGTACGCAACTTTTTTCTAATTTAACCTAAGCTGTAACTCCAACAGGTACTGAGATCCCCATGCTTAGGATCCTTATCTTGGACACCCTGTATAGTGTCCACTTGATATCCTAATTCTACACCTCGAACCAAAAATTCTTGATAAACAGCCAGACCGGTAACCGTTGACCTTTTATATGCTTTAAAAGGTCGAAAAAACCATATGTGACGGCTAAGTGGCCCTGCATGCAATGTCTGTGCGCACATAAGAGGACAATATCGTTATCGTCAGCTCATTGAACATTTCGTAGTTTGTACTATGAGATATGTGACTACCTAAAATCAGCAGACACTTTCCAGCTGGATTGTTAGGAATAAATTGTTCTTTTAACCACTGCAGAAATAAGTTGAAATTGATAAATGAAGATTTTTTATGCCTATAAACCTTATAATCGGTAGAATGTATTTTCAGTCAGAGTTTCAATACGGCAGGTATACATCTTTACTTGCTTTGTTTGTGATTACTTTACCAGCTTTATTTAACAGTTGAACTTCCGTCTGATCTATATTAAATATATGAAATGGTTTTTCTTGTAAGTCTTGCCAACTTATTTCTTTTTCCAATAGATTAAAGAACATTGACTTCTTGTCTGTTCATATCTCGAACCTTAGCTAATGGTAAACCTTTTGCTTGTCTAACTGATAATTCTGGATTTCTTTCTACAAATGACTGCAGCCAGGCAATACCCGCCAATTATTTTACTTTAGAGAATTTATGTTGTTTGATCACTTTCCAGCAATCTAATAGTAGTTCTATCTTCTGATCTTCTAGGATTTTCATTCGCTTTACCAAGGATATCTGCAAAACACAATACTTGAGTAACATTTGACATTATTGCCAAATTAAAAATAAATAAAACTGTCCTTCTGGTGTTTCCATGTTCACCGATTATATTTTGCGCTGCAATGTTCGAGGTGGTATGTTATATCGCCTATGCGCTTCTCTTTTAGCAATTATTCAATCCATAACTTGTGAACAGCTTCACTAAGTTGTGCTTTTCTCCAAACGCCTCTTTTTAGGAGCATTTGCAGATCTTGGATAATCCACCACATACAACCCGCCATGTTGAATATTAAGAAAATAATTTTAAACTCGTAATCTAATCTTAATTTACACCATCGAAAACACTCCATTACACATCACTTTTGGACATAGTCCGGAAATATAAAAATTTTTGACTGCCATATTGAATCTGGCATACTGAATTTTTTTAAAACAATTTTAGATTTGTAATTTACACCCTCAAAACTCCTTATATATTATATTGGATTAAATTAAGAGATGCTAAATTTTTGGTCCGTCATATTAAATTGTTTAAAAATAGTTTTATATTTGTAATCGACACCTTCAAACGCCTCTCTATACCAATTTTGGTAAAATTTTTAATTCGCCATATTGGATCTGTCATATTAAATTTTTTTGAAATAATTTTACAGTCGTTATGTACGATTACGAAAAGTCCCCCATACCAATTTTGAAGAAAATCGTACAATTCTTTTGTTGCCATATTAGGTATATTCTTTTGACTAATTATCACTTTCAATTCTGTCACTTGAAGTAATCATGATCACTTCGGCCCAATGACAAGTAAATGTATATTCAAAAGATCATGAAGTTATCAGTTTCACTTTTTTCACTTTGATCAGTGATAATGTACTCAAAAGAATACAGCCATTGTCAGTGTCATCTTGGATTTTATAGAACCAATTTCGGCCAAAATATTTTGAGACTACCGCAGAAACTTCTTGAATATAATGCAAAAAATTTCATTAAAATCAGTGCCCTTCTGGGATAATCGACGAATACACATGAAAAATGGTCGAATTTACAACCCCCTTTTTTTTTAAAAGTCTGTTAAAAATAATCGCTTCCATCTACCGCGGTACCGAGAACAAAAAAGTGCTTAGTAAATAAGTAAGACTATATTTACTAAATTAATTGCATTATAAACTTTTTTTTTTATTTTTAGTGGAATTTCCTGTTTTTTTTTTAAATAATTTCTCAATTACAAATATCATGTCATGTTAGCATGTGTCGAACTTCCACGATAAACGTTTTTTATCATAAATATAATATATATCTGTAAGATGTCCTGACTAAAGTGTGACAACCAGATAAATAATATCTTGGAATTCTTTGCTAATACGTCAGCCTTCAGAATACTAATATTTGCACAATGAAACATAAGAGCAGATTTTAAACTACCCCTAATTTAAGTACATTAAACACAACGAACTGGTTTCACACTATTACACAATGTGTAACAGTGATCGATCCATGTATATATATATATATATATATATATATATATATATATATATATATATATATATATATATATAAATATATATATATATGTTTATACGGCTTTCACGGATTCCTCCGTGTGAGATGCATTAGCAGTGGTTATATCCACATTATGCTGTTGTAATGCTGAAATCACATTCAGCAAACATACAACTATATGCAACTCCGTATGTAAGTGAAGTAAAATGCGAAACAGTGAATGCAAACTTCGCTCCATCATATCCTTTCTGTGTTAGAGGTTGCACAGTTAGAATAAACTGTAATAAAACACAATTCATCCTATTCCACCACCATCGAGATGGTGGCCTACCTGTACCACCATACCGAGAAGAAAGTCAAAGCTTACCTTCCCCGCCACAGTGATACGGCAGAGATACATGTTTCATCTCTCACTAGACTCATCAGGGTACCGACATGCACCTGGCTGTGCAAAGAACAGATCGGAAGGACGTATGCAAACACTGAACGCGGCTTCGCCGACCTCTCGTCGGATGGCTTATATATGTTTATACGGCTTTCACGGATTCCTCCGTGTGAGATGCATTAGCAGTGGTTATATCCACATTATGCTGTTGTAGTGCTGAAATTACATTCAGCAAATGTACAACTATATGCAAATTCAGTGTTTGCATACTTCCTTCCGATCTGTTCTTTGCACAGCCAGGTGCATGTCGGTACCCTGATGAGTCTAGTGAGAGATGAAACATGTATCTCTGCCGTATCACTGTGGCGGGGAGGGTAAGCTTTGACTTTCTTCTCGGTATGGTGGTACAGGTAGGCCACCATCTCGATGGTGGTGGAATAGGATGAATTGTGTTTTATTATAGTTTATTCTAACTGTGCAACCTCTAACACAGAAAGGATATGATGGAGCGAAGTTTGCATTCACTGTTTCGCATTTTACTTCATATATATATATATATATATATATATATATATATATATATATATATATATATATATATATATATATGTGTGTGTGTATGTGTGTATGCGCGTCGGACGTGTTCGATTTCCGAATGGTTCTGGACCATCAGGTGGCGTGACCTGCTGCGCGTCATCGGCCCTGTTGCCAGTGTTTGTGGTTGCGTTGCCGAGTTGTAATCTCTTTCGTTACTAAGTGGTACTGGTTGATGTTTTGTAAGCAGATTTTTCCAAGTATTAGGCACACGTTGGCTATCATCTCTGCTATTTAAGTTGTTGGGCCTCTTTGCAATTTCAATAGCCTCTCTTATAACTTTTGTGGACAGGTTTTCACATCTCGATAGCATTTTTGTTCCCGAGAAATGTATCTTATGTCCTGTGAATATCCGACATAACATAAATATGTATATATACAGGGTGTCCAAGATAAGGATCCTAACCATGGGGATCTCGGAAACAGTTGGAGATACGAGGTCGGTTAAATTAGAGAAAAGTTGCGCAATTTAGTGCTAAATTAAATGCAATTTAAAAATTTTAAAAATTCAAAATACTTCCGGAGATTTCCGGAAAAAACCGAATTTTGGCAAAATCGTTTTTAATTTTTGTAGGCTTTATTTAAAGAGATATCAAAAAATAAAAGGTAGATTCTTCTTGCCACTTTTTATTTTTTATAATTTGGTCTAAACAAAATTTAAATCCGACGTTTCGTTTCTGAGATACCATCATGAACTTTCATTTTTTATATGGAACAAAAAAAAGTATCCCATGTATTTGATAGCATTTTTTATTATAAATTCAACGGTGTATCACACTTGCATATCAAGTGTGTAGTTCATTGGCTTTTATAAAACTGATATACCTTTCTCTCTCGCTCTCATGGAGCTCTTATGGAAAGTACTTGAACTACGTATTCGATATGCAAGGGTGATACATCGTTGAATTTGTAATAAAATATGCTATCAAATACATGGGATACTTTTTTTTGTTCCATATAAAAAATGAAAGTTCATGATGGTATCTCAGAAACGAAACGTCGGATTTAAATTTTGTTTAGACCATATTATAAAAAATAAAAAGTGGCAATGAGAATCTACCTTTTATTTTCTGATATCTCTTTAAATAAAGCCTGCAAAAATTAAAAACGATTTTGCCAAATTTCGTTTTTTTCCGGAAATCTCCGGAAGTGTTTGAAATTTTTAAATTTTTTTAACTGCGTTTAATTTAGCACTAAATTGCGCAACTTTTCTCTAATTTAACCGACCTCGTATCTCCAACTGTTTCCGAGATCCCCATGCTTAGGATCCTTATCTTGGACACCCTGTATATATATATATATATATATATATATATATATATATATATATATATATATATATATATATATAAGTAGTGAACATAACCCGATTCGCTCGATCCCCCCACTCCTCGACCTTGACCTTGACCTTGCTTCACCCCTCTTTGGCCCCGCCCACATGTCCTTGTCATTGACCTTGAAAATGCACGTGTGCTTTGGCCTTGGCCTTGTGTTCAAGGTTGTGTGTGTGACCTTGACCTTGACCTTGGCCGAGACGACCTTGACTTTGTTGAAGGTCACCTTGGGTGTGTGACCTTGAAGATATGTTACGTGGTTGGGGGTGACCTTGAATGGTTTTATATAAGGTATGGGGCAGTTTCATTCATCAGTTGGCTCTGACTTGTATAGGTAGTACATGTGTTAATATTTGACAAATCATGGCATATGTTTGTGAAAATTGCGGTTCTAAGTTTACTAATATTTATAATATGAGACGTCATCAAAGAGAATCGTGTGCGGCGAGATTTAATGAAGTGCCTGGAGGAAAACGGCTCCGAATTGAAGAGTATACATCGACGATTCCGCTAATTAATTGCGCCACATGTAATGTAGATGTTCCAATAAATCATATGTCGGTGCATAAACGAACACAACAACATAAAAATAATTCATGTTTGCCGGTATGTCATGGTGTGCAACTCGTTGAATGTGCCTTCAAAAGGAGAATTGCAACCTATCGGGTTAGCAGTGATATGGAGCATTCCGATTACGTAATGTTCTTTGCAGACATTAAATCCAAGGTGGTGGAACTTGTTAATAATTTATTGCGTGTGCATCATGCTTTAAAAGTTAACATGACAGGTGTTGGCGAGTACATGCTTCCATCACAAGAAATATTCAGTGAAAAATTCTTCAACACTGCTAATCAAATAATTAGTGTAGAAAGTGATTTGGATGCCGTTTACCATTCTTTCACCGAATTAATAAAAACGCAGGCGACAGAGTTCCAGGAGAAAGATTCAGGTATGGAAAAATCAAAACCCGATATATTAAACTGATTTTTATATATTATTTTTCTTGTTATAGGATGGGCTCTTGTGCGAATTTTATACTTGGAAGTTGGTATCAACAAGTATATGCCTATGGGTGGCTCATCATACATCAAGTTGCCGTGTTCTATTGAAAAGAAAGGAGCTGTCGTCAATGTGATTAACCAGGACGAATTTTGCTTTGCGTGGGCTGTAACATCAGCATTGTTTCCTCCAACAGCAGAGCCTTCACAGAAGACATCCTACCCCCATTTTTCTAGAGTGCTAAATGTAACAGGTATGGATTTTCCAGTAAAATTACGTGACATTAAAAAATTTGAGGAAATGAACAACATATCAATTAACGTATACGGTCTGGAATCTAAATATGAAAATAATGAAGTAATACATGAAGTTATTGGTCCACTGAGGTATGCGTCAAAAAAGTTGGATAGGCATGTAAATTTATTGTTAATTACAAAAGACTGTAGTAGTAAAGATGGCGGTGAACATTTTTGTGATACGACTTGTTCAAAGAGTCATTATTGTTGGATTCGGGATTTATCACGTTTAGTTTCAAGTCAAATTAGTTGTCAACAACATAAAATATATTTCTGTGATGGTTGCCTCATTTATTTTAGTACACCGTCAGCTTTAACTTTACATCAAAGCTACGATTGTAACCACATTTTCACGCAAACACCCTCAGTGGATTTAAAAATCGATAAATTTGGAAAGAGTGTGCCGGAAAATATTTTAAAATTCGAGGGTATAGAAAAGCAAATGCGCGTTCCATTCGTGGTTTATGCAGATTTCGAATCTGTTTTAAAACCCGTTGAAACGGTACAACCAAACCCACAAAATTCTTACACTGTAAAAAGTTTTAAACATGAACCATATTCTTTTGCTTATTTAATTAAATGCTCTTTTGACGACTCACTTTCGAAATTTGAGCTACTTCGTGGGAATAATGCAGCTCAAGTCTCTGTGGATCGTATCGAGTGTGATTTAAGGGCTCTATATAACACATATTTAAAAGACATTAAGCCTATGAAACCGTTAACGCCTGAAGAAAAAAGGGAGTTTAATGATGCTAAAATATGTGGTATATGTGAAGGCCCTTTTGAAGAGGGTGAGATTAAAGTACGAGACCACTGTCACATAACTGGTGCAAAAAGATTTGGTGCTGCACATTCCGTTTGTAATTTAAATTATAAATTACCCTCTTTTATCCCTATCATATTTCATAACTTAAGCGGCTACGACAGCCATTTATTTATAAAAGAGTTATGTAAATATGGGGATAAAATTGGTGTTTTGGCTCAAAGTAAGGAAAAGTACATATCATTTACCAAAAGCATTTATGTGCACGATTATTTTGATAGTAAATGTGGAAAAGTCAAGAGGAAATATTTAAAGTTGCGATTTATTGATAGTTTTAAATTTCTGTCAACGTCTTTGGAAAATTTAGGCAGCGGTTTAAACGACGACGATTTTATTGAAACGCGGAAACATTTTTCAAATATCAACCAATTTAATTTGATGCGTCAAAAGGGTGTTTTTCCCTATAGCTTTATTGACTCTATAGAAAAAATGGAAAATACATGTCTTCCAAGTAAAGATGAATTTTATGATAATTTACGGGAAGAATATATTAGCGATGAAAGCTATAGAAGAGCAAAAGAAGTATGGCGCTTGTTTGGGTGTAAAACTTTGGGGGACTATTCGGACGTGTATTTAAAATCAGATGTGTTGCTATTGTGTGATGTTTTTGAGCAATTTCGGAATAATTGTTTAAAATTCGATAAACTTGATCCAGCACATTACTATACCCTTCCAAGTTTATCATTTGATTGTATGCTACGTATGACTAAGGTAGAGTTAGAGTTCTTAACTGATATAGACATGATACATTTTTTTAAGAAAGGTATACGCGGCGGCATAAGCCAGTGTACAGAAAGGAAGCACATCGCTAATAATATTTTTTTACCAGACTATGACCCAACAAAACCTTCTTCATTTATAACATACCTTGATGCTACAAATCTATATGGTCATAGTATGTCACAAGCATTACCATATGGTGGTTTTCGATGGTTAAGCGAGCGCGAAATTCTGGATTTAAATATTATGGCTGTTGGTGATGATAGTTTACATGGCTACGTTTTGGAAGTGGATGTGCATTATCCGACTGAGTTGCATGATGCACATTCTGATCTTCCATTTCTAGTAGAAAATATCATACCGCCAACAGAAAACGCTAAATTACCGAAATTAATTCCTAATTTACAAGATAAAAAAAAATACATTGTACACTATAGAACTTTAAAACAAGCCATCGCCAACGGCTTAGTGGTAATGCAAACCCATCGAGTATTACAGTTTGAGCAATCAAAATGGCTAAAATCGTATATTGATTTTAATACCAATTTACGTAACAAGGCCACCACAAAATTTGCGAAGGACACTTTTAAATTAAAAAATAACGCGATATTTGGTAAAACTATGGAAAATGTGGAAAATCGAAAGGATATAAAATTAGTAACACATTGGGAGAACAGTGTAGGCAGAAATGGAGCTAGAGCACTAATATCCCGCCCCAATTTCAATAGTAGCTCGATATTTACCGAGAACTTTGTTGCTATACATATGAATAAAGTTAAAATATTGTACAATAAACCAATTTATATCGGTTTTTCCATATTAGATATATCAAAGACTGTAATATACGATTTTTATTATAATTTTATTAAATCCAAGTTTGGCGATGATGCTTCGTTACTTTACACCGATACTGACTCGCTTATATTAAAAGTGTATACGGAAAACTTTTATCAAACTATATCAGAAAACCCCGAAAAATTCGATACATCAAATTACCCCGAAATTAATAATTTCAACATAATTAAAAGTAATTCTGTAGTTGGTAGAATGAAAGATGAGTTTCCTGGTGATCCGATAATAAGTTTTTATGGTACCGGCGCGAAGGCTTATTATGTAAAGTCCATTAATAATGAATTAAAAAAAGCCAAAGGTATCAAAAAATGTGTTATCGAGAAAGACCTTCATCAGGAAGACTACCAAAGAATTGTTGAACGGGGTGGTTTGATATTAAGAAAGATGAAGACATTTAGAAGTGAATTACATAACATTTATACCAACATAATAAATAAAGTAGCATTGTCACATAGCGATGATAAACGTTATGTAATTCCCAGTTCAACCAAAACTCTACCTTGGGGCATGCAGACATAGATTTTTACAAAACAGACCCGGAAGAAAACTTAGCAAATTTAGTCACCGTGTTGGAATCATTTCTAAGTCAGGACAGCACGTAATCTGGAAAATCCATATTTCATTATTTGTATTGTTTTTATTATTTCTATTAAACATACAACATTAATATGTAACGATAGTATTGTAATTTTTTTTTTTTTTTTTTTTAAATAAAAAACATGTATTCATTACTTGATTGCTTTTTTATTGAACCTTTATTTTAAAATTATAAATATAATGAAGTGTCGACAAATAACAAACTGTAAAAGTTATTGTTGAAAAATTTGTCTAATAGTAAATTAAACGCACAGGTCTACGAGTAAATGTTTAATGTGAAACAGGTTTGCTGACAAGATCCTCCATAGTCTTTTCAATTTTCAACATTCTAGAGTTAAGTTCATCACGCAGTTCGTCTTGCCTAAGTTCATATATTGCAATAACAGTATCATCAATGTATCCTCTAAGTTCTTGACCGGTTTCAATTAATTTCTTGCGTACGTAACCTTCAAGTTGGTTTCTGAATATATCTTTAATAACAATTGTTGAGTCATGTAAAGCTTTCTGCGTATCTTGCACACACTGAGCAAGGTTATTATCAACATAATTTCGTGTGGTCGCATCGTCTCCTTCAAGAGGTTCTGCTAAATAGCACAATCTTTTGCTTCCCATGTCGTAATCTCCATTAGGTGTAAGTTTAAAACCTATTCCTGAAGGACCTCGCATAAAGTTAAAATCCTTAAATTTTCTTTTGCGACCGAACTTATCAATAGTGTTTACTTCTGACATTGTTATGTGAGACTGATTTGAAACCATTAGATTTCACCCTAATATATGGTTCTATTTCATTAATAAACGGACTCTGCAGAAAAATATGGATTGCAAAACGTATTTTAGGTGATGTTTAATAAATACACATACAGATTCATTTTACTATTGTTTTATTGAAAAAAAAATTAAAATATAACAAAAGATTGAGTTTACTTTTTATTATTAAAAAAAATAAAAAAAATAACAAACAAAAAAATTAAAAATTAAGAAATAAAATACATGTTAATTTCTTCTGTACAGGTAAGCTTCTTCTATGACCCAATTTCTTCTCTGGATGGCACGTTCATTAATGTCCTTGAACTGGTAGTAAACTAGTCCACAAAAGCCGCATTGTACAAATTTAACCCTGAAAAGGTCAATGTAGTTGAAGTCGTACGTAAGATCATTTCGCCAGCAGATACCTAGTCTTTTACAATGATTACAAGTTAAATAAAAAGCTTTTGGTATATGACTGTATGTTTTGGCTGCTTCACTAGGTTGTTCATCGGTTGGCAACATGATGTTTGAATATGTTGTACTTTTCAATCGCGGTACTCTAATTATGTATTACTTTTTAAAATAACCTTGACAGGACCAAAAAAAATCCTTGAAAATTACAACCTCGAAAACGACCCTGACATTGACGGGTACTTTGACCTTGGCCTTGGCCTCGCATCTAACAAGTTTAGTACTATATTTATATGCTTCTTTAAAATAACCTTGACAGGGACAAAAAAAAAATCCATGAAAATTACAGCCCTGAAAACGACCCTGGTATTGCCGGTTACGTCGGCCTTGGCCTTGGCCTTGCATCTGACAAGTTTAAATATTATACTTAATGCATCGAACAAAAGGAATAAAGGCGGTGTAGTGGGGGAAATGGGCATAAAAGCAGACTTGCTGGCTCGAGCTCTTCACAGTTCGTCAGAACAGCAAACAGTACAGTGCTAAGAAAAAGTTAATTGTGTGAGTTTGAATATCGAAAATGTCTAGTGTACGGTCTCTTTTAGATGCTCTTGACGTGAGCTGCGGTTCACAGCAAGGCATGCTGGATAACATGAGTGGTTTGGAAGTGTTAAGTCCGGGGGTGTTCGAGAACTGGAATGGCGTGGAGCATGAAGATGCCGAAGACCGAGCCCTCAACGATGGTCGCGACGAAGAGTTAGTTCAGTCGGCAGCGCAATTCCTGGAATGCTGGACGGAGGAGAAGGAGCCAAAGATAAATGTGATTAGTGATGTGGTTGTGCGAAAAGCATCGCGGCCTAGGGAATCTTCTCCGAAAGCTTCGAAACTGAAAAAGCTCTTGACTATGCGGAAGTCGGAAATCGCCGATAAAAAAACATTTTATTCGGCGATTAAAGGTGTGGGACAAGGGAAGAAGAAAAAGTTTAACTTTAAGCGTCCCTCCACCCCTGTTCCATTACCCGACTTCCTAAAAACAGCACCAAAAGAGCCATTGTCAGTAGAAGTGGAAGTCATAGAAGGCCCCGATGGACCAACACCACCAACGCCACCAACACCGGCCAGCGTAGAGAATGAAATAGTGTCGGAGGTGAAGTCTTCCCCAGCGCCAGCGCCACTGTCGCCGATATTGGGGTGCCGGAAACCCATGAAGAAGCGGTTTAAGCGTTGTTTTGAAGGCGATGAAGTTTCCGCTGCTTCGTCGTCGTCGTCGTCGTCATCGTCTTCACCAAATAAAACCGCGTCTTCTTCCGAGCCATCACAACCGGAGTGGGTCGAAGACTTCACCAACTCTCAGAAGACCAAATTGACAGACATTTACGAAATGAAAAAACGCTTAGTGAAAGAAGTGGACGAGTGTGACAGTGACATTATAGAACTTGAAAAACAATTAGAGATAAAAAAGGTGAAATCTGCGCGGTTAAAAAGACAATTAGAGGACTTTAATAAATTATGTAGTAGGTGTTAGGTAGTTGTAGATATTAGCTTTTAATTTATAGTATTAAGTTTGTAAATATATATATATATATATATATATATATATATATATATATATATATATATATATATATATATATATATATATATATATATATATATATATATATATTGTAGTTAATAAAAAAGTGTTTGATCAAATTTTTTATATTTTATAATGAGAATAAAAATGACTTGAAAATTTATTTTTGTGTGTTATTTCATATAGGCCCTGTCCCACATAATATTAGGTAATAAAAAAAAAAAGAGTGAATAATCCACTAAAACTACGCAATAGCAATAGTTGTAAATATTTTCTGATAATATTTACAAGTATGCTAAAACATGGTTCGGTTTATGAAGTTAAGGTTCTGTCGCCAGAACTTCTAATACTTTGTATCTCAATATTGTATGTTTTTATGAAAAAAAACATAAAATATTGGTTACAAAGTATTATAACCAACTAAAACTACGATCAAATTATTTTGTGGTCCTGAAAAGGACCGTTTGGTTGTAAAACATGCGACTCTTTTATTGAGTTGTGGAGTCGCACGGCCCGTCATCATCAGCGGGGGTGGTGGTGTTGTCCTCTGTATATGCGATGATGAACCGCCAAAGTTCATCCCATCTAGGATGGTTCGGCTCCCACTCCAAACAATTCTCTGTGGTAGAATCTACCACAGGGCATTGGATGGGTTGTTGTTGTTGTTGTTGTTGAGTCGCTGACATGTTGAACTAAAATGATTGTAATAAGTATTGGCGGTCGTATATATAGAGACAAATTAATGGTGGGGGGTGAAAACAAATGTCGTATTACGTATTGAGACCAAAAGTTGTTTGTGGTCTCAAATACGAACGAACGATTTAGCTGGGTTCCACCAGCACTTAAAGTTTTAATACTTTGTATCTAATATTGTATATTCTATACATACAATATTAGTAACAAAGTACTAATATGTACTAAAACTACGATCAAAGTATTTTGTGGTCCTGAAAAGGACCGTTGTTGTGTGCCCTTAAAAAGGGCCAGGGAGAGTGTGGGGCTTATGGTGCCCCATCCTCGCTGGTCGACCACCAGCTTGACGAATCGCAGGAGCCTTGTGGGTCGTCGGGTGTTGGTGATGCTGGAATTTCCAGCACCGCATCTTCCGTCGAGTCCGGCTCTGGCTGCGGCGACGGAGTTTCGAGTCTTTGTAAGACCCAATCGCCCGCATCGTCTAATTCCACTAGACCCGGATCATGGTCATATACTAGCGGAATCGGCTCATCCAAGTCGTCCCAACGTAGGACGTCAATTTCAAAATCCACCTCGTCGTCGCCGTCGAAGACTTGCAGGTCTCCAACGTTGTCGGCTACGGTGTCATCACTAAAGATGGATGAGCCTCGGCTGGCGGGTCTTTCTTCCTCCATGTTCATCGTATGAGGGTTGATGAATATATGACTGTGTAACTGGCCCAGTCTCATATATATAGAACTACCCCCATCCCACCAACGGATTCTAAATGTTATGTATTGGTGAGAGCTTATAGAATTATTGATTTTTTCAAAAACTTTAAATAAGGAATTAGATTTGTTTAGACAATAAGACTTATTCTTAATATTTTGTGAAGAATACATTACAAAAAAAAAATAATAGAAACCTTGTTTGAACTGTTAACATTTTCATAGGACTTAGGAAAAAAAAAAGAAAAAAAAAAAAAAAAAACCCTCCCCTACAACTTCCACATACTCCCGTTCGGCGGCCCTAGCCTCCTAACTCAAGAATTTCAATTTTTTCATCTAAATTTTTTGTCATTTTTAAGATTTTCCAAATTTTCACCATTGTATTCTACTCAAAATTCTAGGTAATTAAAGTGCTTTTATTTTTTCTCTATCTTGAACGGTTCCCGAGCTACAGCGCTTTAAAGAATTCAAATTACTAACTTTCTATAACCCTTTTTTTCAAATTTCATTTTTTCGAATTTTCAAAAATACTACAATATGTAGAAAAAAATTCTCTCTTTAATTTCCCAATACCGTTTTTCTCTAAATCTTCAACTTTAGCGCGTATTCAGCATTTTCAAAAAAAAAAAAATTATAATTTTTTTTACACCATCGCATTCTCCTCAAAATTTTGGGCTATCAAAGTGCTTTTATTTTTTTTCTATCTTGAACGGTTCCCGAGCTACAGCGCTTTAAAAAATCCAAATTACTAACTTACTATAACCCTTTTCTTAAAATTTCATCTTTCCGAATTTTGAAAAGTACTACCATATGTAGAAAAAAATTCTCTTTCTAATTTCCTAATATCATTTTGCTCCAAAACTTCAACTTTGGCGCGCATTCACCATTTTTCAATTTTTTTTTGAAAATTTTTTTTTTTTACGTTTTTACTATCGAGAAAAATGCTTGCTTATAGTACTCGATTTCCTCTATAATTTTTTCTTATAACTTTTTTCCCTATTCCTAACCGTTACTTTCCTACAAATTTTCTAAATCGTTGTTTTCATATTTTGCCTTAAAAATTTTTTCTTGTGTTATTTAAGCTCTTTTTTCCACTTAATAAACCACCATTTTCTAAATTCCCGTACTCTTTTCTTAAAGAGCGGGCTTTTCCGCCAGCTTTTTTTTTGGTTGGGTTTCAAATAAATATAAAACTACTACTTCACTCATTACAAATTTATTGATTCAAGAACATTATTTTGTGTTACATATAATAGATACATTAAAATATAGATTTATTGGTCACCGAACCGTTTAATACATTATAACTAAAAAATGAGTCGTGAATAACTAATGCGTACACTTTAGTGTCTTTGGGGAATTTATTCTTTCTCGTTTGGAACTCCAATTTTACATCCACTGTCGATGAGTTAATCGCTTCTGGTTGATGACTGCAATTGATAATAAAAACGGGGTTTTTCATATATTCCGCGAACGTTATCATCGGATCGTTTATCTCGCGCCCGTAGTAGCTGCTTTGGAAGTTTTCGTAATTGTAATAGGCTGCTGCGTACAGTTTCTTGGCGAAATCTAAATTCCATCTTTCGTATGGATAAACGGTTGAATTCAGATACAGTCTAATGTCGCATACGTCGGCGTGGGTAAACTGGGTTGCGTTTTTTTCTTTCTTGTCGCAATTATTGCTGTCTTGAAACCCGACGATTATATAGCGCGGTCTTTCCAGACTTGTACTCGTTCTCAAGGCCCACACGTCGGAAGATGTTTGCCTTAAAGCTGGTAATTCGTACAGATCCCATTTACGATATGCCATTTGAATACTGGCATTGTTTCCTCCTTTATTAATGCGAGACAGTATTTTCAATTTTTGCTTGTCGTCTGGAATGATGTGACGAATTTTCCATTCCATTTTGTCGATACTAATTTCTGCCTCTACTTCGCCGACGTAACAATTTGTAAAAGTGCGAGCTATAATCATAATAAGCTCTTGTTTTACGTATTCTTCGGCGAATCCCATAAGATATTTTAAGGGTAATTTCCCGGAGAATACGTTACTTGCCGTGTCTACGATATCTTGGTTTGCTTCGTCGAGACCCCATCCGCACGTCATGAGAGATCTTTGTTGCAAACTTCCGAATGAAACCATGGTTTTTAATGTCGTCGTAACTCCAGGTTTACGAACCACGGCGACCTGCTCACCTCCCATCTCGTAGCGAATTTCATCGAACAAAAATGCGAGGGCATTATTTGATAAAAAACATCTTTTCGTTGCGTCTATGGGTTTAAATTTTCCTTCGATATATATGTAACTTTCGGCGATATCCAGTATAATATCTTGAAAATTAATGGGGATACGGACTTCATCCCAATTGTTGAATGATGGAGATCCGTATGGTTTATACGTATGCTCTTCTAGACTAATAATGGAATTGTCCAAGATGGGCTCGGAGAAAACCTCTATTTTATCGCTGGTGGTGGAAATCATTTTCGCACTTTAAGACCGATTGATTTTAAAAATTTATAGTCTTCGGCAGATAACTGTTGAGATGTTTGTGATGTAACGTCTGGACGACGACTAACCTTGACGTTAACTCTTCTTTTACTTTTATTATGTTTCGGCGGTTCCCCCATCTTAGTCGACAGCACACACAATTGACGATTGAAGCAAAAACCCATTTTTATGAAAGTTTCTTCAGTTCCAATTTCACGATTATTTTCTCGCCTTGAAAATTGATTAGATCACCGCTATCCTCCAAGATGCGAAGAGTAATGTTGTCGATAAACTGACGTCCTGCCGGCATTAACGGCATATAAATATTATTTTGTGGTTCTTTACTGATTTTGTAACCGGGCTCCACGTCGATATCGAATTCGAACAAGGTATGACCTTCCACCGAATTCATATATGCTCCGGAAATTATATTACAATCTACGCGTATGATGCGTACTTTCATTATTTCCACCATCTCGGTTGATTCGTGCTTTTTGTCTCTTTTTAACACTGTATGATTAAATCCTAACATTTTACCGATACTCGCCTCTCCCCGGAAATCTATAGTATATTGGGATTTCAGTTCACATTTCAGCGTATTATTATTAGCGACCAAGTAAAAGATTCCATCGTTCTTTTCTTCAGTTGAAATCCTCAAAGCCTCCGACATAGCTTTACCTATCTCATCTATTTCATAGGCCCCAGGTGGAATCTGCAATTGTATCGGCTCGGTGGTGTAACCCTCCTTCATGTAGGCAAACTTATTGTTGCTTTCGTCCACATTAAAAATTGAATTGTATGTGTAAAATCCCAGCAATGCCAGACCATATTTGTTTTCTCTATTTAATTCGACTGGTGGATAAAAATCGGCGCTTAAGACGCTCGAGTGTCCTGTTAGTGTGAACGTATAAGACATGACTAACCATTAAAACATAACACATCTCGGTTTTATTCTTAGCGGCAACATTTAAAAAGATTCATCTTCACACCTTTTCTCACTGCATTAGATAGTGATGTTTTTATGCTATTTTCTGCTTTTATGCGCACATCGCTGATTTTGCAATAACAACAAAATATTTTTCTAGCCGTAAAATCCTCATCAGTCATAACCTCGTTTAAATTGCTGCTGCTGCTGAAATAATGTTTGCAACCGCACTGATATTTTAATATATCGATATCGCTTTTAAGGTGCTCGGGCAACTTTTCCCAAACGAATAGAATTTCATTTGGGGCTAATGCAATCATTACTTCCTTGGGCATGTTTTCTAACTGTTTCACGGTCATTTTCCTTAATCCACCGGCTAGATGAAATGCTTTCAGTGATTGCAACATTTTAGTATAGTTATTGCGATCCATTTGCGGTGTTAATGGTGACGATGATGATGATGACATCTTTTACGCTGATGATTCGACAAGAAACTTTAAGCACAAATGTCCACACCAGACTGTTCCAAAATCCTGCTGACGATCGTATGTATAGTAAATAATTTTGATGGTTCCGATCCCGTTTGTAGATATCGTACCAATTCGATCGGTGGGGGTAAATCGCCGAAGCTGTCATAATATGTTACTTTAGAATTATTTTTTCTATAAGCTACCCAATGAGTCCCTGCACCACGCGTACTATCCAAATTCACTATTGCTGCTTCGTAACGTCGAGGACCTTGTCTAGGTAATAAATCCCTCATATAAACGCCTCGAAAGTGTCCTATTCTTTTCTTTTTGGCATATTTTTCTATATCTATGTTAGATAGTGGTCTTCGAGGTAGGGATTCAATTAGTTTTTTGATCTACGATTTAAAAATAATCCCATACCTTTACGATATGGCTTTAGAAACAAACCACTTCCTTTCGATTTTAAATACAGGCCGGCACCGGTTTTATCTTCGCTGCTTTTTTTTACTGCTTTTATGGCGCGCACAATTCCCGCTGCCCCACCGGCTAATGAACCCAAAGCTGATAACCCGGCAAAAATTGGTATTAATGGTAATATTCCACCAGTTTTAGGAATCGGTATTATTCTCGGTGTACGAACCTTCCTTTTGCCACCTGCCGCTTTTACCGATCTACGTGCTGCCGACAGAGCTATTTTAGATGCATTCATGACATTTTTTTCCAACACATTTTTACTTCCGGCTTTTAATAATTCCCTTCGAACTGCTTGTCGAATAGCTGTTCCGAAACTGGCTTTCCGAACATGTCGATTTTTATTAACACCTTTCCTTTTTGTATGACGCGTGCCTTTACTAGATGTTTTTTTTGTTGATAATGATGATGGTACACCCATACCAAAACGTTGTTTTCCTTTCATAATGTTTGTAACTAACCAAGCTGCTGTTTTTTCACCTAAACTGGAATCTTTCGATTTTACTCTATTCCAAGCACTTTGTTCGAGCTCGTAATCCGCTCGATGTCTCGCACTTATGTTGTCTTTATTATGTAAATAGGCTAAATCGTGTTTTTTGCATGCGGCATCCAAAGGATTAATGCCTGGATCACCTCTTGTTACACGTTTTATTACTTTTGTTCCGGGTCCGCAATATTGATAACCAGGAATCTGTACCTCGAATGGTAATTTATTTATTAACGAATTCACAATACCGTATCCAGTTTTGTTGGAAACGTGAGACCGTCCACTTCGTTTGACGCTCGGCATCTGAATGACAGTTTTTGTGAAAAATTGCCTATAAAATATCAAATTTTCCTAAGATGCGCGTTATCGATCTTAAACAAAATCTTCCTATTGACAATCTCGATGAAACAGTCGGACTTGGATTTGAAAAGAAGATAATGAAGAGACACGGTCCTCTACTTCCTTCCTCTATTCGCGGCCTGTTAATTGGTCCATCCAATTGTGGAAAAACTAATGTCATGATTTCGCTGCTTACACACCCCCTTGGGCTACGTTTCGAAAATGTCTATATTTACTCGAAATCTCTGTATCAACCGAAATATGAGTATTTAAGGAAAATTTTAGCGCCCATCAAAGGTTTAGGATACTATGCCTTTAGTGATTCCAGTAATATTGTGGAACCGTCCGATGCAAAACCAAACTCTATATTTATCTTTGATGATGTTATATGTGAAAAACAAGATGTTATAAGATCGTACTTTAGCATGGGACGTCATAAAAATATCGACTCCTTTTACCTAGCGCAAACATATTCGCGAGTGCCTAAACAGCTTGTGCGAGACAACGCCAATTTTATTATTATGTTTAAACAAGATGAGTTGAATATGAAACACATATTTTCCGACCACGTTTCACCGGATCTAACTTTTACTCAATTTCAAGAAATGTGCTCAAAATGTTGGGATAATAAGTATGGATTTTTAGTAATTGATAAAGACAGTGATGTGAAATCGGGAAGATACCGTAAAGGATTTGATAGCTATATATTACTGTAATAATAAGAGAAAACGCTCATTTGATTGTTGAAACGTCCTTTGTTAACATCATGAATAACGCGATCGACTTAAAACGTAAACTAGTGGAAGCTACCAATGCCGTCAGAAAAAAATTTAAACAAATTAAAGCGGCTAAAGAGTTTAATGTTGTGGAATTGGAAAAGTTTTACGAACCCATTTCTAAGCCGTTGACAACTATATCTGATGTGGTTAAGCAACGTCAGCAGCAGCAGCAACAACAACATCAACAACAACAACAACAGCAACAACATTATCCAGCTACAAAGCCACATAGTCTCAGTACATCAGTGCAGTCGACTCAAATATCAGGTTTTCCCCAACCTACACATTCCTTTCAAACCTCCACACCTATTCAGCAGCAGCAGCAGCAGCATCACATTTCAAAAGAAGATATTAGCCAATCGGTGTTTGATACACCCTCGACATCAACTAATACATCTCTCGCATCCGCTGACACCACAACTTCCGATACTTTAAACGCACACCTGAAAGGATTACGTTCGAAACCATCTCTATACGATACTGTATATGGTGTACGTTTTGGTTCAAAAACAGATCATAACAAAAATTTTATTGGTAATTTAGAGGTGCGTTTTCGAAATGGAAATATTGTCTTATACAAAAAAGGGAAAAATATTGCAGAATATGGTGGATCACCGGCACTTTATGATTTGTTATTTCTTAAAACACCCCCAAGTGTAGGCAAGGAACAACAACAATTAAGTGATAATGTACTTTCAACGTACAAGGAAATTTTGGAAACAACGAGTGCTGTCTACAACAATTTTAAAAAAAGTGATGGTTTACGGGAGACCAGATGGAACAAATATTTACGAATTATTAAACCTCTGATAATGGGCACAAAATTAGGTGGTACTATTACAAGAAAAAATCTCTCGGAAAAACTACAGTTACCCACAAAAAAGAAATTATCTTCGAAAAAATTTCAATATGTCTACTGGAACAAAGCTAAAGAGTTGGTGGATCGTTTACGTTTGTTGTGGAGTTCCAAAATGGCCGGTCACACTGGACACGAAAATGAAATTATGTCAATCATAGAGGAATTACGAGAAGAAGATATAATATATTAAGCTCAATATTTAATGATATTATTCAGTTCTTCCTTCGATCTGAAACCTTTAGTATTACTAATAATATGGAGCCCAATTTAGAAAAAATCAAGATTGTTAATGAACTACATAGAACGGCTAGAAAAAATTTTGTAAGACGGCGCACGATAATAAAAGGATACAGAGATTTGTGGCAAATTGATTTGGCTGAAATGCAACAGTATGCTGATGAAAACGATGGTTATCGTTATATTTTGGTCTGTATAAATTGTTACTCGAAATTTGTCTATACCAAAGCCATAAAAAACAAGACTGGTATAGAAGTTACTAATGCGATGAAAAGCATCATTGAAGAGGCATCATATACACCAACAAATCTGCAAAGTGATCAAGGAAAGGAGTTCTATAATACAAACTTTCAAGCCCTGATGAAAAAATATAATATAAATCATTATTCCACTTACAGCACAAAGAAAGCTGCAATTGTTGAGCGAGTCATAAGGACTTTAAAAAATAATTTATATAAACAATTCTCGACAAGAGGATCTTACAAATGGATACATATATTATCGGCAGTAACAAAAACCTATAACCATTCGAAACATCGCACCATTGGAATGAAACCTGCAGACGTGCAAGAAAAAACACATATTAAAGCATATGATTATTTAAAAATTGTACCTAAAAAATTTAAGTTTTCCATGGGTGACATTGTGCGTATTAGCAAGTACAAAAGCTTATTCGAGAAAGGATATACGCCCTCTTGGTCAACCGAATTGTTTAAAGTTGTAAAAGTTAACGTTACAAATCCACCTACTTACTTGTTGGAATCGTTAGAAGGTCAGCCTATAAGAGGGTGTTTTTACGAATCAGAACTACAAAAAACAAGCAGTCCTGACGTTTATCTAGTAGAAAAGGTCCTTAGACAACGCAAGAAAAATCACATCGAACAATTATTTGTCAAATGGCTAGGATTTCCCAACCACTTCAACTCTTGGATAGATAAAGCTAATATTGTTTAAATAACATATTGTATGACTATATTTTTTATTTAAAATGTAAAATAAATAAACAATATATTGTAAAATAAAGTTTTTTATTTCAATCTTCATTATTAAAAACAATGACAATAAAACATCATACACATAAATAACATTTCAATATTCTTGGAGGGAAGGTCCAATTCACCGACGACTACGACGTTATCTTCAAGGCTATGCCACTCGGAGTGCGTTCTCCTATTCTTTAACCTGCTTTTTTTAGATTTTTTTTGAAGTCGAGTCGTACGACAGTGCGCTTAATGAGTCATTTAAAGGCTGATGATAGAGTATTTTCTGCATAACTTCAATTTTTGTTTTAAGCTCACTATTATTTTTGTATATCATGGGGAGGACATCCTTGTTAAATATGTCACATATTACAACTGCAAAATTGTAAAACTTTCTATTAACAAAGTGTTTTGTCACAGCATCGTCATCATCTTTAGGTTCGCCTAAGTTGGTTATGATTTTTCCACCCATATCATACTGCCCATCCGCTGTAAGTTTAAAACCAATCCCTTGTGGCCCAGATAATATATGATATTTTTCATTATATTTCTGACGACCAAATTTATCAATTGTGTTGTTTCCTCGACTCATTTTCAATCTTTACTAAACTATTTTATTTTTATTTGCCCTACTTATATTAAATATTTCAGCTGAGAAAAAGAAACACTGCCTATGATCTACTGGGTTGGTATGTTTATAAAAGAAATAAAATAAAACTGTGATTGTAACAGATATTTATTTACAGTTATTTAATTGCACAAATACAAAAATTATAAAAAATTAATTTTCCATGTCTTCGTTTTCGTTGCTCAAAATTCTATCCCATCCGACACTATTTCGATCGTCAACGTCTTGGGCTGTTGCTGTTGCAGAAACCAATTCATATTTTGCAGCAAGCTCACCTGGTAAATGTGGAATATTGACGAGGTATTCTTTTAATTCTTCTTCAACCATTTCAGCACAAAATGTATCCATGTCTATGGAACCATATAAAAATTTGTCGCACAAGTGTGCCCCAGCCATAAAATTGATTGTATCCCTGATCTCGTTCTTATATTGATCTTTGGTTACATCAATATGCGACCAATCATTTACGCTATCTAACATATCGTGAGCCCTATTTCTTAATTCTCTCCCCAACCAAAATATGTATCTATCTACACATTCGTTGGCGGTCGTCGTCGTCGTCGTCGCATCAGCAGACATCTTTAACAGAAATAATGAACACGCGTAAGTATTCTGACATGTGCAACTATATTTTAAATTTAATTACATCCTTTTTTTCAAACAATTTACATACAATTTACTCCAATGAGCCAAAACGTAATAATGTTCGAGTATTGTTTCCAAAAACTCTAGTGCCCTGCCCCAAATAAGTTAGAGTGTATTTATCTTTAGTTTTACTCATAATATCTACAATATCGTCAGATAGTGTTTCGGCCACACGTTTTGGTAAAAAAGTCTCAAATGTGCTATTATCACCGTCATCGTGTAAAGCCACTAAAAGAGTTTTACCAAATCGTGTAGTCATTGAAACCATCTTTACAATTTTATACACTTTGCCTACAATCATTTCGGTAACCTTTTTTTTCTCTAAAACCTCGAAATCTTTGCTAAACATTTCATTAATTTCATCTAGAGTTTCTTTTGCAATACTCATTATTGAAAAAAATGGTATATAAATCCAAAAATTACCGTGAATATAAAAGCACTTTCAGAACACTACACGAACACAATATTTGATGTTTATGCCACTGATATCTGCGACTGTTTGAAGTCACTTCTTCTCCCACGAACCTTTATAGCGGGGTTTCAAGGTCGAATTGTAACAATGGTGGGGGTAGCTTAACGATAGAAATAGTGGGAGGAGTATTGAAGGTCAAATGACGTCACACATTTAAATTGGTATAAGGATAACTTCAAGGACAAAATATAATGAAACAAATAACTACATTTTATGTACTTTATTCATTGATTTTTTTCTGCCATTCTTCTATGCGTTTAACATTATCACCTAAACCTAATTTCCTTAATTTGTTCAATAATAATTGTTTGTTTTTATATCTAAGAAAATTCTTACAAACTATACTAGCTAAAAGACACACTTCGGCATGGTCCATATACTTAAAAAATACACTAAAGTCCTGAGCCTCCGAATCTTGCATTTCATATGCGTAAAATTCCGAACAGGCTGCAGAAATTAGAAATTCCTCGTACATTTCTCGCACTAAACTTTCCATATTAACTACTACTACGTTAAACTTAAGTCCTACACTCTAATTTCATCTAACACAACCGGATCTGCAATGAACCTAATCAGTTTTTCCAAACAGTCACTAAACCCCAACTTTTTTATCTCACGAACAAAGTCTTGTAAATTTATTGTTTTGCTGCAATATTTACGACATGCATTCGCAGCCTTTTCATATTCATAAGCCAAATCACAATAGCGCGACGCCCATTCTGCTCGACTTTTCATTGCATCATTGAAATAATTATTAGCCGTTTCAGTGAACTCATCGCCCAATTTTTTTACTGTCTCTTGCAAAGCACTATTCATATTATTCACTCATTTTTACATTCACGACACTTTTTTATTGCTGGTGGTGGCCCATCTATATGATGACGATATATTTGTTCATAGTGAATGTAACAGGGTAAGCTTAACTGTAGTTCCTTGTTACACCGATATGACGCTGGCAGCTTATCCCAAATTTGCCGTAAACTCAGCGTATCAACGCAAGTTTTTAAATATTCGAGAGGAAAAAATGCTAGATCCTTCTCTTCAAAATCACACAAACTTTTTAAATTACTCTGATATAAACAAATTACTCTGCCGACTTGCTCTATAATTTTTTCTTTAGATAGTTCCGTATCTGACATTTCACACTGAATGAATGCAAGTAGACTCACACAATTTATAGAACAATTTGCAAGGTCGAAATCATTTCAAGATCATCCCACACTATTACAATGCACAAATAACTACTTCAAGGTCACACACCCAAGATGACCTTCAACAAAGTCAAGGTTGTCTCGACCAAGGTCAAGGTCAAGGTCACACACACAACCTTGAACACAAGGCCAAGGCCAAAGCACACGTGCACTTTCAAGGTCAATGACAAGGACATGTGGGCGGGGCCAAAGAGGGGTGAAGCAAGGTCAAGGTCGAGGAGTGGGGGGATCGAGCGAATCGGGTTATGTTCACTACTTATATATATATATATACAAATATATATCTTTTAAGTATTTGAAAATTAACTAAAAAAATTGTAGTTACGTGATTAGCGTTATCTATCAAATTTTAATTTTTTTCCCAAAAAAAAATTCAAAAGTGGCATTATATCTCAAAATATCGAAAAAAGTTATTAGAAAAAGTTTTTCCAAATAAAATTTTTAGCCTATATGCAATTTCAGCTGTATAAGATAATTTAAATTTTTTGCCCATTTTTTGTAAATTGCACCACTGTTACAAAGACTCAAGCCAACCTACATTAGTTTTGATAATGCTTCATCCCAGACATGTTTAGTTTAAAATAGCACCATATTATATGTGTGTTTTTCTACAAGATCCAAAGGGGGCTATTAAAATTTGGTCACGTGATGCAAAGTTTATTTGTTTTTAACCCTGTATAAGGTAACTTTATATAATAACTATTTTTGAAAACGTAGTTTATGTCTAAAAGTAATACACATTATAATTAAAATAGTACACAGTGTCATCAGTAGAGTCTGAATTAGGTGGAAAATAAATTTTAAATATGTTTAATTTTTATATTATGATTTTTTTATTACAAAATTTGAGTCTTTTCAATTTCAATTGAAGGGTCTTAATACTAATATGTTTTACTTTTAGACATAAACTACCTTTTTAGAAATAGTTATTTTGTGAAGTTACAATATACAGGGTCAAAAACAAATAAACTTGTAGTACACATGTGAACAAATTTTAATAGCCTTATTTGGATTTTACAGAAAAACACACATTTAATGTGGTGCTACTTTAAACAAAATATGTCTGGAATGAAGCATTGTTAAAACTAAGAAATTTTATGTAGGTTGCGTTGAGTCTTATTTTGCAAGAGTTGTGCAATTTACAAAAAATAAGCAAAAAATCTAAATTACCTTATACAGCTGAAATTTTGCATATATGCTAAAAATTGAATTTAGAAAAACTTTTTCTCATAACTTTTTTCGATATTTTGAGCTATAACCCCACTTTTGAATTCTTTTTGGAAAAAAATTAATGTTTAACAGATAATGCTAATCACGTGAATACTATTTTTTTTTGTTAATTTTCATCTCGATTGAAGCAGAAATTGTTGCCAAAGACAAATTTCGAATAAAGCTATTAGTAAAAAAAATCCCATATGATGCGGACTTTACTGATCACACTGTATACAGAGTGACGCACCACATTTCCGTCGGTTCATATACAGAGAGCGACAAAAATATTTTTAATAAGGGATGTGTAGATATATTGAATCATAATTTAAAATTATTGTAGGGTATACAGAGTGAATAAAAAAGTTTTACACAAAAGTTGTCAAAATTTAAACGGAATGCCCTGTATATTATTGCATATTTTGGTAGCGTGGACCAAATAAGGATAAGCTACTGTTATGTTTCTTATACCTAAGACTTTTTTTGAGATATTTAAATATTCTTGAAATATTTAACTATTCTTGAAATTGTAGATCTAAATTTAAGAGTTGTGCTTACAGATTCAAGCTAGATGTTTTAAATTGTTTTTTTTTTAGTGAAATAGTTACAATTTGTTGTAAATAAAACTATCCCAAAAAATTGTATAGGGCTGACAAAAGCTTACATTTTCTTTGTATTATCATTAAAGCCTAACAACTTTCTTATTTTAAATGGAACATCCTATATTTACATAATATCGAATTTATATTCTAATTATAACAATTTTTAAATTAATTATATTAATATATTAAGGTTCCCTTTCCCTATCTTTTATAGTATTTTAATAATTTAACATTTTTAATTTTAGACATATATTTTTCGCAATTTATTTTTGAGAAGTATGCGATGACGAAGTTGACATTGTAATTACTTACATAGATGATATGTAATCACTAATTAGTTTAAAAAAATAGTCATAACTAGGTTAACAGCAAATACACACTTTATGAAAGAGATAACAAACCTAAAGCGAACTCTTTTCTGAAATGACTGTTTAACTTTAATTAACATCTTTGGTGTTATAGAACGAAACGCTGGTAATATTTATTCCTTCATATTTTCAGGTATCCTTTACGTTATATCATAAACAATATTTTTAATATAACCTCATAAGAAGGAAGGAGGACTGGTTAGATCACGAGGCCTTGCTGGCCAGTATTGTGTTCTTCCACGCTCTATCCACCTACCGGGATAACATATTTCCTAACTCGTCTTTCACGTTAACTTGGAATTGCGCACCTTTCTCGAACATTCTTCAAAAATACAGATAAATTTTGCCTAATAAATTTAAGAAACATGGCGCCGATTAAGTGGTTATCGAGAAAGTATAAACCTATCAATCGGGCTCCAGTTATTCCACCACACTAATTGACAGATCGTCTATGTTGATGATAATGTAAATTTTGGTCTACAATTTCAAGAATAGTTAAATATCGCAAGAACGGCTTGTCTTAGGTAAATGAAACATTATTTACCCCATGTTAAAAATATGCAGTAGTCCCATTTAAACTTTGGTGTGGTGTTTTGGCAGTTTTATACCTACTAAGCGCAGATGCTTCTAATATTAATAAAATAATGTATATCAAACTGTTGTATTTTGAATATTTTCATTTGTATATAGTTTTAAAAATGTGACGACTTTGGCGAAAAACTTTTAATAATTTGTGTTTTTATGTGTTTAGAAATTGATATTGTTAGAAAATACTGATGAAGACCAAGAAATAGGGTCGAAACGTTTGTAAAAAACAATAAACCATCTATGAGGAAATAAATTAATTTATATTCCACTGACCGAACCGAATGCCCAAGAAAGGAGAAATATATATATATATATATATATATATATATATATATATATATATATATATATATATATATATATATATGTAACGTGGACAAAATTTCCTATCCATCAGAAAGAATAATATAAGAGATAGAATCACATCTAGAGGTCATTTGTAGGTCAAATATCCTCATACCTTGAATGAACCGATAATTCGGGTACTTTAGAGTAATGGAGAAAAACTTTTCTACAATAGTTTCTGGAAATCAAACTGTGTATGTTAAGGTGACCTTAAGTTTTACCTTATCTTGACCTTGAAGGTCATATCAAGGTTATAATATTTTTTTAATGGGATCCCATACTATTCATCCCGAAAACGGAGATAGCGAAATATTTTACGGTCGGATATAAACTGGAAATGACTTCGAAGGTCAAGGTCAAGGCCATTTCAAAGGTAAATATCAAAAAATTCCGAAATGGCAGGATATCGGGGGCTGTTTAAGGCTTAGGGGAAAATTAGAGCATTGGAGGTTTGGATGATAGTGAAAAATTTTTACATGAGACCCCCTCTTGGACCTCGCGGGACATTCATAATGTGAAACTGCGAAAATTCCGCCAAACTAGGACAACTAAGGAAAAAAAAATATTTTTTCACTTCCTTTATTTAAAAAAATGACCTCGAAATGACCTTGAAAATAGGCTTGAAAGTCACATTTGTCAAGGACGTCGAAACTTGTGCATTTCATCTAGAATTTGTTGAAGGCATCTTCAACGTTTAATATGCTCAGAAAATCACTAAAATTCGTCAAAAGAACTTCGAGCGGCTTTTTAAACAGTTGAGCCTTCTTAGAACAGAATAACAAATTAAAATGTCATTTCTGACGTGAAATTTTCCGTTCTTTTCGAATGCGATGCCAAAAATAGAGTTTCCATTAAAAGAAAACGAACTCGACCTGCACTGAGCTTGAAAATTTACCCGAATGTGAAGATGGTCTAGGTCGGTCACACCTTTGCATCTTATCCACCTGTTAAAAGTACCTTATTCCCAGAGACAATTTTCAATTGAATCAAGTCGTTCGGATTTATTTTGCCTTATCGTTTGAATTCTTTCACTCTCATCCAAACCCCCAGGACCCTAAATTTCCCCTAAGCCTTGAACATTCCCTTTAGATTTTTTAATATTCGGGATCAAAAGTATGGGGTTTTATTTAAGAAATTATCATGACCTTGATGTGACCTTCAAGGTCAAGATCAAAGTCAAATTTAAGGTCAGCTCAACATACACGGTTTGATTTGCAGAAACTTTTGTAGAAAAAGTTATATATATATATATATATATATATATATATATATATATATATATATATATATATATACATATATATATATATATATATATATATATATATATATATATATATATATATATGTATATATATAGATGTAGAATGCTTGGGTACAGGATTTCCGGTATTTATTATTTTTTTAGCACATGTATATACTTTGAGGGGATTGCCCAATCCCCTCTTCCTGGATCTGCCCTTGAAGATGCGCGACATTTTGTTTCCGATCTAGCCATTATATAGGTGTACAGATCTTCATTTAATCAGACAATAATAATAACAAAATAGGAATATTTAATATTTCTTGATTTTAAATGGAATATCTTAATTTAAAACGCTGATTGAAAGGAATGAAAATATTCCTTGAAGTAAAACAAGTATTTCCTCTTGATTTAGAAATAACTGTTTTATATCGAGAAAACAAGAAATCCTAAAACCATTTTTTTTTGGTGTATATATCCCTAAATTTTTGTGCGAATAAATTATTTATATTAACAAATCGGAACAAAACTACATATTAATTTTAAAAAAATAATAATATGTCATCTAATAAATAACCACTCTCTACAAAAGCCCACCTAATTATGGCATCATATTACACACAATAAAATTTGTCTATTTATAAAATTTATTGTAACAGTCATATTAATGGCATAAACGACCTAAAGATAAATTGCAGTAACTAACGATAATTTTTTTTAATAGGCGCAACAACAATTAAATAAAATTAAAAATATTTTTTATGTACATTAATTATACTAGCTTTGCATTCAAATGCTTATAATGGTAATATGTGTTGTGAGTTTATAAAGTAAAATAAAAAACAAACTTTTTAAAAAATAACTTAAATAATAAAGAGTTTAATTGAATTTTTACTATTTTTATAATCTGTTTATTTATTTATTAACCAGTAAGGTAAGTTCAAATATATTTTACCTAATTTAATAGATTTAAGGCTCTCGCGTCCCTTATACGCACTTCCTCCTCCCCAATAGAAGAAATTAAACATATATATATATATATATATATATATATATATATATATATATATATATATATATATATATATATATATATATATATATATATATATTCTTGAACCGTTGATATTTATTTTTGTTATTTTCTTGGGATTAGGTTCATGTTTAAAATGTATTTTTCACAACAAAACATTTCAATTTTGAGATTTCGTCAAAACTACTACTAAAATTTTTCTTTAACTTCCTCACACTGTACATAGAGACTTTTTCGAAAATAAATATGGTGTTTTCAATATGACGGCTAAAACGTAAAAAAATTAAATTCGTCTCTAAAAAAGGTTAAGAATCCCATCTTAAATGAGCAATTTTTTATATACGCTTACTTACTCTGTGGATGTCAAAATTCAGAATAATAAAAACAATATGGAGCCTAAAACTTCGAAAAGCTCTCATTTTCTTTGGAACCAGTTGAAAATTGCTTTGAATTATGATTCTGATTCACCCAAATTGAGCCATTATTTATATAAGCTGATGATCTTTATTGTGTGTATCAAAATTCAATATGATGGATTCAATATGGAGGTTAAAACGTCGAAAAGCTGAAATGTTTCGCGGAAATATGTTGAAAATCGCCTCGAATTAAATTTAAAAAAAAAAAAAACAACTTAACTAGCCTACATATTGTATACGCTTATGCGCTTCAGTTAGGTAGGATATGGTTTGTTGTACACAGCTGATGGCGCGTGGATCTCACATCTCCCCGGTTATATGAGTTATAAAACTTGCATAGAGTGTATGGTCTAAGATTCTGCGGTTTGAGGTTTACTCAAAAAGATTCATGGGCTATAACAGTTTATTTGAATTACACAGGACGACAAAATTTCTCCTAACATCAGATCCAAAAAGGAGATTATACTGTTCCGAAGGTTTTTAACTCGATGAATCCGAATTTGACTTCCAGCTATGGTTATTGAGATATCCTAACCTAAAACTGCAAAGAAATCTGGTCTGTGTTATATTGGAAGTTATGTTTCAGCGTAGCATGAAACTTTTCAACATGACACAATAGGGCATCTGAAAGTACCAGTTGTTGCCTTCAAAACTCATTAATAATATTCTATGCCATACATACTTAGTGAGAAAATAAACCTCCTTCCGACGCCTATGACAAGGATTAAAATACTTTTTAACACTTCACACATCCAAATATCTATTGTTATCCAACCCAAATTGTCCATTATTATAGACCGGTATTTCTGATTATAAAATTTCAAACCCATTCCTACGCAAAATATATGTCTAACAGATTTTGTCAAAGACACCGGACTAAAGAACACAGGTAGTTTGCTAGGAAAAAAAACGGTAAAAAATGATTTATTACTCGCTCTAGTTCTTGAATATACTATAGTACAAGAGGCAAAATCGGGTCTATTTTCCTGAACTCAAAGATCTTGGGGGGGGGGGGGCGATCGCCCCCCCCCCTTGGATCCGCGCCTGCTTTAACCTCTTTTTTGTGAATTGCCTTGGCATCAGCTATCTTTAAAAGTTTAGGAAAAGAAACAGTACTAAAAGTTAAATTAATTATATGCACTAGCGAAATTGCTACTATGGCAGATGTGGCCTTTAAAACAGAGACTGAGATTTAATCATTACCAACAGATTTCAAATTTTTTTATCTATTAATACTATTAATAATTTCCTGATGGTTAGTTGATCTCAGAAATATTACATCTTTACTTATTTTAACCTTTTTAAAGTTGATATTGGAGTTAACATTAACACAATGGCATGCATTTATCAAATCAGGATTCATGTGATTTAGTACATCAAGAGATTCTGAAATTTTTTTGGTAAAACTGATTAAAATTGTTAAATTATTTTTGTTCTGATCTATAAAATTTCAAGCAGCCTTAGAGTTAACAGTAGTCTCTTTAATATAGCGTTGATTGCTCAACTTTGTTGCCTTATGTATGACTCTTTTTAATATTCTGGCATAATTGTTGTAATATTCTAGGGTGACTCCTCTTTTGTTTTTCCTATAGCAAAAAGTTCTTTTTTCGGATCCATCTTAACTTAATATTTTTTTCAGCAAACACTCGATTTCGTAAATTTATTAATCTATTATGAAATATATTGTAAACAGCATTTATATCATCATTGTCCAGTACGTCATCCCAATTTACCATCTATAATCCTTCCCGAAATTGTATCAGTCGAACAGCAGAAAAAATTATTTTCCTAATAATTACGTCATTACTATTTCTGGACAACTTAACATTGCAATCAAACATTTGGAGTATATGATCCAAAACAGTTGAATAATTGATTATATATTATCTATGAATGAAGAAGTTGTTTTTGTTTATCTTGTCGGTTCATGGATGAATTGCTAAAAATTATTTAGGTTTACAAAATCATACTATATTTGAGAGTTTGTACCAGATTCCAATAAATTAATTTTCACATCTCTGGCAATAACAACCCTATATTGTAAACTAACATGACTCAAAATATCCTCAAATGTTTCAAAGAATATCTTAGCATTTCCTGGTGGTCTAAATATACAGAGCACTAATACTTTGTTTAAAATGTCTGCTGCCGCAGCACACTCCAAGATTTCTGCTTTACTGTATGACCATTGACTAAATAAACACAAGAATTTCAGCGCTTATGAACGCCTTGGTAACTATTTTTGCTATTTTTGGCGAGAGCGCAAGATGAGAAATTTCCAAGTATTAAATCCAACTCATTCAATAAATTTTGTAATAGTAAAGAATAGTAAAAAAACAAGACATGAGAAGATGCAGTGTTGCCGTGTTGGATAGTAAATCTAAAATAAGAGTATATAAGTTTTTAATCCCTTCGTTTATAATTGATTTAAATTTACAAAGCAAATATTGCCATGAATCAGACGATCATTTTATATTTATATTGTTGAGTTTTTATGTATATGAAACAGTACTATATATTATCCATTTAGATTTAACAGGTAATAACTTGAGTTTTTGGAAATGTAAAATATGAAAAGGAGTTTCTAAGTTCAAACTGTATATAAATATATATATATATATATATATATATATATATATATATATATATATATATATATATATATATATATTCTTTATTTATGTAGGCCGATTACTCCGGAACATCTGTTCCGATTTAAATGAAATTTTGGCGTTTTGTTAAGGATATTTCTGCAGTAGTCCCATATCATTTTGGTCAAAATTGGTTCAGTAAAATCCAAGATGGCGCATAAACAATTTAATTTTGTCCAATTTTCTCCAGAACTGATATGGGAGAGTTTTCTGGCTCGCACATACCGAATTAATTTTTTTTAATTCAAAATAGCGGACTAAATATTTTATATTTCTTGATTTTGTCCAAAACTGGTACTGGGTGAGTTGTGAGAGTATAAAATACGAAAAGAAAATTATTTTTGAAAAATTTAATATGGCGAACTAAAAATTTAAAATCCCTCGATTTTCCGGAAAATTGGTACTGGGTGGTTTTTGAGTAAGCAGATTAAAACTTTCAAATACTTTTCTTTAATTCAATATGAAGGTCTAAAAATTTCATATTTCTCTAATTTTGTCCAAAATTGAAAATGGTTGTTTTTGGGAGCGTAAATTATAGCTTTAATAATATATTTTTCGGATTCTTCTAAAAATGGGGGGGGGAACATTACGGTAAAGTAAGTTCTACAAAGTCAATAGGCTAAATGAAATATGTCAAACTAAAAATGTACATATCTCAAGTTTTTTCAAAATCGGTATTGGGGGATTTTGGAGACGTAAATTAATAATCAAAAATTAATTTCTTAAAATTCAAGACACAGGATTTAAGACGAACTAAAATTTTATTTTGTCCAATTGTATTTAAGACTGGTATTTGAGAAACTCGCAGAATTAAAAGATTTTTGAATTTCCGGATCTGTAAAATCTTCATTATTTACATGATAGGAGCATACCACATGTTTCTTATTCAGAGACCTTGGAGACAATTCCTTCGCTAGGAAGGAACTCATACACAAAAAGGGGAAACGTCGAGATCAGGTATTGCAGAACACTCCTGGGATAAACAACACCATATAAAATGATCTGAGGCTGCGGCAATATATATGGAACCCAATATGAAAAAAAGAAAATGTATAGAAGCAGCGTACATTAAAAACAATATGGAATCTTCAGTAAACCGAGTGTTGAGATACCTAATCTTTGGCAACCACTACTTTGTAACATCAAATCATTGAGGTGTGTACAGTGAAGCGAAACGTTGCGCTTCAATGGACACAGTCCCTATATAAGTTCGTAGTCTTAAGACAAAACATTTAGTTTATACTTGATAACGATTAGAGATATAACCTAATCGAAACGTCGTAAAAATAAAAATAAAGACAATGCAAGTCCGGCCGCATTTTAGCCATTGGAGTAACAGTCTTGTGTTTATTTGGTCAATGGTGTGACAAAATAAATTGTTCTATTTTAAAATTGTAAGTCTCTGTCTCGGAAACAATATAACGTGATAACATTTTTATACTTGTATAACATGATAATTGGTACGTCAATCGACAATAAAAAAAAATAAGAGTTTCCGGTTGCATAAATAATTATGTTATTTTTAATATGTAAATAATAACAATATTTAATGATGAAAATAATTCTAAAAATCCCTTTTTTGTTGATAATAATTATAAACTTTGCATTTGTACTAATTTCCAACACTTAGAAATATTCAAAAAATTTATTACAAGCAGGAAAACTTAATGGAAAATTAAATAAAAATATTTGTGTCTCTCAAACATAAAAAACCCTCTCCCACAGAGGATAAACAAGGTTCAAACGAATGTATTGTTATTTAAATCTACTGGTATGATCGAATGATCTAGTTTTGCAGAAAATTTAAAAATGCAAAAATAAATATATTGTTTTTTTATTACTATTCCAGCAACAACGGGGTACTTTGTTTATTTTCGGGAGACACTTACCCATTCCAGATTTTTATCTCTAGGTTTTTATCCTGTTCATACATAGTATAGTACATACCATTATAACAATATTATAAGGAAAAAACTGGCCAACCAGAAGATCCAACTTTATAACAGCTAAATCAGGTTTAAAACTTCTTAGTGTGTTATACTTTGTCCATTTTCATTTTTCTATATTTCGTATGAATATCCCTTTATTGGGGACAGAATTTAAGGCAAGACTATACTATCCTGTAAAGATTTCAATTCACACTGTATTTTTTAGATAAAATATGACTATCTTTCTAAAGAGAACAAAATTAATCCAGACAATCGTATTTTTATTGTTAATGTTGTTAACGATTGGTGTCATCAGAAAAACAGCAGATGAAAGTAACTACAGTGAGTTGAGTGGCTTAATTTTAGTAAATGTAAGTATTTAGGACTAATCAATCGAATATATATACATATATACATATATATATATATATATATATATATATATATATATATATATATATATATATATATATATATATATATATATATATATATATATATATATATAAATATATACATTTGAGATGCAATAGCAATACTCCACCCGGTGGGAGGTCGGCGAAGCCGCGTTCAATGTTGCACACTTCCTTCCAATCTGTCCTTTGCATAAACAGGTGCATGTCGGTATCCTGATGAGTCTAGTAAGAGACGAAAAATGTACCTCTGTCATATCACTGTAACAAGGGGGGTAATTTTTGACTTTCTTCTCGGTGTGGTGGTACAGCTAGGCCATCATCTCGATGGTGGTGGAATAAAATGAATTGTGTTTTGTAGCAATTTATTCAAACTGTACATCCTCTAATACAGGAAGGATATGATGGAACAAAGTTTGCATTTACTGTTCGCATTTAATTAGTCGTACGTTTACTGACTGTAATTTCAACACTACAACAGCATAATGTGGATATAACCACTGCTATTGCATCTCACATGGAGGAATCCGTGAAAGCCGCATTAACATATAGACGCTATCCGGCGAGAGGTCGGCGATGCCGCGTTCAGTGTTGCATACTTCCTTCCGATCTGTCCTTTTCAGAAAAAGGTGCATGTCGGTACCCTGATGAGTCTAGTAAGAGACGAAACATGTACCTCTGCCGTATCACTCTAGCAGAGAGGGTAACTTTCTTTTCGGTGCGGTGGTACAGGTAGGCCATCATCTTGATGGTAGTGGAATAAAATGAACTGTTTCGTAGCAACTTATTTAAACTGTGCAACCTCTCACACAGAAAGGATATGATGGAGCGAAGTTTGCATTTACTGTACGCATTTTACTTCATAGATATATATATATATATATATATATATATATATATATATATATATATATATATATATATATATATATATACAACAAGGGGAGAGCCGACTAAAATATTTTCAAGAAGACGGCACTTCCGGCTATACAGTATTTTTGCTTTGATGGATCCAAAGTTCTTGAAGATTTCTATAATCCTTTAAACAGTTGGTGGTGTTGATTTCTGTTCCTGCGGATATCGGATCGCGAATGTATCACATATTCTTGAAATAAGTCACATTCTCCATAAATAAGTTTAAATAATCTTCATGTATGTAATTTAATGGCCCCAGAATTATTATTATTAATGAATGTCAAATGGCAAGGAATAGTAACAATTTTATAGGGTGCGAATATTTTATTTTCTCCATGCCTCGCCGTCATGGCCAACTAATAATAAAACTTAAAAGCCGTATAGCATTTTTACAATCGAAAAATGTTGAATTACCAGTATTTTGAAAACTATAAATTTTTGGAATATACAACCTTATACAAAATTACCCTTATTTTTAATGTTTAATATGATAATATTATAAAAATAGGTCCTTTCTATTTGGAAAAATTGACTTTAGACGATTTTTTAAATCTAATTTTTATTCTTTTTTGATTACTCGGTACTAATAATTTTCAAAATATCATAAAAAGACTACTAAAGTCGATCTTCGTCTACAAGAAAACTAACCCAAATTAAATAATAAAGACTTCCTTATAGTAAAAATTTATAGTTAAGTTTTAGTCCGCAAACGTCACTTTTGACATAGAAATTTAACATTATACATGAAATATGTCTATAATTTTACGTAGAAATAAAAAATGCAATAATATATAAGGTGTTCAATTTAAAATAAGCAAGTTGACATCTACTTCCGGTATAAGTGAAAGTGCCACCACCTTGAAAATATTTCAGCTTGCTGTCCCCCATGCACGTCGGTACACTGTCAAATTTTCAAATTCTTCGTAATTATAGTTTTCCCACAATCGATCGATAAATTTCCCGGAAAATCACCCTGTATATATATATATATATATATATATATATATATATATATATATATATATATATATATATATATATATATATATATATATATATATATATATGTCGTATTAACGTTTTTTTTTTAAATTTTATTTTTAATTTAAATTTACCGAATTTCTTCTTAGTTTTCTCCAAGGATCTCTTTCAACTACCTTTCGCAATTTTAACTATTTTTCAATTCTAACGAGACGTCACTTCAGGAAACGTGGTGGTTCGTTTCCGAGAGGATTAATTTATTTTCAGAATTTCCGCATTGTCAACTATTTGTGTAAAACCGAAGTTTTAACACAAATCAGGGGTTGTTGGTGAAGTCCCGCCAAACCTCCCGACTAGAATAAAAACTTTAGCCGCCTCACCTTTCTTCTAATTCACCGGGATAGAAGGGGAATGAGTGAAGCTCAGAGTTAACGAAAATTAATGAACTTTTATTTTACACTTCTAAGGGACGAGCCAATTAGGAAGAGGTTATCAAGTAACGCTCGTCCTTGACTCCTAGTTAACTTTTATTCATTTTTTTTTTATTCAGTACTGTTTTCCGCAAATCAAGTTCAGGATTATTTCACTCTCCACTGTCACGTTCGGGTTTTATTTGTCAAGATCGGTATTCATAACTTTATAGCCAACACGAAGTTGACTGTTAGTCGCAATGTCAATATCAGGTTTTCTCCCCTTTGTCACGTTCTGGTAATAATGTTTAAAATCAGGACGCGTTTTACGGGATTACTAAACCCTTCAGAACTGGCAAGAAATATTTTGTTGTTTAGCTTTGTCGAGCATTATACTCGACTCGTAGCTCTTCTTAAACCAAACGTAGGATCGCTTTGATTTATTGGCAAGACCCTAACTAAACAAGATTTAGTCTCCGATTCCCGAATTATTTACCTCTCCCGTGAATGTAAAAATTCGTATGCGCCATTAACCTCGCCTTTTTATCGACGGTAATTTTAATTTCTATTTTAGTAATGTAAGACACGTGCACGTTCTTTACTGTCAGAAGAATTTATGTTGTCCAAGACAACCTACTTTAAGAACCACGAATTGTCCTAATAAGGGAACAATCTCGTGACCCCCGAGAGCTAAACTCAATCGGAAAAATGACAAGTTGACTCTAAGAGAGCAATCCGTAATGTCCTTAATTACGCAGCTGTCTTTTCGCTTTTATAGCAATAATGACGTCGCATTCTGAATTCGGGGAAGCACCGAATCAAACCTCCACCGTGCCGTTTATTCTCTGGGTTTCCCTGCAATCGAAGAATTGTAGTTTTAGCACTGTATGCTGTATTATTTAGATTATTTTATTTAGGGAGTTTTGGGGCAATATTAAATCTGAAATTTAATATTTTGTCGTAAAATAAGCGTGTATTAACAACAATACATATATATATATATATATATATATATATATATATATATATATATATATATATATATATATTATAATCAGTTCTCAGCGAGTAACGAGACGAAACGCTCTTGAAAATGTCAAATGAGATTTTGGCGGAACGTCGTGAAAACGATTTTTTGAACGAACGTATTGAAATCCGGAATAACCAAACGATATAATATATATATATATATATATATATATATATATATATATATATATATATATATATATATATATGTATATATATATATATATATATATGTAAAATAAAATAGAATCAAATATTGGCGAAGCGGACGTGAAAATTTGTCAATCTACATGATTCTCGTGTTAAAAAGTGCGGAGCACTCCAAAAATATGGAAAAACTCCGGGTCCGACAGATGGCGACAGCGCTGTTTCGTCCTAATATGGGACTCGTCAGGCCACCGCATTCGGTACAAACCATCATCTCGCCTTTGCATCCTATAAACCTGAGTTTAAAATCAAAAAACAGCAAACAAGACGACAAAGGCGACATCTCGATGGTCCACTTGATAACACAAGAACCACACAGATTAACAAAGTTTGTAAAATAACCGCCATATGGTTACGCGACGGAGAATTAAAACAGAAATATGTAAAAATCGAGTACACGAAACGTGCTGCCCAAAGGATAGGGGTCACATTTTTCGGTACTGGCAACCAAGCCTACTGCTCATTTTAGCAGCCAAAGCCACGTGTCGCACCAAACGATCCCACCATGAGAGCATCATTTAGCGTGTTTCAAAACCAAACAAGTAAATAAATAAATAGATAAGTTTTTGTCCGTGTAATTTAAAATAAAATAGAATCAAATATTGGCGAAGCGGACGTGAAAATTTGTCAATCTACATGATTCTCGTGTTAAAAAGTGCGGAGCACTCCAAAAATATGGAAAAACTCCGGGTCCGACAGATGGCGACAGCGCTGTTTCGTCCTAATATGGAACTCGTTTGACGAATCGGACCCGGAGTTTTTCCATATTTTTAGAGTGCTCCGCACTTTTTAACACGAGAATCATGTAGATTGACAAATTTTCACGTCCGCTTCGCCAATATTTGATTCTATTTTATTTTAAATTACACGGACAAAAACTTATCTATTTATTTATATATATATATATATATATATATATATATATATATATATATATATATATATATGTAAAGGGTGAAGCACCACTTATTCGTCGGTCCATATTCAGAGAACGATAAGTATACACAGGGGCTCAAAAAACAAGGTTCACTCCAAATTTGTCAAAATTTAAATGTATATTAATTGCATATTCTAATAGCTTGGGCCAAATAAGGGTAAGTTACCATAACTTTCTTCGGATGCCCTGAAATTTGCAATGTTACCATCAGTTCATAAAAATAAACGAACAAATTTTTCCAGATTTTGGAACTAAAATGTTAATAACCGTAATTTAAATTCTGTTTTAGGAATCTTCACCGGATTATCACTTTATCCGAACTAATTTTTTCAATGCTTCAGAGGGATCATGGCAGAATATTAGTGATATTACTGAAACTGAGTACGTCAGAAAAGTACAAAAGGAAACGAGGCATGTTTATAGAAAGTGTAGCTCGAGATAAAATTGAGGGTAAAAATCGACGGAGTGGTATTCCACCAATCAATCGTTGATGGAACTAAATATCCGACATATCTTCGTGTTGAACCAGAGCATAGCTTGCTAGATATTTATAATTTTATTTAATGGCAAAACGCGAAACATTATTTATATGTCACGTAAATTAAGAGAAATAAAATCACTTGGCCGATAGCTCTCTACTGTCTATCTACATTAATATATATGTTCATATTTTCTGCGTGGCGGCTACCTATTGAACACATTACAAGACAAGTCCTCAAATGTATTTAACAGGACGTGTTGTATGTCTGTTTACAACTTTTAAATAACTTCTGTTAGGTTCATAATTAATTTGAGACAAGAAAGTTGGGGACTAATGGGGAATACCACTGCAATCGTGCAAAAGCTTAAAAATATTACCATTACCATGCAACCATTTAAACATCATGACGTGAAATTTGTACATTGAATAGGAATAGTCATTTTTTGTAGATTTTGGGTCGCTGAATTCTAATTCGGTCTAACCTAAAAGGGCAAAAAATTCGATTTTAGTCTATATTTAAGGTTATGTATCATCAAGACATTTTTTTTCTCAAAAAGCTCTAGATATAATCTTAAAGTATAAGTCTTACTCTTTCAAATACCGCTAAGTTTGTATAAATATTTTTCTTTTCCTTGCAGAAATTCATCTTTGAAAATTTCAAATTGCATGCATTTTTTAAGTTTTAGAGACCTTTACCATTCGTGACTGATAAGGTTTTAACCGACAATTCTGATAAATCATAAATGTTTTAACGCTATCAAAGCATCGCTTAATCCAATTTTTTATTAGTTTTGCAAAACTTAAATTTTTCGTTTATATGATTGCAGTTTCTAAACTATTTATATTTAACCAACAATAAATACTTCTCACGCTACATTGGTCATATGCAATTAATGCAGTGCGTCCTGTCTAGTGTATAGGGTTATGAACGTCAACCCTACTTTTAGTTTAGTTTTTGTTTTTTTTTTCTTAATATAAGAATACTGGCTGAATGTATATTGCTTTGTATTCTTTGAACAATACGGTAATTATATATTGTATTATGCACAATAAAATCTATTATCAGATTTACCAGCCAAACGGCTTCGCACTCCCTCCAGGGAATATTAACTCATACCAGGTATACAAAGATACCAAAAGTATGAAGCTCTGTGGGAACCCTTTCCATGTTATTGGGTCCTAAGAGACTTGGTCTGCTGTATTTCCTACGAACTTTCGGAAGGTTCGCGCGGTTGCCAGGAGAGTTGCTTTTTGCGTTGGTTTATACACATCCTCACTAAGGCCCAGTCCCTTGATGTTCTGCAGGACGCTCTTTGGTATCACTCCTGTTGTTGACAGTATTATGGGAATCGTTTGGACGCTGTGCATTGCCCATTGTCTTCGGATTTGCACCTCCAGATCTCTGTATTTGGTGATCTTCTCGTTATATTTTGGCCTTAGATTGTTGTTGTTAGGTTCAGCAATGTCGATTAGTGTAGTTCGCCTAGAAATTTTATCTATTAGTATAATGTCTGGTTTATTATGAGCAACTGTCTGATCCGTCAGAACCATTCAGTCCCAATATAAGTTGAACTGGTTGTTCTCAAGAATAGGCTCAGGATTGTACTTGTAATAAGGCACTTTTCCTACCTGTAAGAGGTTTAAGTTTTCTGCTACCTCTTGGTGGAGTATCTTAGCGGCTGAGTCGTGTCTTTCCTTATACTCGGTTGCAGCAAACACTTGGCATCCTCCAGTTATATGCTTTATTGTCTCTGATGTTCGACAGCCATATCTGCATTGGTCATTTTCTATTGAGGGATCTCTAGTGATGAACTTCCGATAGTTCGTCGTCGGAATAACCTGGTCTTGGATAGCTAACAAGAAGCTCTCCATTTCCGGAAACATCTGTCCTGAAATCAACTAGTAGTTCGACACTGAGTTGTCGACATTTTTCTGATTGACCTCATTTGGATGTCATCCATAATGTGGCTTCTGTAGCCAGGCTTGCAACTTCTCTTGGTCTGTTTGGTAGTGAAAAGTAGAATCTTATTCCCTGAACTGTAGCGGCATTGAATCGTCTGCCTCGCATATTGCTCGATGTAGTGTGGAAGAGTCTGCTAACCTGTGGAAATATGAACGTAAGTTTATTATTTGTTGGTCGAGCTGCTGGCCAATATACACCAAACCTCCTCTTCCTTGGTGTTGGAAGAATTATAAGTTCAATAGCACTCCGAGGGTGATGTTTTTATCCTTTTGTTAGGAGTGTCCTTATTTTTCTTTGCAGGATTTGGATGTCCGTCCTGCTCCATTTTACAATTCCAAAAGAGTAGCTCAGCGCAGAGCAAGCATACATGTTGAGTGCCTTAAACAAATTTCTACTATTTAAGTTTGTTCTTAATACCCGCCTTACCCTCCTGACAAAGTCGGTTGTCAATTCGGCTTTTATAGTGCGATGGTCAATTCTTTTAACCTGTTTCATACCTAAATATTTGTATGTTTGGTCTGCCTCCATTGCAGCTATAGTTTCACCGTTCTGCATTTCAACAGCACCTGGTTGTATATTTCCTTTAACGATGTTCAAAATACGGCACTTGTCAAGTCCAAATTGCATTCCGATATCCCCGGAGAACTCTTCTACAATTTTAAGTATTTGTTCCAGCTGATTTCTGGTAGCAGCCATCAGTTTAAGATCATCCATGTATAGAAGATGATTCAATCTTACTACCTCTTCGTTGTTATTTTTAATACTAAAGCCGTATCTGGTGGAGTTTAAAAGGCGTGTTAGTAGGTTCATTGCAAGACAGAACCCGAATGGGCTAAGTGAATCTCCCTGAAATATTCCCCTTCGTATCGCAATGATGTTAGTTTCGATGATGTCGCTGGATGGCACTTGCATTTGGATCCTAGTTATCCAGGTTGATATGATGCGTTCTAAAAAGGAAACATAATTATTATCGACTCAATACATTCTCAACACGTTTGGAGCCACTCATGTGGCACTGAGTCGAAGGCCTTCTTATAATCCACGTAGGCAGCAAAGAGGTTTCTTCGGTTGGTACAGGCTTAGTTACATATGACAGAGTCAACAATCAATTGTTCCTTGCATCTCATTGCTTCTTTCGTGCATCCTTTCTGTTGAGTTGCAATGATGTCATTTTGCTCACAATGTGAATGGATGCGTTGGGGCAAACAGGAGGTGATCACCTTATACAGTGTGGGTAGACTGGTGATTGGCCTATACTTAGCTGGGTCATGTGTGTTGTGTTGGTCCTTTGGTAGGAGGTACGTAATACCTTCGGTCAAGAACAATGGCATTTTTACTGGTTTAAGAAAAACATCATTAATAAGATTGGCCAGCTGACGGTGCATATACCAGAAGTTTTTGAGCCAGTAGTTCTGGATCCCGTCGAGACCTGGAGCCTTCCAATTATGGGATTCCTCGATTATTCTTGAAATTTCCTTGGTGGTAAATGGCTCAAACAGCATCTGGCTGTAGTTGGTTTTCCCAGAACTCTTCTACTTGTCCTCTATTGGGATATCTATTATCTGCCATATTAGGTGGAGAGTTTTTTTATTATTGTTATTAATATTATTAAAAAGAAAGAGTAAAGTTTAAGTAGCTTAAGAAATTACTCCAATCTTAATTTCTGAAACAGTTTAAGGAACAAAATCATTTTTAGGTCCAAAGTTTTGGCATTTTCTGCATTTTTGGATAACAGATCTAAAGACAGGATTATTAATTTACTTGCCGTAGCAAGAACTGGGAAAAAGTATAGAAAAGATATATGGTGTAAATTTTGGTATGGAGTATATGATAGTTACTACACAATAAGAATAAAAGGAAATCTTAAGGTAAGATTTATTTTAATTTTGGTATTGTTAATAGTTGTTTTTGTATTTAAAATTCATTTACGGTCATGAAATAGATGATGTTTCAAGATGCCTTATTATCAACCAAGCTCAAACTTAGGCCCTTTAATTCAGCCCAATCTCTGTTTTTCTAAAGAAAATATGTTTTTAAAAAACATATTTCAATTTTGTAATCTTTCCAAAAATATAATTTTCACAGAAAAAATTGGATCGCCTGTTAGCAACTAGACCCAGTTTAAAAGTTAAATCTTTTTAGTAAATTTGGCCGTTAATGTTTTAGCTAATATCTGAACATTGGAATCTTCCTTACAGTGCTTACTATGTACGTTGTCCTCTTAATAGTGACTTACCAGTTCCCGATTCAGTTAGTTTAGTGACTAACGCTGAAGAAGTTCCAAAAAACTTATTTAAAGTGATAGTTAATTTTGAAAAACCAGCAACATGGGATATATTTAATTTGCCTTCAACATTTAAAAATATGGCTGTCTGTGTTAAACCATTGCACTATGATTATAATAAAGTAAGTATTCAATTATTTCTAGACCTGATATATGTTCGGATTTCGCCAGGACCGCGCAGGTTTCTATTATACTTTTCGAATATAAAAAGTGGCCAGGTTTACAGAAAATTAAATTATAAAAATTTTAAAAATAATTAGTTACTCTAATCATAGAAACAAAACATTATTCGTTAGTTGGTATTATAAAACATGTCCTCCCTCTCTGGATTTTTTTGCTATTATTATGTATTTTGTGTTGCTGAAACAAAATTTGAATTTCAGTTTTGGTTAGCACACCAATTTCTGTATTAAAAAGAAATAGAAAAATTTAGAAGATTAAAATAATCTTCTAGGAAAAAAATCAAATGAAAGTGTGAAAAATTTTATCTCAACTATATTACAAGCCGTGGCTTCACAAAAAAACAACAGTAAAATTTGTAATTGCCGGAATAACTATCGTTTCACAAAGGACCTATACCACACAACTTGAAACTTAGCGGAGTGACAAATTTATGAAGAACGCCGATTTTTAACTGACTTATAAAAGAAGAAGATTCTACACTAGACCTCTGTGAATGTGTTATTTTTGTATGTACGGAACGGCGGAATCCATTTGAATAAAATTTTTTGCATCATGTTCAGGAAGTTTCTGCGGTGGTTTCATATTATTTTGGCCGAAATTGGTTCAGAGAAATCCATAATGGCGCTAATGATGTGGCGGGCAAAAAAATTAATTTTGTCCGATTTTTTCCAAGTTTGATATGGGTGAGATTTCGGAATCACACATAACGAACCCAAAATTATTTTTAAAAATTCAATATGGCGGATCCAATAAAGCGCACTAAAAATTTTACATCTCTCGGTTTTGTCCATAATTGGTGTAGGGAGTTTTGAAGGTGTAAATGAATGAATGAATGAAAAAGGGGTGGTGATACTAGATCATCGATGCCTCCATTACATCCCATCATATCTGCAGGCTATTCGAGGCCGTTCGCCTTTGCGAATCCAAGCAGCCTCGTTAGTTGAACTTGCCTAACTGCGTCCGGTAACAAAACTGTATCTCCGAAATATCTCTGTCTCAGTCCGTTGGGTGCTGAGCACTCATAATCCTCTCTACTTGGCATAAATATCTCCAGGGAGAGGTTAGGTTTTAAAAGCGGCGTCATGTAGTCTGTCCGCATAGGGAGCGATGGACACTTCTCCACTGCACTTTCCCAGACACCTGAGTCGCCGCCCGTTCCAATTCTAAGATGTTCCAGGCAACTGAGACGATAAACAGTCTTCAGGGCCTCGTTCTCTATATATAAGTGAAGAGGAGGCAGGTTCACAAGGACTTCCAGAGCCCTGGTGAGAGCAGTCCTCATCGCACTCAATATTCCCACACAACTCATTCTCTGAACTTTGTCAAGTTCAAGAATGTGTGCGCTTTGTTGTACTACGTCACCATACAATAGCGGTGTACGTTATCATGGGGCGGATCACCATAGTGTTTATCCAAAATAGCACTTTAGGTATCAGTCCCCGTGTACACCCAAAGGCTCGTTTACAAGCCCAGAAAGCACATGTGGTATCTTGGTTCGAGCGCCAATATGATCATTCCAGCTCTATCGTAAGTCCAGAATTACTCCCAGGTATTTAACTGTCCTCTTAAGTTGAAGAGTCCTTCCCACCAATGTAATTGTGGGAAGCCTCCCCATTTTCCTCTTTTTTGTAAAGAGTACTATCTCGGCCTTGTCCGGATTTATTCCGAGCCCCTCCCCGCGGCACTGTCGTTCCGTGATCCGAAGGGCCCGCATCATTGGCCCCTCCAGGTCCCAGACATGGTGACCAGGGCACAAAATGACTAGGTCATCAGCGTAGGCCTGTGTATACAAACCGGAATCATTCAGTTCACTCAACAGGCTGTCCACCACAAGGCTCCACAGCAAAGACGACAGCACTCCTCCCTGTGGACAGCCCCTACTTGACAGTACTTTAACAGTTACATTGCAGACTCAGCATATATTATTCTCTTAATTAACATTGCTCTGATACATGCGGCTACCGTCGGTTCAGAGCCTCGCCGTTGCATTGCATATCGAATCGTGAGACGTATTGTCGAATGCCCTCTCGAGATCGATAAAGGTACCTAAGGCAGATCGTCCACCCAACAGCGCGCTTTCGACTTTTGTGACGAGTCGGTGTAGCGCGGCATCTGTGGATTTTCCTGCCTGGTAGGCAAATTGTAAAGGGTGTAGGGGATATTGCGCCATTATTCCTTCCTTAATGTGTCGATCCACCAAGCTTCCAGTGTCTTTAATAAGAAACTGAGCAGGCTGATAGCGCGGATTTGTGTAGTCTGTCCTTCCTACCTTAGAATTAAAGACTACTTTTGTTTCCTTCCATGCCATCGGTATGTATCCCAAGCTCAAACATAAACGGAATAGTTTCACCAGATAGCTTATTATAATATCGGAGGAATTTTATAGTACTGCTGGAAACATACCATCCTTACCAGGTGACTTGAAAGGGGCAAAAGTTTCCATTGACCATTTCACCCTTTCATATGTCACTATTGTTTTAACTAACTTGTAGTCAAGATGTAATTTACGAATTTAAAATTATTTTAAAAAATTCAATATGGCAGATGTAATATGGCGGTCTAAAAATTGTATATCTCCAGGTATGAGAGAATAGATTTTCACGAATGATTTGATATGTTTTTTTTTTCTTAACTTTTTTTTTCGTATCGCCCATTTTGGAAAGAAATATTGGCTTAAACTTTCAGTTTTGCCAGTATTTTTAAACTCTGCTACAATATAATGAAAAATTGGACAATACCGCCTTATATTAGAATGTATATTTTGCTATTTTAGATTCCTTTTGACATCATTTCTTGAAGATTTCAATTACAAATTTGCTTTTTCATCGGACATAATACGCGAAGGTGTGATCAGATTCGTTAACAAAGAAACGATGAACAACGCGTTAACACATCACATGAAAAGGCTAAAATTTTGACAGAGATTCGCAAGCAAAAATTGGGAATTCAAAATGTATGCGGTGTTATCAAATCTTCAATTCAATATTTATGAATTAAATATTATTGATAATCGCATAATATACTTTTTAAAAACGTTTTATATGTTCTTTATACAATTCAAAATATAATTTTCTTGGTTTGTAGCATTGTGATTTTCTTTCCGATATTTTTATTCCTTGCGTTCCCTGTCCCCGCAGTGGGGAGCACCTTAATACGGTCCTACTTCAGAAATCAAAATTATACAGTATTATTCACCCTAAACAGCACAGAATATTGCGGCCAAAATACGTGACTTTCAAAAAGATTTACTTTTGGGATATTTGGGGGTCAAATATAGTTACTTTTTAAAATTATTTTCATATTATAAAAGGTGTCCCAAAAACTCTGAAAGTGTCAAAGTTTTGTTTCTTTAAATGAAACCCCCTATATATTATCACATTTTTGGATTCTCCGATCAAAATAAGTGCCTGTTTTAATAAGGTTTATAGTAGCTAAACCTCAGGGGATTTTAAATAATTTGAGTTTTGACAAAATCTAATCTAATTGTCATGTTTCAAATAGTTAAGAAGTATTTCAGTTATATACTCGAAATTTACAGTGAAGTTTAACAATAAATCATATTTTGTATCCCAATTATAATAAACTTGCTATATTATACAGGGTGTCCAAAAATTAAAACTAATCAAATAAGAACTTTAAGTGGCTATAACTTGATTATTTTAAATAGAACCCTATACTTTTTGACCTACCAAAAAATGTACTTTTTAAATACCTATGGAATGCTATGAGAGTGTTCTATAGCTAAGTCTTCGCGTTTTCCCAGAATACGCCAAATAATCATTTTCTGTACTATTTTGTGTATTTTGAATCGATGTTCTAATATATCTAGTTGCCTATGAAAATATTTGCGGGGTTACAGTTTAAAAAGCGTCTCTTATCCGTATTTTCATATCTTATGGTGTTGTTGAGGCATTGTAGATAATTCCTTTTATGTGTCCCCATAAAAAGAAATCTAATGCAGTTAAGTCTGGAGATCTCGGAGGCCAATTTTGAAATCCGTCTCTCCCAATCCACCTGTTTTGAAAGTTGACATTTAAAAATTGAGGAATCTCACGATGATAATGAGGCGGAGCTTCATCCAGTTGAAGCCACATAGTTGCTATAAAGTTTAAAAAAGTCTTCTAATGATACTGAAAGTTGGTGTAAAAGAAAATCGCGAAACATCGAACCATTTAAAGGTCCTTAAAAAAGTAGGGTCCAATTAAGTATGGACCCAGTATTCCTCCCCACACATTAACCGACCACCTTTCTGGTTTCTCATAACTCTTTATTCATGCGGATTTGAATCATAATAGTAATGGAAGCTGTGTCTATTCACGAAACCATTGTTAGGAAAAGTATATTCATCACTAAACAACACATTATCAAAAAAGTGTTCATTTTCTGCCACTTTATCTAACACCCACATGCAGAATTCAATTCGTTGGTCAAAATCATTTCCGTGAAGCTCTTGACAAATGCCATAGGCAACTAGATACATTAGAACATCTATTCAAAAAATACAAAATGGTACAGAAAACGATTATTTGGCGTATTCTGTGAAAATGCGAGAATTTAGCTACAATACCCTTATACCATTCGACAGGTATTTAAAAGGCACATTTTCTGGTAAGTTAAAAAGTATAGCGTTCTATTTGAATTAATCAAGTTATAGCCACTTAAAATTCTTATTTGATTAGTTTTAATTTTTGGACACCCTGTATAATATAGCAAGTTTATTATAATTCAGATATAAAACATGATTTATTGTTATACTTCACAGTAAATTTCGAGTACATAACTGAAATACTTCTTAAATATTTGAAACATGGAAATTAGGTTAGATTTTGTCAAAATTCAAATTATTTAAAAACTCTTAAGGCTTAGGTACTATAAACGTTATTAAAATAGGCACTTGTTTTGATCGGAGAATCCAAAAATGCAATAATATTTAGGGGGTTCCATTTAAAAAAAAAAACAGAACTTTGATACTTTCAGAGCATTTGAGACACCCTGTATAATATAAAAATAATTTTAAAAAGTATCTATTTTAGACGCCCATATATCCCAAAAGTAAAACTTTTTGAAAATAACGTATTTTGGCCGCAATATTCCGTGCCATATTGGGTAAATAACCCTGTATATAAAAATTTAAACATTCATTTTTCAAGTCAGGTAGATAAGAATAATTTTAAATAAAATTGAGCATCCCTTCAAAATTGAAAAAACAAAGAAAATTATTTTTTAGGTAATGGAGATCTTAGAATTCATCGAACTCCATTTAATTATGGGTGTGAATCATTTTTTTCTGTATAACCACACTATAGGCCCGCAAGTTAATTGTCTTTTAAAAAACTACATACAAGAAGGGATCGTCACCATTTTACCATGGCAGCTTCCTATAGTGTCACAAAAGGAAATTCGAACAGAAGGCATTTTTGCAGCTCTTAATGACTGTTTGTTTAGGACTATGCATTTGTACTCTCATGCCTTGTTTATCGATTTTGACGAATATATAATTCCAACAAATAATTATACATATAAAGAATTATTTCAGTAAGTATAGGCAAAACATGCTATTATTACAATTTTTTTTTTCAGATGGAGGCCAAAAATATTTAAGGTAAGGTAAGATTCTCTAACAGAAAAAAGGAAAAATGGAAGGTATTTTTTCTATTTCAATGTTGATATTACATAATAAATTTCTTGTTATGTCTAGGAAGTTGGAGAGGGTAATGGATTGCGTGACATAAACCCACTATATGGATATGACACAATAAGGAATTTAATAACAAATTTTGCTTAAAAGTTGATAACACAGCTAAAATAAAACCAGGGTAGGCTTTTCAAATATGGCAGCATCGCACTATTCCAAAATGAAACAAAAATCACTCGATCTCGATTTTTTTTATTGAAAACTAAAAAAATTCAATCCAAATTACTCAATATTCATAAAAATCAGCAACAATCGGCATTAAAACTTAATATAAAACTTAATTATAACCTAATGCAGTCAATTTAGGTCTTAAATTTTCTGCAACCCAAAATACATACAGTTCCATTCAAATAGTAGTGGGCAGGAAAAACGAGATCTATTTGAATAAAAAAAAAGGTAACGGTAAATTCAGCACAGTGTAGTAAAATACCAAACACAAACGTAACTTAAACCGTTCTTGGTGGTGTAATAATGTAGGATAAAAATAAACGAACTGGGAAAGACATTAGTGAGAAAATAGAACTACGAGGATTCGTAATATAGTAAAACCAGAAATGCAACGAATGGAATGCCTTTATTCAAACAATTTATGAGAAATGCTAAAGGACAATTATATTGTGCTGCCCAAAACGAGAGTATTTGCAAAAATAAAGGGCCTGAACTAACCATAGTAAACTTAAGCGGAAAATTGATTCGTGACACCATTGATCTATTGCGCAATTACATTATTGCTGGTTTTAAGGAACTTCATACCTAATAAAATGTATTTACGATGTCATCCTTCCTCTATCTTGTCCATCTTCCTTGATTTTTGGGTAAACGTTAAAAATGTGAATTTTCTGTTTTATTTTTCCCAATATTATATTACAATCTTCAAACTTTAGTTGTCACATTACGCTATTTCTAATTTTACGAATTAAATTATAATAATATGTTGTCGGTGCAGAAGTTCTTTATTAATGAAACAAGTATATATTCATTAGCTAAGGTTTTTTTTTATCTTCCATAACTTCAAATTTATTACTTGTTAATGATTCAAAACTAGGTGTAGCTAACTAGGGATACACTGCGAAGACGTCCATAAAAATTACGCACCAAGACTTCCTGCTTTTTATTCTTTTTGGTAATTGATTTTCCACTTCTTCTCCATCGTCGTAATTCAATTTTCTACGAGAAGATGTAGAACTTTTTAAAACACACACATACAGAAGACTAAGAAAATCCTTATTTTAAAGTTTTATTTTAAAAAAGTTTATAATATTTTAAAATGTTTCTAGGAAAATTGAAAAGGATTTGTAAAGTGTAGAAGCCAAAAATACATAACGAAGTAAGATCTAAGTTTCCTTTTCTCTTTCTTTTAAGTTCCTGTTCTATTCGGTTAAACGGATAATAAACCATCTAGCTTATAGAATAATAAATGTAACAGATATTATCCTGATACATATTATTCAGCATATTTTCCAAATAAAACACAACATTGTTTTGCAGGTATCTAAACAGCAAACAACAAATCAAAAATACGGGTTCTTTCGTTTTCCAAAATGCATTTTTCTATCGTCAGTGGCCCGATGACCCACAGGTAAACGATTTTAATGATCCTTTGGCAGCCAGTTTAATAACCCTAAAGAAGACGAGAAGGAAGACGGATTTACATCCACATTCAAAGAGATCAAAATACATTGTAAGACCTGAGCTGATCAACATGGTGGGAAATCATTTTATTTGGGAGTATTATAATAATGGAAAATCTAGTAAGTTAACAGAACTGTTACCAAATGTTCATTTATTTTCAAACTCTTTATTGTTATATTACAATCTTAAGTTATTATACAATATTGGGGTCCTGTTTTTGGTAACTTATCCAGCTCAGCAAGAATCTACACAACATTCCGTAGACTGGTGTTGACCGTAGGTATAAAGGACTTATTTTATTTTATATATTTCCGAGGTCACAGAACTAGAGTTTGCCTGCTTTAAATTGCTTAAAAATGGCACTTAGCTTAAAAATTGTTTAGTTGCTTCTAGATTTTTCATTTATCATTTCATAATTTCTTGGATGTTTCGGAGGGAAAAAGTGTAAAAACTCTTTAATATTATAAGGTACTAGTAGCGACATATACTCTCTTTTGAGTATTTATTGGGCTTGATAGGTTAATACTTATTATCTTGAGATATAAAGACTGGAGACTGATAGCTACACCAGCAAGCTCGACCTTTCAATCTGAAAAGTAGTAGGCGGAGTCAAGCTGTCGCTGGATTTTCGTAGTACTGCAAGCTATACAATCTTATAATTTTCTCAGAATAATTCTTACTTGATGTGCATGGTTACTATGGTTCCACCATTGATTTTATTATCATGCGAGTCAATACCTAATCAGTACTGAGCGACGGTAGCAGAGATATTGCTATTAATTTTTTTTTAATATTTTTCGTAAAAAACTATTTTCAATGTTACGACATAAATACACAAGTTCCTTACCCTTCTGTAAGTAGCTCGAACGCACCAGAACACACTTCGTAACATATTGCATTTGTGGCATGGAACCTTAACTACAAAGGACGAAGGGCCTTCTTGTAAAAGGCTGAATACAGTTATTTTCTGTATAAAGGTGATACTCGGTAGTATATTTTAAAAGGAAACAGAATTGTTAAGATATTTGAGTTGGATTGTGATCATATCTGTTGATTTAGATACAATGATTACAATAGTTCAACAAAAATTGAGATGTTCTTATGTTGCGGTTAATATACAAAGGTTATATCGACTTTCTAACGGCGAACTTTCTGGAAAAATATAAGTTGTTTTTATAAGCACATGCTAGAAAATGTCATCAAATAAATTTGACAGAAAATTGAGTAACAATCCCAAAACATTACGATAAAACATATCAAGTCTACCTAAATTTTGTATATACTTTTTATGGATTACATTTTAGAAACTTTTTTAAAATACAGCAAAGCGTTTAACTTATCGGGGAAATCATTAAACAAAAATTCTTTTCTTAAAAATTCAAATAATTTTTTCTGAGTCCAAGGCGAAAAAGCAATCTAACTTTATTTTTTACCTTTCCTGTAAAGTATTAAAATTTGAAATGCCCCTACTGTAAGATTTTTATTAAGCATGGTAATCGTAACCCCACACCTGACTCCGATCATAGATTAAAATCTATTCGTCAATCACGATTACCGAATGCGTCTCATAAGATACGAAAGTAGTTTCGTTGAATAATTAGACACGCAAAAAAGCTCTTATATGAATGAAAAATATTTATTTTATTATTAAAAATGAATTGAAGAATACAAATCTTAACAGAAGGCGCTTCAACATCTGATGTCAGGTGTGGGGTTAACACGTTATAACTGAAAAAAAAATTATTTTGACATTTAAATTTAATTTTGAAAAAGATTAAAAATAAAAAACAAATATTTAAACATTAAACAAAATCACTTTAAATCACGTCTAAAAAAAATAGACTTTTTTGCGTTAAAAAGCCAAAAGAAAATTTTGCTGAAATTATATAAAAGTTTTCATTATTGTCGGTTTGTTATTTAAAAAATATGACTTTTCAAATCTTATAATGAATATAACCAAATCTTAGTGCAATGCTGGATTTGTCAATTTCAACCCATCATAACTAACAAGATTTTAAATTCAAACCACTTTACTGAATCGAAGAGTAAAAATTAAAATTTTTCCAGATTAATGTATACTACCAAGTATTATGGAAATAAGGATATAAATATACTAATAAATTACAACAATATATCCATTAGAAATTAACTAAATAATAAATTTCCCTTGTGCTCAAATTTATCCCAAAAGAACGATAAAAATAGATCAGTTAAACTCGTATTAAATTCTCGAAAATAAAAGCTCTATCCATGACACACCAAAATATACAGAGTAGTCCAGCAAAGATAACTCTGTTACATATATCTAAGGAACACAAAATCATGTTTATCAAAACTATATTCTTCCATTTTTAATTCTAGAAATGTTAAAAATGAGCCCCAACGATGGAATCCTACATCATTATAGAATATGTGAATTTGGTGGGGACGATTGCGTCAAGCAAAATTCCATGGTCGACCGAACTACATACAGATATAAAGATGAATTAGTACGAGCTGTGAGAAGGCGATTTGAAAGACATAGGACCGAGTGTCAGTTAACAAATGAGTTTTACCTAAGCTAATACCTACTACCAACATGTAAAATTAAATTTGAACGAAAATTTTTTTCATTCAATTCAATAACAGAAATTCGAATTGAACAATTAACAACTTTGTTGGACAGGAACTCGTGTCCAGAAATATTTATTTTTAAAATAATGTATATAACTATTGAATGATAAACCAAAACGATTATTCTACTTAGAAGGAGGTCCAATCGCTGCCCATGTTAAATAAAAGATATTAGATAATAGTGAAAATCTATTTTTTTTTTTCATATTAGTTTTTTAAATGTCAAAATCTGTACATACTCTTATTGCAAATCAGGATCTTGACCAGGAGCGTATCCAGCCTCTCTCTTTGGGGGCGGGGGGATATCATAAGGCTACAGTAGGGCAAACGAAAGCGAGTTACCGACGAGGAAGGGGGTGCCAGAAACATTCACGTTCCAAATGCAGCAGGTAGAGGTGAGTCTATTTTTCTGACTTCGAAGCTTTTGGGAGGGGGAGCGATCGCCCCCTTCGTCCCCCCTTAAATCCGCGCCTAATCTTGGTACTTTTCTTTAACTTATATTATCATTTATCGATTATATGAGGTTGAGAAATATTAAAAATTAACTTTTTGAAACATACAGATTTCTTATTTTGCAATAACATATTTAGCTTGCAGATGGGTTTCCTGAGATATGAATTAAGAGAAATTACATAAAATTTAAGATTAATCTGCATTAAAATGGAATCGAAACTTTTGGCAATGTTGCATGAGTGCGCACTATATATATATATATATATATATATATATATATATATATATATATATATATATATATATATATATATATATATATATACATATATATATATATATATATATATATATATATATATATATATATATATATATATATATATATATAAATACTTACTAAACTTTATAACTATATGTTTGAACTAAGTGTACACCATTGCATTTTATACATTTTGCATAAAGAATATTTACTAACCCTTAACCCTTAAAGATCATTGAAGGCATCACTCGTTTATTAATAAGAACAGATATACACATTGTGTGAAGTGAAACTTTCTTCTAATTTACTTTTTTTTGCATTCACTATTTTCTGACGCCATGTTTACATGTGAAACTTACAAATTTATCAGCATATCTTCCATGAGATATCCGAATATTATTAGTAAACATTTCACTGTTTTGTAAACTTATTTATTATGAAAGAGTAAGCCTAACCTTACTCTTCGCGATAAATATAAACAGTAAAAATACAACGTTGCCAAATTATATTCATAGTTACGACCAACTGATATAAATGAGTCGAATGAAATTCCGTATTAAAGTATTTTTTATAATATTTTCTATTTCAAAAGGAAATGCCTTGCAAATTATTAATTTTTAATTTATAATATTTTTTAAAAGTATTTTGAATTTAATTTATCAGATTTTGAGTACTACACTTAATTTGACTAACATAATAGCGAATGGACCTCCTTACCTTATTTTAAGTTTTAATTTATGCACTGTTAAATAGTTCTTAGTTTATTATTATAAAATGTTCTAGCTCTGAAAGTTATAGACATATAAGACTGAGTTGTTACTTTCATTATCTACTTTTTTATCAAAATACAAAAATATAGCGATGTTTTGAGGAAAAAGGTAAATACTATCACAATCGTTAATCGAGACTGAGTAATCTAGTTATTTTTTTATAATACCTAAGTGCAATAACGAATGAAGTCTTTCTTCCAGAGTAGCTCAAATATTCCCTTGTTTCAAGTAACCTATTATATTCGCCCCTAACGAAGAGTAGATATAATTGCCGAGAAATTGTATATTAAAGAAGAGCTGACCATTTGCGTGTTAGGCACAAATTACGTTAAGGTTTCATAACAGTTGTTTTTTTTTCTATTTTCCCTATATTGTCATATCATTTGATCCAATATATTAATTTGGCATATCGAAACAGTTTTGCATCGCACAAAATGTTGATCCTAGCTTAACAAAAACATTAAAAGTACTTTTACAGAAAATAGTTTTAGATTTTAAAAATCTACAGTTGAAAAATTAAAAGACAGGACATATTGTAAGCTTATTCTTCTTCTTCAAGTGCCTTCTCCATTGCGGAGGTTGGCAATCATAATAGCTAATTTAATTTTTGAGGCAGTTGCTCTAAATAGTTGCTTTGAACTGCATCCAAACCATTCCCTTAGGTTTTTTAGCCATGAAATTCGTCGTCGTCCTACGCCTCTTCTGCCACTTATTTTGCCTTGGATTATGAGCCGTAAGATGCTGTACTTTTCTCCCCGCATAATGTGTCAGAAATATTGCAGTTTTCTCTCTTTTACTGTTATCTCGACTTCCTTTTCTTTCCCCATTCTTCTCAACACTTCGGCGTTCGTAACTCGATCCACCCACGAAATCCTCTGAATTCTTCTATAGGTCCACATTTCAAAAGAGTTAAGTCTTCTCATTGCCTCTCGATTCTGGTTTATATTTCGACGGTATAGTCATTATTTTCTGTTATTAGGGTTCCCAAGTAAGTGTACTTCTTAACTCTTTCTATGTGCTGGCCTCCTACCATTAGGGTTTCATTATTATTGGTGTTGTTTTTACTAATTATCATGAACTTGGTCTTTTTCGTGTTAAGAGAGAGTCCATATTCTCCACTAACTCTTAATATTTTATTCATTATTTTTTCTAGGTCTTTCAAACTATCAGCTATTATTACTGTGTCATCTGCATACCTAATATTGTTTATTAAAACTCCGTTTACTTTTATTCCTGCTGTTTCAGATTCAAGACTCTCCAATATGGCCTCTTCAGAATAAGCGTTAAATAGTAAAGGTGACAATATACACCCTTGTCTGACTCTCCTTTGTATTTCCACATCCCCGGATATTTCCTGTCCAATTTTTAGTGCCGTTCGCTGATTGTAATACAGATTTGATATCAACCTTAAATCTCTTTCATCCAAATTTTTGCTTCTGAGAATATCTATCAGTTTGTCATGTTTGGCCCTATCAAAAGCTTTGTTGTAATCTATGAAGCAGACATAGAGGTCCTGATTAATATCCAAGCATCTTTGAGTAAGCACATTAAAAGCAAATAATGCTTCTCTTGTACCCTCTTGTAAGCTTATTAGAGGCTCATATTTCCCGAATGAATTGATTAAAATTGTCACGTCATATTTATTTTTCATTTTTGTAGGGCTGATTTTATTCTGCAATCTCACATCTGTGTTCGCGATAATTACAAGCATTTATCTACAAAATTTCATCTCAAAAGAAGAAAAAGTCGTAAAGTTGCAAAACTTATAAAACAAAGAATATGAGGCGAAATTCTCGTTAAGTTTGTATAGAATTTCTTGGTAAACATATCACCTTAGCTGTCAATTTATGGAGCTTAAGGAAAAATGTTTACTTTCTTCACTTCTGGAACTAAAAAACAATCATTCATAAAATTAATAAATGACCAGAAATGGGACTATAAATCATTAGATTTCTACTGTAATGTCTAGCAACATAAATTGCTCAAAACTATAGAAAATTATTCGGAAATATTCAACGATTTCTAAGGAAACTTTTTGTGATTATGATTGTCTTATAAGCAAAACATAAATTTACAATTCTGTCGTGAATCGAAGACAAATAAAAATTCATGATCTTCAATTTTGTTAAGACAGTTCAAAGAAAATATATTTTTCAATATATTATTTTAAAATTTCACAATCCACTGTGTAATTTGCATCCGTTAGGTAAGAGGAATATAATCGGTGAATGAACTATATTTACCGATTATCCTCTATGCCCACAAATTGAATTATTAAGGAGAAAATTTATTCAAATTTTGATTTTATGCAAGAAATTACACTTGACATAAATTTTGAATCGCCTTTCTATTTTAATTTTGAGCCAAATCAATACTTTCAAACCTTAAAATTCCTTGTTGTGTTTTTCTATTATCAACAAAAAGTACATAAAATGAAGAAGAAATTCCGTATTAATTTATATCAAAAAAGAACAAAATAATTTATATATTAATTATTTTATGAATTATTAATGAGCTGTTTATTAATTAATGTAATTTCCGAAATTTTGACTTTGACCATTTAACTGCAAAGTATTTAGGAATAAATGTTTATTTACCTTATTTATTTTGATCAATTTTGCATATTGTCAAAGACCAAATTTCAGAAATTTATTTTTCAGTATGATTTTTTTATATTTTTATGACTTCCCTGTTCGTTTTACACAAAATTCTTAAATAAAATTTGAAAAAATCGACATTGAAAAAATTTTGATTTTTTTTCATACAAAAATCAGTATTGGATCATTTGGTTTCTTGTTATCTTGCTATTGTATATTTAGAATTGTATGTATTTTAAGTCCGTATACAATTAAAAATAAATATTTCTAAATTTTTTAAAATTTTCTAAATATTAATCTGTGATATACCTTAAATAAGGTTAGATTACTTTTTTATTGATTAACTTAATTGTTTATAGATTACTTTATAAGAAAAAACTTACAAGAAATAGTGTGTTTTATTGAATAGAAGACCATAAAATAAATTCGGTCGAGCATGTTAATCTGCACTCCCTAAAACTGGCGCAGTACATAAATAGGCTATTGACTATGTACTTTAAAAAATAACTTAAACGTTCAAGTATTTTTATTAGTTCATACCTTCAATTGACGTCTAAATATGACAAAATCACAAAGTGATATAAAATTAAAGGGTGCATTTTTTGGATTATTATTGATTTGTCCACTTTTTAGCTTCTTGAGTTTTACTCGAAAACTAAGCTTTTTTCGTAAGTACATGTCCATAGAAAAGTTGTAAATAATTAAATGTCGTATTCAAGTAGTACCTCATGAAGTCCAAAAAAGTAATTTTTCAAAGAAATACACCCCAAAAATAAAACTTTAAAAAAAATTTTTTAACTTTTTTCCAAGTGAAGTTAGGTATAGGCATTGTTTCATGAGAAAGAAATCTGACGTTAAAATGAGCTCTTTCAGAAATTTATTTTTCAGTAGGACATTTTTATATTTTTATGACTTCTCGGTCGTTTTACAAAAAATTCTTGAATGAAACTTGAAAAAATCGATATTGAAAAAATTTTAATTTTTCTTTTTTCAAACAAAAACCAGTATTGGATCGTTTGGTTACTTATTATCTCTCTTTTGTATAGTTAGAATTGTATATATTTTAAATCCATGTACAATTAAAAATAAATATTTCTAAATTTTTTAAAAATTTACTAAATATTAATCTGTGATATACCTTAAATAAGGTTAGATTACTTTTTTATTGATGATGTTAATTGTTTATATATTACTTTATAAGAAAAAAATTACAAGAAATAGAGTATTTTTAGGAAGAGACCATAAAAGTCGATCGAGCATGTAAATATACACTCCCTAAAACTGGCTATACTACATTTGCGCAGTACATAAATTGGCTATTGACTATGTCCTTTAAAAAAGAACCAAAACGTTCAAGTGTTTTTATTACTTCATACGTTCAATTGACCTGTAAATCACACAATTACATGTTCACAGAAAAGTTGTAGGTAATGAAATGTTGTATCGAAATATTACCTCATGAAGTCCAAAAAAGTCATTTTTCAAAGAGATACACCCCAAACACAAAATTAAACAAAAAAAATGTTTTTTTTTTACTTTTCCACATACATTTTTTTCAAATGAAGTTGGGTATAGGCACTGCTTCATGAAGAATAAATCTGACGTTACTCCCATTAAAATGAGGTCTTGCAGAAATCTGTACGATGAAAAGTAACCAAGGTATGGCGTCCCGAACTTCGTTACTTTTCTCAATACTAGCAAATTTTTTTCTCTTTTTTTCAAATTTCGTCCCACAACTTTTTTTAAGTGAATTTAGGTATAGACGTTGCCTCCTTAAAAAGAACTGAACTGACATCGCGTCCGTTAAAATAGTCCCCAGTCGAAGTCTGTGCTACGAAGAGAAGCTGAAAAATGGCCTTTCAAAATTTTGAACTTTTTATGATTTTTGTCATTTTTGACTCCCACATTATGTATTTTTAAATTTTTGCGTGAAAATTTTTCTGTATTCAATGAACAAATAATTTGAGAAAGTTTAGTGATAAAAAGAATTATATTTTGAAAGACTATTAATATTTGGTACGGAATGAAAAATAATTTTCACATTATTTTATACCTTTTTAATTCATTTATTTTTCGAAAACTGGATTCAGTTAAATTATTTTCAATAATTTTGTCAATTTCTTCGTCGGTATCTTTGGGAATATCGTCTTCAGTAACGTTAGGTACATCAACATTTTCACGATTTAAACTCATATATTCTTTTTGGAAATTGGAGCAATTGATTTCCAACTTCTTGCAACCATAATTCCCTTGGCATCCTTAGATGCATCCACAGTCTACTCTTTCAAGCAAAGTTTGCGATGCAGGTTTATATCTAAAAATTAGTATCAATTCATTTTTGACCTTTTTCAACCCCAGTCGAGAGGATTTAAAATATACCCTTTCCATTGTTGCATTTACAAATATGTTCTGAAGCCATGCTGTTTAGTGGCAGCAGGTATTGGAGATGATTGCGATAGAGGAAATTTCGCAATTGTTGAATGCTTCTGGAATAGTTGGTAACGACAGTTGCTTCAGCTCTCAATTTTCAAACCGTATAATAAAATTACGATGCAATTAGATGCAGATTCCGCCAAAAAGTACATCTAAGTACTTCTCCAATAGTATAATATTTTTATTGACAAAATTTAAGAATTACTTTTTACCAATGCCAGAAAATAAAGAAGTAGTATCACAGCCACTGAATCCGTGGATTAAGAAAAAATATTTTTGAAACGTGAAGCTATTATGGTTGTACAATTTAGCTATCACTTTTTCTATATTTGATTTAAATATATATATATATATATATATATATATATATATATATATATATATATATATATATATATATATATATATATATATATTTACACTCTTGGGGTTATATTGATAAAATGATAAGAAGATCAACATCTTGGCCAACTATAACCACATTATTTGCTAGGGATGCCATATTTTTGCAGTATTTACAATAAGCGCGTCTTCATCTTCTTCAACTTGCTCAGTTTCGATATTAACAGCTACAAATTTCTGAATCAAATATGAAATAAAGCTTTTTTTGTTATTTTCATTTGTAAAAAATTTATCTGGTTTGGATAATGGTTTTGCGTCATCTTCAATTTGCGCGGACCAACTTATTTAATTTGACAGATTTCATACCTGTATGATTAACCTCGATGTGTAGTCGTCTCGTGAGCGTTACAAACAATTCTGCGCAATAAAAATCCACCATCAATAATGCAATAAATATTGTTTCTTTCCTCATGCTCCCTTCATGGAAAATCGATGCTGGATAAGGAGTTAATTCAAAATCAAAATATTCTTTAAAATCTAAATCAGTTGATCTGAATAACAGCATTCTTCTAAAAAGTATATCAACGACAACAACACTGTCTCCGTCTAATCTAATTTTAGAAAAAGTACTTTTGAGGGGCAATACTTTCTTAATTAAATAGCTTTTAAGAATAAATAAATGGTGTAACATTCAAACAATAAATAAATCAAAAAATGAAATAATTAATTTTATATTTTCTTCCGTACCCCATAATAATAGTTCTTTTAAACAATAATGTGTTCAATGAATAAAGAAAAATTTTCACGCAAAAATATAAAATTACATAATGTGAGGGTCAAAAGTTACACAAATTGTAAAAAGTTAACAATTTTAAAAGGTCATTTCTCACCTACTATTCATGTTGCAGACTTCAACTGGAGACCATTTTAACGGGCGTGATGTGAGCTTTCTTTTGAAAAGGTAATGTTTGTCCTAAATTAACTTACAAAAAAGTTGTAGGACGATATTTGAAAAAAAGAGTAAAAATTTGCTAATATCGAGAAAAGTAGCAAAGTTTGGGACGCCATATCTCGGTTAATTTTTATCATACAGATTTCTGCAGGAGTTCATTTTAACATTAATGTCAGCTTTTTTCTTATGAACACAACACATATACCTAATTTCACCTGGAAAAAGTCATGGGGAAAAAATTAAAAAAAAAACTATTCTATTTTTTTTTAATTTTGTTTTTGGGTTGTATTTCTTTGAAAAGTAGAAACGCCAACCCATACAAAAAACCTATCCTAGTTTTCTTCTTGCCCTGTTTTGAACCTCGTGCAATTTTAATGCTAAATTTACTATTAAATTTCGTAGTTCATACTTCAAAATTTAACAATTAGTAAAAATTAAAGATGGCCAATGAAAATTGCCCATAATATTCTGACTTATGACTGCTTTTCAATTGAGATTTTTCAATTTTATTCTAAAGTGTTTCGAGTATTTTATAACAACTTTTTACTGATTATTCTTTGTTTTTAATGTTTTTTTTTAATATTTTCACGAGCTTGTCAAATTTTCTGACAACCGATAACATCCGAAAGCGGACACGAATTTTTTTAAAAAGTTAAAAGTTGACTAACTTCTTAGCTGATAATTGATAGTTTAGATGTTACTCGCAAGTAAAAGTTGATAGTGGAACTTTTAGTGGTAGTTGATAAGTTTTGGAAGTATGAACCGACGAATAATTCTACCGAATAACGTTCTTACAGACCCGAAAATCTCCTCCCTATTTCCAACTTTAGGCCACCATGGTAACACAATTCCAGGTAATAGGTCGTTATGGCAACGTAAATATCCATTGTTTAGTATACTGAAAAGTAATTCTTAAAACTAAAAGTCAAAGTCAAATATGTTCTAACAAAAACAAAAATATATAATTTCTTATTCAAAATATTAATTAAAAAGAGAAATACGAGCATAAATACGTTAATATAAAAATGTCAGATACAGATGGTGAAGCGGAAAATCTTCCAGAAGATTCAACAACAGAGGTAAGACGCATAGTTTGTAAAAATAATATAAGTTTTTTTTACATGGTTTAAAATTAAATTTTAGCAGAAACTTTTGTGTTTCTCTAATTCCGTGTTAAGTCCTGTAAATATGGACCAATGTTAATACAGGGTGTCTCTAAAAGGTCTGTACAAAACGCTACACAAATTCCTGGAGCTAAAATATGAGGATTTGGCCCGATTTACCGTAGTCCAAAAATTGATAGTTTCTGAAATACAGGGTGATGAAGTTATATTTTTTAAACTTTTTTGAAAATGTTTATCTTTATCTTTAGCTTCATTTGCACTAAATTTGGTTTTGTTTTTTTGCGATAAAAAATTAACATTTAATTACAGTTTCTATATACATTGTAGAGGGCGCCACCAGCAGAACTTCGCCTACATCTAAACTATGATTACTTTTTTATGCCTCGGCATATTACATTTCTAATTGAAAATTCTTATTCTTTTACATTTTTTATCAAAAAAATTATACTTAAAATATGTCAAAGTCAAATTTTGAATAAAGCTATTAATAAAGAAAAATATCATATGATGCGGACTTTACTGGTCACACTATATATATATATACATATATATATATATATATATATATATATATATATATTGTGACGATTTATATATAATTATAATATATAATATTATAATATATAAACTCTCAAATATGCCCATAAATTTAATTAAAATATTAATATCATATGATGCGGACTTTACTGGTCACACTATATATATATATATATATATATATATATATATATATATATATATATATATATATATATATATATATATATATTGTAACGATTTATATATAATTATAATATATAATATTATAATATATAAACTCTCAAATATGCCCATAAATTTAATTAAAATATTAATATTTATTTGTTGAGCGCCAGGTAAAAAATAATTATAATAAATTATAACTATTCTTTACCAATTTGAAGAATTTTCAATTTTCAAATTTTCTATATAGATATAGATGTGTTTCTACCTGTAAATTGACTCCTTCTCAGGTGAGTTCAGTGGTTTATAAGCTATCAATCAGACAATCAATACACAGAATGATTAAAACACAAAATATAAATTTTATTTAACAATAAAAGAAAGTAGCACAATATTATTAATTATTACTAGATGGAATTTAATGGTCGATATTTTTATTTTTAATCCAACACTATTTCTAATCAATATTACTTATTAGTCACTTTTATCTACCATGCATTCTCTTTTAACAACCTGGATCACAAATTGGCAACGTTTAATTTCGTAACCGTCTACTAGATGGCTATAGTGCAGTTTTATATGGAAAGCGTCGTTTATTTTTTAGAAATAAAATTATTTTAAACAAATTATCGTGTGGTGTGTTGTGATTCAAGTAGTTAATATAGTTTCACACCTAATATTTATGGTGATAAATATTATTATATTCTAACAGGTTAGTATTGCAAACCATAATTTATTAATTTTTTTATTTTAATTTTAAGAAATTTAGGTTAATATTGGATGCTAATCTTCAATGTCTACGATAAATTAAAGCTTTCTACTGCCTTACCTAATATAAATACCTTGTTATGTTTTCTTTTATTTCGTCCCAATATATTATTAAACCCAATTAAAGTAATTTTATTTATTTTCTTCTCTAAAAATCCTCTAAATCTTCAAAAATATTTTAGTTGTCGTTTCCTATTAAGTAAGAATTGACAAAATTATTTTCCAAAGTCTCTTTCAGCTATGTTCTTCTTAGTTCAATTCAAATTAATTTTTCTATATTCTTCTTATCACAATATTATCGTATTTGTTGTTGCCTGAGGCTTGCACAATTATTTTACAGGACAAAATTTATAAACTGTTATTAATTACTTTAAATAAATTATTAAATTCTTTTTACTTGACAACAACAAAAAACACATAACCTCTTTTAAAACCAAAACATTTAACTTTTGTTTTATTGTGACGTAGGAAGACTTCTGTTATTTTTTTAAAAAATTGAAAATTTGAGGTTATGTAAATTTTCGGGAGCTCGAAAAACGCAGTGCTTCCAGCAAACTGATAAATTCACCTCTTTAGAAATTCCTACGCCTTGGCTTTTTATAGTCGGCCAAAACATAAGAAATTTCTGTATTATGATTGGTCAGATTTTTTGACACCTGGCAGCTTGATAAATCTTAATACCTTGAAAAATAGAATTTTATGATGGCTTTTTAATTTTACCAATTTTAACTGGAATTTTAATGTTTTTATTAATATATTGAAATAAATCTGACTATTGAGCATAATTGACCTTGCAATAAATAAATTTTAGAGTTTTCTCGACATTTTGATATATATATAAAAGCCACTTTGGCACATTATTTATTAATTAAAATTGACAAAAATTAATACTTTGCACCTTAAAATTTATGACAATTTTAATCAAATTTTATTCATAAGAACTCTAAAATGTTTATTGTTGCTTTAATATTATTACCCTTTCATTTAGCAAAATTTTCTTAATATATTGGTGCCAAAATTGCTTAAAATAGGCTTAGATTTACCTTATAAACTAATTAAATCTATATTACATTCTATAGTTTTATATAAAATGTGGTTTTAATTTATACATAATTTCTTTAATAACTCTTAAGACTAAAACATTCTTCTTATATTTCATACATTAGTGTTTCTTTATCACTATTCACGGTATTTTTGTCTGAATTTTGCACCAATTTTCCCACTTCACGCACTTTTCAGTCTTATGAATGATTGTTTTAATGGGACAAACGACGATGTATAACACTTCATTATTAGCTTTTTAAAAGCATCCACACTCTTGTTATTCATTTAAATATATATATATATATATATATATATATATATATATATATATATATATATATATATATGTATATTTATATATATATATATATATATATATATATATATATGTATATTTATATATATATATATATATATATATATATATATATATATATATATATATATATATTTGTTTGTATTAGCCCTTACTCTAACTAGTACAATACTTTTTACGTAGTTTTTCAATTAACTTTAGTTTTTATAGAAAGAAATATGGCATATTCTTTAAGAATATAAAAAATCTCAATTATTTTACTTATTCAAGAATTTTGAATTTTATTGTCTTTTTCTTAAGACTTTATCTGTTTATTTACACTACGATTTAAACCATATATCTTATACTATACTTAAATCTAATTTTATCCTATTCTAAAGGAAATCTACTGGCATCTGATTCTTCTGTTTTTGTAAAAATTTGTCAATCTACATGATTCTCGTGTTAAAAAGTGCACTCCAAAATATGGAAAACTCCGGGTCCGACAGATGGCGACAGCGCTGTTTCGTCCTAATATGGGACTCGTTAGGCCACCGCATTCGGTACAAACCATCATCTCGCCTTTGCATCCTATAAAGCTGAGTTTAAAATCAAAAAACAGGAAACAAGCCGACAAAGGCGACATCTCGATGGTCCACTTGATAACACAAGAACCACACAGATTAACAAAGTTGTAAAAAACCGCCATATGGTGGCGCGACGGTTAATTATAACAGAAATATGTAAAATCGAGTACACGAAATGCGCTGCCCCAAGGATAGGGGTCGCATTTTTCGGTACTGGCAAGCAAGCCTACCGTCATTTTAGTAGCCAAAGCCACGTGTGGCACCAAACGATCCCACCATGAGAGCAACGTTTAGCGTATTTCAAAGCCAAACAAGAAAATAACAGTTTTTGTCCGTGTAATTTAAAATAAAATAGAATCAAATATTGGCGAAGCGGACGTGAAAATTTGTCAATCTAACAAGCTAAATGTTGCTCTCATGGTGGGATCGTTTGGTGCGACACGTGGCTTAGGCTGCTAAAATGAGCGGTAGGCTTGCTTGCCAGTACCGAAAAATGCGACCCCTCTCCTTTGGGCAGCGCGTTTCGTGTACTCGATTTTACATATTTCTGTTATAATTCACCGTCGCGCCACCATATGGCTGTTTTTTACAACTTTGTTAATCTGTGTGGTTCTTGTGTTATCAAATGGACCATCGAGATGTCGCCTTTGTCGTCTTGTTTGCTGTTTTTTGATTTTAAACTCAACTTTATAGGATGCAAAGGCGAGATGATGGTTTGTACCGAATGCAGTGGCCTGACGAGTCCCATATTAGGACGAAACAGCGCTGTCGCCATCTGTCGGACCCGGAGTTTTTCCATATTTTGGAGTGCTCCGCACTTTTTAACACGAGAATCATGTAGATTGACAAATTTTCACGTCCGCTTCGCCAATATTTGATTCTATTTTATCTTAAATTACACGGACAAAAACAATTTTTTTGTTTTAAAACAAATTACTTGACCATTTGTTGAGAATCCACCCTCAATACTCGTAATCAAGGAGTAAAAATTCATATAAAAAACTTTGGTGGTCATGTCTCTTCAACGGCTCTGAAAACTCACTGGGCACCCAGAGTATTGATTGTTTTTACATCAATTTTTTATAAAAAAAAAAATAATGTAGAAATGTGATAATCAATTTTCATCTATGGTATTATAATAGAAATATGTTTTATTATTATTTTAATTTTAACACATTTAGGGTACATCCACAGAGTATGGAACGGAAACTGCTACAGATTTGGATGATGAAGAAGATGCTCAAAGTATCTACGATCCAGACGAGTTTATCTCGGGACCCCAAATAAGCGAAAACGGGACGTTAAATACTGATATATTGGAGTTTGAGTATCCTTTTGCATATAGTCTTCACCAATACTTACACTTTCACTACCGAAACACAACTTGCTCTAGTTTCTTTAAGCAAGTCCAGTTTGTGTTGCATATACTTTCTGTTCGGAAATAAACTGGTTAGTTCAACAATATTTATTTTATCCCTCTCAAAGAATTTTCGCATTCAAAGCAATACACATACAACGGTTTCTTTTGGATACAATTTTTTTCAACATAATCAACTTTCATTTATCAAATAGTGATTGGCTGATCTGTAAAAATCAATTATGCTTGGCTGTTGAGATGAAGCGAGCTAATTTTTGCTCTAAACCCTTCAGAATAATGCCCATAATAATAATTAAGATATACTTCCTCTCAAAACATGCTGCTACATTTATTTATAAAGGGTGTTTTTTATAGAGGTATAGAACTTTGGGTTGGCAACACTTTTTTAACTGGCGGCCATTTTGTCAGCTGTCAAGTGATTTATGTTTAGTTTGGTTTGGCATTTCAACATAAATAGACTGACGCCTGAACAACGCTTCCAAATTGTGCAAATTTATTTACAAAATCATGATTCTGTTCGAAATACGTACCGCGCACTACGTCCATTTTACGGTCAATATAATCGTCCATCAGAACAATTAATTCGACTAACTATGAAACGTTTTCGCACCACGTTTACTCTAAACGATAATACGCATCCACAGAGACGTCGTACAGTGCGTACAGAAGTGCTGCTGTAGAGCGTAGCGTAGAGGAAAACCCGAATCAGTCTATTCGCCATCGTGCACAGGAATTGGATATGTGTCCATTCACTTTATGGAAGATTTTGCGGAAAGATCGTGGTTTGCGTGGTTACAAAATCCAACTCGTGCAAGAATTGAAGCCACACGATCACCTAGCAAGGCGTAGATTCGGTGAATGGGCCCAAAACAAGATTGCCGTTGATCCCGATTTTCATAAGCGAATTTTGTTTAGCGATAAAGCTCACTTTTGTTTGAATGGATACGTCAATAAACAAAACTGCCGTATTTGGAGTGATGATAATCCTCAAGTGTATGTTGAGACACCGTTACATCCAGAAAAACTGACTGTTTGGTGTGCTTTATGGGCTGGTGGAATCATTGGTCCGTACTTCTTTAAAAACGATGCTGGTCAGAACGTTACAGTCAATGGTGACCGCTATAGAGCCATGATTACTGACTTTTTCGTGCATCAATTGAACAACCATGATGTGCAGGAGCTGTGGTTTCAACAAGACGGCGCAACATGTCACACAGCTCGTGCCACAATTGATTTATTGAAGGAAACGTTTGGTAACCGCATAGTTTCACGTTTCGGACCCGTGAATTGGCCTCCAAGATCATGCGACTTAACGCCGCTAGACTATTTTCTGTGGGGATATGTGAAGTCGCTAGTCTACGCCGATAAGCCCGAAACGATTGATCACTTGGAGGACAACATACATTCGCCGCGTTATTGCCGGTATACGGCCACAAATGTTGGAAAAAGTCATCGAAAATTGGACCTCCAGATTAGACTACGTCCGAGCCAGCCGTGGCGGTCATATGCCAGAAGTCATATTTAAATTATAATGCCAGAAGGTTATCTTTTGAATAAAGTAAATTTCATGTCAATTTAAAAAATTCATTTATGTTTTATTCCATTTAAAAGTTCTATACCTCTATAAAAAACACCCTTTATAACAATAAGTTTTAAAAAATGAAAGACCGCGTTTTCTTCTTTATAACTTTGATAGATATCTCAAGATTTATTATCCTTGTTGCAAAATCGTGATAATTAAAAAAAATTGTTTTTAACAATTTTTTCGACCACTTACATTTCTCTCAGGACTTTCATATTTCGAAAAAGGATAAAACAACGCGCTAAATTTCGTCAAAATCGGTTCGAGAGTTTTTACATAATGCCAATTTATTTTCAAAAACTGTAAAATTTTTCTAATTTGATTGAGTCTTAAATCGAAACCTTACTTACTTGAAATCTTTTCACATATACTAAAGATCGCAAGCTTCCTAACGTTTTTTTAAAATTTAATATTGGATAATTATGACCTCCTCAGGAATTGTTTAAAATTATTTTTAAATTTTTTTGGTTATAAACAAATTGAGTATCTCCGGGAATTTTTATCGAAAATTTTTTTTGAAAGCATAGTTTGAAATTCCTGGAAAGACGCTTCTTTTAAAAAAAAAAATATTAAATTTTGTCAAGCAGTTTCAAATTTGATGGGAGTTTACAGCAAATTTATAAAGAATTTATGGCTGATTTTTAAACCATTAACTTAAACCCTACATAAATGTAACATCAAAAAATAGGTCGGGGCGCCAAGAGGGCGGGTTGAAGTTGGCTAAAACAGGTTTTTTGAATCTACAAGGCAAGAAACCCATTTTGGAATAAAAGTCTGAAATAAAAGTTGTAGAGATTTTAAAAATCTACAATTTACGCTTTTGTGCCATCATTTTTGTTAATTTATTATTGCAAAAAGGCCAAAATATCCTCAAAATCGGTCATTTTTTCATATCAATTATTTATTCAAAATTAACTTTTTTTTGCACTTGTTTGCTTTTAAAGGGAAGCCCTCGTTTTTATGGACAAAACGATATTTTATAATAGTAAATAGGATAATTTGTTGGTGAGATATTGCTTATTGTTTATCCCAAAACGCAAAATGTTGATTGCTATAACTTTTTTTTGAGTGAACATTTTGACCTTCCCAAAGGTCCAATTTCTTCGTGAAGGTCTAAACTTTCATATCTTGTTAGGGGTAAATGATAAAATTAATTTTCAACCCCTTAAAAGGGTATTTTTTTATAAAACATAGAATTCTCGCGCGCCCGAGAAAACTTAACTCGAATATGGCAGACCCCTTTTTTTAGAGCAATATTTAAGGAATTGAAAATTAATTTTTTCATTTGCTCCTAACAAGATATGAAAATGTAGGCCCTCATGAAGAGATTGAGCCTTCGTGGAGGCCAAAATGTTCATCCAAAAAAAAGTTATAGCAATCAACATTTTGCGTCTTAAAATAAACAAATAGCATTATCTCAGCAACAAATTATGAGATTTACTATTATAAGATATTATTTTGTTTACAATGACGAGGGCTTTCCTTTTAAATAAGAAAAATACAAAAAAGTTAATTTTGCAATAAATAATTGATATGCAAAAATGACCGATTTTTAGGGTTTTTGGTATTTTTGCAATAACAAATTGACGAAAATTATCTCACAAAAACTCAAATTGTAGGTTTTTAAAATCTCTCCAAGTTTTATCTGAAACTTTTTTTCCAAAATGCTTTCTTTGGCTTATAGATTCAAAAAATCTGTTTTAGCTAACTTTGACCCCCCTTCTCTTGGCCCCAACCTATTTTTTGCTGTTACATTTTATGAATGGTTTGTTCTCACATTGCCCCCAATATCCCTGGAAAGGTCTCAGTCATCTCGAAATTTACATCAAAAACAGCACTTATTTTTTGGCTTGAACTAAGTGTTTTTCTGACAAAATGTTCACATATTTAAGTCATCGGCAACATTAATGAAAAAATCACATTTTCTCTGTTTGTAATCGAACAATTTTGATCATTTTCGGTTTAAACGAGCTGCGATGTCCATGTTGTAAAAAGGAAAGTGCAAAAAAAAATTCATCTTAACCATGTTCCCACCGGCGGAATCTGCAGCTCGCAGCATTGTTTTAGGGTCTATTATCAAATGCAGCAATAGCTTGGTAACGAATTGGACCTAACAAACTGGGCTTGGGAAATTGAATAATCAGGTTTAGAACCTATTCAAACCAATGACATACTATTACCAGATAGTTTATCAAAACAAGAGTTGCAAATGTTTGAAAGAGTGTTCTAAATCATGTGGCTATGTTAAGAATGGTTTGAAATGCACAGATTACTGCTCTAACTGCAAAAGGCCAACGTGGAAAAACGGGCAAAATGAAATTGAAATTTTTGAAGAAGAAAGAAATATATACCGAAAATTTAAAATGCTGATATTAAAATCCAACTTCAAAATGAAGATTTTGATGAATCCGAATATCCCAATAGTCCATTACCCAAGTAAGCACGATTAGCTTCGTTTAAAGAATTCTGAATGTTCCTAAACCTTTTTTAAAATATTTTATGTTAAATTGCCTCTCATTTTTACCTCTATTTCATTTCTATTCTCACTTGTAACGGTACTTATCGAAATATAGTGCTATTTCTCAATATATTGTATCTTCGAATATTTTTTAAAATATTGATCGTTATAACTTAAAAAATATGACCTTTTTTACATATTTTTAAAATTTTTTTTTTTTATTTTTATGTATTCTGTACGAATAAAGTAATTTCAGAACAATTTTTTTTTTCATTTATTTGCTTAAAAAATGATTGTTTAACAATTTTAGAGATTACAATCAAATGTATTTGTATTCAGTAAGTTAAAATATATAAATCAACAAACTTTTTCTTTAAAAAAAACACATACCATAGATTACAGTGTGCAGTGCATTTAATGCATAAATTACGTAATTTGTTTATAACAAAAAGAACGCATGGACACTCGGTATAGTGATATTTGAACTCTTCTATTCACGTGGCCTTGGTTTAAATAAAAAATTATTAAAATTGATCCATTAGAGGCCGAGATAATGATATTTTCTTTGCGTTTACGTATTTTGAACCTGCAGATTCAATTTTAGAACGAGAGGTCCCCATTTCTCCTTTTTGTCATTTTTCACGCGCAGGGACGATTTTCTTTTCCATTTTCATTCATGTTGCCGATAACGTATATATGTGAACATTTTCGCCAAAAAAGTAGTCAGAAAGACAGAGTTAATTGTTTGAGAATCAGCCTTAAATTGTTTATAGATTGGCCGCATAGGCCTGTCAACTTTAACAGCTTGTATTTTGGTAACCAATTAACAAAATTTAAACGTTTTTTTCAAAAAAAAGCATCATTTCCAGTAAGTTCAAGACACGTGTTCAGAAAAATTTTTTGATGAAAATTCCCAGGGATATTCAATTTGTTTATAAGCAAAAAATTTGACAATAATTTTAAGCAATTCCTGAGCGGGCCGTATTTATCAAATTTGAATTTTTGAAAAACCATGTGAAAGCTTGAAATCACTAGTACATTTGAAAAAAATTTCAAATATGTGACTTTCCGATTTAAAGCTCAGTCAAATTTGAAAAATTTTCCATTTTTTGAAAAAAAATTGGATTGAAAAATTATTATGCAAAAACTATCGAATCAATTTTAGCGAAATTTAACACGTTGTTTTATCATAACATGAAGTTTTTTTGCTCAAATATGAAGGTCCTCAGAGACATTTAAGTGATCAAAAAAATCGTTTAAAAAACTACCCTTGAAAGCGATGTAGAGTTGCAGAATTTCTTTCCTCTCTCTCCCTTTATTTTAAAAGTTTAGGAAAAAAATTAAGAACAAAAGTTTTAAAACAGAAGCAGTGGATATTAGACATATAAAAACTTACCTACTATTATTTCTTAGAGAAATTGTTGTTTTTTATTTTATATAAGGTAGCCCTCTTACGGCTTATTTAGAAACTTAAAAATATTTTATATTAATTCGCCTTGATCACATTAGTTACGCATTTTTTTTCTGAGAGCTCAATGACAAATATTTCCCCAGATGTAACCAGTCGATAGCCTTAACGAGACATCCAGTATTCGTCTAAGAGCTGAAGGACAAAAAAATTGTTATTTTTGGCCGCTCAATTTCATTTCGTTAGGAACGTCTTTTCTAATAACAAAATGAAAAGTTAGACCGCGCGACTGAGTCGTTGGTAATAACAATATCGTTATTACTGAAAAAAAAAAAATTACAACTTTAAATTATTTATAGCCGGTTGATATTGAAGCAAGGCATTGTTTATGATTGGGTAAAAATAAAAAATATCGTCAGATCCGTTATCGATGTTACCTTACTCGTTAGACGATTATGTAATAGCGTAAAAATTAAATGTTTTAGATTATATATATCTCCGTCTGAAATTGATATATATGTATATATATTTATTTATATATATATATATATATATATATATATATATATATATATATATATATATATATATATATATATATATATATATATATATTACAGAAAATAGGTTAACATGCACAAAAATAATCGTCATACTACATAACATAGTTTTGTCGCAAAAGTCGTCAGACTGCGACATGAAAGCGGCCGATCTCGCGTGAGTAAACCTCTCGAAGCACAACATTTTTATCCACAGCTGACGACTTTTGCGACCACTCTGTCACGTCTGATGATTATTTTTATGCATTTTCAATAACATATATAGATTTCAGACTGCTATATATAATTTCAAGTACCGTTTTCATAAATTGCAGTGTTAGAAAATACTGCACAATAAAACGCTAAACGATTTTTAGTAATTTCATCGAATGTGTGGAGGTAGTATCGAATTTAAAAATGTTATTAACATATATATATACAGGGTGTCCAAGATAAGGATCCTAACCATGGGGATCTCGGAAACAGTTGGAGATACGAGGTCGGTTAAATTAGAGAAAAGTTGCGCAATTTAGTGCTAAATTAAACGCAATTTAAAAATTTTAAAAATTCAAAATACTTCCGGAGATTTCCGGAAAAAACCGAATTTTGGCAAAATCGTTTTTAATTTTTGTAGGCTTTATTTAAAGAGATATCAAAAAATAAAAGGTAGATTCTTCTTGCCACTTTTTATTTTTTATAATTTGGTCTAAACAAAATTTAAATCCGACGTTTCGTTTCTGAGATACCATCATGAACTTTCATTTTTTATATGGAACAAAAAAAAGTATCCCATGTATTTGATAGCATTTTTTATTACAAATTCAACGGTGTATCACACTTGCATATCAAGTGTGTAGTTCATTGGCTTTTATAAAACTGATATACCTTTCTCTCTCGCTCTCATGGAGCTCTTATGGAAAGTACTTGAACTACGTATTCGATATACAAGGGTGATACATCGTTGAATTTGTAATAAAAAATGCTATCAAATACATGGGATACTTTTTTTTGTTCCATATAAAAAATGAAAGTTCATGAAGGTATCTCAGAAACGAAACGTCGGATTTAAATTTTATTTAGACCATATTATAAAAAATAAAAAGTGGCAATGAGAATCTACCTTTTATTTTCTGATATCTCTTTAAATAAAGCCTGCAAAAATTAAAAACGATTTTGCCAAATTTCGTTTTTTTCCGGAAATCTCCGGAAGTGTTTGAAATTTATAAATTTTTTTAACTGCGTTTAATTTAGCACTAAATTGCGCAACTTTTCTCTAATTTAACCGACCTCGTATCTCCAACTGTTTCCGAGATCCCCATGCTTAGGATCCTTATCTTGGACACCCTGTATATATATATATATATATATATATATATATATATATATATATATATATGGCTGTGATTTGAAACATATTATCGAGTGTGACTTGATTAGAGTGGATGAATGGTGTGCTGCAAATTGTTTAAGTTTTAATTTTACTAAAATCAACGTGTTAAGTTTCAAATTTACGTGATAGTTTAACTTTGAATAATCATTTTATAGGGAATGAGCTAGTGACTAGATTTTTAGGTATACTTATTGACTATAAGTTGAAATTTACTGACCACATAATGGCATTAAGTAAGAAGTTGGCTGCCAGGTGTTATGCGGTACGAACAGTGTCAAGGGAATTAGATTCAAATGTGGCTAGAACAGTGTATTTTTCGTTGATTGAATCTCATTTTAGATACGGAATTGCATTTTGGGGATTCTGTAGTCGGCAGTTATTAAATTCGATTCTTGTTTTACAAAAGCGGGCAATGCGTTATTTATTTAATGTAAAAAATGAAGGAGCATTGTAGGCCTTTATTTATTCAAGGCAAAATATTAACAGTGATAGGCTTTTTCATTTTAGAAATAGTGGGACTGATTCATAAAAAATATAAAAACTCCAAACCCATATAATACACGTAATAATGGCCTGCCATTGCCCATTCCCAGGATTACTCACTAAACAGTCTCTCATTTTTGAGGGAATTAAAATATATAACAAAATTCCTCTAAAGTATAGAAATATTATGGACGATAAATTGCTTAGGAAAAAACTTAAGGGCTTTCTTGTGACACGACCGTATTATTCACTGGAAGAATATTTTGCTGATCATTTTTAACAAGGTGTGTTTGTGCTTTCAAAATGGGTGTAATGGTGTAATTTTATGGCTATTTTTGTTTTGTTTTACTTTATTTTATTTGACTGTAAACTTTTAAATTAATTTAGTAGACATTTATTTTATTTTGTTTTAGGTACCTGTTTTGTTGATTATGGACTTTTGTTTATTTACACTGTTTATTTTGATTACTGACTTTAATCACGTGTTTATTGTTATCACTAATCTAAGTTTTTTTTAGTTTTTTATTGTCACAATTTCTTGTCTTGCATATGTTTTTGTTTATATTTATTTTTAACTTTTTGTTCTGCATAGTGCTTTGTTAACAAGATTGATTTCTTTACAACAATAAAGCTTATTATTATTATTATGAAGATTTACAAGCCAAACGGCTTCGCACTCCCTCCAGGGATTATTCACTCATACCAGGTATACAAAGACACCAAAAGTATGAAGCTCTGTGGGGACCCCTTCCATGTTACCGGGTCCTAGGTGGCGTGGTCGTCTGCACTTCCTACAAACTTTCGGACGGTTCGTGCGGTTGCAAGGAGAACCGCCCTCTGAATCGGTTTATACAGATGCTCACTAAGGCCCAGTCCCTTGATGTTCTGCAGGAGGTTTATTATTATTATACATGATTTACAAGCCAGACGGCTTCGCACTCCCTCCAGGGAATATTCACTCATACCAGGTACACAAAGGTACCAGAAGTATGAAGCTCTGTGTGAATCCTTTCCATGTTATCGGGTCCTAGGTGACGTGGTCTGCTGTATTTCCCATGAACTTTCGGACGGTTCGCGCGGTTGCTAGAAGAGTTGCTTTCTGCATCGGTTTATACAGATGCTCACTAAGACCCAGTCCCTTGATGTTCTGCAGTAGGTTCTTTGGTATCACTCCAGTTGTTGAGAGTATTATGGGAATCGTTTAGACGCTGTTCATTGCCCACTGTCTTCGGATTTGCACCTCCAGATCTCTGTATTTGGCGATCTTCTCGTTGTATTTTGGTCTTAGGTTGTTGTTGTTAGGTACAGCGATGTCGATTAGTGTAGTTCGCCTAGAAATTTTATCTATTAGTATAATATCTGGTCTATTATGAGCAACTGTTCGATATTATTATTATTATTATTTATATATATATATATATATATATATATATATATATATATATATATATATATATATATATACCAATATTGTAGACAGTGCACTATCACCATCAATAACATGTTCTCCTACACTACTATTTGAAAAAATGTAAATTACTTGCCAAATAATGCTTTTCATTTCCTATAACTTGTTTAAAGTTTAATACTTACATATTTGAGTAGAAGGATAGGGAGAAACTTCAGCTGCTTTGTAGCTTTGTGCTCTAAATATTTCTTGGGCAAAGCACGTAGTCATATTGTTCATAATCATTGATGTATTTACGTATTTTAATCTCTTTACCTCTATAACTATTTTCGTTATATATTTTAGAACACTCAAACACTTTTCTAAAGTCGCTTCCTTCCAGAGAATCAATTTTTCACTGACTATTTTTCTACAAAATATACAAAAATATTTTACCGAAGACCTTTCGTACACGTCATACATGTCAGTTTCATGTTTTTCCTTTTTTGTAGAAATGGTAACAAAAGGTGTTACTTCTAATCGAATATCTAGCAATCATTCCTTCCGATGTTGGTTGTATGCATCTAAGTAAAATTTTTTTTAAATACAATCTCAATTAAATTATTTACTAACACGATGTTAATAATAGTTTCAAATTCATAAAAGCGTTGAAATTACTTGAAATCGTTTGGCGTGTTATTGTACTTGAAATCATATACAGCCATCGGAAATTGATTTAGGTTATTGAAAATAAATGAAAATGCGTAAAAATAATCGTCAGACCTCGAGAGTGGCCACAAAAGTCATGAACCGTAGATAAATATGTTGCACATCGAGGTTTCTGCTCGTGCGCGACCGCCGCTTTCATATCACAGTCTGATCACTTTTGCGACAACACTGTGCAGTCTGACAATTATTTTTGTGCATGTTTATCTATTTTCTATAACATATATCAATTTCAGACTATATATAATTTGTAAAATTGATTTTTTTTTGCTGTTACACACATTCTGACGATTAAGTGACATCGAGAACAGATCTGACGATATTTTTTATGTTTATCCAATCATAAACAATACTCCGCTTCAATATCAGCCGGCTATAAATAATTAAACTTTTCCATGTTTATTTTTTATACATGATTTACAAGCCAAACGGCTTCGCACTCCCTCCAGGGATTATTCACTCATACCAGGCATACAAAGACGCCAAAAGTATGAAGCTCTGTGAGAACCCTTTCCATGTTATCGGGTCCTAGGTGACGTTGTCTGCTGCATTTCCTATGAATTTTCGGACGGTTCGCGCGGTTGCTAGGAGAATTGCTTTCTGCATCGGTTTATAAAGATGCTCACTAAGGCCCAGTCCCTTGATGTTCTGCAGGAGGCTCTTCGGTATCACTCCAGATGTTGACAGTATTATGGGAATCGTTTGGACGCTGTTCATTGCCCATTGTCTTCGGATTTGGACCTCCAGATCTCTGTATTTGGTGATCTTCTCGTTATATTTTGGCCTTAGGTTGTTGTTGTTAGGCACCGTAATGTCGATTAGTGTAGTTCGCCTAGAAATTTTATCTAGTAGTATAATGTCTGGTCTATTATGAGCTACTGTTTGATCCGTCAGAACCGTTTGGTCCCAATATAACTTGAACTGGTTGTTTTCAAGAATAGGCTCCGGATTGTACTTGTAATAAGGCACTTTTCCTACCTGTAATAGGTTTAACTTTTCTGCTAACTCTTGGTGGAGTATCTTAGCGGCTGAGTCGTGTCTTTCCTTATACTCGGTTGCGGCAAACGCTTGGCATCCTCCAGTTATGTGCTGAATTGTCTCCGATGTTCGACAGCCATATCTGCATTGGTTATTTTCTATTGAGGGATCTCTAATGATGAACTTCTGGTAGTTCCTCGTCGGAATAACCTGGTCTTGGATAGCTAACAAGAAGCCTTCCGTTTCCGGAAACATCTGTCCTGAGATCAACCAGTAGTTCGACGCTGAGTTGTCAACATTGTCCTGATTAAACTCATTTGGATGCCGTCCATGAAGTGGCTCCTGTAGCCAGGTTTGTAACTTCTCTTGGTCTGTTTGATGGTGAGAAGTAATATCTTGTTCCCTCAACTGTAGCGGCGTTGAATCGTCTGCCTCGCATATTGCTCGATGTGGAAGAGTCCGCTAACCTGCGGAAATATGAACGTAAGTTTATTATTTGTTGATCGAGCTACTTACCAATATCCACCAATCCTCTTCTTCCTTGGTGTCTTGGAAGCATTGTACGCTCAATAGCACTCCGAGGGTGATGTTTTTGTGCTTTTGTTAGGACTGTCCTTATTTTTCTTTGCAGGTTTTGGATGTCCGTCCTGCTCCATTTTACAATTCCAGAAGAGTGGCTCAGCACAGAGTAATGTTTATTTTTTATTAATAATGATATTATTATTAACAACGACGCAGTCATGCAGTCTGACTTTTCATTATGTTATTAGAAAACAGGTTCCTAATGAAACGAAATGAAACCGAGCGGCTAAAAATAATAATTTTTTTGCCCTTCAGCTCTCAGACTATATATATATATATATATATATATATATATATATATATATATATATATATATATATATATATATATATATATACATTCATAATTCCTTCAAATAGTAACCACAATATAAAAACAAGTCCTTAATAATCTAATTAAAATTTGTAAGGAAAGGTAGTGGAAGTAGTTGCCGTAGCAGATGGTAAAAGATAAATATATCTCAAAATTATTATTTCCTATATTTCTTAACATTAATTTAGTTTTTCTTATGGATACGACTGCCTTAAATATTTCAATCTTTGTATATTAGATGAGGTGACTATTGTATTTTCATCTGGAAATTTCATTAATTTTTTTCATGTTAAAACGAAAAAAATTAGTTTCAGAAGAAGTGCCCTTGGAGGAGGAATTGGACACATTAGGGTAAGTTTCCATATCAGTAAATCGGTTTCCTGACAATTTTTTATATGTTAGTTTTATAAGACACATACTAATGACTTACCCCCATTTGAACTATTCTTAACTGAAACTTGATTTACCTAACCAGCTTGAATATATAAACTGGACTTAAAATTTCATCCTTTGCACCAGGAGAAAATAAGCTGAGCTTTCTCATGCGCAACGTGGAAATTTCTTCTTTTTTTATGAGTGCAACCTAGTATTTTATTATCTTCTATTTCTGTGTCTATGGTATTAGCTAAGCCAATAGGGCTCCTAATTTTACTCTGGTAGTAAAAGATACTTTTTTCATAAAAAAAAGTCACTAACACGTAACCTTTATCATCTAGGAAAATATGAAAATAAGTACACAATAGAATTTCAAAAAAGACATAACCAAAATAAACAGAAATGTCCGTTTGCCCCATAATTTCCTAATATTTTTAGTAAGCAGTTGTTATATATATATATATATATATATATATATATATATATATATATATATATATATATATATATATATATATATGCTCCTTTCAGGCGGAGAAAAGAATATATACAAACAGTTTATTTTCTACATACCACTCTAGTCCTCTCTCCATACGAGTTTCCACCACCTTATGGTCTCGTCAGTGGCGCTGTATCGGACCGAGAGCAACATTTGCAGAAAATAACTGACATGTGATATATAAATTCCAAGGTATATCGGAAGGATATGTCAAACCTGCCACCTAGATCCAAAAATGACCAAAAAATTACGTATTTAACCCGTTACCTGGCTACCTGGATTGTTTTATATAATTTTTCATAATTATTTTTCGTTTTTTTCTAGAAAAATCCAAACAAAAGCTTTTGCTATTTCGCTGTAGCAGAATGTGGAAATAACCCTATAATAATACTTTACGTGTGGCCTACATTAGAAATAGTTTGTGTTCTAAGAGGTGGCGCTACAAAAACATTCACCAATATGGATTTTAAGTAAGTACTTCACTGACGGTAGCTAACACTGAAATATTAAACTCAAAATTTACTTTTAAATTTCATTTATTTAACATAAAAAGTTATTTTTGAACTTGCCTAAATGATCTAAATCAGAGGTCTTCAAACTATGGCCCGCGAGCGAGCACCATCAGTCCGGCTTGCTTTAGTTTATTCTGATTACACTGCAAAATTTACATGTAAATAAATCATACAAAATAATAATCAGATGCTTTTATTTACGACCAGTTAAGAAACACTGATATCCATAATGAAACTGAACATTTTATCTGTAATTAATATTAGATTTATCCTAAAATCCTACTATAAATACCCTGTCTCGCTCATTTCTCAAGAATTAGAAAAAATAATTTTATAAAAGTTGTATAATATGAAAATACCTACAATCTAAAAATGTTTTCCATTATATATGGATTTTGTGACAGCCTGGCGCTAAAAAAAGGTTTTCTCCAATGGAATACCCAGTATATCTTTGCATATTTGGATTCCCCCAAGAACTATCCATACAATATCGTATCTGATTTTGAACTTTACTGCAAAGTTACCAACTTTTTCAAAAATTCACCAAATTTTGAAAAGAAACATACTCCTCTATCTCTATCTACAACAATTATAGTACACAAAATTGATATTGAGAAAAACGAATGTACTGTTAAAGTTCGGATATAATGCCTTATCTCATTCAGGATTTTTGTCAAAATTTTGCTCATTTGATGGAATATAAACTCATTTTCTTTGATTTTTAAATGAAACGCCCTGTATATAACTATTTTTTCATGTAGAGTTGTTTCTTTCTCACTTTTTTTTTTAAGTTTTCCCATATCTGTCAGCGCCATTTTTTTTCGTATATTGATTTTTATTAATGTACTAGCTGACCCGACAGACGTTCTCCTGTCTTAACTATGAATATTCAATTCGAACTGGAATAAATGTATCTATTATCTATTTATCTATATATTTATCTATTCATCTTTTATCTATCTATATTCTATATTTATTCTATTCTATATATATATATATATATATATATATATATATATATATATATATATATATATAAATGAAAACGACTTTACTGATTTCCTTCATCTTTTTTTAAAAAGTTTTCTAACACTTTGTAGAAGGTTCTTGTGGAATGAAAATTTGAAAATTTTATAAAAAATTAACGACGTCCACGCGGGAGAAGCCGCGGGCATCAGCTACTAATAATAAAAAATATTTTTTATTGTAATGATTTTTGATACACAACATTCTTAGTTCTGTTTTGTGGCGCCAAGAAATAATTCTTGTCGAATTTCTGTCCACTGCGGATTGCACGTGAACGTCATAAACAAATCTGGTGTGCGATAATGACATACATACGACATAGCATCTTGGGCATATTCATGCATATGCTTAAGGATCATAAAATGCACTCCTATTGCATTAAATTATTTGAAGAATTGTTCCCCGAAAACTGAAGTTTTGTCTGTGGACTTAAAATCGAATAATTGATAAAGAAATTTTGCTGATTTGATGCTATTTAAAGATGAGGCTACATAGGAACGGAAATGTTAAGGATCACAATTTCCATTATTATGCAGCGGAAATCCACATTTTGTAAGACGAAATTCTCAAACTAGGTGGTCCTTAAATGTTTGGAGAGGTATTGTCGGTAACCACGTAATTGGACCATACTTTTTGAGCAAAGAGTAACAAAGGAAATATACTTAGACTTTTGGCAAAACTATTTACCTAACCTATCGCCTCAAGTGCCAAATGAAACTCGAGAAAAAATGTAGTTTCTTCATGATAATCTCAAATAATATATAAAAACAAGCACAAACAAGATAAATCACTAAGGACACACTGTAAGGTGTACTTCGTTCACTGACAAAAATTAAATTGAACTATCAGAAATTTCATTGTTACAGTAAATTTATAAAAACTTATAATATTTAAATATAATTAAATTTATGGCAGTTCTCAGTTACCTGCGGCTCTCGAGCAGGTACGTTGGAGGTTTCGGTAACAGTTTTATAACTCTCTCTAGTTTTTGAATAGAGTATAGGAATGTGTATGCTTGCTATCGCCCCTCCCCTTCCCAAGAGCTTTGAGTTCAGAAAAATAGAACCAATTCTGCCTTTTATATTAGGAATGTGTATGCTGCTGGCATCCCCCCTGTCGGCAACTTGTTTTTCTTTGTGATCGCCCCCACAACTTGCTTTCGCTTGCTATACTGTACCTTTGTGCTTTTGTGATATCACCCTCCCCCCCCCAAAGAGAGAGGCTGGATCCGCCCCTGGTTTGAACCTTATATCAAATTGTCTATTGCCGAATTAACCTCGTCGCTAAATAGTTGTCTTCTCAATCAAATTTCACCCTCTGTTAAATTATCTTTGCTAAATTGTACTGCGTCAATTTATCCTTCTTCTTAAGTCTAATAATATTGTAAAAATATTCAACACAAATAAAATATTTTAAAAAATTGCATTATGGTTTTGTTTCAGTCCCGATGGTGAATATCTTGTATCTCAAAGTGGCGATCCAGATTATCTCATCACAGTTTGGGATTGGAAACGTCACACGATATTACTAAGGACAAAATCATATGTGAACGATGTATTTAGAGTAAAATTTTCACCCTATGTACCTGGACAAATAACCACTTGCGGTAAATGTATATTTTGAAATATTTTTTGAAGATTTGAGGTATTCAAATAATATTTAGGAAAATATGTTTAGATACTATCAAGTAAATTCATTAATATGTTTTAAGACTTAGATCCGATCTAGTTGATATGGAATTTAAAATTTTCGTATTGATTAATCTAGTGTTGCTTATTATACTGTTGTAATTTGTATTACATATGTCAACAAATAAATGCTTATTCAGGAACATTAATTATTAAAATCTAGCGATAAAGCCTAGATACCAGCAATAAAACAAAATATTCCATTTTCTCCTGTTTAGTAATAAATGAAAATCAATTTTTAGTTGCTGTATTTTCAAGGTTCAAAATTTGATTAACATCCTGTCGTATATGTCAGTTTAAACCTTCTAGTAACAACTTAGACCGGTTTTAAAGTTGGACTATATTAGTGAGCTAGGAGGTAGATATTTAAATGTTACATAAATTATTTAGTATATTATAATTCGAAAATGATGGTATTCTTTTGTCGGAGAGTTGATCAACAAATAAATCTTTATATAGGACCATGTTGGAGAATTAAGAGGTTTATTTCTATTTTTAGTCACAAAGAAACAAAGCTAAAATCTTTTTTTTTTTTTTTCACTCACAGGCACATTAAATTTTTAGTTAAATATTCATTAGCTAAAATTTGCATAGATCTTATTCGACAAAACCGACACATGATACAAAGTTTGAAGGTTTACTAGTGTCGAAAGAACGCACATTTTATTACTTTACGTTTTTTTATTTCACAAGTTCACTCAAAAAAAATAGTTCACACACCTACAAATTTGATATAATAATTAAATAACTCGAGTTCCTAATTCCCATCCCATCATGGCTGCAGGTCATTCGGAGCCGATAGCCTATGCGAATCCAAACAGCCTAGTTAATTAAACGTACCTGACATAATAAAGTGATAATAATATACCTCTGATATGTCTCAGTTTGTCGAGTGATAGGCACTCTATGAGATTCATTCTCCTCTAGACACCATCTGTACACCTGATCATCCATGATGTCAATCATATGAAGATTGCCTCGTAGGTGGCAATATTCTCTCAGTAATCCCACCACGATTCGTAGTTTTCTTCTCTCCAGGGAGAAACGCTTTCTAGTGACCCGCACGATTGGGACAAGTATGTGTTCCGTGGTACATCTCATTCTAGGCGCCTGCATCCAAGAAGCAATAAATTTACTTTCCGGCAACGGTTTTAATTCCATCTTATCGACGGTAATTGAAACAAGTAGAATTGACACACACCTCTATGAATTTCAATTTAGCTCTTACCCTTTCATTCTAATACTAATAACATGTGATTTGAATATCTGTGCTTTTCATATTTTTACTCACACATCTCTGTTCTCAGTGGCAACAATATCTTTTTCGCGTTTAATAAATATCCTATAGTATCTTAATTCGAAAAACAATTTTAAAGTATCAGAGTCCATATGGTTACGCGAACCCCATCTTCACCAAACGATCTGCTACCACGTTCCTACGAATGCCCAAGTGATTTGGGACCCACATAGTCTAGTTGCCCAACCGTTCTATGTCAAACTATCCACTACTCTCTTGCAATCAGACGCCAGTCATGAAGTTACCACACTAAACTTCACTGCCGCTATTGCAACTCCACTCTCTGAGAATATGTTTATTGTCTTATTCTTGGCTATATCCTTCTCACAGAGACGGCCACATTGCAAAACAGCTTAATTTCTGCTCGTTGCATATTGCATGGTATCCGAGAGAGTAACATTTTCTTGATTCCCATGCTCCTGCCAACTCCAGCTCGTTCATCCTGTAGAGATCTATCTGTAAACCACTAGGATCTATTCTCGGAAGAGTTTGGCTACTCTCCCAATTCTCTCCACTTCGCAAAAGATTCAAAATCAGACAGAAAAAAAAAACAACTTATATGACTCCTGACAACCTCCTCTTCATTTTTGTAAAACTTTATTGACATCAGTTCGGTCGTCTCAAAAATTAGCCCCTACAGGCAGACAGTCAAAAAAAAGAAGCCTATATCACTCCTCATAATCTGTTTTTTTGTCTGTAAAGTTTCATCGAAATATATATATATATATATATATATATATATATATATATATATATATATATATATATATTTATTTATTTATTTATTTATTTACTTACAATAACTGCCCTACAGGTCTTGAGATCCAACTACAAGGCAGTGATTACACAAATAATACGTAAACGAACAATTTTAAATTAGCATCAAACGACAAAAATATATATCAATTTAAATACAAATAAAAATTTAACTAAAATAATTAATTCTAACATTAAATGTATAATACAATATATCTACTATCATATACAAAGGTGAACATACAAATCAATTAAGGATGATAAAGAGAAAAAAGAAAGAAATGCCAAGGTCAATGTGCCAAAATCCGGCAGACAGCTCCTAGAGATGAGCTGAATATGTCAAAGCTATTACTCTTGTTATAAATGTGGCACATGGAATATAGAGGCGAAAATTTGAGCACGTTAGTTCTAGGAGTTCTGAGATAAAATACGTTAAAATTTCGGCAATTTATACGCGGGATACTTAAGTTTATCCTAGCTAAAATATTAGGACAGTCAATAAAATTGTTACGTACCTTTAAAGATGAAAAGTTGAATTTCTAAAGCAATGGTTCATGTGAAAAACCTTGAATAGGATAAACCCCAAAGCTCTTAAGATTGAGGTATTTCAAAAACCTTCTTTGGACCCTCTCCAAAGTATTGACGTGGGTATTGTAGCCTGGGGACCACACAACTGATGCGTATTCTAGTTTAGACCGCACATATGAGAAATACAGCAATTTGATGACGTCAGTGTTATTAAAATCGCGAGTACAACGCAAGATAAACCCAAAAACCCTTGAGGCCTCAGAAACGATATTATTCATATGAAAAGAAAATGAAAGCTTGGGATCGTAAGTGACTCCGAGATCGTTAAAAAGATCTGCTCGCGAGATTAGCACGGTATTCAACGAATATTCATATCGAAATGAAGAAAATTTCGAAGTGAAAGTCATAACATTACACTTCTCCACGTTGAGCTGCAGATAATTTTCGGAACACCAATTGCTAACATGTTCCAGGTTCGATAAAAGCTCTATACAATCCTGTAAACAATTTATTCTCTTATATAGCCCAATATCATCGGCATATAATAAAATATCTGTGTCAACAACAGAAACAATGTCATTAATAAAAATATTAAAAAATAAAGGTCCCACTACTGATCCTTGCGGCACACCAGAACCTGAAATATATTTCACTGAGCGAGAACCGCGAATTTCAACATACTGAATACGATTATGGAGACGGAGATTTCGAGATCGTAAACTCTCTTTCCTTTAAAAATATTTTATCGAACCGAGAGCGAACAGTATGGAGGGCGACACTATAGTGATAATGGAGTCTAATAAATCATTTTCTTTTATTACTAAACCAGCAAAAACGGAAAATTTTATTTATTTTGGGGATACATCTATTTCTCCTACATATTTCAAGCGTTTATCCCTACGGTCTTATCCTTAATATCCGTATATAGGCGAGGGATTCACCCTTCAATGAAGAGCATGAACTGACCAATTTTTTTTTCCCATTTCTAGTCCACGAAACCTTTTTAATAAATTTATTATATTTTTCTAAGTAATTTGTCTTAATATAATTTTGTGGGTCGAGTCAATTGGTACATTGCGTTTTTAAGCATCTTTTTAGGAGTAAACCGCTCGTCTAATATAAACATTTATTTGTTGATATATGGAATAAAAATTATGACAATATCTTAAGCAAAACAAAACTGGCCGACTCGAAGATCTATTTTTCGTCTGAACCCTGGAACAAAAAAGGTTTAGGTCTGAACTAGATCCGGTTTAGGTCTTCTTATTGTTAGCGAATCAGGCTGAAACATTTTTCATTATTGTGAAGTAGGCTTTGACCGTGATTTCTAAATTCCCTGTTATTCGAGCCATTCCATTTTTGTCGAGCATGCTTTGACAGTGACATTAAAACATTTGGCGCTTAGTTTTTTTTTTCCATTATTATTGCCAGTTCCAAAGCAAGTTTTAGCTTGTATGAAGTTGTTAATACGTTTCTCTAAATACTAAATTATCTATGTATTATAATATTATAGTTTCGTAAAGCGTAATTCTCTCGCAGTTTTTAATGTTTTCACCGAAAATATTTATGGAAAAAGAATATTTATGAACGTGTTAGAAAAACCCGAAAATATTTGGAAATAAATTGATTTAAATAAAGGTAAGTCGTTATTAGAAGGTTCATACTGTGAAAAATTAAGAACTAACAGTAAGAATTTATATTAATAATTTTCACTTGCAATTTAAATCATACACTTTACTTTCATTTGTGCATAGTCACCACTAAAAAATAACAATTAACATCTAAAAAATTGACGATATATACAGAGGGTTATTTACCCTATACGGCACGGAATATTGCGGCCAAAATACGTCACTTTCAAAAAGTTTTACATTTGGGATTTATGGGCGTCTAATATTAGTTACTTTTTAAACTTATTTTCATATTATACAGGGTGTCCCAAAAGCTCTGAAAGTATCAAAGTTGTGTTTCTAAATGGAGCCCCCTGTATATTATTGCATTTTTGGATTCTCTGATCCAAATAAGGGTAAAAATTCGTAAAGCGTGAAAAGCAAGAAAATTGTTTTTTTTTTGAAAAAATTTCGATACTTACCCCCATTTCGAGATCGTAGAACACGATTCGGGCCTTGATTTTTTACTATTTTTCCTCACTTTCCCGGAAAACTAAAAAAAAAGCTTCACTTCACAAAGCACTTTTATTTCATATAAAAACCGAATTTACGTATTTATTTTCAATGGAACTAGTTAAAATATATTGTACGCAATATATTTCAATTATTTTTGCACAAATTTTAGCAAACCAGTTTAGAAAAACTTGTATTTTCAGCGAAAAATCTAAAACACGTCTCGGAAACGTCATCAACCGTTAGACTATCTAAACTGGCCGCTGAATCATGTAAAAAAGGCGCAACGTTGCCAGATGTAATATAATATAAACTATAAGATTTGTCCTTCTCAGTCAACAACATAGTTTAATTTTTTTTAATGTTCAAACAGTTTTTGAGTAAAAATAATCTTAATCCCTCAAAATTTTTGGTTGGTTTTGGTTAGGGTAGGTCGGTTCAGGTTTAGCTCGATTTTGGTTAATTTGAAAAACAGAAACTACCCTGAACTAATCTAAATTAACCTAGATTTATACTTTCCTGGTATAAACTTTAAAATTTATCAGTTAACAACATAGTTTAATGTTTGTAATGTATAAAAAAGGGTAAAATTAACTTTAACAATCCAAAATTTTTAGTTAGTTCTAGTTAGTACAGGTTTAGCTTGGTTTTTGTTAGTTTAAAAAACTGACATTAACCTAAATTGACCTAAATTTATTAATTCAAAAACACTTTCTGCTAACGGACATAACCAATATGATCAATTCATATTATCCGCTTAAAACTACTGGTATTTGGAGGGAAACAGATAAAAGCAACTATAATCCTTAAAACCTTTAATATTCAAATCGCACATGAAACGCATAGACATAAGAGTAATTATTAGTACTTCAATAATCAAAGGAAAGGGAAAAAGTCTTTTTGGGACCTTTTCTTTCCAATTCAAATAGAAAGCGAAGAATATATATGAATTTCAAAGAAATCGTTTTTGCAATCTGGCAACATCGCCGACTTCAGCAAGTACGACATTTTTAGTAAACTATACAAACTATTATTTGTTGATGGCGGCTGTTTTGTTTTGATTTGTTGTGATTTTTCTCGTGATAATTTTTCGGATTTTTTCGATAAAAAAGTGCATATTTTTGAATTAGTATATAATACAGAAGCTTCTATCACTGTGGAATTTGTGATTATAACAAGAGTTTAACGATTTAGTGAAAAAAATTGAACCTAAAGTGAAAAGTGTTTTTCCCTGTTTTCCACAAAACTGAAGAAAAATTATGGAAAACCGTGGAAAATCGTGTTCTACGACCTCGAACTAGGGGCTATGTTTCAAAATTTTTCAAAAAAACGTGATTTTCCTATCATTTCACTCTTTACGAATTCTTACCATCTAACTTAATTTGTATGTTTCAAATACTAAGTACTTCAGTTATGTATTCGAAATTTACAGTGAAGTGTAACAATAAATCATATTTTATATCTCAATTATCATAAGCTTGCTATATTATACAGGGTGTTCAAAAATTAAAACTAATCAAATAAGAACTTTAAGTGGCTATAACTTGATTAATTTAAATAGAATGCTATACTTTTTAACTTACCAGAAAATGTACCTTTTAAATACCTATCGAATGGTGTAGGGGTGTTCTTTAGCTAAGTCTTCGCGTTTTCACAGAATACGCCAAATAATCGTTTTCTGCACCATTTTGTGTTTTTTGAATAGATGTTCTATTGCATCTAATTGCCTATGGCATTTCGAAATGTCGATAATTCATTTAATCTGTCCGTTTAATCTGCAAAGCATGTTTATAATCGTGGTATTATTTTTTGTAACTGTGAAACTTCATTTATTGAATTGAATTATTTGAATATTATTGTGTTATTGTTTTGTCAAAATGAAGATTTATCCAAAGGAAAAGTGTATTGGTATGATTTTTATCCTTGGAGAATGTTATCAAAATTGTTTATTTGCTTCTCGAATCTATGCTCAAAGGTTTCCTGAAAAAAACCATCCTAAATTAGTCATTTTTGCGAAACTATTAAACCAGTTTCGGGAAAGTGGAAGTATCAGTTATAAAAAACCTGTTATAAGAAAACCTATCACTGAGGATGAAGAAAATGCTTTTACTGTACTTGGTTCAGTGATCGAAAATCCCAATGTTAGGCAGAATCATATATCCGAAAATACTAACATTAGCCAAGCAAGTGTTTCAATGATTCTTAACAAATACAGATTTCATCCTTATAAAATCCAGCTTTGTCAAGAGTGTCACGGAAATGATTTTGACAACCGAACTGAATTCTGTTTGGGGGGTGTTTGATAAAGTGGCAGAAAATGAACACTTTTTTGATAATGTGTTGTTTAGTGATGAATGTACTTTTCATAACAATGGTTTCGTGAATAGACACAACTTACATTACTATTCTGAATTAAATCCGCATGAATACAGAGTTATGATAAACCAGAATAGGTGGTCGATTAATGTGTGGGGAGAAATACTGGATTCATACTTAATTGGACCTTACTTTTTTGAAGGATCTTTAAATGGTTTGATGTTTCGCGATTTTCTTCTCCACCAACTTCCAGTGTATATTAGAACAACTATGTGGCTTTAACTGGATCGAGCTCCGCCACATTATCATCGCGAAGTTCGGCAATTTTTAAATGTCAACGTTCGAAACAGGTGGTTTGGGAAAGACGGATTTCAAAATTGGCCCCCGAGATCTCCGAACTTAACTCCACCAGATTTCTTTTGATGAGGATACGTAAAAGGAATTGTCTACAATGCGCCCCCGACAACACCACAAGCTATGGAAATACGCATAAGAGACGCTTTTCAAACTGTAACCCCGCATATGTTGTCCAGAGTTTCGAAAAAGGAATATGTAAGTGTTTGGAAATAGATGGTTGACATTTCGAACATCTACTATAAATATTTTGCTTATGTTTTGTGCTATCGTCAATATGTTATTACCATTATTGCTATTATAGCCTGTTGGACGACTACAAATTATGTTCCGAGTTTCTGAACATTTGTAAAGATATTCCTAATTATTATTCTTGTAGTTGTAAATTACCTGTCATATTCAAATGACATAGTCAACTAGATACATTAGAACATCTATTCAAAAAACACAAAATGGTGCAGAAAACGACTATTATTCTGTGAAAACGCGAAGACTTAGCTATAGAACAACCCTTATACCATTCGATAGGTATTTAAAAGGTACATTTTCTGGTAGGTTAAAAAGTACAGCATTCTATTTAAATTAATCAAGTTATAGCCACTTAAAGTTCTTAATTGATTAGTTTTAATTTTTGGACACCCTGTATAATGTAGCAAGTTTATTATAATTGGGATATAAAATATGATTTATTGTTACAGTTCACTGTAAATTTCGAGTACATAACTAAAATATTTCTTAAGTATTTGAAACATGAAAATTAAGTTAGATTTTGTCAAAATTCAAATTTTTTAAAAACCCTTAAGGTTTACGTACTACAAACCTGATTAAAATAGGCACTTATTTTGATCAAAGAATCCAAAAATGCAATAATATACAGGGGGTTCCGTTTAAAAAACACAACTTTGATACTTTCAGAGTTTTTGGGACACCCTGTATAATATGAAAATAATTTTAAAAAGTAACTAAATTAGACCCCCATATTTCCCAAAAGAAAAAATTTTTTGAAAGTCACGTATTTTGACCGCAATATTCCCTGGCGTATAGAAAGGCTGAACCGATTTCGACGAAACTTTACAGCCATGAGGAGGAGATTGTCAGAAGTGATATAGGTTGTTTTTTTTCTGTCAGTCTTGTCTGTCTGTCCGTACCGGCTAATTTTCGAAACGGCTGAACAGAATTTCGCTAAAACTTTACAAACATGAAGAGAAAGTTGTCAGAAGTGATATAGACTGCCTTTTTTCTGTCTATCAACACAACAACAAACTGAATCGATGAAACTTTATAGACATGAAGACGACGTATTCAGAAGTTATTTAGGCTGATTTTTAATGGTTTATCATTAGTAAGAATTGTATTTATTGCCCAAATTCACGAGCACGAAGTTGCGGTTAAAAGCTAGTCTATGGTAAATTGTATTATTTTTTAGGAATTTCCCACATTAAATTTTGGAAAATGGCTTCCACATTCACGGGATTAAAATTAAAAGGCGAATTAGGCCGATTTGGTAAAACGGAATATTCAGATATTATTGGTGTGTTACCAATGCCAGATTCAAAAGTAAGCTTAATTATAATGTTCAATATAGAAATTTTCAGCTTTATAACAAATCAATGCATTTTTTTTCGCATTAAATCCATGGGAAATGTAAATATTTTTTTTGTTCTAGGTTGTCTCTGGATGTGAGTGGGGAAACATTCTTGTATGGGATGATGGTCTTATAACATTTGAAGTATTTCGGTCTCTAAGAAGAAGATGCCATGATGCACCCATAGTACAGTTTTATTACGTTGATGGAGAATTATGGACAGTAAGTAAAATATAAAAATAAATATGTACTGTTCGCAAAACTGCTTGAACTCGCCGAACAAATCAAAATAGTTTTCTATTCTATAGAGTGACTATATTCGCTCGTATTACCTTGTACCAATAGCATAGATTAGTCAGGTTTCAACAAAAGGCATTCCCACCAAACCCAAATTTCATTACACATTGTGCCAATAAAGGATATTTCCATTAATTTTTTGCCGGACTCGGATTGAGTCAGATTATTGAATTAAACTAGAGTTGGGCAATACTGTGATTTTTTGATAGTTAGTGAGACGGCGAGAGTTATTTATGGATTTTTTACTGAAGTGATTTTTACTCCAATCTCGATGCAAGATGGCGAATTCGAATCCGGCATCGATATAAATATTAAATCCTCTTCTTCTTACGGTGCCGTATCTGGTCCCTCTCACATTGGCAATTACATTGGGGAGTTGTTCGCGGTTTTCAGCTAATCTAAATAGTTGTTCGGCACAGCGTATTCCAGTCCAATCGTGGATGTTCCTTAGCCGTGACATCTGCTTCCTTCCAATTCCTCTGCGGCCCTCGATTTTACCTTTCATTATAAACTGAAGGATTTTGTAGTGGTCTCCTTTAAGAACATGCCCTAGGTATGATATCTTTCTTATTTTAATAGTTTCTCTATTTAACACTGCTTCGTTGGTCTGCATAGATGCTTAGGGTATTCGGAGCATTCTTCTATGCAACCATATTTCGAACGCTTCCAGGCGGTTGATCATACCAGCCTTTAGAGTCCAGATCTCAACTCCATAAAACAACACGTACCAAATATAACATTTGATAATAATAATAATAATAATGTTTCGGATGCCTACACTCTGGAGTCCTTACATATGACCATCTACTGTGCCGCGATTGCTATAGCTAGAGCTCTAGAAATTAAAGTTACAACAGAGCGCCGACCAGCAAGAAGAGAACCCAACACACCACCATGGGAAAGACGTCTAAATAAGAAAATTGAAAATCTTCGAATAGATATAGGACAGCTGACGGAGTACATCAGGGGCACAAGGACTTTTCGACTGCAAAGGCGAGCTGAAGAAATCATGAATCGTGTCCGATATCATTCGCAACAAGATCCAGCGAATATTACTGCTCAGCAATGCCTTGATTCGCTGAAACAGAAGCTCTCTGTTATTGCGGGACGGCTAAGGAGGTACAAGACCAGCAATAACCGAAAACGAGACAATGCGCTTTTCCAACGATCAGAAAAGACTTTCTACCGTAAGCTAAACTCTCCACCTAATATAGCAGATAATAGATATCCCAATAGAGAGCAGGTAGAAGAGTTTTGGGGAAACCAACTTTCCACACCAGCCGATCTTAACATCGCAGCTGGCTGGATCAATGAAGAACACCAAATCTGCCAAGATTACAGCCAGATGCAGTTTGAGCCATTTACCACCGAAGAAATTTCAAGAATAATCAAAGAATCCCATAACTGGAAAGCTCCAGGTCTCGATGGGATCCAGAACTACTGGCTTAAAAAGTTATGGTGTATGCACCATCAGCTGGCTAATCTTATTAATGATGTTTTTCTTAACCCAGCAAAAATGCCATTGTTCTTGACCGAAGGTATTACGTACCTCCTACCAAAGGACCAACATAACACACATGACCCAGCTAAGTATAGGCCGATCACCTGCCTACCCACACTGTATAAGGTGATCACCTCCTGCTTGACCCAACGCATCTATGCTCATTGTGAGCAAAATAACATCATTGCAACTCAACAGAAAGGATGCACGAGGGGAGCAATGGGATGCAAGGAACAATTGATTGTTGACTCTGTCATATGTAACCAAGCCTGTACCAACCGAAGAAACCTCTTTGCTGCCTACGTGGATTATAAGAAGGCCTTCGACTCGGTGCCACATGAGTGGCTCAAAACTATATTGAGAATGTACAGGGTCGATAATAATTTTGTTTCCTTTTTAGAACGCATCATGTCAACCTGGAGAACTAGGATCCAATTGCAAGTGCCATCCAGCGACACCATCGAAACTAACACCATTCCGATACGGAGAGGAATTTTTCAGAGCGATTCACTTAGCCCATTGTGGTTCTGCCTTGCAATGAACCCACTATCACGCCGTTTGAACTCCACCAGATACGGCTTTAGTGTTAGAAATAACAACGAAGAGGTAGTCAGAGTGAATCATCTTCTATACATGGATGATCTTAAAATGATGGCTGCTACCAGAAACCAGATGGAACAAATGCTTAAAATTGTAGAGGAGTTCTCCGGGGATATCGGAATGCAATTTGGACTTGACAAGTGCCGTATTTTAAACATCGTTAAAGGGAAGATACAACCAGGGGCTTTTGAAATGCAGAACGGTGAAACTATAGCTGCAATGGAGGCAGACCAAACATACAAATATCTAGGTATGAAACAGGCTAAAAGAATTGACCATGGCACTATGAAAGCTGAATTGACAACCGAATTTGTCAGGAGGGTAAGGCGGATATTAAGAACTAATTTAAATAGTAGAAATTTGTTTAAGGCGCTCAACACGTATGCTTGCTCAGCGCTGAGCTACTCCTTTGGAATTGTAAAATGGAGCAGGACGGATATCCAAAACCTGCAAAGAAAAATAAGGACACTCCTAACAAAAGCACAAAAACATCATCCTAGGAGTGCCATTGAACGTACAATGCTTCCAAGACACCAAGGAGGAAGAGGATTGGTGGATATTGGTAAACAGCTCGATCAACAAATAATAAACTTACGTTCATATTTCCACAGGTTAGCGGACTCTTCCACACTACATCGAGCAATATGCGAGGCAGACGACTCAACGCCGCTACAGTTGAGGGAACAAGATATTACTTCTCACCACCAAACAGACCAAGAGAAGTTACAAACCTGGCTGCGGAAGCCACTTCATGGACGGCATCCAAATGAGGTCAATCAGGACAATGTCGACAACTCAGCGTCGAACTACTGGTTGATTTCAGGACAGATGTTTCCGGAAACGGAGGGCTTCTTGTTGGCTATCCAAGACCAGGTTATTCCGACGAAGAACTATCGGAAGTTCATTATTAGAGATCCCTCAATAGAGAATGACCAGTGCAGATACGGCTGTCGAACATCGGAGACAATTCAGCACATAACTGGAGGATGCCAAGCGTTTGCCGCAACCGAGTATAAGGAAAGACACGACTCAGCCGCTAAGATGCTCCACCAAGAGTTAGCAGAAAAGTTGAACCTATTACAGGTAGGAAAAGTGCCTTATTACAAATACAATCCAGAGCCTATTCTTGAAAACAACCAGTTCAAGTTATATTGGGATCGAACGGTTATGACGGATCAAACAGTTGCTCATAATAGACCAGATATTATACTAATAGATAAAATTTCTAGGCGAACTACACTAATCGACATCGCTGTACCTAACAACAACAACCTAAGACCAAAATACAACGAGAAGATCGCCAAATACAGAGATCTGGAGGTGCAAATCCGAAGACAGTGGGCAATGAACAGCGTCCAAACGATTCCCATAATACTCTCAACAACTGGAGTGATACCAAAGAACCTACTGCAGAACATCAAGGGACTGGGTCTTAGTGAGCATCTGTATAAACCGATGCAGAAAGCAACTCTTCTAGCAACCGCGCGAACCGTCCGAAAGTTCATGGGAAATACAGCAGACCACGTCACCTAGGACCCGATAACATGGAAAGGGTTCACACAGAGCTTCATACTTCTGGTACTTTTGTGTACCTGGTATGAGTGAATATTCCCTGGAGGGAGTGCGAAGCCGTCTGGCTTGTAAATCATATAATAATAATAATAATATGTCGTGTTGAGCCTCTGTTCTGGATTTATTGTTTTTGTGTGAAGATATGCGAGTTCTAACTTTGGCTGCCACCAACAGGTGATCGGAGTCTGCTTCGGCCCCTCTGTAGCTTCTCACGTCTATTATATTGTTGGCATGTCTAGAGTTGACCAGTACATGGTCTATTTGATTTCTGGTAACGCCGTCATTCGAAATCCACGCTTGTTTGTGTATTTGTTTGTGCGGAAACATCGTTGACTTTACCCTTAACGCGTTTGACGATGCTAGATCTATGACTCTTGTTCCGTTATCGTTCGATATGTCATGCAGGCTGTGAAATTCCGCCACTGGGTTTGCTGCCGGCTCCTTTCCAATTTTTGCGTTGAAGTCGCCCAATACTATAAGCATATCTTGTTTCGGTATTTGATTAATAACTGTTTGTGGGATACCATAGAAAGTATCCTTTATATCATCCTGTATCTCTTCTGTTGGTGCATATGTGGATATCAAACTGAGGTTGTGAAACCTGCCTCTCATCCTTATGCAGCAGATACTTTCATTAACGGGTGTAAATCCAATGACTTTACTCAACAGTTGTTCTTTAATCGCGAAACATGTTCCACTTTCGTGCCTTGATTCATGGCCACTGTAGAAAATAATATATTTCTCTACCCTTACGTTACCTGATCCGGTCCATCTGATTTCTTGGAGTGCCGTTATATCCATGTTATATTTTTGGAGGGACTGGACTGTCACTGTTGATGTACCTGGTCTATACCAGCTTAGTATGTTCCATGTTCCAATATTCATGTGCCTATTTCGTAGCTTGTGTCGTCTTCTTATTTCTGTCTGGTTCCGTGGCAAATGCTTCGGTTTCATAACAATTAGGTTTTATGGGGTTAGGTTATTAGCCTAACGCCCAACCCTCCTCCTTTACCCGGGCTTGGGACCGGCAGTGGCAGACGCTGAACTACTCAATTCATCCAACACCTACCAAGGGCGGAGTTATGTGTATATATGTATATATGTGTGTATGTGTATATGTATGTGTATATATGTATGTATATATATATATATATATATATATATATATATATATATATATAGTATTAAAGAAGGACAAAAGAGATTGGAAGAAAAGGAGGACAACAAAATACAGGAAATCGAAATTTAAATAGCTCAGGATATGGTTACATTTATTGAAGAAATTCAAGACAACTCACAATAATGAGGATGTGATTAAGTTGTTGGAAATAGAAAAAAAATTGAAAGGACGTCGAAGATGGAGCAACTAAATGAAAAACTAGATGCAACCATGCAAAATATGACCAAAGACATAGAGGAGCATGGACAAAAATAGATAATATTGATCAAAAATGTAAAAGGACCTTTACAGAGTATGATACCATAGTAGAAGAAAAGTTAAGAAATAATATACGGATGATAACAAGTCATGTGGAGAAAAATCTAGAAGAAGAGAAGAGACAGTTTGAAGGGATAACCAGGGCAATATAACAACAGGTGTAATGATAGGTAATTTTGGGGATCTTGGAATGAAGTTTTCAGGAAATATTACATCCTATAGCTTTTAGTAATAATATTAAAAACAGAATTGGAAACTTAAACAATTTTCAAAATATAAAAGATTTCATTAGAGCCAATTTAGTAGATAATGCTATAATATGATTTGCAAACATAGAGTCGACAATACAAAATTTTAAGGATCTCTAGATTATTTTTAGGGTGAAATTAAACAGGCTTTGAAACTCGGTACCGTAGCCAAATACCTTGAACCTTCCATGAGGGAAAACGAAATTGTGTCAAATATTGCCAGACATTTTAATGAGAATATATTTTAAACAATAACAGTAAAAAATATTAAAACAATGTCTCAATTGATTACTTTACTAGTTCTGCACATACTTACAATCGCCTTAGCGATCCAAATTTGTATCACAGTCAAAATAATAAAAATAATTTTTCTTCAGAACCTAGATTTAGACTGAATTGGTATAATTATGGTAATTTTAAAAGAAGTAGAAATAATTTTCCTAATAATATCAATAATCAGAATCACATAGACTCTATAATAATAATAGCAGTACTAACATAAATAGAAATAATAATTATAATTATTATTTCTAAGGAAAGACACAACTCAGCCGCTGGGATGCTCCACCAAGAGTTGGCAGAGGGGCTAGGCCTGTTACAGGTAGGAAAGGTGCCTTATTACAAATACAGTCCGGAGCCTATTCTTGAGAACACCCAGTTCGAGTTATATTGGGACCCAACGGTTCTGACGGATCGGACAGTTGCTCATAATAGACCGGACATTATACTAATAGATAAAATTTCTTGGCGAACTACACTGATCGACATTGCTGTACCTAACAATAATAACCTACCATCCTTCTGTCAACAACTGGAGTGATGCCGGGGAGCCTCCTGCAGAACATCAAGGGAATGGGCCTTGGTGAGCATCTGTATGAACCTATGCAGAAAGCAGTTCTTCTTGAAACCGCGAGAACCGTCCGAAAGTTCGTGGAAAATGCAGCAGACCGCGTCACCTGGGACCCGAGAACATGGAAGGGGTTCCTACAGAGCTTCATACTTTTGGTGTCTTTGTGTGCCTGGTGTGAGTGAGTGGTCCCTGGAGGGAGTGCGAGGCCGTTTGGCTTGTAAATCATAATAATGCGAACTAATTTAAATAGTAGAAATTTGCTTAAGGTGCTCAACACGTATACTTGCTCTACGCTGAGCTACTCTTTTGGAATTGTAAAGTGGAGCAGGACGGACATTCAAAGCCTGCAAAGAAAAATAAGGACACTCCTAACAAAAGCACAAAAACATCACCCTCGGAGTGCTGTTGAACGTACAATGCTTCCAAGACATCGAGGAGGAAGAGGATTGGTGGATATTGGTAAGCAGCTCGACCAACAAATAATAAACTTACGTTCATATTTCCACAGGTTAGCGGACTCTCCCACACTACATCGAGCAATATGCGAGGCAGACGTTTCAAAGCCGCTACAGTTTGAGGGAACAAGATATTACTTCTCATCACCAAACAGACCAAGAGAAGTTAAAAACCTGGCTTCAGAAGCCACTTCATGGACGGCATTCAAATGAGGTCAGTCAGGACAATGTCGACAACTCAGCGTCGAACTACTGGTTGATTTCAGGACGGATGTTTCCGGAAACGGAGGGCTTCTTGTTAGCTATCCAAGACCGGGTAATTCCGACGAAGAACTATCGGAGGTTCATCATTGGAGATCCCTCAATAGAGGATGACTAATGCAGATATGGCTGTCGAACATCGCAGACAATTCAGCACATCACTGGAGGATGTCAAGCGTTTGCCGCAACCGAGTATAAGGAAAGACACGACTCAGCCGCTAAAATACTCCACCAAGAGTTAACAGAAAAGCTGAACTACTACAGGTAGGAAAAGTGTCTTATTACAAGTACAATCCGGAGCCTATTCTTGAGAACAACCAGTTCAAGTTATATTGGGACCGAACGGTTCTGACGGATCAAACAGTGGCTCATAATAGACCAGACATTATACTAATATTTCTAGGCGAACTACACTAATCGATATTGCTGTACCTAACAACAACAACCTAAGGCCAAAATACAACGAGAAGATCTGGAGGTGAAAATCTGAAGACAATGGGAAATGAACAGAGTCCAAACGATTCCCATAATACTCTCAACAACTGGAGTGGTACCAAAGAACCTCCTGCAAAACATCAAAGGGCTGGATCTTAGTGAGCATCAGTATAAACCGATGCAGAAAGCAACTCTCCTAGCAACCGCGCGAACCGCCCGAAAGTTCATGGGAAATACAGCAGACCACGTCACCTAGGACCCGAAAACATGGTAAGGGTTCCCACAGAGCTTCATACTTTTGGTAACTTTGTGTAGCTGGTATAAGTCAATATTCCCTGGAGGGAGTGCGAAGCCGTTTGGTTTGCAAATCATATTAAGGATAATAATAATAATAATAACAACCAGTTCAAGTTATAATGGGACCGAACGGTTCTGACGGATCAAACAGTTGCTCATAATAGACCAGATATTATACTAATAGATAAAATTTCTAGGCGAACTACATTAATCGACATCGCTGTACCTAACAACAACAACCTAAGGCCAAAATACAACGAGAAGATCGCCAAATGCAGAGATCTGGAGGTGCAAATCCGAAGACAATGGGCAATGAACAGCGTCCAAATGAGTCCCATAATACTGTCAACAACTGGAGTGATACCAAAGAACCTCCTGCACAACATCAAGGGACTGGGTCTTAGTGAGCATCTGTATAAACCGATGCAGAAAGCAACTCTCCTAAAAACGACGCGAACCGTCCGAAAGTTCATGGGAAATACAGCAGACCACGTCACCTAGGACCCGAAAACATGGAAAGGGTTCCTACAGAGCTTCATACTTTTGGTGTCTTTGTATGCCTGGTATGAGTGAATAATCCCTGGAGGGAGTACGAAGCCGTTTGGCTTGTAAATCATAATAATAATAATAATCTTTATTGTCTAACAGATAACATACATTTATAAGACAATATAACACAACTTTGCTAAGATATTAAACAAAATTATAAGGAAAATAAAATTTTTGATCAATTCATACAACAATTCACAAGAAGCAAACATTTTACATTTTTATTAGAAACTTTAACTTTAAAGCCTGCGTTAATCTCGTAGGGGGTAGGCTGTAAACATCGATGTCACTGCAAGTGCTGTTGAAGATACTCATGGCTTGAAATAGAGGCGTTTTTATAAGAAAATTTCATTCAGGGCTAGTTAATGAAAAAAATGGGACAGGATCTGACAGGTCTCGGGGGTACATGAAAGTTAACTTGATACAACAAATCAGAAGAGTCGATATGAGATCTGGATAGCTTGCTCAGAAACTGGGCTAACATGTAATGTCTACGATTTATTAAAGATGGAACGCCAAATCGCCTCAGTAATTGCTCTTCATCTATACCCCTTTGAGGGAATACTCCGTCACTCTTAAATGATAGGTATTTTAAAAATTTTCTTTACACTCCCTCTAATTGACTAATGTACTTATCATAGATAGGATGCCATATGACCGCACCGTATTCCAGCTTCGATCGAACATGACTAACATATAAAGTTTTTAAGGTCTGCAAATTGCTAAAATCATTAGAATTGCGCAATATGAACCCCAACATTTTGACCGCACTCCCACAAATCAAACTGATATGTTACGTGAAAGAAAGTTTTGGGTCAAAAGTGACCCCAAGGTCCTTAAAAGAATAACTTCGTTGAAGTTTTTGACTGTTTAGAGTATATTCAACATGTAAAGGGTTAGTTTTATTGGTGAGAGTCATTACGGTGCACTTATCAACATTCAAGGACAAATTATTCGCGTTACACCAATTCCGAACAATATCAATATCCCCCTGCAGCTCTAAGGCGTCATTTACATTATGAATCATGCGAAATAGCTTTACATCATCTGCAAAGAGCAAAACACTGCTCGAGACTCCAAGCGTAATATCGTTAATGAAAAGTAAAAATATTAGTGGAACCAGATTGCTCCCCTGCGGAGCCCCGCTTGTAGCTTTAAATTTATAGGATTGATAACCTCGGATTTCAACATATTGCATTCTGTTTTGTAGGTAAGATTTAAGAAATAACAATAGGCTCCCGCTAAAACCCATAGCAGCAAGTTTGTTAAATAAAATATAGTGATCGACCCCGATCAAATGCCTTTGAGAAGTCGGTATAGACCACGTCAACTTGATTGCGTTTATCCAATGCCCCACCAGTAAATTGGGCAAAGGAAGCTAGGTTGCTAATTGTACTACGGCGGTTAAAAAATCCGTGCTGTTCTGGCAATATTAACTGTTGTACTTGACTCAAAATACACTCATATATCGACATCTCAAAAACCTCTGCAAATGGGGATAGTATTGAAACAGGTCTATAATTGGGGATCTCGTTTATATTTCCTTTTTTGAATACAGGGGTGATTCTCGCTTCCTTCCAAATCTCTGGAAAGGTATTTGTTTTAATCGCCAAATTGAACAAATATGACAAAGGTTTAAGCAGTGCATAGGCACAGTCCTTAACAAAAAAAAAACAAGGAACGTTGTCTGGCCCCTGTGTCATTCTATTTTTCGATTTTTTCAACGCGGTCATAACTATTTCTTCCGGAATGAGCTCAATTGAAATGTGCTGGCTCCAAACCGCATTGTCAAAAGATACATTATTCTTAGAAGGACGCGCATAAACACTACTGAAAAAGTCAGCAAATGCATTCACATGATCATTCTTTGACGCAAATCTAGGTTGTCGTCACAGAAGAATGATTTCATTCTCAGAAAAATTGTGCGATCTGTTTCAATTCTGCACTTAATCTCTTTATTTGGGTCTGGTTGTTCTGCATTGTAGCATCCCAAATATTTAAATTGGATAACTCTCTCAATTTTTTGTTGATCTATCTGTAGGGAAGCATCGACGTGCCGTTGGCGGCTGAATATCATAAATTTTGTCTTAGTGGCATTCATTTTTAGACCCATTTCCTCCATTGTTATGCAATCCAACAACTCTTGAAGACTCTGGATACTATTGCACAAGATGACTGTCTCGTCGGCATATCAAACGGTATTAATCAGTTCACCATTGATCTTCACACCAAAGTCTTTATCTTGCAAAGCCTGTTTGAAAATTATGTCCGAGTAGATGTTGAATCATAGCGAGGACAGAATGCAACCCTGTCTGACGCCTCGTTAGTCTTCCACCTATTCGAACCACTGCTTTCTGCTTCCAATCCAAGTTTTCTATGATACGCAGATATCTACCATCGATTTCCGAGGTTCATAATATGTTTAAAAGCGTTCCATGCTGGACCCTAGCAAAAGCTTTTTCGTAATCGATGAAAGCTACATAAATATGTTTACGTTGGTCACGACACTTATGGAAAAGTATATTTACGGCAAAAAGTGCCTCACGGATGACAAATGCATTCCTAATGCCAAACGGGATCTCATCTAGATCCCTTACCCACCTTTCTCATCGATTCCTTATTCTTCCACGTACTACGCAAAGAAAAACCTTCAATGTGTGGCGCATTAAACTAATTGATCTGTATTCGTCGCACCTCTTTGCTTCGGAAGTGCTATAAAAAATAAAATAGATTTCTGCCATTCCTCCAGTTATTCACGAGTAGTATACACATCGTTGTCTGGTCCAGTTGCTTCCTTTGTTTCGGCTGATTTTATGGCATGAAGAACTTCAGATTTTAAAATTTCTGAGCCTTTATCTTGATGTACATTACCCTATATGTTTGGCCTTACTTCTTCAAACAATTCAGTTACATATTTACTCCATATTTCATGAATTTCTCGTTCATCAACAATAGTTTTTCCCGCACTATTTACTAGAATATTAGTGGATTTCTTATTATACAAGCCAGCAACTTTCCGTGATCGATACTAGGCAGACCGAGTACGCACTACCGATATCGATATATTCCGTGTTCCGGCGACACGGTGATCCTTATTTTTTTATGCTACACACCCTCGTGTCGTTCTATTTTCATATGTAATGCCAATTTTATCTTGCCAGTGAAATTATCATTTTGTAGTGAATATTTTTGTTTAAAAATGGTACAAGAAACTTCCTGCGCTTGATGTAATTGTACGTTAAAAACTGAAGAAAGTATTACTCTTTAAATTCCTTTAAGGTAAGCTTTCGAATATCTATTATCAAAAATAATAAAGAAAATTAAAGTGATGTAATGGTCGAAACAACAGCTTTAGTATTTTTTACTTTTTATCAGTGTAATGACGATATCCTTCTTAATTTTATCAATTTTCCCAGTGTAATATAGAGGGTCGCAAAGCATCAAGGTCACGAAAATTGAAGCCTTTCAAATATTTTACTGTTTGTTCAGTTACATTGGCATTTATGGGTGTTCTACATTATTTTATTTTAGGTATCTATGGATGGCCATGTTAAAGTATGGTGGTTTGAAAAAATAGATCAGGCTGATCCTCCGGATGATGACAGAGTAATTTTGGTAGATCCGACTTATGATTTTTATACACCCGGTATAAAATTAATGTCCATTGAAAAGCGAACCAGCGATCCAGAGGATACTTTTTGGTATGGACAAGTAAGTTTTCAAATTGTTAAAAAGTATATCTAGGTAAAAATATGATAATTAGAAAAGTGACACAAATAAAATTTTTTAAAAATAATACTAATTGCTCTTAGTATGCCCAAAGTAATAAGAGAACTTGTCGATTTGATAGACAGATGACATAGAAATGACATAGATTATGTGATATAAGGAATCCGAAATTTCCCTAAATCAGGGAATTACACTATTCTGCATTTTGAAATTTATTGTCGCTCCCTGATATCCTTTTGGGTTTTTTGTGTCTACTGTAATGTGCTGACTTCAAATATGAGTTCCGTTTTTACCTATTACCCATAAGTTTTTAGAGAAGGAAAGAAGAATATAAAAAATGAAAAGGTGTAAAAAACCAAAATCACTTTTTTTTACAAAATATACTACATTTTTTATTGAAAAAAGTATAATACTATCAAATAAAGTACACTAGTTTACTTGGTTTTTGCCCTTGAAATGAAAAGTGTTAATCCTTATTAATTGAGGTGACCTAAGTTTAAAAAATATATTTAAAAAGTCCAATACGTCACGTTTTCATAATATTCATATTATTTTTTTTTTATTTACAAAGAAAATACATACACAAATATTCAAAAGAATTAAAAATGAATTACTTTAGCCTTTTTCTTGTATTTATCTGTATACGTATCTCTTACAATAGACCTACAATAGTCACCTAACATGGCTTGGTCCCAGTATCCCTGATAATTTTGATCAAAAAATTTCAAATCCAGATGAGAACGCTCTCCATGCTCGTCGCTTACGTGTCTAAGGTTTTCTGGAACTTCCAGTGACATGTTGACACCCATTCGTTCAAAATTATGTAATAAGTCTGCAACTAACTGTCGGTAATTTTACCTTTTTTTTTCTTTTCTAAGAACTCTTGGATAACAAGTCCTAGTGAAATCCAAGCAGTTCTTTCAGTAATATATCTCATCTCTAAACATTTTTTAAATTTGTGTTCCGATGAAAACACCTTCCTTTAGTTTCGCCGCAGAAAGACTAGGAAAAGCAGAGCAAAGGTGCCTAAAGCCTACGCTAGTTTTGTCTAAAACCTTGACAGTTTTTCACTAAATCTATTTTTATATGAAGCGGCGGCAAAACACTTTTTTGTGGGTCTATCAGACATCTATGCTTTATATTCAATTTAACAGGAACATATTGTTCTCTAACTGACCAGTCTTTTTTTTTATAATGGTCTTATTTAGCTCTTGAATCCCACAAACACAAAAAACAACAATATTTTGTGTAGCCGCCCTGCAAGCCCAAATGTAAACCAACTACTTTTAAATTACCACAGCCAATCCAGTTGTAATCTCTGCATTTAATGAGCTCAGTTAGTGTGGACATAGTTTCATAAGTCCTTTTGGTATTTATTGCGTGACCTATCGGAATAGATGGCTTCTTATTATCATTATGTATAGGAGTGTTTTTAAACTAGACTTCAAGGAATCAACGAATAAACGTCATTCATCTGGATTATGAAGTGACTGCATTTCTTAAAAAAGTCAAATTATATTATAACAGTAACAAAATTCGTTTTCTTTCTTAAAATATCTCAAAAAATATTCCCTTGCGTACGATATAAAGTAACTCTTGTGCCGGAAGCAAATAACTTCCCTTATTGTAGTCGTGATCCTATTACTTCAGCTTTGGATTTAGATAGGGGTTAAATCTCTGACTAAACCATTTAGTTCGGACTGGGTTATCATGTGTGGTTCTTCATAGACATCAACAAATTCATCTGAACTTGGATCACTTTGAATTTGAGCTTCTTCGGATTCCATGTCAGGCATCGAAGTTTTGCTGGAACAACCGCGAGGTGTTGGAACTTGCTGCTCTGAACGGCATGTTTGTGATTAAAACCAAATATTTTAGTGAGACAGAAGTAACAATCATGCTCGTGGTTAGATGGTTTCCTCCACATCATTAGCGCGGTAAAATTCAAAGATATATTTTCACCTGCAGCCCAGGAGCTTAACGTTCATCTACATCTTTCACAAAATACATGAGGAAGCCCACTTTTTGTCTTGGTGAGAGACCGAAAGTTTCAAAAAAGAAAAATATGTGGCTTTAAGTGATTCCGTTATGGGATTATCCTTTCTTAGATATAATAAGTTGTCCACAAACATAACAAAAACGATTAGGATTTTCTTAACAGAATTTTTTTGACATTATAAAAACATATTCACTTAACTGAACACTACACAGCCTCGAAAGTGTAGAACGAATTGAAAACAAACTAGCAGATAGTCGAAAACAAACTGTGTTGATAACTTCTATCTCTGACGTGAAATAAAAAAAAATGTATGTTTGCGTTTAGTGATTATAAGTAAAAAAAATAATGTTCAATTCATTTGAAGGACATAATTTTTTTTTCATTTTGTAAACTAGTGTTATTTTGGTGTTTTTTTTCGCTTGTATTCGCCGGAATCGGTTTACGTTTGAGGGTCCAACAGTAGTCCGTTAACATGTTTAGGGTCCATTTTCCACTACACCGCTTCTCCATCTGAACAATTTGCTGGTAAAATCTTTCCCCTTGTTTGTCTGAAACTGTACCTAAATTGTCAGGGAACAATTCCAAATCGGAGTGAACCTAACGTCTTATAAGACTGGATAAGTTTTTCAACTAGATCTTTGTAATTATTCGATTTATTGTTATCTACGAAGTTTTTGTAGGGAGTCCACGACCTATTTTCTTTTCTTGAAAGTGTAGTTTCAAAATTTTCGTCTTTAAAAAGTTCTCGTATTTGCGGCCCAACGAACATCCCTTCTTTAAACTTTACCTCACTTATACGCGCAAATTTCCGGCTTAAATAAAGAAGCGCATTTCCTTATCTATTTAAGGCTTTAACAACATTTTTTATAAGCCCTAGCTTTATATGCAGAGGAGATAAATTAAATTTCTGCTGCTCTACTAAGGGTTTATTAAGGATGTTTTTCACACCGGACATAATGTTTGCACGTAACGTCCATTCTTTAACGACATAATGTTGGTTTTTGATTTTTTGGTGTAGCCACTCTGCAGTCCTGATAATAGTACAATAACTTTTAGATTGAAGTAATATATGCATGTTCATATACGTTTCTTTCATATTTACAGCATGATCCACGGAAACAGATGATTGTTGATTTCCATTAAACATAAAATTGCCTTTAGACTTGTCTTCGAAGAGTCAATAAACTGTCGCCACTCGGTAGATTCATAGGAAAGGCCAAGTTCGTTGATTAAACCCGAAATATCATGACACTAAGCCAGCCATTTGCCATTAAGAAAAATACTGCCAGCATAGACTGTCTTTTCTGAAATGAAGACATTTTTACGCCTTTTTATACGGGAATCCGCTGCTGTAAACGAGATCCAAGCAGCTGTGACTATTTTAGAAAGATCCAAATCATGAATAAGATCGTTATGCTCTTCCTGAGATATAAAATGGGGCTGTTTACTGTTACTACAGTCATAATCGTCTTTATCTTGAAAACTTGGACCGGCTTTTATTTCAGAATCATCTAGTTCATCCGATTCCGAGTCGATTTCATATTTTTCTAAAGGCTTTGAGACAGGTATGCTAGAAGCATCATGAGGTACATGTCTCATGATTGAGGGGATATTAGGATGTTCAATTTTATGTTTGCTTTTACTAGAAAATCCCAGGATTTTGCTAAGCAAAAGTATCATTTATCAACATGATTCTGAAGTTCCCGCCAAATCATTAGCACTTCTGACTTCATAGACTTATGAGTACCCAGTAGCCATCCTGTTAAGGTTCTTGGGCAAGTGTGGTAGCAAACTTTGGGAGCTCAAGTTTTGTCTTGATCGCCAACTTTGCACCCAAAATATAACCCGTAGGCTTTCCTTATAAGTGGGTTCAAAATCTTTCGTTGAGCTTTCAGGGTCACTTCACCACATTTATAACTGAAACTGTTCGGTTTGTTCACACAGGATGGCGACAATATCGTTTACACATGGTGAAAATAATAGTACTACTACAACGCTATCACTATTCGCTTATTCTTTGGACTTCTCTCGTATATGCAATAATACATCTGGTGTTTTCTAGAAACATCAGATATCGAGAGTACCAGGCGCAGCGACATAATTTCTGTATACAGGGGCCCTTCGATAAGTAGCTGACTATTCGACGACTATGGGGTATAGTGATATTTGGAATTACATGAGGTTTAATGTGTATCTCCGTTATTTAAAGTCTTAAGAGGTTGAGACTTCGTAGATGAGGGGTCATCCCCAGACGCCTCTTATGCGGTGTTGCTAGATTCTGCACAATTTCCCTAAACTTAGAGAAATAAGCACAAATTTTTACATGACTGAGTTACTGGTAATATAAAATCTGTCTAATGATATTTTGGTATTTTTTAGGATGGTAATGGAGGTATATGGTTAATAGATCTAAATACCGAAGAGGAACCGAAACCATCCGAACAGCTTTACATGTGTCACGGCGGTAAAGTAATGAGTATTGACGCATGCCCATTCGGACCATATCTAGTCAGCCTTGGAGAAACAGGAAGTTTATTCATTTTTAATTATATCACCAAAGTCAGAATGTATTATCACTTGTTTCCTGCTAAAGGAGTTTGGCTAACGTGGTTACCTTTAGATGTGAGTAACAGCTTATTTCTAGCAGCAATAATTAATAAAATAATACCACTGGTTACTAACTTGTGATATAGAAATTCGAATTTGATATATTCAGATTAGATCAATAATAAATTATATATATATATATATATATATATATATATATATATATATATATATATATATATATATATATATATATATATAAAGCGCGATAAATTTTTGTCCATGTAATTTTAAAATAAAATAGAAAATTCTCAGCTGTGCGGACATAAGATTCTTGATCAACATCATTCTCGTGTTAAAAAGTGCAGAGAACTCAAGGACAATGAAGAAGCTCCGGGTCCGAAAAATGATGACCATTGTTTCATCCTAGTATGGGACTTATCAGGCCATGGCGTTCGGTATAAAGAGATTCTAAAATTAAAAACAATAAGTAAGACAGTGGCGACATCTAGATGACGTTTCGTTGAAATCTCATTCACCATTTTGAAAGATCACTATACGGCGTCTATGGGCGAACTGATGCTTGCGACTCGGGTGCGATCAGCTTTGTGTGTTCATTGACTGAGGGGCGTGTTCGTTGACTGAATGATTTTAGCCCATCAGGTTCCCTCTCTTACTGCGAGTCATCGGCCCTGTTGCCAGTTTTAGAGGTCGTGCCGCCGAGTTATGATCCGTTTCTTTACTACCTACTACTGGTCAATATTTCGTTACCAGGTTTTTCCAAGTATTAGGCAACCGCGGACTGTCGTCTCTGCTATTTAAGTTGTTGGCAGCTTTGTAATTACGACGGCTTCTTTTATAACTCTTGTAGATAGGTTTTCACATCTCGAAAACATTTTTGTTCCTGAGAAGTTGATCTTATGTCCTGTGTTTAACAAGTGCTTGGTCAATGTAGAAGAAATTGTTTTTTTTTTAACAGAGTGTATATATTCGTGACCTACGTAAAATGAGCTGCATTCTCCGCATGAATTTTCGTATACTCCGTTGTTTTCTGTAGGAAGTTTTTCTTTAGGTGTTGGTAAGAGATCCTTTACTATACGGTCTGTGGTAAAAATGGTTTCAATGTTGTATCTCTTGAGAATTTTTGCGATTTTGTCTGTGATGCCTTTGTCGTAAGAAACAAAAGCTTTGGAGCTCTTCTCTTGATTTTCGGGATATTTCGGGGCCAAACGTGTGTTATTTAGAGCCTTGTCTATGTGTTCTTTTTTGTAACCATTTTTTGTTAGGGCATTTAGCAGTACGTTCATTTCTTTGTGCTAATTTTCTTGATCTCTAAGCAACAGAGATCAAAACGCAAGTGGTTTCACTACAGCAAATAATTGGGAGGGGTGATGTGAATAGGCGTTGTGGTATCTGTGGTGTGAGTGGGTTTTCTGTAGACAATGTGTGAAAGCAAGTCATGTTCTTTTCTTTTTGGTAGGACATCTATAAAAATTAGTTTTCTTTCCTGTTCCATTTGCATGGTCAATTTGATTTTGGGGTGTATACTGTTTATGTAGTTTAGGAAATTTTTGACATTTCCTTCTCCATGTTGCTAGATAACAAATGTATCATGCACGTAACGCAGCCACAGTCGTGGTTTTTGTACGGAAGTAAGCTTTTGATGCAAAGTCTTGTTTATATAACTGGCTGGAGTCATAAAGGAAGCCATCAAAATTGGCAACTTAAATGTCAGAGACAACAGTCAGCGTTGCCTAATACTTGGAAAAAGCTGCTAAAGGAACATCGATAAGTTATTAAAAAGGTTACCAGTCTTTAAAAAGCGTATCAATAATTATTCCCGTGAATTAACAGGATTCTTGTATATTTGTGTTTTAACCCCATAAGAATTGGTGATGTGTTGTTCAAAAAATGTCGATTAATATTTCCATATATCCTGTATGGTATCACAACAGAATCAATATCATTTATTTTATGGTTATGCCGATGGTGTAGAACTTTAATGACATATGGATTTTTAATCCGCATAACATAGTGATTTTGCGGGTTGGCGACTCCAGGTCTTGTAAAGCCCTCGTCAGTAAATAAAATTTTTCTGTCATAATTTAGATCACGAATTCTTTTGTTTCGAATAAATTCACAAAATGTAAGGGGGAATTAATCGGTAAAAGTTCCTGAAACTTTTGGATGTGATATGGATGTAACAACTGTTCTTTTAAAACATCATTTGCGATAGTTTAAGCGCCGGGTACTAACACGTGGTTCTTCAACTCTTTCCAAAATTTCCTCTTCTTTTTGGACTGTTCTAGTTGTTCGAATACGGCCTCTACCTTCAATTTTTTCTAGTTTCTAGGAGATGACGCTCAATATTATAAGTACGGTTAATTGTTGTATGCATGTAATTAAAAATATGTTTTTCCTGGTGAAACCGCTCATTCAACAAAAACTTTTCAAGAGGCTTCCAATCTATGCCATTATTCGATAAAACTATCTAGGTTGTCATAACATTGATGATATAAAAAATCAGAAGCGATGTTTACAAGTGACGTCACTTTTATAACACTTACACTACTTTGTAACCGGTCGCTATACCACTAAAAACATCATATTATATTGATAGACCTCACACCAAAAATCATTAAATTGAGTTACCACGTTTTCAAGAAATTTGGGAAAAATTAATATTTTCTTAAAACTTTGACGTCTTCTACCGCCTAAACGAAGCAGTATCAGATATAATTAAGTTGGCACGTATTTTGTGGATACTCCGTATAAATTAACTGTTAATCTATATTGCAAAAATTATTTAAAACTTCTTGTGTTATTTTAACTTATTTACCCTAGAAGGTTAGCATATAGCTATATACTAAAAATATAGGAGTGATTTTTACCCTTAAATAGGGAATTATCTAATATTTTTCGATGTCCCGGCAACAAACACTTGAGTAGTGTTACTTCTCAGTTAATCCTTAAAAATATATTCAATTCAACGAAATTCGAAAAAAAAATAACAACTTCAATAACTTTTTTTGGCCAATTTTATTAAATATAATTTTTATTTTACATTAAATTGTAAATCTTTTACCAATACAATTTAAAACATCTGGTTTCAAGAAGCAAAGCAGACACGCCTCCTAAATTTTTGGTCTACAATTTTTAAAATAGTTAAATATCTCAAAAACAGATTGTCTTAAGTACACACAATCTAAAGTAACTTTACCAATTCAATTTAAAAATTTTGGTGTAAAACTTTGATAAAAGCGACAATATTAGTAATAATTTTCCGGAGAAAGAGTTTTGGCGTTGCTATCAAACTGTCTCGATTTGAGAAAGCATAGGTAAAAAAGCCAGTGCCCTTATTGTTGTTGGCTCAAAATTTTAATATGTTCTGGTATATGGTTATATTTGTAAGATACAGTGTTACCAGGAAATTCCGCATCATCAAATTTTAATTTTTTGTCCAAAAAAAACTCTAAAGTTGGGTTATATCTCAAAATATTGAAAAAAGTTATTAAAAAAAGTTTTTCTAAATGCAATTTTTAGCCCTATTCAAAATTACAGCTGTATAAGATGATTTAGATTTTTTGCCCATTTTTTGTAAATTGCACCACTGTTGCAAAATAAGACTCAACGAAACCTATATAAAACTTATTAGTTTTGACAATACTTCATCGCAGACATATTTTGTTAAAAGTAGCGCCATATTAAATGTGTGTTTTTTAACAAAATCCAAATAGGGCTATTAAAATATGATCACCTGTGATGCAAAGTTTTTTTTTTGACCCTGTAAAAGGCAACTTCATAAAATAACTATTTTTGAACACTTAGTTTGTGTCTAAAAGTAATACACATTATATTGAAGACATAGAAATACACAGTGTCATCAGTAAAGTCTGCATTAGGTAGAAAATAAAGTTTTATTTAACTTTACGTAAAGTTTATGTATTATAAAATTTAAGCCTTTTCATTTAAACTATATTCTTAATATTAATATGTATTACTTTCAGATACAAACTACATTTTCAAAAATAGTTATTTTATGAAGTTACATTATACAGAGTCAAAAACAAATAAACTTTGCATCACATGTGACCAAATTTTAATAGCCCAATTGGATTTTGTAGAAAAACACATTTTAATAGGGCGCCACTTTAAACAAAATATATCTGAAATGAAGCATTCTCGAAACTAAGAAATTTTTGTTGCACATGCGCCAAAAACTACATTTAGAAAAACTGTTTCTAATAACTTTTTTCGATATTATGAGATATAACCCCACTTTTGAATTATTTTTTTGGAAAAAAAATTAAAATTTGACTGATAAAACTAATCACGTGACTACTATTTTTCTGGTTAATTTTCATCTCGATCGAAGCAGAAATTGTTGCCAAAGTCAAATTTCGAATAAAGCTGTTAATAAGAAAAAATCCCATATGATGCGGACTTTACTGGTCACAATGTATGTGGGCTTTACCAAGGGGTCAATTGATGTCGAGTTTCTCGGGAGGTGTCGTTTCAATCTGACTCTACAATGGTATTAAAATTTACAAAATATCGTCTTTACAAGAACCTATATAAAAGTTTACTTTTGTGTTGTAGATCGACCCCACTGGACAAATTATTTTAACCGGGTTTGAAGATGGTCAAGTTCGAGTATGTTGCGTGAAAATACCAGAAACTTTTGAAACTGAAGAAGACAAAATACAACTTACCATTTGTCAAGTAAGAAAAATTATTACAATCAAAGCTCCTTATTCGCATTGGATACTTTCCATAAATAGGCTGCGAATACAGAAAAAAATTTAACAGCAATTTTAATGATAAGTTGTTTAACAATATTAATAATTATTATCAGAATTGATCTATTATTTAAATAATTTAGTAATTTTTTTTTGTTTTGCCGCTTTTGAAAGGTCTTTGAATTCGAATTGATATTCTACGGTAATATTAAAAATGTGCCTTTTAAAAACAAAACTTCTTTCCATGGACGGATCAGTTTTCATGAAGAACTCACAAAGCTTTTTATTCTAAACCATCACTCAGGTTGAAAATCATGGTTCTTCGGTTTAGACTGTGTCAAATTGGCAGTATTTTCCGACGTTTCCTCTACTACTGCATCTTCGGGGATCTTTACTCCACAAGATTAGAATACTGAATGACCATCGAGGAGCAACAGCTCGACTGGTGCTCAGAGAACCGTGATCCAGCATTGTAATCAATTTCGACGTATGATGTAGACTGTAAGCTGTATCTCTCTTAATATTATTTGGATACTTACAAATTTCGATTGATTATCTAATTTTACGTTTAAAGAAACCAGATACCGATATTACGACCTTACTTTATTTTACATTAAAGGTGTGAGTGACCTGTCCAATGGTGGTGTTCAGCTACTGCAGATTGTGCAACTTGTTTAGTTTTAATACATCTTTCATGTTCCTTAAGCCTAGTGGATATAGACAGCTACTGCAGATTGTGCAACTTGTTTAGTTTTAATACATCTTTCATGTTCCTTAAGCCTAGTGGATATAGACGGTCCTGTTTCCCGTACATACACTTTATCACCAGACCAAGCTACCTGTTTGTAATGATATTGCGTCCTTCGGTGATATTGTCCTATTTTCTTACATGGATTGAAAATTGTCCAAATATTTGATTTTCGGAGCAATTTGGCAATCTTGTTGGTGATTCCGTGTATGAAAGGCAAGACAACAATGTCTATAGGTGGTAGACTTATGACATTCTGTTGAGTAGTTGGGTTTTTATGTTTATTAATAGAACGTCTAATATCTTCACCTTAATATCCGTTGCTTCTCAGAGCATTAGACAGTTTTTCTGTTTCTGATTTCAGCGATTGTTCGTCACATATTGAAAGAGTTCTATGTACTAAAGAGTTAATGACGGATTGTTTTTGAGAAGGATGACGGTGTGACGTTGCATTGAGATATCGATTTGTATGTGTTGGTTTTCTTTACACAGAATGTCCTAATATGCCTGCCATTCTCTTTGCTTTGTACTAGTACATCAAAAAATGGAAGGGCACCCCTTGATTCAATTTCCATAGTGAATTTTATGCTAGGGTGTTGTTGGGTTTAGATGATCCAGGAAATTATGGAGGTTATCTGCGCCATGTGGCCAAACTACGAACGTATCATCTACATATGTGCAACAAAATTTAGGTTTTAGAGGAGCAGAAGACAAGGCTTTTTTTCGAAAGCTTCCATGAAGATGTTCGCTACCACGGGTGATAGCGCAGATCCCATGGCCGCTCCGAAAGTCTGCTCATAGAAGGTTCCTTGAAAAGTGAAATAAGTACAAATCAGACATGCTTTAATTAATTCAAGTAGAGTCCTTGTTGTTATTTCGTAATATATCCGATATTATGGAAACTAAATCATAAGAACATTTGTATAAAGGGATTCTACATCAAAGGTGATCAATATGTCTCCAGGTTCTAATTAAATGGTTTTTAATCTCTGCACAAAGTGTCCAGATTTTTTAACTAACTAAGGATTCAGTTTTTCCTGTAAATGGATGTATAAGTTTGACCAAATACTTATCTGATGAGAAAATGCAACTGTTGTTATAGATAAGGACATATATACTGAAAAAATAAACCAGCTCTTGGACTACAATACTTACAGAGTCATTCGGATGGATCCAACAAACAAAATTGAGTGGAACCTCACATCTCTAATCAACGCCTCCAGCCTCACTCCAGAAGAAAAGAAATCGTTTAAATCAAGCAGCTCTAAGTTTCCACGCCGCTACGGACTGCCTAAAATACATAAAGGAAATGTAGCTCTACATCCAATCGTCACCGCAATAGATTAACCGACTTATAAAATAAGTATATATTTGGCCAAACTTTTACATCCATTTACAGGAAAAATTGAATCCTTTGTTAAAAAATCTGGACATCCAATTAGAGCTTGGAGACATACTGGTCAGTTTTGATGTAGAATCTCTGTATACAAATGTTCCTATAAATGATTTAGTTTTGATAATGTAGGACATATTACGAAATAACAATATGGACTCCACCCTACTAGAATTAATAAAAACATGTGATTCCCATTCATTTTATTTTTTTAAAGAACTTTCTACGAGCAGTCTTCGGGAGCGGCCATGGGATCGCCTTTGTAGCGAACATCTTCACGGAAGCTTTCGAAAAAAACGCTTTGTATACTATTCCTCCAAAACCTAAATTTTGGGCCAATATGTAAATTCCGAAACCAGTCACAAAAAATGGCACTTGTAACCCTTGTTTAATTTTTTGATTTTTCAAAGTACGCGGAATTAGCGATTAATTACAACAGAGCATCAGTATCTCTGTATTTTGCTGCTTTAAAAGCTCGGAATAAACCCGGATAAGACCGAGGTGGTACTCTTTACAAAAAAAGGAAAACGGGGAGACTGCCCACAACTATATTGATGAGAAAGACCCATAAATACAGGAACAGTTAAATATCTGAGAGTAATTTTAGACGCACGGTTGAGCTGGAATAATCATATTGAGACTCGTACCAAAGAGACCATATATGCTTTCTGGGCTTGTAAATGAGCCTTTGCGGGCTGACATCGAAAGTGCTGTATTGAATATACACTATAGTGATCCGCCCTATGATTACGTACCTCGCTATTGTATGGTGGCATTGTGTGCAATAAAACGCAAATTTCAAAGAATGGCCTTTGTAGGAATAATGAATGAGATCAGAACTGCCCCCACTAGGACTTTGGAGGTCCTAATGAACTTTCTTTCTCTTTACTTATACATCGAGATCCTGAACGCTATTTATCGTCTCAGTTACCTGGGGCATTGTGGAACTTGAACAGGTGGATACTCATATGGCTGGGAAAGTGGGGTGGGAAGATCCCCATCATTCCCTATGCAAACAGATTACATGGCATCGGTTTTGAAACTCAACCACTCTCTTGAGATACTTTTACCAAACAGAGAGGATTAGGAGGAAGAGCAACATTTTCCATGATTTATAGATAAATCACGACACGATGAAAAAGCTGGAGTCGGAGTGTTCGGTCGCGATCACAGGACTCAGAGGGTTTTACTATCTCGGACAAAGTATGACGGTCTCTACAGCGGAAATTTCTGCTGTTCTGTAGTATGGTCATCTCTATGAAAGGGACATAAACAGAAATAGGTTATAAACATATGCCCAAACAGTAGTGTTGCAATACAATTTTGGCCCTGGAGGCTATTTATCGTCTCAGTTACCTAGGACATTTTTGGAACTAGAACTGGCGTATACTCGTATGGCTGGGAAAGCGTGATAGGAAGATATTCTTCACTTTCTATGCAAACAGATTACATGGCGTTGGTTTTGAAACCCAACCACTCTCTTGAGATATTTTTATCAAACAGAGAAGATTGGGAGGAGGAGCAAAATTTTCCATGGTTTACAGATAAATCTCGACAAGATGAAAAAGCTGGAGTCTGAAGTGTTCGGTCGCGATCACAGGACTCGGAGGGTTTTATTGTCTCTGACAAAGTATGACGGTCTTTACAGCGGAAATTTCTGCTGTTCTGTAGTTTAGTCATCTTTATGAGAGGGGCATAACCAGGAATGGGTTATAAACCTATACCCAGACAATAGTGTTGCAATACAATTTGGGCACACACGCTATATCAGATAATTGCTTAGGCGCTATATTAGAGTTTCAATAGTACATTTATCTTTCCCAATGTCAATTTTATATACTATAATTGCTGTTGATTGAAAGATATAGTAGATTATAGAGAACCATGTTGGCGAATTTATTTAAAAAGTCGGCAACTTTGCAATAAAATTCAAAATCAGATATATTATCGTATGGATAGTTCTTGGGAGAATTCAGATATGCAAAGATATACAGAATATCCAATTAAAAATAAAAAATATATTTTTTTAGCGTCACGCAGTCATGAAACATCAGGTATAATTGGGACGATGACTATTTATGGGAAAGTGTTTAAAACCATGCATAAGTACCTAATGCAGCCGAAAATATTTAATTTTTCTTTAATACAAGTGGTACTTTAAAAATCATAAATTTTAAATTCCATTTCAAATTTCCCACCAAAACGCCAATACTTGCCATTTGACAGATGTGACGTCACATTGGTAAACTGACAAGGATATATAAATTTGTTTCGTAATTTTTGTGATAAAAGATGAGTTCTAAGTTATTTTAAGTGTTGTGCGGTGCCTCAGTGTACAAGTACTGCAATTAAAACACCTGATAAGTTATTCATTCACTTTCCACGTTCGGAAATTAATAAGAAAATGTGGTTTTAGCTACCCCGGCACTACTCCTTTTATTTTAGTTTTGAGCTTATAAATACCGATTATTAGTATTATGTATTGCCTTAATAAATCCACTTTCCTTCATGAGAAAATTTCTTAGAATCATTTTCAAAGTGAAAAGTAAGCACATTTCAAAGAAATTACATGAAAATTACTATAAAATATTAACTAGGCAACGTAGCCCTTGACAGCGATCACGAATGTGATATAAAACCAAAAAAAAAATATATGTCAAATTCGTGACAGCGATGACGTTAGCTGTATTCTTTAGAGTAATTATCAAATGATCAAAGTTAAAAAAGTAAAACTGATAACCATGTTCTATTGAATATGTATTTACTTGTCACTGGGTCGAAGTGATCATGATTACTTCAAGTGATAGAACTGAAAGTAATAATGACTCAAAAGAATAACCGTATCAGGACGGAGAGTCAGCGATGACGTTAGTATGGAGTGACGTCAATCACTTTGATTGATGTTCGTTATCACGTGACTCGAAGGAGATTTAACTACATTTTGATTATTAAATAAAATTAAAATTTCTTAAAAATAAAGGAAAACATTGTGTTTTTTTAGGATTTCTATTGTGGAAACTACCGTTTTGCGGCAAAATTATATTTTTTATTTGAATACAGTGACCATCTAGAGATATTTTTTATTATAGAAGTTTTCAATTTTGATTAAAATATTTTTTCAAATTTTTAAAAAATAGGGGAAATAGGTAATTTGTCACACTATCGGGCCATTCTGCATATATTGGTTACGGAAATACAGCAATAGTTTTTGCAGTCCTCTTTATCACTTTAGTTACGAATAGGTGTTATCCTTCGTCCTCTCCAGCTTTATGGTACGATGCCTCCGTTTAGAAACCTATTAAATTTAATTTGGTGTGCTTTTCTTCTAGTAATCCTTTCTGTCCCCTTGCTTTTTAATTTTTCATAATTTACACCAATTTTGTAGTTAGTTCATTACCGATATTGACGCTCTTGAACTGCTTGGAGAAAAGTGTAATTTTTTTATTTACTAAATAACTTGTTTATTATTAAAGTCATACTTTAAAGTATTTAAAAGTACCATATTAGAATTTGATAGCACATCGGTAGTGTAATTAATTGCACCTTGTCGCTGTTCACATATCATCGTAATGTTGGCCGGAAACAGTTCCTATAGTTCAGAATGGAAAGAACCAGATGTGTTACATTAATATTTTACTTTTTATATGTATTTTTCTAAATATTTTTAGGTAATTAAACCACACAACCAAAAGTTAACAACAATGTCAGTAAACGCTACAGGAACTTTACTGGTAACCGCCAGTGAGGATATGACAATTTTTATATTCAAAATGGACGTAAGATGTCATAATAAATGTTTAACACCGATCGGATTCTTTCCAACCACTGATGTTGTTACATGCATGAATTGGAATCCTAGAAGGGTAATAATAAGTCAATCGAATAGTGAATCTGAATTTAAAAATACGATTTGTTATACAAGGTGTCCGGGAAAGACACGTGAAAGGAATTCTCCTCTTCGGAGATATGGGCTCCCAAAAAGCTGCAATGGAATCAAGTTTTTTACACATAATTATTGAACCACCGGGTATATCTCAATTTTTTTTTAATATGATAGATATCAGGTTCAAATTACTATCCAAAAAAGTGATGTAAATTACTCACAGCTTCAGGGACGGACTAGCTATGACACCCATGACCCCATTCTTTTACGCCCTTTATGATAACAACTTTAGACATTTTTTATATACCTTTAACTATTGACTAAAAATTACGTACTCTTCATTCATGTTGCTAATCCTAAAAAACGTTATTTTATTTACACTCTTAGTCCCCCTAACTTCTGTCAGATTGAATATGAAAAAGAGGAATTTTCCCCTGTCATCAGAGTTTCAATAAAATTTAAACTAACTACTTAGTAAGAAACTTCTTAAGAGGGTTCAACATGGGCTCCGTGAAGTCTGATACACTCGTAGGTACGACGAATTGAGGACTGATGTACCCGCCACATTAACTCAGCATTGTTCCTTATTTGATCACAATAAAACCTGATTCTCCGTAGAAGTTCCTCCCTACCATTGACCGGAATGGAATACACCAAGGTTTTGAGGTATCCCTACAGGTAAGAATCTAATGGCGTTAAGTCGGGAGATCAAGGAGGCTAAGCAATAGATCCTCCTCTACCTATCCAATGGTTTAGATAGACGTTATTCACGTGCTCCCGCATAGCAATGCTGAAATGAAGTGGTGTCCCGTGGTACATGTAGTACATGTTTCGGCGGGTTTTAAGTGATAAGTGCTCTACTAAATCGTGAAAACCGTTCTGGAAGAACTTCAAATAAAGTTCTCCATTCAGTTGTACTGGTAATACAAATAGTCCAATCAAAAAATTGCCAATGATTTCTGCCCAGACATTAATTGATTGGAACTGACGTTGATGATGCGAAACAATAGTTGTATGAGGATTTTGATCAGCCCATACTTGTGCGTTGTGTAAATTTATGATACCATTTTTAGTAAACCCTACGTCATCCGTGAAGCGCATAGTGCTAATGAAGTTTACATTAATTTGTTGCTGATCCAATAGCCAGTTTGCAAACTGCATTCTACGGGGAAAATCTTCGGAAATCAATTCATGTACTTTTTTCAAATGATATGGGTGTAACAAGCTGTTATTGAAAAACTTCATGTACTATTGTTTTCGACGTATTAAACTGCGCTGATAATTTTTGAGTGCTCGATGAAGGAGTATCATCTACAGCATTTAAAATATTTTCTTATAATTGCGGCGTACGTATTGTTCTTCCCCGACCAGCATCAGTATTTATTTTCCCTAAATTGCCTAGAATTAAGAATAAATTTAATAATATTACCTTATTAAATGGAATCGCCTACCATTCCCCCTTAGACATTGGTCAACTCATTGAAAAGTTTTCTGATCTGGAAGAATACGATTAGGATATCTGTCGTGATATAACCTCCTGGCTTCCAGAGCATTGCAAGATGCAAAACAATACATCAGATGCATATCTGCATACTCAATAAACGTGTATTCCATATTTCGAATTATTTCACAATTAATTTCACCACGAAATTGAAAAAGCAGTAAATTAATATCCAAGTAACGAAACAATGTGTCAGCGATGTGATAGTTGACAAGTTTTAAAATGCAGAATATTTATTTCTTTCGTACCCAGCAACGTTTGCAACAATACTTTGTTTTTGGTGCTGATAAAATAAAACGTACATTTTTTGCGCACCTAGGTCGAACTGCAATTCACAGAATTAGACGTCTTTTATTAAAGAGGTAAACTCTAATTTTGGATCGATTTTCTTTTATCAAAAGGTTGATAGGAACAAAGATGTATCTTTTATCGAAATACGCCAAATACATGACGTTTTTCGAAAACGGTTAGGATTAGCGACATGAATGAAGAATACTTAATTTTTAGTTAATATTTTTAGGTTTGTAAAAATCGTTGTCCAAAGTTATCATACAGGGTGTAAAAAAAATAGGGTCATGAGTGTCACAGTTATTCCGTCCCTGCAGCTATGACTTCACAACACTTTCTTGGAAAGTAATTTGAAGGGTCTTACCTGGTATATATCACATTAAAAAAATTGAAATATACCTGATGATTCAATAATTATGTGTAAAAAACTTGTTTCTATTGCAGCTCGTATCTCCGAAGAGGAAGCCTACATCAAAAAAGTTTATATGAACTTGTAATATTCCTTTCACGTGTTTCTTTCATATTTGGGAAATTTCCCTCATTTTCCCAGACACCTGTAGTTATGGGACGTATAATTTATAGACCAGTCAAATTACCCTCGAAATGAGGTGATTTTGACATTTAGTGTTTCTAGATATCAGCCGACGAGAGGATGCTCAGGATGATGAGGGTAATTCATAATTTCTTAGGCTTCAATTTTTTTGGACAAAAATTTTCATTAAACAATAAAGGTGTGAAAAAAAACTTTTTTTTAGTGGTAGAAAATATTGCGCCCCTGATCAATTTTATTCAAAAAAAAAATAAAAAACAAAATTTTTTTACTTTAAATTTTTTCTTATTTCTTATACAAAAAATGTATCCATCGAATAAATATTCTAAGGGTGGTCTGGCAAACAGTTGTGTCAAAAATAGGGATGCCAGACTTAAGTTTTTATTTTCTACTGATCATACGCTATCAAATAGAAAAAAAATACACTTATGTTTTATATATCAATTTTACATAAAAATAGAAAGAAAATTGATTTAAAAAAAAATTAGACAAGTTACAAAGCGCCAGTGATTTATTGTTTAAATAATATCCAGAAAATAGAATAAAATTTTTATAAAATAATTGACCCGATTTCTAAAAGTGCGCTCAAAAGTGAAAAATAACTATAAATTTTTATATGAAATTGAAATTTTTTAAGTCGGCGCCAAACTAATACCTGACAAAATGCGGTTTGCATAAACAGATTAACAATAGTTTATTTATAATTTCATTTGGACATAATTTGGCGCCGACTTCAAAAATTTCAATTTCATATAAAAATGTATAGTTATTTTTCACTTTTTAGCGCACTTTTAGAAGTCGGTTCCATTTTTTTATAAAAATTTTATTTTTCGATTTTTAGTTTTGAATTGATTATGATAGCCATAAATTATTTAAACTAAGTACTAATTGAGATTAGTGTACCTCGCAATGACTCCAAGGTGGCAAAAAAGTACCCGTTTTATCCAAACTGGTAAATCACCCTAAACTGAATCACTAAAAATTCGTTGATTCTTAGAGTTCTCCAAATACCAGTGAAATTGTGTCAAGCAAATATTGAGTCTGTCATAGTAAATCCACTATCTTAAATTTCAAATTAATTTTAGACTGGTAATATTGGCCTCAAAATCTTCCAATATCGATATTTAAAGAACTTGAGACGTAAATTTCTTAGCCCAATATATTTTATACTGCATATTGAGTTTGTATACGCCCCAAGAACACCGCAATATCAATTTTAGATAAAATAGGAAAATATAAAAGTTTTAGTCCCTCATATTGTATCTTATCAACCTAATAGTTGTGAAAAATTAACTTCATATTCGTAATACACGACCCCAAAAATCCACTAATACCAAATCTGAAAAAATACGAATAAAGTGAAATTTTCAACCCACCATATTAGATCCGACATGTTGCATTTCAAAAAAAATAATTTTAACGTCTTAATCGAATCTAAATCTAAACCTTTCAAAGCCCCGTAATACCAATTTTGGATTAAATCCGGAAATTTAAAATTTCTAGACCGTCATATTGCATCTGACATATTAGATTTTCTTAAAATAATTTTATATTCGCTATTTACATCCTCAAAAATAATTCAATCCCACCTTTGAACAAAATCGAAAAATGTAAAATTTTTAGTCCGCTATATTGGATGAGCCATACTGAATCCTAAAAAAATACTTTTAAATTTATAGTTTAGACCCTCAAGAATCCAATATATCAGTTTTGGAGATAATCGAAAAATGTAAATATTTAAGACGCCATATTGAATCCGCCAGATTGATATTTTAAATTCGCAATTAACACTAACAAAAATCCCCAAATACTGATTTTAGACAAAATCTAGAGATCTTTAATTCGCCATCTTGCATCTGCCATATTTATTTTTTTTTTAAATAATTTTAGATTCGTAATGTGCGATCCCAAAAACTCCCCCATACCAATTTTGAAAAAAAATCGGACAAAAATAATATTTTATTCCACCATATTGGATACGCCGTATTGAATTTTTTAAAAATAATTGTAGATTCGTTATGTGCGACCCCAAAAACTCCCCTATACCAATTTTGAAGAAAATCGAACAAAATTGAATTTTTCGTCCGCCATATTGGATCCGCCATATTGAATTTTTTAAAAATAATTTTAGATTCGTTGTGTACGACCTCGAAAATTCCCCATCAAAAATCGGTCAAAATTAATTTTTTTTGGCCGCCATATTATCAGCGCCATCTTGGATTTTACTGCACCAATTTCATCCAAAAAAATATGGGACCTAAACATAACGTAAAAAAATTCATTCAATTCGGTGCCGCCGTTCCGAAGTAATCGGTCTACATACATAAAAAAATACATAGTCGACAAATTGAAAACCTTCTTTTAGAAGTTGGTTAAAAAAATATTTTACTACTTATGCCGGAGGACCGTTTTTCGGTGGTCGCCGCTTAGACCATTTAAAATTAATATAAATAAGTCCGAAATTTGATTTACGCATCCGCAAATCGCCAAAGGATCTTCTGATCGCTGAGAATAAACAATTAAATACAACCCCAAAAATTATAAACAAATTTACTGTGCAAAAAACTATTAAATATTTCCAATACCTTATGAATAAATAATTTGTTTTCGATGCTCTTTTTTTTATTTTGTAGCTATTTTAGGCCGCACGACTTTTTTTTGGAACTTTTTCTAAAAAAACAATAGCTTTTTCTACAACTCAGAAAATCTGTTTATTAAAAATTTTTGACCAAAAAAAAAATTGAAGCCTAAGAAACCATGAATTACCATCATTCTGAACATCCTTCCGTCGGCTGATATCTAGAAACACTAACTGTCAAAATCCCCCCCATTTCGAAGGTAATTCGACTGGCCTTTTTAAATTTAGATTCATTAAATGTATTGGGCATAAAAATACGACTAACTAATTTACGAAATGAAATTTTATTCAACCATTTTAGGAAAATGACATTTTAATAGGATGTATGCAAGGTCACATGATGCAAATCGAACTGCCATTTGAAGAACAGACCTACACAAAAATATCATTCCAACTGGACCTTGATCCAGTTTTAAACAGGTTTACATCGTATAAGTCTCAAATAAGAAGAGATATAAAAATAGCCGAGATTGAAGCAAGAAAAGCCGCGAAAGTTGCTAAAAAAAGAGAAGAAATGGAGCAGATCAAAAAAGATAATCCTGGTCTTGAAATCGATGAAGAGACATTTTTAGGTAAGTTTAATAATAAGTTGAGAAAATAAACACAATAATAATAAGTCGAGAAAATGAACCCAAAATATAAGAATTAAATTTAACTTAAAATTTTAAAATTAAAATTTCCGTGTTCACTATTTGGTATTTCTTATATTTCTGATACTTTTTCCCTTTTAATACAAAAAGACAGGGAGTCCAGCAAGTACTGCCTAATTTCTCGGGAGCATACTGGAGAGGTTAACATAACCCTACTTTGTTAAAGAAAAAAATTTCTAAAGTGTCCCTTAACGGAGATACAGAGCCCTAAAGAGGTGCCCAGTGATTTACTTTATCGGATCTAAGTTTTGAACCAACTTGTATAATTTAATGAAATATCAATATTTCATAGAGGGCATAAAGACTCATTAAACCATACTACAGCAGATGTTTTAGATCGTCAGATAAGTCAGGAACGGACTTGCAGCCACACTCGTTGGGCCTAATTTTTGACAGTTGTTACATTAAGAGCTAAAAACTAATTTTTTAAATACTTTGGCTATTCCTCTTCAAAAAAAGTACACTTAATTTATTTCGATAAAACGAGATAAATCGGTTTTTACGCGAAATACTCAAAAGTAACTAATGCTAAACACAAACAGATAAAAATCAGGTTGTTATTGTTAATACCTACATAATAAGAGACTTTATGCTGAAAGATTTCCAGCTCGAACATAGCCAAGTCCAAAAACTTTTCAAAAGGTTGAACGAAACCTAAGGGAAACAGGTAAAATATAATTAGAAAATAATTATTAGAGTTAACGAATTAATTTTTGCGTGTTTAATTCAGGGTCATTTTTGCCTCGATGTGGCGGTGAGGGCCCCTCCAAGAGAGCACGAGACTCTCACGTAGAGGAATAAATTTTGCAAGATATTGCTGACAACCCTTCAAACAGCATAAGAATGCTCGCGATACAAAACAATGTTACAAAATGGATCGTACATGAAACGCTAATAAAACAGTTACTTCACCCGTATCACGTTAAAAAAGTACACGCTATGTTTCCGGATGATTATCCCGCAAGACTTCAATACTCTAACTGGTTTATACAGCAACATAACCTAAATCTAAATTTTTCTAACCTTATTTTGTTTATCGATGGGGCCGGTTTTACAAGAGGTGACATAATAAACTCACACAATCTACATTTTTGGGCTGATGAAAACGCGCACACAATAATTCAAAACAAACACCAACAAAGGTGTGGGCTGACATCATCAGAAATAACCTTATAGGTCCATTGGTCCATTTATTTTGGAAGGACGACAAAATGATAGGATTTATTTACAATTTTTGCAGCACAATTTAAATAATTTATTGGAAGACATACCTCTTGATAGAAGAATGCAAATGTGATACACTAGTGATGGTGTTTCACCCAGGGGCGGATCCAGCCTCTCTCCTTGGGGGGCGGTGATATCACAAAAGTACAGTATGGCAAACGAAAGCAAGTTGTCCCGGGGGGGGGGGGGGCACCAGCAACATTCCCATTTCTAGTGTAAAAGGCAGGGACGGGGCTATTTTTTTTTTGAAGCTCTTGGACAGGGGGGGGGGACGATCACAAGAAAAAACAAGTTTCCAACAGGGGATGAGAAGATGCGATCAACATACACATTCCTCGTATAAGAGGCAGAATCGGGTCTATTTTCCTGAGTTGAAAGCTCCTGGGCGCAAAAAAAAACAAGTTGTCAATTGGGGGGGGGGGGGGGGAGTTTCAGCAGCATACACATTCCTAATATAAAAGGCAGAATCGGTTCTATGTTCCTGAATTCAAAGCCCTTGGGAAGGGGAGGGGCGATCGCAAGCATCCACATTCCTATACTCTATTCAAGAACTAGAGAGAGTAATAAAACTGTTACCGAAACCTCCAACGTACCTGCTTCAGTGCGCAGGTAACTGAGGACTGCCGTAAATCTAATTATATTTAAATATTATAAGCTTTTATAAATTTATTGCAACAATAAAATGTCTGATAATTCAATTTAATTTCTGTCAGAGAGCAAAGTACACCTTACAGTGTGTCTTTAGTGATTTATTTTGTTTGTGCTTGTTTTTATATATTATTTGAAATTAGTGAGATACCCAAAAGATGGAGGGCATTTTTTCCTCAACGAAAAACTTATTACGATGAATGTTTATGATGCCTTAAGATATTAATATCTAGATAATAATGTTAAAAGCTCTGTTGAGATGTATTCCAATATAACAGGAGTTCGATAATTTATCATGTACCGAACACTGACGGAGAAAAAAACGACTGGAATTGTTAGTAATTCCAAGCTATATTCGATCACAGGCAAATGAAAATCCTCGTTGGAAAAACGAAATATCTCTTAAATAAGAGGTAGAGTTGCTGGAAATAACACAACTTACAAAATTAATAACTTAACTGGACTTTTGAAAGATTTTGTGAATAAAGTTACTGCAGATAATTGCGAAAAATCCATATAATAAAAGAAAAAAAGAAAATGTGGAAACTCGATCTCATGATCGGTGAAAGAGGAATCAATTATAATTAATTTGAGCGAAGATAGCTTCACTGACTTTGATGACGAATAAGATACGTAATGTTTACCAGCGTTAACACAATTTATTATTTAAATTTTCTGTAACATATAAAAATTAATGACATTTGAATCCATTTTTAGTGTTTAATTGTAATTCTGCAGATGGTTTAAGAAATAAATAAACTGGAGCGTCAAATATCCCAAAAATGTTTTTAATTAATAATAAATTGACCAATAGCCCCAAAAAAAATTTAATATTATATTGACGAATTTATTTTTTTTATATATGTTTAACTCCTTGTATTTTTGATAATGGGTATTTTGTAAGTATTTAAATTATAACTTAGCATTTTTTGAGAAAAAAAGGCTACGTTTTAGTCTGAATGTGCCTAAAACGGTTTCTATGCCAAAATTAAAAATAATAAAACTACAGTTGTAATTTGTGTTAAATATGTCAAAATTATCTATATTTTCTAATATATGTGAATTATTAAAAAATCAGAAGAAATAAAATAATATTATAAAAACTTTTTATTTTAAATTTATTACTGAAATAATACTCTATGCCATAAATATTTAGTGATAAAATAGACCTCCTTTTGACGCCTTCCGATGCCTTTGACAAGGATTAAAATCCTTTTTAACACTTCACACATCCAAATATCTATTGCTATCTGACCCAAATAGTCCATTATTATAGACCAGTATTTTTGATTATAAAATTTCTAACCCATTCCTATGAAAAATATATATGTCTAACAGATTTTGCCAAAGACACCGAACTAAAGAACACAGGTAGTTTGCGAAGAAAAAAAAGGTAAAAATGAAAAACTCTCCCTAGTTCTTGAATAAATTATAGTATAAGAGGCAAAATCGGGTCTATTTTCCTGAACTCCAAGCTCTTTGGGAGGGGCGATCGCCCCCACCGCCCCCCCCCCCTTGGATCCGCGCCTGGTTTCACCTCATTTTTACCATATAGTACATCAACACTTAACTAACGTTTTTGGCCCTCGAGGTGGGCCTCTTTTATGGCAACCAAGATCTCCAGACCTAAATTCCTTAGACTGAGGACATCTAAAAGAACTAGTTCATTCAAAACCAGTAAATACTAGAGAAGAACTACTAGCGAGAATAGCACAGCATTGTAACGAAGTCCGTAATAATACCGGAATGCAGTACTGCGGGAAAATATTCGAAGAATAAGAAAATGTATTGAAGTACTTGGAGCACATACTGAACATTTACCAAAATAACATTTAAACGTTTTCACTATTTTTACATTTTAATAACATTATCAATTAATTGAACCCTGATTAACCCTTTGAAAGGTTTCTGCACTTGACAGTGTCTGAAATAGAAACCTTTCAGCATAAAATAAAGCACATCAGCACACCCCGAGTATTTCATTTTTACCTCTTTGTGTTTAGCATTAATAACTTTTGAGTGTTTCGCATAAAAACCGATTTATCACGAAAACCGCCAGATTTATCGAAATAAATTAAGAGTACCCTTTTTGAACAGGAATGACTAAATTATTTTAAATATTTGATTTCAGTAAAATGACACCTGGCAAAAATTAGGCCGAACGAGTGTGGCTGTAAGTCCGTTCCTGACTACTCTGATAATCTAAAACATCTACTGTAGTATGGTTTAATGAGCCTTTATGACCTCTATAAAATACCAAAATTTCATTAAATTATACAAGACGGTTCAAAACTTCAAGCCGTTAGGGCTTTGTATCTCCATTAAAGGGCACCTTAGGAATTTTTTTCTATGACAAAGTAGGGTTATTTTGACCTTCCCTGTATGCTATCGAAAAATGTGGAGGTACTTACCGTACACCCTGTATTATACGAAGCTAGCCGTTTATTTTTCGGAAATAATAAACAAAAACAAATATGTATCCTTAAAAATGGTTTTATTGATTGTCAATATATTCTTGACGATGATTAATATACCTTTGCACGCGTTTTAACCGATCCGAAAAGCATTTTTGTCACTATGAAGACGGTATCTCAAAATATCGTTTTGAACGTATCAACTCTTCCGGCATAAAAAATCGTTAACCACGCGGTTTGTTCTCTATGCACGACAACAAGAAGAAATCAATGGGACCAAATCAGGACTGTTCAGGGGGTGACTCATCGTTGTCAGTACTTAAAAAATCACTTATTTAAGCTATTGAGTTCGAAATGATCCGTTATCTCTGGTCAGTTTTCCTCAGTTCACAGAAAACTTCCGACAAACAAAAAGTTGTATGCAACCCAGAAATGATTCTGCGATTACAACAACTTTTGTTGTTTTCGGATCATCATGGAAGACCAATACGGTCCATATCTGTTTACTTTCGGGCTCATACGCATAGATCTAAGACTCGCAACCATTCATTATCTTAGGTATTAAGGACTATGAAGATTTCACCTCATAATCCGTGGCTTCATGATGGGTCTTGGCGTGGATGACGTCATGACGTTATCAGGAATTCATAGGGTAGCGTATGATTGGTTGCCGATATTCAGCACAGGTGGCGTTAGTGGCCGAGGAAACCAGAAACGGCGTATGATAACGTGATAACGTCACATGACTTTCCGCCCTGTGGAAAGCTGGTTGGTGTGTTTCCGAAACCCCTGCGTTGTCGCATTTTAGAATTCCCCGCATGACTGTGTTGCCAAGTTGATACGTATTTCATTAAGTTCTAGTCACCTCTCACCTGTCATCTGTCACTACACCCCGTAGATTCTTAACCAAAAGAGTATTATGTCATATATAGAGTTTCTCATAAATAATCGTACATGATTGTAGGTCAGAAAGGCATTTTATTACGAGGGTGGTTCGATAAGTTCTCGGCCTGAGACAGAGAAAGCGCTAGTAGGGTCAAATAACTATAATATTTTGTAAACATTAACCTTGAGATGACGCCCTGCAAAGTTTCAGATGTTTGCGTTCAGTTGTTTGTTTGTGGCGATCGAGGGAACACATAAGGTTTGATATTTTGTGAAAGATGGATAAAATTGAAGTTCGAGCGGTTATAAAGTACTTTGTTTTAAAGGGCTTAACTCCTAAGGACATTAAAAATCAATTAGATTCTACTTTAAAGGATTCTTCTTCTTCGTTTTCGACAATAAAAAGATGGGCTGCTGAATTTAATCGTGGTCGAACATCAATTCAAGATGATGAGCGCTCGGGACGCCCAAAAATGGCTACAACTGACGAAATTGTCACAAAAATTCACTATATCATACTTCATGACCGCCGACTGAAAGTACGAGAGCTTGCTGGTATAGTAAACATCTCGATAGATCGTGTCCACTACATTTTATATGAGTTTCTTGGCATGGAAAAGCTTTCTGCACGATGGGTGCCGCGTTTGTTAACAGTCGACCAAAAACGCCTTCGAATGAACACTTCGCAAGAGTGTTTAGACTTATTCAGATGCAATCCTGCTGAGTTTCTTCGACGTTTTATAACTGTAGAAGAAACATGGATTCACCATTACACGCCAGAGACAAAACAGCAGTCTAAACAGTGGGTGAGGGCAGGTGAAAGTGCGCCAAAAAAAGCCAAAACGTTTCCGTCTGCAGGAAAAGTCATGGCAACAGTTTTTGGGATTCACATGGCGTGGTGCTTATAGACTATTTAGAACAAGGCAAGACCATCAACGGGGAGTATTACGCTAAACCCCTGGACCGTTTGCAGCATGTGATTAAGGCTAAACGTCCACATCTTGCCAAAAAAATGCTCTTTCATCAGGATAACGCGCCTGCACACAAATCTATGGTTGTTGCTGCAAAACTCCATGACCTACGTTTCGAAGTACTTCCTCATGCGACATATTCGCCGTATCTGGCTTCCAGCGATTACTTTCTCTTCCCAAACTTGAAAAAATGGCTCGCTTTTTTTGCAGAGATGGACAAATCGCATTATACTACGGGTATTAAAATGTTAGAACATCGTTAGTCTAAATGTATTGAAGTACAAGGGGACTATATTGAAAAATAAATAAAAACATTTTCAAAAATCTTTTGTTTTCTTTATCAGGCCGAGAACTTATCGAACCATCCTCGTATATACAAGGTGCCTCGTAACTAATCATACAGGATGTGTCTCGTAAGTAATCGAATTACTGCGCATGCTCAGACGCATCGCATAGATTCAAATAAATAAAGTTGTATGTTATATAAAACGTGTCCCAAAATAAGATCATATCTGATATACAGGGTGTCCCATTAGTTGTGTGACTAAGAGTATGTGCGTCCCCCCCCCCCCGCAGATATTTGAGTACGCCCTACTATTTTGCAACCATCTTGATCCTTCGCATTTATTCATTTTCAGCAAGGGACTTGAAGGCGTCCCTAGGTTGGCTGCGCCCTCCCTCATCGCGGGGTCTGCGGGATCGTTATTTACACCACTGTGTCCCATAACTAATCATACATGGTGTATCTATTATCAGTGCCGCCGTTCCGGAGTAATTGACGTTACTTATATAAAAAAAAAAACATACATAGCGTTTTAATGTAGAACCTCCATTTTTTAGGAGTCAGTTAAAAAGGAGCAAGTCGAGCTGAAACCTAAAAATATTTCCAAATAGAATTTCATTCAAAAATTTAATAAAGAAAATGAGGGACAGGAAGAACAGCAGTGAATCGTCTTCAAAATTCCATCAGTTAGCATTCACAAAACTATAAAGAACATCTAGAACAGTATCCAAAAGTAGCACGCGAGTATATAGATATTTATTATTTGAAACCTTAAAAAATTGGTCATACTTATTATTTAACACATGACACCACCAATGATACCTGTTATGGGTTCTCAAAATGTCAATTTTTTTTCAAATGGTGACATATAAGTAGGAGACTATAATAACCCATTAAAGCAAATAAAAGTAGTGAAGTATATAAAATTTAAAAAATATATACAACACATAGTCACATAAAAATCTGAGAGTACCTCATAATAAAGGCAAGCAAACAACCTAAAATTAAAAGTCAAATGTAGTCTGGATCTATATTATTAGAGTATAATAGAAAACCTAAGGGATATGTATATTACGATGACTTAAACGAGCTAGTTGAGAGATTAATACAACTAAAAGAACACTCAAAAAGCCGGAAATAGAAATCATATAAACTAAATTACAGTATTCTGGAAGAGTTAAGTGAGCTTGGAGTTACAAAGTTCTAAAATTAAATATATTTTGAAGTTCCTTGTCTGCACATAGGACAAAACCTATAGTAATAATTCGTTCACAATCTGTATTGCTTCTTACAAAATATAGAAAATATTTAGATGATACGATAATACATAAGCAATTTAGGACACAGGCTAATTCAATGTTAAGATTCTTTTACAGAAAAAATACTAAATCAATGAAATGGCTGTGACTTAAAATGATGAGGATGTATTTAGTTGAAAACCCTTCCAATGAAATAAATTATGAAAACAAATTCATCGTACAATATATATATATATATATATATATATATATATATATATATATATATATATATATATATATATATATATACTGTTTTCGCAAGGAAGCGGATAAATTCAATATAAAGTAAATGGGTATTTGTTGCGTGACACCAAAATATACAGGATATTTCAAGTAGGAGCTAGGACGTTATCGGTATTTTTTTTAATTGTAAAGAAAATTTGGGGACAAACCCTGTATAATTATTCATGGGACACCTGTATATGACATAATGCCCTTTTGACCTAGAATCTCATGATTGAAGACAAGTGACAAGTACACCCTGTATGATTATTTGTGGGACAATCTATATATGGCACACGACCTTATTCTCGAACACAACGGATATGATATAATGTCCTTATCTGTAATAATTAAATAAAATTTCTCGAATTTCATGAAATACGTAACAACTTTGCAATAAAGCAACGCGGGAAATTCAACAACGCTGTAACGCGGGAGATTCAGAAATATGGCGGTAACACAGCAAACGCTACAAGCAGCCTTCCACAGGACGAAAAGTCACGTGACTTCATTACACGCCGCTCCTGGTTTTCTCGACACGAGTCTTCGAGGCCAAATCTTCATGCAATATATTATGGCAGGAGTCAATTAAATAATGACTTTATAAGATCGAGTTTTCGTGAAATGGTTATAGAATTTTTCCCCAGGCTATCTCCTAGTGGCCTTCACTTTAACCCTCAAACCAATCTTCAAGGTTGTTTCAAGGTCAAGGTGATTCTTTTTTAATGAAAACCCCTGTTGTTATTACAAAAATGAAAATTACTCCATTAATTTGTTGGACGTAAAATTTTCCGCAGTATTCAATTCTATAAAAAAATAGTGGTTCGTGTTTAAAAAATCAAATTGGCTTTGAAATGGTGGGTAGTGACCATATTCTTTTTAAATGGACATCCCTGTTTTTATTACAAAAATGAAAATTATTTCATTAATTTGCTGGACGTAAAATTTTCCACAGTTTTCATTTCTGTAAAAAAATAAGGGTTCGTGTTAAAAAATCAAATTGACTTTGAAATGGTGAGTAGTGACCATATTCTTTTTTAATGAAAACCCCTGTTTTTATTACAAAAATGAAAATTACTTCATTAATTTTCTGGACTTAAAATTTTCCGCAGTTTTCATTTCTGTAAAAAAAAATAGGGGTTCGTGTTAAAAAACCAAATTGACTTTGAAATGATGAGTAGTGACCATATTCTTTTTAAATGAAAATCCCTGTTTTTATTACAAAAATGAAAATTACTTCATTAATTTGCTGAACGTAAAATTTTCCCCAGTTTTCATCTCTGTAAAAAAAATAAGGGTTCGTGTTAAAAAATCAAATTGGCTTTGAAATGGTGAGTAGTGACCATATTCTTTTTTAATGAAAACCCCTGTTTTTATTACAAAAATGAAAATTACTTCATTAATTTTCTGGACTTAAAATTTTCCGCAGTTTTCATTTCTGTAAAAAAAAATAGGGGTTCGCGTTAAAAAACCAAATTGACTTTGAAATGGTGAGTAGTGACCATATTCTTTTTAAATGCAAATCCCTGTTTTTATTACAAAAATGAAAATTACTTCATTAATTTGCTGAACATAAAATTTTCCACAGTTTTCATTTCTGTAAAAAAAATAAGGGTTCGTGTTAAAAAAATCAAATTGGCTTTGAAATGGTGAGTAGTGACCATATTCTTTTTTAATGAAAACCCCTGTTTTTATTACAAAAATAAAAATTGCTTCATTAATTTGCTGGACGTAAAATTTTCCGCAGTTTTCATATCTGTAAAAAAAATTGGGGTTCGTGTTAAAAAAATCCGGTCGGTTTTGAAATCATGAGTAGTGACCATATCCTCTTGTTTCTAGAGTCCTAAAGATGGTCTAAGTAACACCGAAAGCGCTTGACCGATAATTCAAAAAATATACACTGAAATACACAATATCTCTCTCTTTCTCGATTTCTTTGGTGTACAATCTGTTAATAACTTATGGGTTTGAAATAACCTTCAAGGTCACTTTCAAGGTCGAAGTTAAAAAGTACCAAGATATAGGCATGAAAAAATGCTACAACTTTTGTTTTGAAAATTTTCATGAAAATTCTATCCTGCAAAGTTATCCAATGTCAAATTAATATCGGAACCCTCGGGTTACATTTATTGGACTTTCGATATACGCTGACGTTACTTATATCCCCAGGAATGTCTCAGTCTCACGATATGTCACATGATGATCTTGCATTATCATTTCAGGCACAGCATCGATGTTTTCTTGCACTTCAACCAATTACAGACGATCTTCGCGCGACTCCTCCATGAGTGAATGACGACCATGATTGAATTGAGGTGCTTCATCACCATATAAAGAATTAAGTTTCTCGATGCACTCTTGTTGAAGTATACCATGTCGAAAGTTGTGATAAATAAGACAAATAGCGTCCGTATGTCAAATCGTTCTAGATACGTACCTTCTGCAATGTCAAATTTAACAAAGGATATGTCAAATGTTACCTAGCAACATCAGTGTTGCCAGATCTCGATATATAAACGGCTACCCTCGTATGTTGTTTTCCTTTCAAAGTGTACTTTTCTTAATGTATAATGAATTTGAATATTTATTTTTTAGCCGATTCTGAAAGTGAAGAAGAACTGGAACCTTTGTATATTCCGGAAATCCCCAATAAAATCATGTTTTTAACATACGCTGAAAAGGGCACAATATTCCTAACAGTGGGAGGGTACGATTAGTTTATTGAGAATGTATTTTTATAATATACCAAAGATACACGACGGCGCACTATGGTTGATACTGCCTGCAAAGTCGTACAAAAATAGAAGCGGACGTACGAATTACTTGAAAATATGTTGATATATGTTTATGAGTCTGCCAAAACCTAATCTGAAGTTAAAATTGCAAAATATTCAGAAGCGGGAATTTTAAATGCATAAATTTTGTAAGACTATGGGGAAACAGCTTATAATATTTAAAACCCAATTTGAATTTAAAATTGAAAAATATTCAAAATTACAAATTTTAGGATGTGATAATTTTGCTAAACTGTATAAAACAAAAACTTGTCATCATAATTTTTTGCGGCTGTTAAGGTCGAATCTAAAGTAAAAATTCTAACACTTTCAAATTGGAAAAATTTGGCTAAACTATCTAAATGATCTTGTTTCTAGCGCAGAGTTCTAATCTGATCGAACCGATCCGATGCAGTTATATCCACTTAAAATCCATTCAATGAACTATTCTGACTGAGATTTCTATCGGATGCAACATTTTTTACTACTAGTTAAAAGGTTGCATCCGATAGAAACTTAAGTTAAAACTATTTTTTATGTGTATTTCAAATAGATAAAACTATATCAGATCAGTGCTATCTGATCAGAACGCTACGTTAGAAACGAAGTCAATAATAGCTGCTTAGTTGAAACAAAATCTTGTTCTTATATATTTTTGAAACTGTTTAAACTGAAACATTGTTGATATATAATAACTAATAGTATTTATGATATGACAGAAAATGTAGAAAAAAACACTGTAAACCCAGATAGCACAAGATTTCCATTGGATATCCAGAATAGGTACATATAATGTCCTGTATGTCCATGGACCGTTTATGGATGTCCATTAGATGTGATGACCTGTAATCTATATGGACGTCCATATCTGGATGTCCAGTGTAAGTCCATCAGACGTCCATTAATTAAATTTCGGGTTGTCGGTAAAATCGGATACTGTAATATCGGCCTGTAGAATTGTCATTTCTTAACCCGCCGGCCCGCCATGATCACAAAATATCCCTTCAGATATTTTGTGCCCATTATTGTGTTGACGTCGAGCTAAAAAAAACCTTTTTAATTTTAGTTGAGCTAAAATCAAGTGTGCTTTTTATTTGAAGAAGATGCCACCGTTAAAGGTAAGTATAGTTATTTTTAATTTAATTTTTTTAATTATACCAAAAATTACCGAACGAAGCTACGACGAAAAGCTGATAATTTAGTATCAAACTCGCACAAATTTGAAAGTGAACAAAATATTCAGTATCAAAACACGTATGTTAAAATTTAGCTTTTGTAGCTATACTTTTTCATATAATTACTTATTTAAATGGAAATTACTACAAATAAGTGCAAATATTTTGATAGGCCAATGAATTTTGTATCATGTTGGTTAAAATGGAGCACAGATAGAGTTGTAAATTTGTGTAATAATAAAATTGTAAATTTTAGAGAAAATTCTCTCTGACAAAGTCATTATTGAGTAATCAGTCTAATAAGATTGCTGGCATTAATAAATGTTATCAAAATTTATAATGGAATTAAAGCTATAGCAAATTTAAAAAATTATAATAATTTTTTTATGACTATTTTGGATTAAACGCTAGTAAAAGTTTACATTGATGTGTATTTTTGTGCAGTATAATTGTTTAAAAATATATAATAAAGTTTTGACAGTTCGACTCTAGGTTTAGACTTATAATTTAATTTATTTTAATTATTTTTTAGATGAATTTTCCACAGATTGGTCCAAATAAAATTCCTATGTGAAACCCCAATTTGTACCAAATTAGAGAGGATATTCAGGTAATCTTAAATAGGGAAAAAACAACAAGTGTCTACAAAGAATTTTCTGCAGGAGTTCAACTATCCTTTTACTTAAGAAAATAATCAGCTGCCTCAAGTCACATAAGATCTTCAGGACAATTTAAACTTTAAAGATGCAGTAAGTTTATTACACTTCTCCTGAAATAAAAGCTGAAACTTATTCGAGTAATGCTTCTTTATGTGTATGAGTCTATTGATAAAAAAAACTTAATTTACAGGATTATTTTATATATATTTTTTTACTTTGATTCTTAAAGTAAAAAATATTCTTAGGTTAGCATATGTGGAATTAACGTTTAATTATCTCAATAAAGTAATATAATTTTAGGTTTTACAATTAGCGAAAATTGGTGGAAATTATACCTATTAACTTATTAAAAGATATTTTATTGTAACAATGACAGATAGCCTTTCCAAGAATTATACATATGATGGAACAGTAAAGTGCCCTTTAAAGTACTTATGTTCACTATTTGTAGGTAAGTTACCACTTAAATATAAAAATTTGATGAAAAAAATCTCTCTGTTTTATTTGTCATACTCGTAAATAATAAGAACAAATTAGGTGTCAGATTTCACAACTCTAGATTCTCTTGTTCTGATAATACCCAGACAAAAAGTGTGTTAAAATTTTTTTTCTGGTCTGTTGGTTTAAGCACTCTAAGCAATAACGATGCATTTGATTTTATATATATATATATATATATATATATATATATATATATATATATATATATATATATAGACAGAGAGAGAGATATTTAAATTCCTACAAAACCATAAAATACTGCATCATTTAACGTTAAACCTTATTAATTTTCAGCTGTTGTAGAAGAATGGGGGGCCGATAAAAAGCAGCCGAAGACGAGATTAGACAATGGCAGAAAAGAATAAACGACAGAAATAAATCTAGAAAAAAATAATTATTGTAACAATAAAAAGTCTTTATTTAAAGAATTGGTATATTTTCTATTACCCATTGAAATTGTACCTATTACTATGGAACCAGATAACTAATTCATAGCGATCCTTCTACAGCTTGAACAATTTAAATCAATTGAAGCTATATTTTGTAGCACTTGCAATTCGACTAATTATAAAATATTATATTCTTATATAGTATTGTATTAAAAACTTGACAATTGTAATCAATAAGTGTAATATGTGGATCCAGTTCCTGTTACCTGGTTCGCTGATGTAATTTATATCTGTTTAATTTTTGGGACTAATAGGGCCATCTATGGTTACTTGTTATCGACGTTTTGATGACATGAGTGGTCTGTGTCTTCAGAAGTGCAGATTAATTAGGTACTGTAAGCTCTCGGACCCTAAGCAAATTCTGAAAATATCTACCATTCACGTTAGCGGAAAGTCAAGAAGAGGGAACAATAGATTATGACCTATTTATCCAAAAGGCACAATACCATCGGATAATATGTCCACAATCGGGTCAAGAATGTACAATATATGGACATCCAAAATTAGTCCTATTAATATCCAAAAATGATCCATACTTGGACAATATATGTAATCCAAAAAGACGTCCATGAGTGGGACAAACGTATAGTCTAGTGGTTATCCAGCTTTGAATAAACGATGGATATCCAGTGGACTGAAGTGTGCTATTTGGGAAGGTGATCCTCTTTCCAAAAGTGTTTATCTTTCGTCCATAGAGAGCGTTGACCATTGGTAGTTTCGCTATTTAATTCCCGGTTTGGCCTAAGCATCTTAAAACTAATAATTTTTTAAACAAAAAGTTAATCAAACTATTCTACGTCTTCCTAGAACATGCAACAAAACCATTCTCGCCCTTTAAGTAATTTCTCACACATCTTTCTCGACAACATGTTTAAGGACCCACACAGCTCCATTCTTATGATATCCGAGTATTTTTGAGATGAGTGAATGTTTCCTGAAGGGAGTACGAAAGCTGTTTGGTCAAGTCCATGGATGATTTTATAAATGAAAATGGACATGACGTGAAGCAGTTGTTTCTTTAATAATAAGTTTTTATTCTTTAAATATTCTTAAGTGCTTTAGTAGCCGTATTTTGTCGCGGTATTTTTCTGTCATAGTCTCAAATCGAGCATTCCACAACGGTAATAATAATTTCCAAAATTACAGTAGTTGTTGAAAACAGCATTAGCGTCACAGTCTCTTTGAAATTAGGTATCTTTGGTATATTTCGGAACTTTCAAAAAATAATTTTAATAAAAATCGTTAATTATTTGCAAAAATTAAACAACTGAATGCAAAAGCCTTTCTATTTTCTTTGATATTTTTATACAGTTTACACTGTTATTTTTATACTATCAATTTTTTAATCAGATATGACGCTGGCTACATTTACGAATATGATATCTATCAAAAAAATCCAATTCCCCTAAGCTTTAAACTCATAGATGGTGCAGACGACATGGAAGTTAGTACCTACGCATATACGTAAGTAAAAATAAAAATACTTTCTGTTATTAGGCATTAAACTTGTAAAATATTAACAAACTCAATTTGAAGGAATTCTGGTTGTAGTTTGATTGCAATGATATTATTACTAGCCAATGTTTTAAACTCCAGTTGCTGGCTGGGGTTTAATGTATTTGTGAACTATGAATACTGACTATTATAACTATAACTAGAAGCCCAAGGCACCATAAAAATATCCAAAATTTGCATTTTTTCTTTGAGGCTGTTAACTGTCGACAGTTATTTCATTTTAACTTCACTCTCGTTCTCCCTCCATACGCGTTCCGATCAGCTCATAATCTCACTAATACAGCTGTATCGAACCAAAAGCAACATTCACGGAAACAAATGCCTTTTTAAAATTATCATTCAGTGAAGTATCGGCAGAATATTACACTGCCAGAGTGTAAAATAATAATTATCAAACGACATACATATAAATACAAGAATTTTGCGATCTTTAAGTGCATCTAAAAAAGTGACCTTGTCTCCTAAACAAGACAGTTAAAGGAAAGACATAAAGTTATTTCTTGTGAATTCCACTTGAGTAAAGACAGAACTGCATTCGAACACCTAAATTATTTTTTCTGAAATTGCAGAACAACTTATGTTGAGCCAACCACAGCCCAACTATACTTCTGATATATAACTCCAAAGGTTTCACAAGAATCTGAATCTCCAATTTTTATTTCACGATAGTACATTCAATAACATCAGAGCTGAAATTAATGACGGATTAAAGAACAAACAGTGGAAATATCTGTAACTTAAACACTTATTTACTAAAATCCCTAAAAAATATATTTTTTAACAGGTTGACAAGACTCTACAAAATCTTTATGGAACAAGCGACTGACTCTCACATTTTTAAAATAAGCAAAACCATTCAAATCTTCAGGGATGATGATCCCCACATATCTAATCATCACAGACCGAACTTCTTTATTCCAACTCTGTATAAACTGCTTGAAATTTTTCTTAAAAATCTATATGGTGATTAACTACTCATTAAAGAACAATTTGGCTTTAAAAATAAAATCATGGCACTGAGTATACTGTTTATGGATATAGTTGAGGGCCTTGGAGAAAGAGAGTTTGTGTGTGTTACCTTCTGTTACCTCTCTGTCTTTGACTGCGTCTCTTATGACACTCTATCCAAAAAGCTGGAATCTTAATGCTTGGCTGTTAAATGATTTGAAATACTCGCACTGAGAAACGGCAACTTACATCAATTACTGGAAGACTTTTAGAAGAAAAAATCATGAGGCATGATGTCCCCAGTGATCCGTATTGGGTCCACTACTGTTTTTGACCGACATCAATGTGACTTTTGGTCTTTCCCAATCAAAGATGCTATTGACATGAGCTTGACTACATCGAAGAAGTATAGCTCTCGGGTAGTAGAAATAAGTGAGTGTGTAGAAAATATTGGTGACTGACTTAATATCAACCGCGAATAGACTAAAAATGTGATTTTTTCACTCATACTACATAACAGCATTAACTTCTTGGACACTGCTAAATTTTAAATGTTACTTTGGACCCCAAATTAAACATTTTAAAGTCACTTTGAAGTTATTTCCAAAAAAGTTAATTGGGATGTTTTGTTCTTCCGGTTGAAACTAATGTAAGCTTTGTGGTTCATTGCGCGCTTTTCAACTTTATGCATGTGTGTGTGTATGTTCTGCTTTCTTGGGGTCCTTTTGCACATGCCTCTAAGGTAATTACACTACATAAAAGAACAATTGCAATCTTAGCTTGGATAGTGACAATGTCAAGTCATTTTTTCAAAGTCTTGGGAGACTACCCTACCATACCACTACATCAGTCGTTCCCAACCGCTGTGAATTTATCCTAGATTGACATTAAAACGAAGAGAACTATTGAACTATGTATTTATTATATACTATACTTTATTCTAATTTTTAATGACTGATCATTACAACTGGTTAAAATAGTGCGAAAACATTTTAAAATTACGTACGAAATATAGGTTATTTAGACACAGATTTGAAAGTTAGATATCTTTATGTGTCTGGGAATACCCAGTGTGACCAGTAAAGTCCACATCATATGGGATTTTTTGTTTATTAATACCTTTTTTTGAAATAATACACATTAATATTAAGAAAATGGTTTAATTGAAAAGACTAAAATTTCCTAATAAAAAAATCATAAAAAATTAAACGCTTTTAAAGTTCCACCTTTTTAATTAATAACAATTTTTGGTATTTGAATATTAAATTAAAAACAATTCAAAAACCTAAAATTGAAAATTAAATTTATGTGTGCCTTCCATTGCGTTCAATACAAACAATTGTGCTTCTTGACACATTTTTAATGGAGTTTCTGATACTAGGGGGCGTTATTTCTAAAATACAGTTTCAAATCACCGTTTCCAAATGATCAACATTACGGAAAAGTCTTTATATTAGGTAACCCCACAAGAAAAAATCAAGTGGGGTTAAATCCGGAGATCTAGCTGGCCAGTATTACTCCATATTACACCCAATTAGTTTGCCCCTAAATATTTCTAAAAGGCGTTCTTGAACCTGTCTTTTATTATGGGTGGTACCACAGATTATGCCTCATTTCAACAGACATATTGTCCAAAACTTCAGAGATCTCGATATTAAGGAAGCGTAGGTATTCTTCAGAATTTAAATTACCAACCAATAACGACCAACAACTTTATCGTTTAAAACACCGTATCACACATTTGTTTTAAAAGAATACTGGTCTCTGCATTCTATGATAAAATTTGGATTTTGAAGTGAAAGTGGCGTCGTCGGTCCATAAAACGTGAAAGGGAAAAGACACATCTTTTTCCCCCTGGTACCAAAAAGAGAATCCCAAACGTATGGTGAAATCTTGTTCCTGAAGAGTATATATAAATTTCGTTTTATAAGGTTTAAATTTATTTTTGAGCAAAATCTTCCTAACATTCTCTCTTTGAACGTCACTTCTGAAAGAAACATGTCTAATACTAGTTTGACCATGTTCCATGACATCTAGGCACACATTTAATTGGACTTCTTCACTATGTTTTATAGAATTGTGATGTTTTTAAATGAACTTTCCACCGATCCAATTCATTAAAATTTCGCCATAATCCTACTCACAGTAGATTGTTGCACATTTTTGCCTGAATGCCTTCATTAAAAATGTTGGCTGCTACACGATGACGTGTTTTCACCACATATTAATACAATTCCAATTTTATGTTCTTTAATACGCAGTATTAATTAAACGCGACTATGACAAACAGAAAGCGATTTGACTGTCATTATTAAAGCAAGGGCTTGATGATCTTTTTTATCATTTGTTTTACGACCAACTTGTTTTTGATGCATCAACGTAAGGTACAATACTAATTAATTTTTTAGAAACTTCACTTAAATACCAAAAGGCTATTTTAACTTTTTTCATAAAACAGCTTCATAACAAATTTAAATAATTTAGTTTTAAATTAAATCGTTGAAACTAGATAAACTTTATGTAAAGTTCTATAAAAATTTATTTTCCACCTAATGCAGACTTTATTGATGACACTGTGTACTTGTTTGTCTTAATTATAATGTATATTACTTTTAAGCATAAACTAGGTTTTCAAAAATAGTTATTTTATAAAGTTATCTTATACAGGGTCAAAAACAAATAAACTTTGCATCACATGTGACCAAATTTTAATAGCCCTCTTTGAATTTTGTAGAAAAAGGCACATTTAATATGGCGCTACTTTAAACAAAATATGTTTGGTATGAAGCATTGTCAAAACTAAGAAGTTTTATGTAGGTTGCGTTGAGTCTTACTTTGCAACAATGGTGCAATTTACAAAAAATGGGCAAAAAATATAAATTATCTTATACATCTGTAATTTTGCATATGGGCTAAAAATTGCATTTAGAAAAACTTTTTCTATATTTTAAGATATAACCCCACTTTTGAATTTGTTTGGAAAAAAATTAAAATTTGACAAATATTGCTAATCATGTGACTACTATTTTTTTGGTTAATTTGCATCTCGATCAAAGCAGAAATTGTTGCTAAAGTCAAATTTCAAATAAAGCTATTAATAAAAAAAAATGCCATATGATGCGCACTTTACTGGTCACACTGTACAGGGTGAATCAACGATTGGATGAAGTAAGTTTGTGCCTTTTCGGTGAAATTAACAAAGAAACTATATTTATTGTTTGATACAGTTTATTTTTACGCAGATTTTAAAAATATTTAGGACTCTACAGGGTGAGCCAAAAAATTAGGACAGCATAAAGTTGTATTTTTTTAAATAGAACACCCTATATACGAATCGTATTTTCGATTTAGTTTATAATTTTAAATCTTTTTTATTAAGGGTTTACTATAACAAAACTTTATAGTTTCTGAGATAATTAAGTTTAAAGAAAAAAAGTCACATTTTCAAGCATCAATTCAATCCTAAATAACGTTTTCAATTTTGTGACAAATATATTCAAATTTGGAATTTAGCAAGGCCAAGGACAAGTTAACATAATTTTTACCTAATATTTGCAATAAAAGCTACAGCGTGTTGAACATATCGGCTCAAATTTGAACAAGTTTAAATGAATAAATATCCTTTTTTTTAAATGGTATACCCTGTATATTTTCATGTTATTTAATAGAGTAATAAAAACCCTAAAAGTTTTGTTCAATATATCCTATACCTATTTATAATAGTTTTTGAGATATTTTAGTTTTTCTTATTTTCCATACTTTTTTACAGAAATAGTCTTCATTATCATAGTAGCCATGTAAAATAATAAAAAGAAACTACAGAAACAAACAGAATGTGGTTAAATATGATGAAATACATTATACGTTATATTACAACGGCAATAGTTTAATTAAACATAATGTGAAAAAATTAACACAACAATAACGACAAAGCAAATACATATTTACTTTTATACTAAATTGAAACAAAAAAAATACCTATTAAATACTGAGATTAATTATTTTTTTAATAAGTGTTCGAATAAACGACCCTCTTGTGTAATGCACAAATTTAGTCTTTTTTGCAGATTTTCTCGGACCCTGGACAAAATTAGTGGCGGTATTGTTCTACAGGTATCCCTAATCCTGTTTCGCATATCTTCCACTGTTGTTGGTGGATTAACAAACACCTTATTTTTAATATAACCCCATAGGAAGAAATCTAATGGGGTGATGTCGCAAGACCTTGGTGGCCACTCAATGAAACCCCCACGTCCAATCCATTTTTGCGGATATCGTTGGTCCAAAAACGCACGAACTTCACGATGGTAATGCGGAGGCGCACCATCGTTCTGGAACCACATACTGTCGAGCTGATCCCTATCGAGACCTTGAAGCAGTTGGGGTAGTTCTTCTTATAGAAAGTTCAGGTAACTATGGCCATTTAGTGGTTCATTAAAAAAGTGGGGTCCAATAATTCGATTATGATGAATACCACACCAAACATTTAATGACCAGTGGTTTTGATGTTGCACCTCTGTAATCCAAAATGGGTTTTCTGTGGCATAATAATGCATGTTGCGTCTATTTACGGCACCGTTACTTCATAAAGTAGCTTCATCACTAAACATTACCTTGCATAATAAATTTGGATTTAATTGAATCTCCGCATTTATTGTACGACAAAAGTTTACACGACTTTCAAAATCGTGTCCATGCAATTCTTGGTGTAATTCCATGTGATATGGATGATACCTATATTTCTTGGTAGTACGATTAGCGGTGGATTGTGATGTTTCACATAATGCTGCTAACTGACGGCTACCAATATAAGGATTTTCCTGAACATTTAACAATACTTGTAGTTCTTTTTGTTCATTAGTTATTGGTTCGTTGACCACTTTACGTTTTGGATAATCAACAGTACCAGAAGAATCAAATCTTTGCATTAAGTTTTGAAAGTATGGGTATTAGGCTGGCGTCGATCAGGATACTTCATTTTGTAAATTCTTTGAGCAAGAAGGCAATTTTTTTGAGCCTCTCCTATTGTATAAATCATATCTATTAACTCATTCTTTGGAAAATTCATTTTACAATATAAGATGAATGCAAAAAAACCAAACTACACTACATAAAAACCAAAAGAAGCGATTGCGGTTATAAATTTGACACACAGAAAAATGTTCCTTTACATTGTTTTTGCCATGGCTACTATGATAATGAAGACTATTTCTGTAAAAAAGTATGGAAAATAAGAAAAACTGAAATATCTCAAAAACTATTATAAATAGGTATAGGATATATTGAACAAAACTTTTAGGGTTTTTATTACTCTATTAAATAACATGAAAATATACAGGGTGTACCATTTAAAAAAAAAAAGATATTTATTCATTTAAACTTATTCAAATTTGAGCCGATGTGTTTAACACCCTGTAGCTTTTATTGCAAATATTAGGTAAAAATTATGTTAACTTGTCCTTGGCCTTGCTAAATTCCAAATTTGAATATATTTGTCACAAAATTGAAAACGTTATTTAGGATTGAATTGATGCTTGAAAATGTGACTTTTTTTCTTTAAACTTAATTATCTCAGAAATTATAAAGTTTTGTTATAGTAAACCCTTAATAAAAAATATTTAAAATTATAAGCTAAATCGAAAATACGATTCGTATATAGCGTGTTCTATTTAAAAAAATACAACTTTATGCTGTCCTAGTTTTTTGGCTCACCCTGTAGAGTCCTAAATATTTTTAAAATTTGCGTAAAAATAAACTGTATCAAACAATAAATATAGTTTCTTTGTTAATTTCACCGAAAAGGCACAAACGTACTTCATCCAATCGTTGACTCACCCTGTACATATGATTTTAATAAACATAATACACACTTACTGGTAATAAATTAAAAAACAATTATTAAAAGCTTTTATATAAACAATCTTCTATTTTAAATTCACTTAAAGGACCAAAATTTCTAAAAACTAATATAAATAAAACTTTGAAGGATGGCTGTCAATAAAATCATGTTTTGCAGAAGTGAAAAGAGAGTTTGTATTCATACAACGAAATGACTCATTCGACTCGGTTGTCTCTTTCTATTTTGTTACTACCTATAATCAAAGATTATTATAGCTAACGGTAGGCAATTATAATCTTTCTTTAATATCAGATTTTTTTCGACGTATTATATTCAAGTTTAAACTTACCGCTGAACATCTAAATACTATACCCTGTGGCTCTGCTTGATGCTTATATATTATTCTCAGCTCAGCGGAAAGTCTAACTGTCTCGAAATCTCTCCCTCTAACACGTTTCATCAAGAGACTACCAAATTGCTAAGAACTACTCGGCTAACTTGTCCCAGCCGTCTACTAGTTATGTCGCATATCTTGGGTGTAGCCAAGCATAAATAAATTATTAGAGACTTTGAATGGAAAACACAACTTTTTAGATGCTCTTAGAGACTTAAAAATTTATTATAATTTTCTTTTCGTCATAAAAATAGTTGATTTTCTTTAAAGAATGTTTAAAAAATTGCTTAATTTAAGAACACAACTAAAGTTACTGTATTTTTAGTTACAGAAAAGATTATTGTATATTTGCTCTGCAAGATGGAAGAATTCGACTACATAAAAGGAACCCCCAAGATCCTTTGGATCTAACAAACTATTATCAGGTAATGATAAAAAATATTTTGAATGTTATAGCATGCATGCAAAACTGGTCAAGATAGAATCTCTACTAATACATTATCTTCTATTATTTTTATGGTTATATCAGAGAATAACTAAAATAGCAAATAAAAATGAGTTCATAAAGTCAGCAGACGCATAGGGAACTAATTTAATGGATTTTCAGATAAAATCAAATATCGTTTGAAAAAATAGAGCTACAGGAATGATCCAGGTTAGTTTGGATTTGAAAGAGAAAAAGATGTGAAATTAAGAAAAATTATGCTGGAATATAGAGCTTCCAAATGCACTATTCTATAAGCATTAGAATTGACAAAAAAATCGTATTCTAAATCTAGTTGTCAAGTACTAAGAAAAAACGAAATATCTTTTTGAGGCACATTTTTTTTATTTATTGATATTTTAATATTGATAATGGTACAATCAGAAAAAAATTGACCCAATGTTCTTTAGACATTTTTGGGGAAGAGGTAACCGACTACTGGAGGTTTCCAAGGGGATAAATACTGTCCCTGAAAATTGGTAACGGTTTTTTAAGTTCAATAATTAACTAGGAGAATTAGCAGATACCACAAGGTGTTTTTTTTTTTAATTTTACAAGCTCAGGTATTGAATATAGATGAAAAAGTTTAAATAATAAGATGTAGGTACTAAGAAAACCGACAATTTTAGCTATGGTGCGATTCATTTTTTTAACTAATTACTGCAAAAAGCATAAAAAACAATTAAAATTAATATTTTTTTATTAATGCAATATTTAAGGTAAAAATAATTTTTTAGTTGCTTTTATTCCCTTAAAAGCAAGCTGTTCTCATAAAAAAAAATGAGTATTTATATATTGATTAAGGTTGTTCTGTTGTTGAAATATGTTGTTTTGTTTATGCAGAGATATTTTGTATTAATTTTTTTGTGGGAAAACGACACATTTTTTGATCCAAACAAAACCGTATTCTGGTTCTAAGACAATATAAGTAGTGAAGAATATCCGTTTCCTCTTAGCTCCCATTCCTGACTCCGATTTTGGACACGCCCCCATGATCTTGACTTCGACCCTTATATCGATATTACATTTCTGTGACCTTGACCTTAAGAGCGGTTATGTATTCAGTGTTGTATGACTTTGACTTGGCCTTTGCTCAAGGTCGCCCTGACTTTAACCAATGTCATCTTGTAGTTGTATAACAGCGTTTACGGCGACCTTCAATATTTAATATGCGGTATAGGAGAAGTTTCGTTCATCAGCTGTGCCTAATCTGCATTGGTAGTACTCGTGTTATTTGACAAATCATGGTGTATGTGTGTGAAAATTGCGGTACTAAATTTACAACAGTTATTGTATGAAACGTCATTAAAGAGAATCGTATGCGGCGAGATTTAATATAGTGTGAGGAGAAAAACGACTCCGATTTGGAGAGTATGCATCGATGTCTACAGTAATTAATTGTGTTGCATGTAATGTGGATGTTCCAGCACATCAATATAAAAATAAATAAAAACACGCATTTTAGCAATCCGTATACGCGATAGTATATATGCATTCCTCTAAATTGTCCATATTTCTTACGTAGTGCTAATGCTACACCCTCGTTTGCACGTTCATGCTTATTTACTCCACTATATTTTACTATGTAATCATTATAGTGTCTATCCTTCTCCCTTCTTTTGTATTTCCTGCAATGCACAAATGTCACTCTTGTGGTTTTTCAATTCCTTTATAGTTTCTTGTTCTTTATTTAGTAATCTTATGTTCCATGAAGCGATGCGTAAAAATGTTTCTCTTTTTCCAATTCGTTATCTTTTTTTGAACGTGGGTCGTCATCTTTATATCAGTCCTGGTCCGAGGCAAGATTTCGGTTCTATGAACTCAATTTATTTTACCTTCGGTAGGGTTCTGACCTGGCCTTAGAACCCTTTCCATTTTCTGGGCTTGGGACCGGCAACACAATCACTAAGCTACTCAATCCACTTAGCGATCCTGAGGGCGGAGTTAAGTTAAGCTAAATTTTAAAAGAGGTAAAACCAGTATTACTAATCTGCTAACTCTTCTCATTAATAAAAACTTTGAAGTTGGGGTTTTTCCATAAAAGTTAAAATTTGATATTATCAAAGCTCTCTTTGAAAAGGCTATCAAACCAATATGTCTAATTTTAGACCTATTAGTTTCTAGTCCAAGTTTTCAAAGATGTATGAATCAGTTATGAACTATAAATTAAATTCATATTAAAAAAAAAAATGCAAGATTATAAACGAATCTCAGGGTGTTACTAGTGTTGAAGTCTTGATCCCGTCTTATTCTCATTCGTAAATGAATTCGTCTCTTGCATCGATCAATATTCTATTGTCAGAGCTCTTTATAATGATTTGAGTAAAGCTTTCGACTGTATGATAAATTACTGACACTCCGAAATAACAATTTATAGATTCTTTTTAAGTCGTCATAAGCACGTTAATGTGAATGACATGTATGTTTTAAAACTTTATTATCACATTCTTTATAATGTTATCACTGTTTTATGACACGTTTTGAGTTGTTTTAAATATTTTAAATATATGCCAGCTTTATAATTATTGACTTTTTTAAATTTTAGTATATTTTTTGTAATTTTACGCTATAAGTATTTTCTACTTCTATTTATAGCGAGATCAATATACAGTATTTCAGTATTTTATTTGTTTGCTTTTAAAATCGATGGCAAGAAATCACTTTTTATTTCTGGTATAATATTGGAATTTAGTTACTCGACTAATAGATTAGTACCTTTTGATCGGTAGTAATATAATAAAATATAAGTTGAAAGATTCAGGAGGTAATTAACTTAAATTTGAAGTTACTAACAGAAAGCTTTATTTTAGATCTCAATGCACGACAACCAACGTGGCTTTATACCAAAACTGTGCTTCAGTTATGATGAAAAATATGTATTTAGCTGTGGCCATGACGGAAATATCTTCGCCTATACATTCAATCCCAAAGACTATAAATATCCAGAAGTAATAGACAGAATATTGATAGAAGATCATGTTTGTACGTCAGTACCAGGTATGTAGAGTAGTTTCGTTAATCCGTAAGTTTTCAATTTTCATTATCTTCTGAAAATCGTTAAAAAACAATTTTAGAAACAGCCTATAATTTCTAAGTTGCAAAGTCCAAACAATGTTTATGTAGCCTAATCGGTAAAAACTGACCCATTGGATATGAAACATTTTTGGGTAAGAAGTAAGGGACTATTGGACGGCAAATACAAGACTAGTCATAACAATTCGCGATGGTTGATTTTATTTAATAATTAACTTCGAATGTTTAAAGACGTCAATTGCAGACAAAAAATTTTAAATAATAAGACAGGTAGTGAGAAAACTTACAACTTGAGCCAAGGCTTGATTGGTTTTGATAATTAATCATTACGAAAAAGAGAAAAAACCCATAAAAGTAGCACCAAAAATAACTTTATCGTTGGTTCTGTTCCCTTAAAAAAACTTATGATAACAAAAAAAATATTACTTATATATTGATTAAGAATATTTTGTTTCTGAGATACGTTAATTTATTTATGCAGATTTTTTTTACTTCACTTATAGTGGGAAAACGACGCATTGTTTGACCTAAACCAAATTGCATTTTACTTCTAAGACCTTATATTTTCATAAAATATTATTGAAAAAAAACTTAACTTTCTATGACCAATAGCAGAAGAGGTGGCGATTTTTTTTTTAATTCACTGTGGCTTTATCCATATAATCATAGTTAAAAGATTGAATTTTTCATTATTGTTGATGATTTTGTAAAACAGTTATGTAAACATATTAAAAAGAAATGTTATAATAGACGAGCGGCAGCAGCATGCCCACGCTGTGGTGAGGGTAACCGCGTGCATCGTCTCTTTTATTCAGATCTTGCCTTGTATTCAAGGAAGTTGGAAGGGGTAAAAGGAAGGAGAATACCCTAAACTAAATTTGGTTCCTCATGTAACTCTGTACTCCCCTCGATGTGGGTATGCTGCACTTGCGCAGTAAGTCAAGCGACAGGACTGGATTTGAGAAACCTCTTATTTATGTTGTTATATTGAAAAATTACAATTTAAAGTTCAGGTTATAAAACGACTAATGAAATAAACACTGCCTTAAAAGAAATTTAAACATAATTCTAAATAAAATCTTATCTTATCTTGTTAAAAAGGATCTGGCCATAGGGATTAACTATATGTTACTCCTCTTTTATGTTATTATTAAGTTAAATGTTTTCCATGTACGTTCTAAACTTTAAAATAATTAATTTCTGATCAAAAAAAAATGAAATAAAAAATGATAAAAACTATACACTAGCGCAAACAAAACTTTAAAATCGTCGATCTATTAAAAGATCTTCAGTATAATCTTACATATTGATGTAATACAAAAAACGTAGGTACTTACCGAAAATAATGAATTTCCGGGATCGAAACACGCGATTTACAAAACAATACCATACACTGATACATTGTTATAAATTAAAGTCTATACAAATGTCTTGACAACATACACAAATATAAATTCCGAAATTTAACTAATGATACTGCACCGCACAATAAAAATAAATAAACGTCGAGGACGATGGCAAACAACCGCATTAAACATAAAGAATACGCCGGGACGCCGATCGTGTCGCAAACCTAGCCCTGGTTTCCCGTTCTCACATTGCTAACTTCATGCAACAAATTTATTGCGAATTTTCTTTTTGCGCTTGCTCCACATAGCCAGTCAATGTCAATTTATAACATTTATTTTCTGCATGCTGGAACACTTTTTTACGCATTTAGCCTATTTTTGTAGTTTTCCTATCCCTTCCAAGTTCCTTGCTTGTATTCTATATTAGCGATTTGCTGGCCGGTGTCAAAATCAATTTTGTGTCATGTCTCGTGCTGGTGTTGAAAAAACGCTGATGTTGTCTGTTTGTTTCTTATACTGAGTTTGTGTTCTTCTAGTCTAGCTGATATTCTTCTGTTGATCTGGCCTATGTATGTTTTATTGCAGGTGCCACATGTGATTTTATATACGCCTTGATTTTCCAGATTGATTTTGTCTTTTGGATTTCTTAAAGAACGGCCTATTGTTTTGTATGGTTTATAGACTGTTGATATCTTGTGTTTCCGGAGTAATCTGCCGATTCTGTCTGTTGTGCCTTTTATGTAAGGAAGTATGGTGATTTGTCTATCCTCGGCAGGTGGCCTTGTTTCTTGCGTTGGTTTTTGTTGCAATTTTATTGCTTTATTTATTGTTGGTGTCTTGTAGCTGTTTTGTTGAGAGGGCCCTTTTTATGTGTGACAGTTCCTTCTCTTTTCCTTGGTCGGGCCCTCCAACAAAACAGCTACAAGACTACAAGATATATGTATATATATATATATATATATATATATATATATATATATATATATATATATATATATATATATATATATATATATATATAATCTTAAAAATTTTTCCTATAGGGTTCTTGATTTGAAGACAGGAGATAGGGTTCAGCAACGAAATGATGGATTGTACCGGGTAGAATTGCTTGATGAGTTCCAATGAGGATGAAAGATCGTTTTCGTCATTTTCTGGACCCGCAGCTCCTCCATTGTCTTAGACTTCTCTGCACTTTTTAATACGAAAGTAATACAACTGACAATCCGTGTTCGCATAGTCGAAAATTTTCTATTTTAATTAGACTAATCACTGCCTAGTATACTGATAAATAACACGTATGCGCTGGTACAATTCCCAGACATGTTCAAATGTTCTAGAAGCAAAGTCTTGTAAAACTCTAAGCTATAATTTTTTTTAGCTTTACTTAATACCTACATAAATCATATCAATCAACTCATTATCGAAAAAATATATTAAATAATAAGATGAACATAAAAAAAACTTGCTATACAACGATAATTGCAGCAAAAAGTCACACTACAGTCTTTTCCCTTTCCGAAAGGAGCACAAGTAAGGATCGAAAATCATAAAGCTACAAATAATATTGCTCAAGCGTGACGTCACGCCCTACGCAATAGCATAAAATCTGCAGGAGTATCGTGGGTAAACAATACTTATGTATCATAATTGTTCTATCTTACTGTTAATATGTGATTAAATTTTAGTCCCATATTTTTCAAGCTTATCCTTGATTCCAAAGCAAGGACCCTTGCCTTAAATACTGTTAGAAATATAGTTTCCTCATATGTCAATATAGCAGGTATCAATCAACAATCTACAAACTTTTTAGTGAAAGACAAAACGGAATCAGTGTGAATGTTGGCAGAATGAAAATATCCCAAGTTCTCGCTAGATTTTTCTAGCAGGCCTACATCCTGGCTTAAAAATTCCTTCCGATAATAGCTGATATTAATATTAACTCATATTGGGAGCGATGAAGGATTTTTAAATGGAGGTTTACTTGAAGTACAATCAAAATCAAAGAGTGCAGATGTTTTTGAAGATTTTTGTGCTTTCAGCTATCATTCGAGAGTAGCAGATTGATTGCCTTCATCCTGCTGACAAAAAATAAATATTATAAATCGTTTGAATGAACAAGGATTACCTTGTGAAAATGATGATTTTATGAAATGATAAGTAAATTCCCTCACTCCTATGGACAACGCCAGCTATCATTCGAACTAGCAAATTGATTGCCCTCATCCTACTGACTAAGAAAAGATATACATAGACTAAAATTATCTTGTGGAAATGATGCTTTTCTGAAATTGCTAAATCAGTTCGTAAAAATTCCGCCATTGTTGTGGACAATGATTATTTTATTATTCAAGACTAGCAAACTGATTTCCTCATCCTGCTGGAGAAAAAGAGATATATAAATAGGCTGAATGAAAAAGAATTACCTTGTGAAAATGTTGCTTTAAAAGAGGAGCATTTGAAAATAACCCGAGAAAATAGATCACATTTAAAAGACCAGTTATTGATGATATAGTTGTAGAACGTGATATAATTATACTTCGGTTTCCACCTTATCATTATGAAGAATCCATTAATATGGGCTCAAGTGAAAGGATTTCATGCAAGACCACCTTTTAAATAAAAGGTATGCGAGAACATTTAAGGATGGCGTTTGATAATGCAACCGAAGAAAACGGGGGCAACGGCACATAATAATAAAAAAAACAAAAAATGTGAAACCTTGACAACTGTGACGGAATTTGATTCAGATGAAAGTGAGAATATTTTTGATTGGAACGTGACATTTTTATTGTAAAAAGTCTATTTTTCCGTTCTCTACTGTAACATATTGTTACTATTTTCTCTATAATGGATCCAAATAAAAACAAAATGTTTCACTAATTATTTTCAACTCTTTAATAACTACTTGTTAACACTTTCCCTACTCTTAGGATCTTAAATAAATCCTATTTTAATTATTTATATACATCTATAGAATATACTAAAAGAAAAGTCTAGAATTCCATTAGAAACATCAGTAAAAATGATGACGAATCGATATATTTCTATAAAGACGCGTCTGAATTCCCCTGGTCCTTCGAAACAATATTTATTATCTTCTAAAATACAGTGTAAACATTATATTTGTATAATTCAGCAAGCACCCTCACCACCCACGACGCCGCGTGCCAATTGGGAATTTGTCCCAAAATATTAACGATTATTTGTAATTTTATGATGTTATTGTATTCTACAGGTATGGGGTGCATGGATCTAATATTTATAAAAAAGGCCTATTCTACTTATACATAAAATAAGAAGCTCACCCTATATTTCAATAACTTTGAAATGTATATTGAAGTGTTATGATTCTAAGAAAAACGAAAAACAAATAGTTGTGTTTTAACATGTTATGAATTTGTAGGCCAGTAAATAAATTAAAAGAAAAAGTGCCATAAGCTTACTTCATCCAGTCGCTGACTCACCCTATAGAAACAAATATCTATTTAATACTCAAAAATTGATAATCTATACGATTCTTGTGTCTTTTTTTATAAATATTTTTCACGCTCCTTGTTGATCTTCAAGTATTATTTCTAGATATTGAAACTGAAGAAAAATTAAGCTTGGAAGGAGTTAAACTAAAAACGGAAGATGATAGAATACAGAAACTTGCAAACGAACACAAAAATCATGTTCGAGACATTTTGAAGGGCCTCAGGGATAGATACAAAAAGTTGCTTTTTAAAAATTTTAAACTTGTACCAAGTCAGGTATAGTATGTGCCATTAAACCACTTAATAACTTAGTTGCATTTCACAGAAATATTCGATGATCACGAACAGTGGCTGTACGCTACTGAAAAGAATGATATCTACATAATGTATGAGAAGCACAAAACCTTATTTTATTTTGAACACAGGAGAGTTTGTTTTACACATGTATATATTGTTAACGTTTTTCATTCATTTTATTTACTCACTAGGTTCGAAAATAATGTCACTTTTTACCATTTGCTTTCCATTTTTTATTAACTATATATATATATATATATATACACAATGTGTCCCACGACGAACTGTCGTGATCGATTTCTTGGAAAATAGACTTTGAATAATTTTTAAAAATTGGCAGTTTACTACAAGGTCGTACCCTAGGTAGTCCCCTGTTTAATTACTTGAAAAAATCGTTAAGAGTCGACGGGACAGTGTTAAACGAATATTGAAAAATTTCAACAATTTCGGCACGGTTAAGGCAAAAATCCATAAAAGGAAATCTATTCTCAGTGATGGAAATGTTGAAATTGCAATTCTGGGATATTTTGCGGCATACCCTATGACATCCTTAAGACAAGTGGCTCTACAAACAGGAATCTCTAAGAGTTCCCTAAATAGAATTCTGTTGAAACACAACTTTCCATCTTTATTTAATATCTTTGGTTCAACACTTAAACGATACCGATTTCTGAAAAGAGTGCAATTTTGCGAATGTATATTAACGATGATATAAGACGAGCCTCGATTTTTGGACAGAATAGTGTGTACTGGTAAAGCAAAATTTGCGAAAATTTTAGACACAATTGCCATTTTTGGAGTGAATCAAATCGTCATGTAGAAAAATTGCGGAATTTTCAAGAATCTTGACAATCTAACGTATTTTGTGCTGTAAAAAATGTCGTAAACCTACATTGCTTACAGACTTAAACGGTAATTCATTAAAAATTCAAAGCAAATTATGTCCCCATTTTAAATTGTTATTATTTTCAAGCCAAACGGCTTCGTACTCCCTCCAGGGAACATTCACTCATACTAATATACAAAGATACCAAAAGTACGAAGCTCTGTGGCGACCCTTTCCATGTTATCGGGTCCTACGTAGCGTGGTTTGCTGTATTTCTCACTAACCTTCGGACAGTTCGCGCGGTTGCAAGGAGAACTGTTTTCTGAATCAACTTTTGCAGATGCTCATTAAGGCCCAGTCCATTGATGTTCTGTAGGAGGTTCTTTGGTATCACTCCATTTGTTGATAAATTTATGGGAATCGTTTGGACGATATTCATTGGCCATTGTCTTCGAATTTGCACCTCCTAAGAATCGTTTGGACGCCATTCATTGCCCATTGTCATCGAATTTGCACCTCCTAATCTCTGTATTTGGCGATCTTCTCGTTGTATTTTGGCCTTAAGTTCTTGTTTTTAGGTATAGCAATGTCAATTAGTGTAGTTCGCCTAGAAATTTTATCTGTTAATATAATATCTGGTCTATTATGACCAACTGTCTGATCTATTAGAACCGTTCGGTCCGAACATAGCTTGAACTCGTTCTCAAGAATAGCTAACTCTTGATGGAGTATCTTGGCGGCTGAGTCATGTCTTTCTGTATACTCCGTTGTGGCAGATGCTTGGCATCCTCCAGTTATGTACTGAACTGTCTCTGATGCTCGACAGCAATATCTCCATTGGTCGTTTTCTATTGAGGGATCTCTGATGATAAACTTACGATAGTTTTTCGTCGGAATAACTTGATCTTGGATAGCTAACAAAAAGCCCTCTGTTTCCTGAGACATCTGTCATGAAATCAACTAGTAGTTCGACGCTGTGTTTTCGACATTGTCCCGATTGACCTCATTTGAATGTCGTCCATAAAGTAGCTTCCGTAGCCAGGCTTGTAACTTCTCTTGGTCTGTTTGGTGGTGAGAAGCAATATCCTGTTCCCTCAGCTGTAGCCGCATTGAATCGTCTGCCTCACATATTGCTCGATGTAGTGTGGAAGAGTTTATTTGTTGATCCAGCTGCTTACCAGTATCCACGAGTCCTCTTCTTCCTTGGTGTCGTGGAAGTATTGTACATTCAATAGCACTACGAGGATGGTGTTTGTGTGCTTTTGTTAGGAGTGTTCTTATTTTTCTTTGCAGATTTTCGGTGTCCGTCCTGCTCCATTTCACAACTCCAAAAGAGTAACTAAGTGCAGAGCATGCGTACGTGTTGTACGCCTTAAACAAATTTCTACTATTAAAGTCAGTTCGTAATACACGCCTTACCCTTCTAATAAATTCAGTTGTCAATTCGGTGTTGACAGTGCGATGGTCAATTCTTTTAGCCTGTTTCATACCTAGATATTTGTATGTCTGTTCCGCTTCCATTGCAGCTATAGTTTCACCGTTCTGCATCTCAAATGCTGCTGGTTGTATCTTTCCTGTAAAGATGTTCAAAATACGGCACTTGTCAAGTCTAAACTGCATTCCGATATCTCCGGAAAACTTCTCCACAATTTTGAGCATTTGTTCCAGCTGGTTTCTGATAGCAGTCATCAGTTTAAGATCATCCATGTATAGAAAATGATTCTATGTTACTACCTTTATTATATATTATTTATTATGAAATTATTATTAACTTTGGAGGAGAAAGATATTTAAATATTCTAGAAGAGTTAGACAATCAATATTTAAACAATTTACATCTAGCAGAACACAGGCAACTTTTTTACTAACACGATGGCGCCCCACCACACAGAACTGTTCCAGTTATAAACAACATTTTATGACAAGTGGATTGCCAACAATGAACTTCTTCTGTGGCCTTCTCCTGATTTGACTGTCTTAGATTATTTTATATGGGTAACGATATAAAACATCGTTTACCTCCAGAACGGCCACCCATGACGAACGAAGTCAAAGATGCGAAAAATGTTTGGAAGTTCAAAGTGGAAATTTTGAAAATTTATTAAATAAGTTGTTTTCCTGGTAAGCCTTTTAGCATTTTTACAATACAAAAATATTAAATTGCTAATATTTCAAAAAAAATTTTTGGAATAGACAGCCTAATACATAGTCACCCTTTCCAAAGTCTAATTTCCAGGAAAACGATTATGGAAGTTCGTCATAAGACACACTATATATGTATGTGTGTGTAAAGCGACGGAATAATGTCACTCATTTGACTACTACTACACATTTAAGTTTTTAATATTCTGTTAAAAATGCTAATATTGTTTTAGTAAAATAAGTACAGATGGTCACCGCAGCAATATACCAAGAATTTTAACTACAAATTATTACTGACTTCGTTGATTTTTTCTAAACACGATGACAAATCATTTATATTTTCCATCTTTACTTCTAACTATTCAAATATTAAAGTATCCATATTTTATTTAGGTTATTCCAAGAGAAGAACTTGAACCAGACCCGAGAGTAGCAGAATATGTGGAACAGATATTTCAAAATAAAATCGACATAGTTAATAAGAAACTAGGCTATGATGTTGAGAAATCAAGAGTCCAAGTTACTAAACTACAAGAGTAAGAATCCATACAAAGTGATGAAATAGACATTATCAATTTCCATATTTTCTATACTGCGAGGTTGGTGTGACAGCGTTTGATCGTGCACTGACCTTTTTGACTCTTGCAGTTTTAGTTTTAAACAACCACAAATTATTAAAGTTTAACAATACCACAAATACAACTTCATGACTCAAAAAAAGCTGCTATCTGTCTGATCAGATCAGGCCCCTTGTGTAAGAACTCTCACATCAGTGCAGCCAAGATTAATTGCTTGAAGGTTTTTATTAAATTAAACGAAACAATGAAATTAGAACGAAATTATTTACAATGAGAAACTTAAAACAATTCCAAAGTGACTAAAATAAATGTTCTTTCGGCCGTTATTTTAATACTAATGTAATACACCTAATTTTAAAAAATAATACGTTTAAATATCTTTCTATAAAAATTAATCAAGGCAAAGAATACCTTCAAAAACTCTCCTATATCAATTTTGGACAAAATCGAAAATGTAAAATTTTTTAGTCCGCTATATTGGATCCGTCATATTGATTTTTTTAAAATAATCTTAATTTCGTAATCTATACCCTTAACAACCCCCTAGACCAATTTTGGACAAAATCGACAAATGCAAATCATGGTTCTTGGGTTTAAACCTTGTAAAATTGGAATTGTCCGACGTTTCCTCTACGATTTCATAAGGTGTCTTCGGGGATCTTTACTCCACGAGATTAGAACACTGAATGTTCACTGTTCTTTTGAGTGCTTCACATAAAAACCGATTTATCACGAAAACCGTGAATTTATCGAAATAAATTAAGAGTGCCTTTTTTGAAGAGGAATGACCAAAATATTTAAAAAGCAGTTTTCAGCTCTGTAAAATGACACCTGTCAAAAATTAGACTCAACGAGTGTGGCGGCAAGTTTGTTCCTGACTTCTCTGATGATCTAAAACATCTACTGTAGTATTGTTTAATGAGTCTTTATGGCCTCTAATAAAATATTAAAATTTCATTAAATTACACAAGTCGGTTTAAAACTTAGAACCGATAAGACAAATTGCTGGGTACCCCTTTAGGGCTTTGTATCTCCGTTAAGGGGCAGTTTAGGACTTTTTTCTACGACAAAGTAGGGTTATTTTCACCTCTTCTCTTTGCTCCCGAGAAATTTGGAGGTACGTACCGGACACCCTGTATATACGATTGACGAAGCATGCTCCCAAATCACTATGTATGTAAGAACATCTGATTCGAAATGAGGATGCTGTGACGAGCGGTAAGCGAGCGTGGGTCCACCCCCTGTAGAACCGGCCACTCGTTCACTGCTTGCACCCGCGCGATTTGAAAATCGTCGGAGAGATTCTGGGCGTCTTTCGGTGGTCCACAAATCTTAGACGGGTTTCTCTCATGCATTGAAAAAATTCCCAGGAAAAGTACGAGTATTCAACAATATCTTCCCTAAGTTTAACCCCCTTAATATTCGTTAGCCGCGACGTTTCGAATGTTTGAAAAAAAATTGTTTGTCATCGTACGATAATTTTTTTCCAGAGATCGGAACTAATGCATCTAAATCTAATAAGAACATTAAAAGGTTTACTAGGGAAAAAGTTAATGCAATTTTTGTGGTCCAAAAATTGTTTTTTTTTTTAATTTCTCGACCCCAAATTAAAAATATTTTTAAAAAAATTGATTTTGAAAATATACGTCATTTTTAACAATTTGCTGTAAGAAATGGTTGCTGTATTTGAATGACCTAGGAGACCGAAAAATCAAGATCGAACTTACAAATTTGTATTCGATTTTCTCAAAAAATACTAATCACACAGATTCCGGGTTTAGCATACTTTTTTTAAATAAATAATATCTATATATACCGTGAATTTCGAGACAATGAATTATAAATAAATATGGTTTTATTTTAAACAAAAAAAAAATGTTTTTCCAAAAAAAAAAATATATCTTGATAACTAGTGGCGCCTCCTATAACTTTATTTATACCGATTGATAGGTAATTCAATTATTTACAACTTTTGTTCGAAACTTTTTTCATACAACCATTAGTTTTCGAGATAAACTGGAAAAACAGAAAAAGTGACCATTCTTGGTCCGCCATTTTGTTAACACATAGTTGTCAATGTTAACATCGAGATATGTTTTTTAGGATGCCAAAAATACACTTTCAAATAATAAAATCGCAGGTTTGAATTTTTTCCAAAAAGTGTTTTTTTGTATAATTTCCATATGCTATTTACAAATGCGACAGTTATAGCGATGCCTTTAAACTTGAATGATAACAATTTTCGTGACCGTGCTTGCCTCGCAACGCGCTATATTATAATGGAAAAATGTTAAAATTGCACCGCGATAACACTAATAGTAATGATTCAAATTAAACACAAATGCTACAAGATATAGCTTTATAGTAAGGTACCAAAGAGCATTGTGTGACATAATAATTCAGTAATAAATAGAACTACTTTCTAGTAGAGGTGGGTCGGACTTAACAAACCCGTTCTTTTTACCCGGATCCGTTTACAGTCCGAAAGATCTGGATCACTAAAATTTAAAATATCGGACTCGGACAGTACGAAAGTTCGCCCTCCGACTGTTCATACGTTACATCGGACTTATATAATGAGCCGAGATCCGTTGAACCGTTTTAATCGGACGGTGTTCGTTGTGTCTTTTACTGGTCTTTGTATCTTTCGAACATTCGGTTCGGTATAGTTCGATGGGTCAGTGATGTTTCGGGTCCGCTGGCGAACCTCAGTTCGTTCGATTAATAATTGCAGGAACAGTAAATACGTTAAAGGCAATGGCCGTGGAGTACAAGGATTTAGGATTGCTCTAGTTTAGATTATGTTTCTTTAGGACGTTTGTAGAATATATACTTACGAATCTAGTATTTCGGTAGTTAAAATATGAATTAGGAACGTGAATAAAAATTTTTTAGCCCTATATACCGATTCTCGCTTGTTTTAAATTTAATTGGGTATGATAGGGATATTTAATTGCAATTTTGGGGAAAGTGAATGTAATTTAAAATGTAATAATAATAATAAATGTTTTGTTTCATCATCGAATTATGTTGTTACGATTGTTAAAGTAGGTACATATATTATTTTGCTGAAAATGATAATTTAGTAGTATGGTGTAGGCACATAGAGAAGCCTGTTTTTCCGTAGATTTTTTGTTCTGGGTCTTAAAACAGTGACAGAAATTGTAAAATCACAAAAATGACGATCAATTATAATTTTGGGTTTTTAATCCTGGAACAAAAAAGGTTGGTTTTTAATTAAAAATTTTTAACAAAAAATAAAGAATATACTTGAAACCGATTTTTTTAAACATAAATTAAGTTTCTCGGAAAAATGACAATAATAAAAACATAATTTTAATTTTTGTTATTAAACAAAAAATTAAAGTTATGATTGCTTTACAATTTTGCAATACTTGTCGACCATTGTTCTGATCGGTCCATATTAGTGTCAGGCAAGCTGATTTCTAAATTTAGTTGATTTTCTGGTGCTGAATTACGGTACTTTATTTCTTGTGGCTCAAGTAGAGTGACTAATGGATGCCTACTTTTAAGATGTCTAGCCAAATTTTCGGTAATCACCTATATTGCTTAAAACATAATTCACAGTTGACCCAATTTTTTCCAATGGCCATAAAATTATGCCGATAATTCATATGAAATGGTGAATACTCAAATATTAATATATGCAGTTAAATGAGAGAGCCGCAATATTACTATTTGTTTAAAATACAGCTTAAATTTCCCATTCGCCTTTTTATTTTATCTCCTAAATTGTAATAGGTTTTTTTTTTGAAAAAAAATTAATGAGGCTGGTAATTGGATTTTATAAAAAAAAAAAGGATCGAAATGTAATTATCTGTGGTGTACTATTTCCTAAAATTATATATTAAAAATATGAAATGGGAAAGTCGTTCGAACTTTGGAATTCTTGACGGGAAACGGATTTTTGAACCGGTTCTTTGACCCGGATCTTTAAAATTAGTGATCCGGACGGTCCGAATCACCAAAAAGTCCGTTTTGCCCACCTCTACTTTCTAGCGTGGAACAAAAAAAGTTACTTTCTAGTGGTTTAGTTTAGTTCAAAACCATACTCAAGAACTTTATAGAATAACAAGGTCTATCTCATCTAAAGCTGCGTCCACATTAGGAAAAATTTACGTTGTGCGTGTCATGCGGGAAAAATTTTTGCGTTCATATACAGTTCACACTCGCCTAAATTTTATATGAATGCACACATTTTTGCCGCATGCCACACACAACGTAAATTTTTACTAATGTGGACGCGGCTTAACATTACAAATTTATGTTTGTGTTTTTAGTTATTTTACAAATCCGTGTGATAAACATCCCAATACAGTAAAAGGAATAAATAATCCCAATTGTACCATTGTGACGGTAAGACAAAGAAAAATGGGCCCCATTTTCTTTGAAATGTTAGAACTTTGTGAAAAAAAGCTTCAAGAAGAAAGCACCAAAGGAAGGCAAGTAGTTTTGAAAATAAATATATCCATTATTACAGGATAATCTTTTTTTATTACTTATCATATTTATTTTGTATTTTATTTGTTCATATTACAATGCCGAATTTATTTTTATTTCTGAATCTTAAATAATATCGTACGAGCAGAAGTTTTATATAGTCTAACAGAGATTAGCTATAATACTGTCATTTTATAATATCTTCCATTCCCAGTTTTTAACAGGGTTTTCCATTGATAAAACCAGTACAGCTTGAATGTATTATTATCAGCTTGCAACTCGAACCTGGGGAAGTACCCAAATGCAAAGATTGCTGCTTGCAAAATGTTAATTACTTAAATACACTTAAAAAAAATTTTCATAGAGTCCAAAGTAAAATATTTATTTTCAGTAGAGATATTAATTTTCTTACACGGTAACAACCCACTTAAGACGAAATGTTTCAGAAACGTTTCATGCAAGAATCTAAACGTTTCAGGAAGGTTGCATTAAAACTTTTCAGAAATGAGGATATAACACAGAAATAAATGTTTCTGAAAGGATTCCAAAAAAAGTTTCGACAATGTTGTATGAAAGCTTAATGAAATGTTGTAATAAACGTTTCCTGCAATATTTATGGAGGACTTAAGAAATATTTTAACCAACTTTAATGTGAAAAAGTTGGAAAAGTTGACGCAAGTTTTAAGAAATGTTTCCAGAAACGTTTCATGAAATGTTTCAAAAGCTTTTAAAAAATCTTTGAGTGAGGTAATAATCATTTAAGCACTGAACATACTAAAAAGAAAGGTTTCGCGAAATATTTTTGAAATACTCTATATATTTGAAATTTATATTTAGAGGAAACCTAATGAAAAAGCCTTATAAGGACAGGCGTGCTTTGTTCTAGTTAAGATTCAAAAGCAATACTTCAGATTGTAAGGAACTGCCAGAAAAAGGCGGAAACATTCCCCATTGGTAGTGTACCGCCACCTGTAGACCGGTTTTGAACTCGCTGGTTCTTGTCAAAACAAAGCAGCCAAGTACACCGCACCATAAGAAAAGTGAATATTTTAAACAACTTATACGAAATTAAACAGAAAGCTCAATACAAGCTGAACTATCACTCGGAAGTTAATGCATTCTGAACAGAAAAATCTATTTAAATAGCAAATGAAAAATAGAAAAATTCCTGAAAAGGTTTGTGATACGTTTCGTGAAACTTTTCTCACTAGTTAAGATTCAAAAGCAATACTTCAGATTGTAAGGAACTGCCAGAAAAAGGCGGAAACTTTCCCCATTGGTAGTGTACCGCCACCTGTAGACCGGTTTTGAACTCGCTGGTTCTTGTCAAAACAAAGCAGCCAAGTACACCGCACCATAAGAAAAGTGAATATTTTAAACAACTTATACGAAATTAAACAGAAAGCTCAATACAAGCTGAACTATCACTCGGAAGTTAATGCATTCTGAACAGAAAAATCTATTTAAATAGCAAATGAAAAATAGAAAAATTCCTGAAAAGGTTTGTGATACGTTTCGTGAAACTTTTCTCAAAATCTTTAGGAAATGATTTGAAAATCTCTTTCGCTGCCTATTTGTCGCACTCATAAAGGCTGTTGAGAAACAGTACGAAAATATTTCGAAAAGGTTTCTTGAAAGCTTTTGCAAGATGGTTTGAATAGCGTTTCAGGAAACGATTTAGGGAATGTTTCTTAAATATTTCCGAAACATATCATAACTCGTTTTTAAATTCATCATAAAAGCTTTCAGTAAATCTTTCGCAAAGGTTTCGAAGACATTTTTCAAAATATTTCTGAAAAGGTTTATGATACGTTTTATAAAATTTTTCTCAAAACGTTTATGAAACCATTTGGAAATCTTTTTTGCTACCTATTTGTCTCACTCATAAAGGCAGCTGAGAAACACTGCGAAAATATTTCGAAAAGGTTTCTTGAAAGCTTTCAGAAGGTGGTTTATATGGCGTTTCAGAAAACGATTCATGAAATGTTTCTTAAATAGCTTTCAGTAAATATTTTGCAAAGGTTTCAAAAACGTTTCTCTAAACATTTACAGCCAGATTCACTAACATGGTTTAATTTTAAAACCATCCTACATTGATAGCAGTGGGTTTAAACTGGCAAGAGCAAGTTTTAAACCCTAAATATACAAGTATAAAAAATCGTTTTCTTTTATCACTGAATCGGCAAAAATGGAGAATTTTATTTGTTTTCGGGATATAATGAAATGTAATACGAAAGTTTTCGTAAAGTTTTCACTGAAATCTTTCATGGAAATGTTTTATCTGCATTATTGAAATGTTTAAGAAATATTTCTGAAAATTTTCATAGAAACGTTTCAGTGAAATCTTTTTAGAAACATTTCGTCGTATGTGGGAAAATAACACACCATTTTGCTTAGATAATCTGGCAAAGTGAATGAAAGGGATTGATACCTATATAAAAAGTAGATTAGAGAAAAATAAAAAATCATGGAAATATCAGTTTTAAACAGTGGCGGGTCCTCAGAGGAGGCAAAGGAGGTTAAGCCTCCCCATACATTTCTGAGAAAATTAATCCAAAGCAAGAATAAAAATCGCATAATTATTATAAAATCTTATCTATACATATAAATAAAATTGAAGCATCAGTCTGTCCAGGCTAATTTTCAAAACGGCTGAACCGATTTCGATGAAACTTTATAGGCATTAGGAGGGCTGTCTGTCTGTACAGGCTAATCTTCGAAACGACTAAATTAATTTCGATGAAATTTTACAAACATGAAAAGGAGGTTGTCATGAAGGATATAACTGTTTTTTTTTGTCAGTTTGTACAGGCTAATCTTCGAAACAAGTGAACCGATTTCGATGAAATTTTATACAGACATAAAGAGGGGATTGTAGGAGTGATGCAGGCTGCTTTTTTCAGTATGTCTGCATGAGCTAAACTGCCAAAGGGTTGAACCGATTTTGATGAAACTCTACAGACATGAAGAGGGGGTTATCAGAGGGGAAAAAGAATGATTTTTTTGCATTATTGTTTATAACAATTGTATTTAAGTTTCACGCAGACAAAGTCGCGGATAAAAGCTGATTTAAAATCATGTTTTTACTTTTTTTTGTATTTAAATACTAAAGCGAGAATAAAAATTACATAATTACAACAAAATCTAATGCTGTCATCTCTACTCTACTAGTCCGTTAATAATTACACTGTATACGATGGTAACTAAGCCATTCGTATGCCAAAGCGGCTACGCATTCTCGCGAATCCATTACTTAAATCATGAATCCTTTATACAGCATATTAAATGGCGCTACGACATACCGAGAGCATTCATACAGACCCGAAATTTTAGGTGTTAAGGAAAGGTAGCCTCCACTAACATCCAGCCACATTGGAAATGATCAGCAGCAGTGGCGGTTTTTCCTTAGGTTTGCAGGTTTGCGTAACCCCCAAAAAAGTTATTTATATGTACAAATATTTTTTTTTATTTCTACTGATAATTTAACGATTAAATTTAAATCAATTTTTTACCTAGATTATACGCGAACATCAGTCAATTATTGAAATAATTTAACTTACTTCGCCAAATTATCAAGAATAATTTGTTGCCTGGAAACTTTATCGCTTTGCAGGTGTGCAATTTTATTACAATCCAAACTAATACATTGGAGCGTATATGCAGTTGCCTATCTAAGATGTAGAGATTAATTTCGTCTCATAAGCTTAATTAATGTTCCAAGTCGACTTGCACACCTGTGTTTAAGCTGTATTTTCGCTATCAATTTATTTTATCCAGATTCAAAAAGTTTCTGGCGATGAAATAGTGACGTTACGTTAAAATTGTTCGCACGGGTTTTGAAACAATTATAGATATGTTTTCAAATAAGTGAACATACGCACTTCGTCATTATCGTATTCGGGCGATCGTTTCAAATGTTTCAAAACAGATATAAACACCTTTAGTTTATCCGTCATTTATCGTCGTTGTTTTGTAGTTGTCGTTTGTTGTGCGGTGCGCTATTGTATTTTTTTTTACGTTTTGGTTTTGATAAAAATAAAAATGAATTCCGTTCAGAGCCAGTCTGTGGTCGGTCATTAAGTGATAAGGCTGAAAGAAAGAGGTTTGAAAGGCCTACCTCGAATTTAAAAATCAGAGAACCGTGTCTAGCAAAAAAAGGACTTTATACTAGGACGTTTTGTTTTCCTTGTTTATTGGACAAAAGTAGGTTTTACCGACTTATATCGTTCGGGGGACCGCATTAAAAAACATACGTTGTCGGCAAAACATGTGAAAAATGTTTTGCAATATTCACTTTTTGGAACTGGAAAATGAAATTTCTTTTTACGCATGCTCCACATAGCCAGTCGATGTCAATTTATGACATTTATTTTCTGCATGGTTGAACACTTTTTTAGGCATTTAGCCTACTTTTGTAGTTTTCCATATCCCTTCCAACTTCCTTGGTCTTGACCCTCATATTAAGCCTGTTCGTAAGCTTTACAATTTCCAATATATTTTTGGCTCAAAGGAAAACTAAACTGAAATTATATATGTATATAAATTAAAAAAATACATAACGGAAGTCAGTAAATATAGAAAACGTTAAAAAACCGTTTTTATTTGTCCAATATAAAATATTTTATTTATTTGTTTAATGCATCCAGACTAGAGAGGGAGCGCAAAAAGTAAGTACAAATTATAAATAAATAGGAGCATGACTTATCGAGGTAGGTTAAAAAAACGTAAACATTTGAGTTATTGTACATTCTTTAAGTATAGCATCCCTAAAGAATGTTCCCTGCAAATTTAAGTAAATTCAGTATGAATTGAGGAAAGTGGAAGTATTTAAAATTCCATTTGTGTTAAGTTGTGTGCACTAAACCATTGAGAGGAGAATTTTTCATCATCAGCAGCAAATGGACATTGCAATAGCTGCAGCTGGAGTAAAAAAAGCTATCAAATACATTAATAGTCACATATGACACGATAGAATGGTCAATAGAAACCTTCGTCCCCTTTAAGTCGTCTGGAGGAAATGGTATATTTCCCGCCTTACTACAAAATCCATCTGATATTGTAACAACACTTCTCGTGCCTGACTTTGGGATACATATAACATTGCCCATTTTTTTCCACTGTGCAGTAATACCGAGGTTGGTAGCAGGGAAAAGCTTGAAATCTGATCTATAATGAGCTGTTTGAATCTCGGTTTGCCTGAATATAGCTTTCTCTGTTCTGGTCTTGCATTATACTAATCAAGATATACTCCGTCAGTACAGAAGCCTGGAAGCATATAATCCTCTTAAGGACTCGGGTACATCCAATTTAAAGGTTGTACTACTATGGTTTTTGTATTTGGAAGGTAGTTTTTCACCTACAATAAATGTATTTAAATTCCGAATTAAGTATGTCTGTTATGGAATCAGTTGATATCCAAGTGGGCAAGATAAATCAAGAATAGCTTGTTTTTCGCTAAGATATCCACCGTAAGACGGGTGGCTAAGTCACTTTTGAGACATAAGATTTCGGCCTGTTGGGCGTCATATTTAAATTTTAGCTCTTCATAAACTTCTTTTATGTCCCATAATAGAAATTGTCGGTGTACTCGTGGCATCATTATTGTGCGGTGTTTGAATGCAGGAGTCCTGGTCCGATTTCTCCACACATTTGGATATTTTATCCACTTTAGATGTTATTATTTGTTGCTCCAATTTAACAGAACACATACTTTTAACTGTAGAGTCTACAAATTTCAAAATGTTCTTAAATGATTTATCAGTTTTTACAATAAGTACCTGAAGCAATTTAGTTACTGCAATAATATGATCTTTTTTAATATCCTCTGGTTTCATTGACTGCATGCTATCTTTGCAATTATATGACACACCTGGAGAATGATTCCTTACAGTTACTCCTTTGTGCTCTGAGGCTGTAAATACAACTGTCGCATTTGGCGAGTGAATAAGAATCACCCTTCTTGACTTTACACTTTTTACAGTAAATTCTCATATCCTCTTTTCCTTCTTATTCCGATTTTGGAGCTGGCTGCCACTTTTTTACTTTCAACGCAGTGTTCCAGTACGATTTGTAGGAATTTTCAGATAATCGGGTCTACACTCCTGAATTTTACCAAAAAATACTTGTCGCTGGTGAGACGATTATTACACAAAATTTAAAATCTTAATGGAACGTTTAGAGTATGTGAAAATCCCTTTATCTGGTAGAGACGATTGCGCATGACCATTCAGCCACACTTTCCCGCCATTTCCCCCTCCGCAACAAACATGGCCATATATGCTTTCCTAGCCCGAAAGGAAAAGTAACACGAACAGGGATTTTAGGCTCCATCGCTAACCCCCCTTGGATTTCGTAGAGCTCTCCCAAAAGGCTAACGGAATTCATTCCGAATATTCAGTCCCCACGCATTATCCCTCCAAAATCAGGGATGCACTCCGGCCACGATGTAATCGATTTGACTACCGGAAACGAACTTATTAATAAAATTATTCTATCATGAATACCATACTATATCAAATCAAGATCCAATTCACAGAGGAAGAGAAAAAAGTCTTGTTTTTTGTGTGTATCAGGTTAGGTCTGGGTGTCATATTATTTTTCTCTCTTTTAAGTAGGTACCATTGGAATCTCGACAACACAGCACATATTATAATTTGATTGTCATATTGCCAAAATTTGAGAAATTTTTAGTACAATCGAAAATGATTTCTTTGCATTTTATTCCACTGGGATATACTGGAAAACTATTCGCTTTTTTGAACTATTATATTCTGTTAGTTATTTTACGTTGTAGTATTTTTTATTAACATTTTAAATTCGATGTAATAATTTAATAAAGATTTGATAACTTGTCTAATTAAATGGAAGGATAGGATACTTTAAAAAGTTCCTTGAAGACTCCAAATTTAACAGTCAATATTCAACTGTTTTAAATAACGGTGTGAAGAAATTCAACATTTCAAAATTTCTTTTGTTACAATGCAGCTTTGACAAGAGTAAAGTAATTTTTTGGTAATATATATTGTATTTAAAATTCCTTTAGGCCCCCCGAAAGAGTCATAGCCGTTCAAAAACAAATGGTTCCAAAGATAGAAAAAACTGAATCACCACTAGAATTCTTCTTACTGAGTTTAAGCCCTTCCGTTATAGAATTAAGACTAGGACCTAGATTAACAAGAATTCTTGCAAAATACAGAAAAAGAAGAGAAAAGTGGGACGCAAGAGCAAAACAGGTAAGGATCAATCCATTTGAAATCACTCGGACAGAATACAATTTCTTGCTCAACATTTCTTTTTCCTAATTTTTTTACCAGTTACTTCCCAATAATAGTTTTTCAGCAAAAAAAAAAAACAAGTTTAATACGACTAAATTATATTATGTTCCTCACTGAACAACTAAATGTATAGTTTTTTAATAATTTACATGGCTACAGCGACTTTTTTAAATATTTAATATTTTGAGGTAAATATTTCAAAAATGGTTGGAGCAAATATAGGCAACATATATATTTCTGAAAAGGGAATTTTGAGCTCTATTTTCATATTTAGTAATATACAAGTGAATTTACAATTTTTAATAAGCATTTGTTTCTCCATTAACATATTCTTACGATATAGAAAAAATCCAATGACTTATGTATTTAAAATTTTTTCCTAACTCCTATAATAAAATCACAAGAGCCTGGCAAAATATAAGACACAACCCTGTACATTTCATCAATTAGCATGACAAATTGATAATTTGCTCAAAGTACTGAAGAGTGTTGAAATTTTGGTGTCTTGTTTTTCTGTTGTACGTTCTTCCCAAAACCGCTGTTAGTTCTGTAGGGGTAATCTTCCTCGCAACTTTTCTTAATGGAACCCACACTATGTTTTTTTTTAGACATCTGGAAGGCAGTTTTTGGGCCATGCGAATAGAAAAAATGAACTAGTAGATCGTTATGTTGATCGCTCTCATTTCTGAATATGCCTAGCCACCACTGATCTTCGTAAACGCAAACAACATAGTCCATGTTTGTAAACGAAAATGTGTCAGAAAACACAATTGAAATTTGGAGGTCTTCAAATTCTTTACATATTGATGTAGTGTGACATCTGATTTGATTGTCACCCACAGGAACAAATTGATGATATCCTCTTGTTCCTAACGAGCAAAGTTCAAATCTTTTTGTTACTTTAGTTTCAGTTTGTTCAATTTCTTTGGCAGAGACATAAATGTATTTTATTCCGATTATCTTTTCATTGCAGTATTTGAATGTCTTGTGAGGTAAGAATTTGGTCGATGTGAGATCTTTGCATGCTGGCTCTAGTTAACTGACTTCCCCTTTAGTAGTACCATCTATACCATCACAGGAGTTCTTTCTTTCCATGGGATGTAGCAAAGAAATTCCATTCAGCTATCAAACCAAAATCATTCTGATGTTGGCATGTATTAATAAAGATTTCCTCATTTTTGAACTGGCTGCTGGCACCATCGCTGAAGTATATCATTTTCTTGACTTCAAGTAAAACATTCTTCAGTTCATTGAAAAGATTTTTTACAGAAAATATTTTGCAAACTGATGTAACGTAACCTGACTGTTAGTTCAGTAAAAGCTTTGAATTTTATCCTGAACACAAAATATAAAGTTGTCTGACAAATCACCAAACATCCACTTGTCTTTGAAATTATGTTTAAATTCTTTGAAATAGTTATATTGGATTTTTGAAATGAAAAGGTAAGATTTTAGTTTTGCTATCTCTTCTACAAGAAAATTTACAAACTTCTCATTTGCTAGTAGTCGGGTGATAAGATCTGCTCTGTCAGTTTCTCCGGTAAATTGTTAATTTCATCCATTAGAACTTCCAGAAGTCCTTCTGATCTAGGACATTCTGAACATTTGTCCAGTATTCGTTTTCGACGCCACATACGAGAAATTCCATCAAATCCCTGTAACTTATATTAACTTTGGCTCCTTCAGTCAAGAGGTTCACGTTCTGATGATATTAACAGACACACAACCACTATGGGTTCCAGATGACCCTGTAAGGACATACCACTTCAGTCGCAGAGCACAGAACATCGACAGTCGAATTTTGTGGTTAGGGTATTCCAGTTTGAAAAAGCTAAATAGCTCATTTAACGTAAATAGAATTAACTTCTTTGACTCTGACATTGCCAATAACTGTTGAAACACACTCTTTGTTTCCAAGCCACAACCGACTGTTTTGTACTTCTTTTTAGACAGATGTGGGAGGATGCCTTGCTCTTTCACAAGTTCCATTGTTAATTTTACAATATAATCAGACACTCCAAATTCTTCTACTACTTTATTGCTTGACCATGAATCAGGCAAAAAGCTGATAATTTTGATTTTTGCGTTATAATTGGCTAAACTGCATTTTGCTTTAAGTTTTTATATCAAAATATATTCACTTTCTGTTGAGTCATAACTAGTCAGATCTTCTTCATCTAAATCTTCATGAAACGACTCTTCTAATTTCATAATTTTTCACTCAGTCCCATTTGAGATATTCAACTTTAAATATTGTCAAAATACAATTTAGAGCATTTTTGGAATATTATATAAAAAAAAAAAAAGAAAGAAGTTCTCAAGCTTGAAACTTCTATAGCAAGTAGCAAATCTATTCACTTTCCTCACTACTTAGGTAATCTTAAGCAAGGACAAAAAATCTAGAGCATAGTCTGATAATTTTGGTTTTTATTTTGTCTTGATATCTTTAAAATTAACAAAGTTAGATATATATATATATATATATATATATATATATATATATATATATATATATATATATATATATAAAATGGCCGCCAAAAAAAAAGTACGAGCTAAATAAAATTTTTTTTAACCATAGTTTTGAACTCGCCTAATATTAGGGCGAAGCTGGTTAAAAAATTAAGAATATCAAAAATGTTGAGCAACATGGTCTGGGTGATTTCTAGTGGATTGACCTATAAATACATATAAATATCATATTTTATTCTTTTATGAACATCAAAAACTTATCTAATTAAGACTGCATCTTACTTGCAACTAGCCAGATTGAGAGGGCATAACCAATACTTTGTTAAACCTAAGAAAGTTATAGTATAAGAATATAATATTATAGTGTTTCTTCTCAAAAAACAGTGGCAAGATTGCCTCTTTTGAGAGCATAATATTTTTCTTGCCTTAGTTTTAATTATGTAAATAGGAAGGTAAATAATAATATAAAGGTGCTGTTGATATTTTATTCCTTTTGAGCCCCTATATAATCTTAACATAATATATTATGTGCCTAAAACTTAACTGAAAAATATTCTTCATGGTTTATCACTTACTTCTCTCAGTTCAATTAGTTTTTGATTTAATTCATTACATGAACATATCATCATACCCAGGAGGTGGAAATTCATCATTGTCAGGTCTATTTGGAGGTCTTGGATTAGGAAAACCTTCAGGTGGTCTAAAAGGGTCAAAACGCGCCCCTGGGGGCAAAGATCCTGGTGGTACACCAATATTACCTCCACCTAAAAAAAAATATGAAAAGGATAATACCTGCCTGCATAGAAAATAAAATATAAAACAAGTATTTGACAATTTATATGACAACTGAATGAGTCAAGTGACCATTTTTTTCTATAGATAGATAAATAGATAAAAATATATTTATTTTTGTCAACAATTAATATAATTTACACACATCACAAATAAAAATATAAAAATAAAAATCTTACGGGTTACAATAAGAATACTAACAAAACATACAAATCAAAAGATACATCTAAAATAGGGGTACTTAAAAAAACATTAAAAATATCAAATCAAAGAATTTAAATAACACACCAGGTGTGCATTAATAAAATCATCATGTGAATAAAAACTATTTTGTACCAGTATATTTTTAATTTTACTTTTAAATAGTACAAATAATAAACTCAGTAGATACAAAGGAAGCTTGTTATAAAACCGAAGAGCATAAAAATTAACAGAATATTGGCTCTTTGTCAGACTGACAAAATTGGGTTTCTTGTGTGGTATTGTCATGAAATTTTTAAAATGGTTCTTAAAAATTTTGACAGAATGTGGTGAATGTCACCAGTTCAGGATTCCGTATGATAAATGGGGGTGAAAGAAATCGAAATAGTCCCTCATACATGTTTTATGACTTGTTACTTGCACCAAATTTCTAAAGAGAAACAGTTTTTTGAAATTTTGTTGGACAGAAATTAAATTTATTCATTCCATAACAATTTCTAATCCATGTTTACTTCTAAGAATTACTACCTATATTCATATAGAATATTACAAAAATAATAAGGAATCTAAACAAATGATCCTTCAGAGATATCCCTATAATAGACTTTTTTCTATAGATAGAATTAATCTTCCTATGAATTAAAATTTGAAACAAATACACATATCATACATATAAAATCTTACCTGGAAATGGGTGACGAGGAGGTTGAAACAGCATTCCACCCCCTCCAGGTGGAGGAACAATTCTGGTTGGTACTCCCAGCGGATTAATTCCAAAAGGATCTAAATCAGAGCGTCCATAGTCATAGGGATCATTCTAAAAAACAGTTATATCTTAAAAGGTATAGAAATTTTACAAATAAATATATGGAGATATAAGTAAGGTTACAAAAATCAACATTTAACCACATGCCAAAACTTAAAAAAAAAATTAAATAAACTCAGAAAAAAATATTGTAATTTGGTTTATTATTACATACAACTTGAGAAATAGAACCAAATATTTTAAAGTTTATCTATTCTTTAGAAAATTATATAGTAATTATTTTGATTAAGTGAAATCTGCGATAACGATCCATTTTTTAAACAAAATTTGACAATTAACCCATAATTCAAGATTAAAGAACAGGATTCTGGCCTTGGTTTTCCACTATTTTTCCTCACTTTTCACTTTAGTTTTAATTTTTTGCACTAGATCGTTAAAATTTTGTTACAACCACAAATTTTGCACTAATAGAATTTAATGAGAATGAACATTAATAATTTACTTTTTTTGGATATATCTTTATGCCACCTATTTTTTCTATTGGTCTGGTACCGAACAATACCCTTCTTCCAGATTCACCCGCTTCCCTACTAACTAGACCTTTCCCAAAATCCTTTCCTGGCCAAGATTGTCACACCTCCACTTTCTCTGCTGGACAATAACATTTTTTATTTAATATATCTAGGTCTGTTTAGGTTAGTTTGTTTTTCAAACTAATTAAAACCAAGCTAAACCTGAACCAACTTGAACTAACCAAAAATTTTGGTTGATTAAGATTAATTTTACCCTTGTTTTTACATACAAAAACTAAACTATTTTGTTGACTGAGATGGACAAATTCTATAGTTTATACCATGAAAATATTTAAGACCATCAACGTCACAATGAATATTTCACTTTTCAGGGATAAATGAATTTTACAAAACATATTTTGTTGAAAATACAAGTTTTTTAAAATTGTGCAAAAATAGTTGAAAAACATTACATCCAATGTATTTTACCTAGTACCATTCAAAATAAATATGAAAGTTTGGTGTGTTCTCAGAAATAAAAGTTCCTTGTGAAGTGAAACATGGTGTTTTGCGCGTTTTTCCAGGAAAATGGGGAAAATAGTAGAAATCCAAAGCTAGAATCGTCTTTATGACCTCAATATAGGGGGTATGTGTCGACATTTTAAAAAAAAAAAAAAACGTTTCCCTAGATTTCTATTAATCAAAATAATTACTAAATATACTTCTTACCCTTACTAACGATTGTCTCAGAGAACCAGATCCTCCAGGTGTACGAAGAGAATCTCGAAAATGCATTGGCTCACTACTTTGAAGAGAGCTTGGAGCTGGATCAGTTTGACTCGAAGTATTTCTGCTTTTTGTAGACACAATAACAGCATCAATTAGTTGCTTTTTTATCTGACCAACGATACTTTTATTATCGGGAATCATTTCATCCAAAGTCCCCTTTTTCTCTGCAACCTGGCGTACATTTAGTTGAATTAGTCCTACAGTACGCTCATCTACTCTAATAAGATTAATTACAATTCCATCATCCAAATTGGTTCCTTTTAAATTGTACAATCTGCCTTGATATAAATATCGTATAGCATAATCGACATTCCATCCTTTTGGTAGACTTTCACTTTTTGTTTCTGAACCGTCAATATTCTTGCTTTCTCCTAAACCAATGCATTTAAATCCATTTGAAACCAAAACTAAATGAGTAAGGCAAATCAAAACATCTTGCTTATTTTTTATATCTTTTTCAACACTGCCGTATAGCAGGTCCCAACCAAACAGGCTGGTCGCCATGCTCTTTCTAAGTTAGAAATATACACTAGAATTTGGTAAATTACTTATTTTTATTGAAATTTTTATAAAGCAAATAGAAAAAAATCCTTGTCATCACTACACTCAAATTGCGAGGTTATATTTACGGTTGTCTTCTTATTTTTTTACTAGTATTGGTTTCAACAGTGTAGGCTAAATTGTTAATGCACAACTTCAAGTAAAAATAAAATGATCTATGTCATTTACTACTAGAGATAAACTGTAGAGCTCCAGACACATTACATGGCGGAGAGAGAAAGCGCACGAGTAGGTGTATATGCTTTCTCTTGCCCCGAACGTTTGTTAATTTTCCACTCCTTATCGCGATTTGAAGTAAGAGAGATGGCATATACTCCTCTGTACCCTCCTTTTTTGCCATGTAACGTACGCAAAGAGATGCTACAGTACAGCTTTAGCGGTACCTTTGAAGTTGAAGAATCCAATTTTTGTGACCTTGCTTATCTTGCGACTGGGGTTACCAGATCGAATAAAGAGATTTCCTGACAGTGTCCCTTACTTTTCAGTGAATTTCCTGACTGTGTTTCTGACACTCTCAATGTTATGTGGTATGTGGAGACAGCGAGATTTTCAAAATATGCGATGCGCGCCTAATTTTTAAAGTTGAATCATTTTTCTGTCGTATTTCCTCTTCTTCAGAACAAATAATTTTTTTAACTTAAATTACAGGCAATTGTTTTATACATGTAAATTCATATTTTTAATTTAATGTTTAAAATTAATAAAAACAATCATTATACTGTCGACACTATATAAATTAAAAAATGTTATAAGAATAATATTTTTCTTATTTTTTGCTATTATAAAAAGTAACTATAACATTAAATGCATACCAGACTGCAATATTTTAATTTATTTAAACACACTAGCCAAGCTACTTTCAAGGTATGTACTATTTATAGTTTTTAATTAAATTAACGTTTTTACTGTTTTTAATTTGTTGTATCTTTTATTTTAATTTTAGTCTATTTTATAAAACCTGTTTGTTTTTATTAATTTTAAACATTAAAGTAAAAATATGAATTTATATGTATAGAACAATTAGTCCTGATTCTCACTATAGTGCCGGTCTTGATACGATCTCAGTTCGATACATTTTTTTAAATGAAAAAGAGTACGATATCGAAATATCCGCGAAACCAATGGTGTGAATAGGTTCTGTGTTTCTCCTGTAAGAATATTTTACCGGACCGAAAGTGTATCGAGATCGTATCGAGAGGGGACCTATAGTGAGAATCTAGCCTTCTGTAATTTAGTTTAAAAAATTGTAACCTTTATAGATATGAAGAAGTACATATGATAAATAAAAACAAACTTTAAAAAGCTCACCATGTAGGGCTAAATGTCAGGGAAAATTGAATGTTTTAATCGTATTTCAATTTAAAAACAAGGAAACCTACAACCAAGAAAAATTAAAGAAAAATATAAACAAAATGTTTAAGGAATAAAAATAAAGTATATATATATATATATATATATATATATATATATATATATATATATATATATATATATATATGTAATCACCCAAAAAATCTATAAACCAAAAATAAAATTCGACGGGTCCCGGCGTATTCCCAAACAAGTACCCATGTACGTATTATGCATTACCATATATGCAAGAAACAAAGATATATTAAAACAAAATAAATAGTCCGAGTTCGCTATTTAAAAGTTTATTGAATCGGATCTTTTGGATTGTATTTAAACTAATCCAGGTAAAAGGACTGGGTGTTTCCAGTCCGACTCATCATAGCATATATATTTACCATAGATAAAAATACTATGATATATACATATGAATATATGAAATCTACAAGCTTTGTGGCTCCATTTATCGCAACTATTTGATCGAAAGGTAAAACCAAAAAATACAGGATAAAACAGTGAAACATTGAAGGCGTCAGCAGATGTCGGCCCAATGAGTATAATATATGTGTTTAATCAGTATTTGAGGAAAAATGTATTTGCTCAAACAACGATTCAGTTTATCGGTAAGCAAGTTCCCTGCAAAACATGAATGTTATTGTTTGTTTTGCGTAGCATGACAAATGGTTTAATCATTGTCTTCGTTTTATATTTGCCAGTATTTTATTGGTCCTATCGACTACATATATTTCATCAAAAATTAGCAATATTACATTTGGCCAACGAATATGTATGTATGGTTTCAAAAAAATACTTCAGCTAAAGCGGGAAGGCAAAAATTTGGCCATCACAAGAAATCCCAACAAAATAAGCCGAAATCCTTTATTAAAAACTGCAATAGCTATAAGAAACACGGCCCTGATAATGGGAAGAACCTGGTTCCCACACAGCACTAGACGTCTTATAGACGTCATTTTTATTTCCAGATTATGTCTGAACGTCTTAAGACATAAATAAGGCGTCTTATAGACGTTGTTTTAAAAACGTCCATAAGACGTCTATATACAACGTCTTTAAGATATCTTTTAAAAGTCTACATACTACATTTTATATGAAAATAAATACAGTTGTGTATAATTTAGTTGATAAAAACTAAAAAGCATTTCCTTCCCTATGGATTTTGTCGCAGTTGGGTAATAAGTTTGCAACGCCGCACAGAGCTCAGCTGAATACAAGTTGAGGTTAAAATTTTTGATTGAACGACAAATTTTTAGTAGCTTCACTACGGCCTTGGTTAATAGAACTTTTGCATGATCTTTTTTATCAATACTTTGGTGCTTTTTGTCACAGACTATTTGATGTACCGATAACAATGACACATATAAATATGATGCCAGCGAATCTATAACTTTAAAAAACCCGCCTTTTGTTTCTGTCAACTGTCATTTTTCAGTTTTGTATTTGTGTTTCGTCATGTCGTTATTAATTTCTAATGTTGTTGGTGTGCCGACTGTGAAAATTTAGCTTTTGAAAGAATTTTAATAAAATAGTTGATTTATCTATGTGCCTCTGAAAATCTTTTTTATTCGTGTTTATGTAATACTTAAGGTAAGATCAAGAATCATATGTACTTAGGAAAAACAGTAACGTTATTTATAGGTTGTGTTACAGGAAATTCCCGAATGCTTTACCGCTTATATTTTTGTAGTAACTCTATGTTAGAAGTATGAAATGAAATCTTCAAAAATATTATCGGTGCGAAAAAGGCTTGCACAGCTCATCCAGACCCGGTCCTAAATATCACAATAAATATTACTAATGAAGCGGAAGGCGAAATGTTTGTTTGTGGAGTGCTCGGCTAATGAAACCTGTAAGATTTATTTTGTTCCTGATGATTGGTTTATATTTAACGAACATAGAAAATAGAGTTTTGGTAATTACAAGAAGTAATTTTGTTTAAGGTTTTAGAAATTTCAAAACTGGGAGTATGGAGCATTTATGACTTTGTAAAGCGAGCTTGTAAAATTACCATGTACAGTTGATTAGTACGAAAAGGAAAGAGAAAGTTTTACGATTCTAACTTGGCGAGATTTATTATGAGTAAGTTCGGTCTTTCATTATACATATTAATCTTGAAATAGCATAAGTCACAATTCTATAGTAGAGGACAATTATAAAAATTCGCAAAAATATCAAAAAATTTACTCCCACAAATGAAAACTTTATCCTATAAAATTAAAATCAGTTTGTTATTAGGATCTACAGAGACAACAGGACTGGCAAAAAGTCGGAAGAATGAGGAAATTTCAATCCAAACATGGCTGAAAAGGGCATCAGACCAGATTTGTTATTCGACTAAATAAAAATTTTTGTTTTTAAAACTATTTAAAGATTTGTGTACTTTTTATGTCAATAAACTTTTATTTTGTTGATAGTCTACCTTTTAGAGTTATTATATCGAAGGGATAAACTAGAGCTTAAATTTGATAGGTTCAATTATAGTTCGAACAGTAGTAATTCTGAAAATATTTGCTCTTCTACCTCACTTCTTAAATTTCAAATTAGAAAAAGTTTACATTATGCTTAAGTTATGTATTTTTTTGTATAAAGAGATTATGTTGAACATATTTTTTAAAGCAAATTATTCATGCAGAAATGGTAGTGTATATTTTGCTCTTGATTTTTTCTTAATTAAAGTTATTTCTTGGACTTTTGAATAATTACGGTTTGACTTTGTAAACAAGACAAACAAAAAAATTAAAGTGACCCTTTTTAATGTACATAATTTTATTGGTGGAATATGTTGTTTTAATGTTGGGAAGGGACGTCCATAAGACGTTGTAAGCAAATGTCTTATGAGGGCTATTCTTTTGAGTCATTATCACTTTCACTTCTATCACTTGAAGTAATCATGATCACTTCAACCCAATGACAAGTAAATGCATATTCAAAAGAACATGAAGTTATCAGTTTCACTTTGATCAATTGATAATTACTCAAAAGAATATAGCCAAAGACGTTACCTTTTGTAACATAAAACGTCTATACAACGTCTTATGGACGTCATTCGTCTTTAATGGACATCCATAAGACGTCCTGAATGTTGAGATCAAACGTTTTATGGACGTCTTTAAGACGTATTTGTGCTATTTGGGGTTATGGCCTTGTTGAGTCTCCAAACTGTATTATACTCGTATTTTATGTGATATGTTATAATTGTGTTTTAGTGGGAAGAATTTATGGCAAGAAAACCTATTCCAGGAAAAAACCACCCAGATGATGAAAAGTTTTTAACAGATGCTAAAACTTCCTTTGGTGATTATAAACTGAAAGAAAGTCATGACTACAAGGTCGCCCTTGAAAACAGAGAAACCACTGTAAAACATTATAAGAAATTACTAGAAACCAGAAATAAGGTAAAACCACAGATTATGAGGTATACCAGTCATTCTATGAACTTTTCATTATTTACATAATAAAGGGTGTTTTTTTATAGAGGTATAGAACTTTAAGTTGGCAACACTTTTTTAACTGGCGGCCATTTTGTCAGCTGTCAAGTGATTTATGTTTAGTTTGGTTTGGCATTTCAACATGAATAGACTGACGCCTGAACAACGCTTCCAAATTGGGCAAATTTATTTTGAAAATCATGGTTCTGTTCGAAATACGTATCGCGCACTACGTCCATTGTACGATCAACATAATCGTCCATCAGAGCAATTAACTCGATTAACTATGGAACGTTTTAGCACCACGTTTACTCTAAATGAGAATACGCATCCACAGAGACGTCGTACGGTGCGTACAGAAGAAGTCATTGCTGCTGTAGAGCGTAGCGTAGAGGAAGACCCGAATCAGTCTATCCGCCATCGTGCACAGGAATTGGATATGTGTCCATTCACTTTATGGAAGATTTTGCGGAAAGATCTTGGTTTGCGTGCTTATAAAATCCAACTCACATGATCACTTAGCAAAGCGTAGATTCGGTGAATGGGGCCAAAACAAGATTGCCGTTGATCCCGATTTTCATAAGCGAATTTTATTTAGTGATGAAGCTCACTTTTTTTTGAATGGATACGTCAATAAACAAAACTGCCGTATTTGGAGTGATGATAATCCTCAAGTGTATGTTGAGACACCGTTACATCCAGAAAAACTGACCGTTTGGTGTGTTTTATGGGCTGGTGGATTCATTGGTCCGTACTTCTTTAAAAACGATGCTGGTCAGAACGTTACAGTCAATGGTGACCGCTATAGAGCCATGATTACTGACTTTTTCGTTTATCAATTGAACAACCATGATGTGCAGGAGCAGTGGTTTCAACAAGACGGCGCAACATGTCACACAGCTCGTGCCACAATTGATTTAGGAAACGTTTGGTAACCGCATAGTTTCACGTTTCGGACGCGTGAATTGGCCTCCAAGATCGTGCGACTTAACGCCGCTAGCCTATTTTCTGTGGGGATATATGAAGTCGCTAGTCTACGCCGATAAGCCCGAAACGATTAATTACTTGGAGGACAACATTCGCCGCGTTATTGCCGATATACGGCCACAAATGTTGGAAAAAGTCATCGAAAATTGGACCTCTAGATTAGACTACGTCCGAGCCAGCCGTGACGGTCATATGCCAGAAATCATATTTAAATTATAATGCTAGAAGGTTATCTTTCGAATAAAGTAAATTTCATGTCAATTTAAAAAATTCATCTTTGTTTTATTCCATTTAAAATTTCTATACCTCTATAAAAAAACACCCTTTATATTACCCAAAAAAAAATCGTTATGTATTTATAGTGTAACGTCTTAGAATGTCAAGTTAAAAAATGGATTTATTTGATTATAAAGTCGAAAAGATGCATATAAGAATTATAGTTAAAAATATAGGGTGACGTTTATTTAAACTTCTCCCCCCGTTGTTTTTGTTTCAAGTCGAACTACATTGCTACGCCTCTCGTGGTTCATTCCTGCTCCAGGGAAATATTTTTTAATAGGTCAGGTATAAAAAAAGTCCGATAAACGAGATCACCCCAAGTAATTTGACATACTGAATTATTCATATCTGGGGTCGACGTTTTCCATAAATGCACGAAAATTATCGAAGAAAAGTAAAAAATGGCCATCATATAGCGTTGTTTTATAAACATACGAAACTCGTTATCTTCCATCGTTTTGAAAATATCAAAAGGTGCGTTACTAAAACTTCAATATCTCAATGACTAATAGTCGAAATATCAAATTTTGACACGTATTGTTTGAAGGTTGGTACTAACTAAAAATCATATGGATATATTATTAGAGTCGCCATAGATGTGCCAGTCTCGCGATTTTTCGAACCACCTGTGCATACAATAAAGGTTCAAGTTTACCTTTTATAGATTCAGAGCACAAGATTTTGAGGATTTTAAAAATAGTAGAAAAATCTTAAATAATTTTTAAAAACCTGAAGATAAAAATCGAGTTCTTTGTAACTCTAAATGCGTATAGCAGTAGCAGCTTTTCCTTAGGTTTGCAGGTTTACACAACCCTCAAAAAAATTATACAGATTTTTTTTTAATTTCTACTGACAATCAATTTTTTACCTACATCATACGCAAACATTACTGAAATAATTTAACTTGTTTCGCCTAAATATCAAGAACAATTTGCTTGTATTACAGATAACATCCCTAAATTTCATATTTTTGGCATTTTCTTGCCAAAAGGTCATAGCTTCCCGCGTTCACCACCTAGGCGCGAACTAGGTAAATCATATCTCTTCTTGACGATATATAAGTAAGTTATTTGAGGTAATTGCAGTCAGAATTAACAGTCAATCCGAAAAATAAACAATTTCAGCGTTTTTGACCCATTTTCGTGATTTACCTGATGGTGCCATTTTGGCCCGGATTCGGATTAAGCATATCAGAGTACATAGGAGTAGGAGGGCCCAGACATGATAGGAGTTATTTGAGTTATCAGAATTACCATTAAATATGAGAAATGGCCAGTTTTTACGTTTTTGGGTCATTTTCGTGAATTTACTGAAAATCCTGACCGGATCTCGGATCTAGATTTAGTGCTTCAACTATTTTTTGTGTGCGTATGTAACTAATATATGAGCGTACTGCTCAAGCTCACGTCTTATTAACTTAAAACATTTAATTGGACCGAGCTAGTTTGGCTTCAGCCTTAAACGCCCAGTCCTAAATCATGTTAACATCTGTTGGAATAGCTACCTATTAATCATTTTCCGCACTCTAAACTTGTAACAAATCCCGTTTAAAAACAAATTTACTTTTAAATAGACCCTATTTATTTTTATTTGTAGCAATATAAATTACGACACAATTTCTCTCAGAAAGTTTATGATATAAGAGATTATAAGTATGAGCTTATCGAAATTCTCAAAGAAAAGCAGAAGAAAATCGACATGATTAATGAAGAACACTTAGAAGAACTCAGGTAAGAGCGTTTAGTCAGCCGACAGTTCGTTGCCTGCCGAGTGCAAGTTCAATTTATCGGCCGCTGTCTTCAAGACTATGGACAGCTAAACTTTCAAAATAATTAGTAGCTGTACATTCTTATTTTACGTATAGTTGGTCCAGTGAGAGAATACCCATGCGTCATCAATCTACGAACACATATATATATATATATATATATATATATATATATATATATATATATATATATATATATATATATATACCGGGTGTCAACGAATCTATTAGACAAGTCATAATTTCTAGATTATTATGTGTATCAAAATGAGAATTGGTACAGGTAAATGGTATGTGAAGGGGAGAGTTTTCGCATATTTTCCACTTTCCGGCCACTTCCGGTTTCTCCGGAAATGGCCCCGGTTTTGAATTTTTAAATGGAACACCCTGTATATTTTAACAGTTTTGGATTTCTGAGACAATTCTAGATCAGAATGTGACATTTTAAAACCTTTTTACGTCTACTTCATTTTTTTTAGAGCCACTTTTAAAATTGCATCTAGGTGGCCATGATCGGACGCAAACTAATCTAAGGGCCTTAGGTGATGTCAAAAAAATACAATCGCAAAGTTTTAGTTACTAGTATGAAATACAGGAATAAGACAAGTTGACAAAATTACGTTTTCATTTCTCACTATTAATTTTCAAATGGCGACCCCTTTTTGACAACTACTTTTTGAAAAAAGCATTCTTTGACGAATCTAACGGTACTAATTTGCGATTGGATTAGACATAAGAACAGAAATTAAATATTATTAAGCAAAATACTGGATAATTTATTTACTTATGACAAGTGCGCCATGGACAGCCATGATGCATAATAATTTGCAACTGTTTTTATCAAGTCTTCTTTGGAAAACAAAGCACTCACTTAAGTAGATAATGACAGTGACATACGCTCTAAGAACAGACGTAAAAGTTTCTTAATTTTCGTTAAGTTTAGTTTAAATTTTCGTTAAAATAATGTATACTCAAAGTGAAAAAGTGGATATGTTATTAATATTTGGAGAGTGTCATAGAAATTCAAGGAATGTTGCCGAGTTGTATGCTCGTAGATATCCGAATCGGCAACATCCAGCCCATCAGTATTTTCCGTATGTCGAGACTCGTTTTAGGCAAATAGGAAATCAAGAGGCGGAACAGAGGTTTATCATAAATGAAGAGACTGAGATTAACGTACTTGCTATGGTTGAGGTTGATAAAACAGTTTCGTTAAGAAAAATTAGTCAAGAACTGCAAATAAGTTATGAATCAGCAAGATAAATACTGAAAAAGCATGGATATCGAGCATTTAAATATCAGTTACATGAACATTTGCATACTGAGGATGGCGATAGACGGGTAGTGTTTTGTGATTGGCTGCTTCAAAATCATAGAGTTAACCCAAATTTTATCGATTTTATTCTATTTTCCGACGAATCCCGATTTACAAATAATGGTATGTTCAATAAGCAAAATACTGGTACTGGGCCCAACAAAATCGACATGAAATGAGAGAGGGCAATTTTCAAGAAAGATTTGGCGTCAATGTCTGAGCTGGTATCGTTGGAAACAGAATAATTGGGCCAATATTGTTTCAAGGTCATTCAAAAGGGGTTAAATACTTAGCTTTTCTTCAAAATGAAATCGAAAATCATCTCAATGATATATCTTTAGCAGTTTTACGGCGAATTTACTTTCAACAAGATGGAGCACCGCCTCACAATACTAGAGAAGTTCTTAATTATTTAATAAAGCATTTTAATAATCGAATTATTGCAACCAATGGTCCGGTACGGGGGCCAGCCCGCTCACCGGATCTTACTGTGCTCGATTTATTTGTCTGGGGATATGTTAAAGAAAGGGTTTACTATGGAGCAGCCCCAGCAACTCTTGAAATATTAGAAGAAAGAATTTTACGGGCATTTAGAAGTATAACGCCCCAAATGCTACAAAACGTGTTGAGAGAAACAATTGAACGACCTGAAATGTGTCGTAAAAAAGAAGGAATGCACTTTGAACATTTACTACACTAAACTTTTTAACAAATTCAGCTACTGTACTTTCAAATATTTTAAGTGCGTCGTCTAAGTTATTAGTTTATTTTGTTAGTTTTTGTTAATTTTGTAAAATTTTTAATCCAATTCCTGTCTTTCATACTAGTCACTAAAACTTTGCGATTGTATTTTTTTGACATCACCTAAGGCCGTTAGATTAGTTTGCGTCCGATCATGGCCACCTAGATGCAATTTTAAAAGTGGCTCTAAAAAAATGAAGTAGACGTAAAAAGTTTTTAAAATGTCACATTCTGATCTAGAATTGTCTCAGAAATCCAAAGATGTTAAAATATACAGGGTATTCTATTTAAGAATTCAAAACCGGGGCCATTTCCGGTGAGATCGGAAGTGACCGGAAAGTGGAAAATATGCGAAAACTCTCCTCTTCTCATAACATTTACTTGTACCAATTCTCATTTTGATACACATAATACTCTAGAAATTATGACTTGTCTAATAGATTCCCGGTATATATATATATATATATATATATATATATATATATATATATATATATATATATATATATATATACAGGGTGTCCAAGATAAGGATCCTAAGCATGGGGATCTCGGAAACAGTTGGAGATACGAGGTCGGTTAAATTAGAGAAAAGTTGCGCAATTTAGTGCTAAATTAAACGCAGTTAAAAAAATTTAAAAATTTCAAACACTTCCGGAGATTTCCGGAAAAAAACGAAATTTGGCAAAATCGTTTTTAATTTTTGCAGGCTTTATTTAAAGAGATATCAGAAAATAAAAGGTAGATTCTCATTGCCACTTTTTATTTTTTATAATATGGTCTAAACAAAATTTAAATCCGACGTTTCGTTTCTGAGATACCATCATGAACTTTCATTTTTTATATGGAACAAAAAAAAGTATCCCATGTATTTGATAGCATTTTTTATTACAAATTCAACGATGTATCACCCTTGCATATCGAATACGTAGTTCAAGTACTTTCTATAAGAGCTCCATGAGAGCGAGAGAGAAAGGTATATCAGTTTTATAAAAGCCAATGAACTACACACTTGATATGCAAGTGTGATACACCGTTGAATTTGTAATAAAAAATGCTATCAAATACATGGGATACTTTTTTTTGTTCCATATAAAAAATGAAAGTTCATGATGGTATCTCAGAAACGAAACGTCGGATTTAAATTTTGTTTAAACCAAATTATAAAAAATAAAAAGTGGCAAGAAGAATCTACCTTTTATTTTTTGATATCTCTTTAAATAAAGCCTACAAAAATTAAAAACGATTTTGCCAAAATTCGGTTTTTTCCGGAAATCTCCGGAAGTATTTTGAATTTTTAAAATTTTTAAATTGCGTTTAATTTAGCACTAAATTGCGCAACTTTTCTCTAATTTAACCGACCTCGTATCTCCAACTGTTTCCGAGATCCCCATGGTTAGGATCCTTATCTTGGACACCCTGTATATATATATATATATATATATATATATATATATATATATATATATATATCAAAGACAGTTCTAAGACCTGTTAATCTTAAGAATGAGTTCAGACGACAAGAAAAATCTGAGCGTAAGCGTATTACGTCCTTTTAAGTTAAAAATGTATCGTCCATACGGACCATTTTGTTCCGCTGTCATGAGGGGGTGTGTTTTTTTGTTTTAACCTAGCTTTTATCAGAATTTTGGTAATATTCCTTTTGTCTAAAAATTCAAATTAAGCAAAATAAAAAAATAATTGCAACAATGTTGTAATCTAGAAAAAGAAAAAGTTACAAAGTATAAGGAGATCATTGATATATTCTTTATTAAAAAAACAGAAAAGTCATCGCTACTGGTTGATGAAACCAGCATGTCCAATCTACAGTGCGAATTCCGAGTCGGCAAAACAGCGAATTCGAAGACGAATTAATTAATTGCCTTTATTACCATGATTTAATTTATACAATAAACATCTGTATTATTGCAAATGTTGTATAATTTTAAAAAAATGAACAAGAATTGTTTTTTTGGGACAAAGTAGTAATAATATTCGGTAATAAGCGTTTTTAATAAATTAAAACAATTTAACATACTTCATAAATATCCATTATCTGAAAACTACCAAATAAAATGACATAAATAAAACAACAAATTAGTAAAAGAAATCATAGGTTGTGTTCACACAAAATACTGAAAATAAACAGTTTCCAGCATATTTAATGTAGTCCGCTGAAAAGTCAACATTATTTTGCGTAATGACTTTGGAAAAGGCGGATTTAGGCGGGAAATCTTTGGTTTTTGTCTTTTTTTAAATTTAACAAATCACAATACTTTAAATTTGACATTTGTATTTTTACGCTATGCGGTTTTCTCTCCATCTGGACTCACTCTAGTTTGTATAGAAATAATAAAAGGACGGAAATAGCAGTTAAAAATAATAAAAAAATACTATTATATAGCTTTCAGCCATAAAAAAAATAGAAATAATTATAAAAAAATAGATTGTTTTATTTTGTTTTATTTACATTTGCAAGTTTTGATGCCGTCAATTGTTAATAAAAAAGTGAAAAATCAAAATTTTTAAATTTTTCCCACGGGGATCTTTTCTAAAGCCTTCGAAGAATAACTACAAGAAGTGAAAAAATCCCAGGTTTTAGTTTACAAATTATCTGGGTTTTTATGTTAACTTTGAGCTAGCAAAAATTAACTAGTTAGCAAAAGCATTGTTAATTGAAAAATTCGGGTAAAATTTTTTTTCTAAAGGATTATTGTTTATTCATGTATCTAGATAATACCGGATTTTTTCCTTAATATTGATATTTAATCGGATAAAATAATTTTTATTGTTAAAGTGTCTGACTCGGTCAACGCGCGCGGGAGCGTCACTACGCGTTTTAAGCCTAATTTTCACTCCAAAATTAAAATTATTAATATTATCGGTACAGTTCCGGGAGCTGGGACTTTTTTTAGTAAATTTGCTGCTCTTTAAGGATCTTTTTTCAAATTTCAGATATCTCAAATAGTTTTTGAGATATTTGCAAAAGACCTAACACACTTTTTTTTACTAATTTGTTTATAACTTTTACAGTTTTCGCCGGTCCCTCTCCAAAAGTTTCATAAACTTTTTAGATGCCATTACGAATCGAATGACACGTCACCCATAATTTTCGGACTTGGAGTACAGGTTTTCCGTAAAATGACACTTGTGAACTAGACGATGTACATCGATTACTCTGAACCGGCGGCATCGATTTCAATGAGATGTTCAGAAAATTGCTACGGTGGTGCTATCGTATTTTAGCCGAAATTGATTCAGCAAAATCGAAGATAGCGCTGACAATACAATAGTCAAAAATATTAATTTTTCCGATTTTCTTCAAAATTAGTTTGAAGAAGTTTTCGCGTTCGTACTAAACGAATCTAAAATTATTTTTAGAAAATTCAATACGTTAAAAATTTTGCAACTCCCGATTTTCTCCAAAAATTATATAGAGGGATTTTTGAGGTTGTAAATTAAGAATTTAAAATTATTTTTTAAAAAATTCAATATAACGGACTAAAAATTTTACAACTCTCGATTTTGTTCAAAATTTGTTGTTGCAAGGTTTCTGAGAGTGTAAATAACGAATACAAAATTATTTTTTAAAAATTCAATATGGCAGATGTAATATGACGGACTAAAAATTTAACATCAACAATTATTAGTATTTTGTCCGAAATTGGTATAGAGGGGTTTTTAAGGGTGTATATTTCGAATTTAAAATCATTCTCAAAAAATTTAACACCTTGATTTAATTCAAAATTGTTAATGAGAGGGTTTTGAGAGTGTAAATAACGAATTAAATTTTTTTTTTAAATCAATATGGCAGATATAATATGACGGTTTTAAAATTTTGCATGTCCGGATGATGTCCAAAATTAGTATGAGGGATTTCGAGGGTGTACTAATTAGAATTTTAAGAGAGTTCAAGTTATTTTTTTGAAATTCAATATAGTGGGATGAAAATTTTACGTTATTCACATTTCAACCGTATTACAGTTTAATACGGCTGAGACAGAACGGAGGATTAAAAAGTTTACATTTTTCCGATTATGTAGAAATTGTTTAGGAGCCTAAATTACGGTTCTTAAATTATTTTCTTCATACTTAATATGTAGGATAAAATATGTCGGACTAAAAGGTTTACATGTTTCAAATTCATCTAATATCGCTTTTGGGGACCTAGGTTACGATTCTAAAATTTATTAATATTTGAAATAGCGGATTTACAATAGCAGACTAAATATTTATCTGGTACAATTTCGTCCAAAACTGATGTTTGGAGAATTCTCTAAATCAAAGAATTTATTGTTATTCATCTTAGTGTAGTCTACAACTTTGGATAAAATGGGTACTTCTAAAAAAGCGCTAAAAAGCGAAAAATAACAATATAAATTTTTATATAAAATTGAAATTTTTGAAGCTGTCGCTAAATTATTACTAAATAAAACAAATAACTACTAACATAGATACATCCAAGCTATGGTAAGAAAAGCGCTACAAATAAAGTATTTTTCAATCTTTTTATGTTAATCACATTTTGTTATGTATTAGTTTGGGGCCGATTTCCAAAATTTCTATTTAATATAAAAATTTATATTATTTTTCGCTTTTTAACACTTTTAGGAGTTCAATTTTTTTTTATAAAAATTGCGTATGACTTTTTAGGTCTCCCCAATATACATTGCACCACTCACGTGGAACTTTGTAAACACATTCTGTCTTATTGGTGCTTTTAAGTTTTATTTTTGTATAAATTTGTTATAATAATTTTTTTAACTCGATGAGCATCGTAATCTTACATTGACCTCTTAGATTATTAACTCGATTTTTTAATGCTTCCGTATTATGATTGTGAGTAACAGTTTAACAATTTTTTATTTTTCCTTTAATAAGATCCTAAAACTTTTGATTCTATCAAATTATAATTTTGTTTATTAAATATTAATTTATTTTTAAGGAAAAATGGACCTCCAATTCCCCCCTATGATCCAAAAGAATATCCAGAAGTAAAATTAAAAGTGGTCCCTCCACAAATGGAAACTGAACAAGAAGAAACAGAAATACCAAAAAAGCGTCTAGTTAGAGTAAGGTCTTACTTAAAGATTTTTACTAAAATTACCCTTAAATTCAAATCAATAATAGTTGTGTTTTAATCTTTTTGGAGCTCCTCTCATGTTTGCAAGGAGAATTTTTTACCCAGCTTCGTCAGCGGTTATTATTTAGCACTATGACAAAATTAACAATTTTTCAAAATAGTTTTATTTTAGAACATATATTGATGGAAACGAAATTTCGCAGAATCGTTTAAATTTTTAGAGTTGCTCATAGAGTACTCACGGTACTACTTAATTTTTTTTATATTTTTTAAACTTATTTTAATTTCAGCTTTTTCAAATAGTTTTTCCTTCTCCAAATTAATAATTTATACGTCCGGCAATAGAACACCAACTTAAAACGCGCAGATTTTCTGTAATCGGCCGCATAGGATTATGCCATTTATTGATACGGCACAATGGAAAGCCGAATATATAAACCGACTTAGAGTGAGTCCACACGATGAGAAAAATCTGGGCGGCAGCGTAGCGTAATAAGACATATGTCAAATTTCAAGCATTGTGATTTGTTAGATTTAAAAAAAAAGACAAAGACCGAAGATTTCCCGCCTAAATCCGCCTTTTCCAAGGTCATTACGCCAAATGATGTTGAACTTTTCAGCGGACTGCTTTCAAAATGGTGGAAACTGTTTATTTTCAATATTTTGTATGAAAACATAACCTATGTTTTTTTTAAACTTTGTTGTTTTATTTATTTATTTTATTTAGCGAGTTTTGAAATAATGGATATTTATGAATTATGTTAAATTGTTTTAATTTATTAAAAATGCTTGTTACCGAAGATCATTACTGCTTGGTCCTCAAAAAAAAAACGATTTTTGTTCATTTTTTTATTAATTTTATAACAATTGCAATAACACAGGTGTTCGTTATATAAATTAAAGCTTATGAAATAAAAGCCATTATATAATACAATTTCTATTCAATGACAATCTCTGATATCGAGACGCTAATCCACAGACATGCCCTTAGCTATGGTTACCAGATCAAATAATGAGATTCCCTGACAATATCCCTAACGTTTCTGTAAATATCCGGACATTTTATCTGAATGTTGTATGTTAAGGCAGTGAAATTTTCAAAATTTTTGCAATCAAAGCATCAAATGCCAATATCGAGTGAGTCTTCTCATTAATGGGAGCGTAGTGGACTAAGGAGAGACATAGACTGCCTATGTTGTTATAAGCTTTGCCTTTCGCTGCCACCAATATTATAACTTTGCTAGTCCTGCTTTTAGTTTATTACTGGTTTCGATGAATTCAAATAAATCTTCGATTACTTTTTTAATATTTTATTATAATGTTCACTAATTCATGAGGTAACAACAGTTTTTGTTCTTACTTACTAAATTAATGTTACTATTGTAGTGTTTTGATTTTAGTTCATCTCGTCTGAATGTTCATGTCCTAGTTAAATTCTATTCTGTATCTAAATTATATATTTTACAGTCATAGGCGTACTAACACATATAACTTATAAATATTTATTTACATGATTACTGAAATGAAAAAGTGTGTATTTATGGGACAATGACAATATGAACAAAACTAATGGTCTCTGTAAAAAGTAAAGTTTTAGAGTTTCGGAGATTAAGGCATGCTTTTGTTTGAGCCTATTAGAACATAAATTTACTTAAGATATAACTGTTTCTTAAGGGAGTATTAAATATTAGACTATAATAATCTATTAATCCATAAGAGTAACTTAAAAATACATATAGTAATTTAATAATTAATAATTTGTAGTAATAGTTGGTTTACAACAATGTCTTCTGTTAAGGTTCTACTCTAGACACAATTTAACTTAAAGAACATATCATGTGAAAAATGTCATGAAATGGTTATAAAAGTCCAGCAATTGCTAAAAGAAACATCAAGCAATAAAAAGTATAAAACTAAATTTATTAATATACTAAATTAACAATTCACTCATTTTGTTAACGTTTAATCAATTTATTTTTTCTCACTAGAATGATTAATAAATATTTTTTTCATTACTTATATTTTCCTCTTTTAATTTCAAAAAAATACTGACAATTGCAGTTTTTTCCTGTTTCTTCCTAACAAGGGGCTAAAATTTCAGACATGTCAGGAAAATTCCTGTCGTCTGGTAACCCTACCCTTAGCAAATTTTATATAAACCTATTATAAACAATTAAAAAGTAAAAATTAACATTGATGGAAATTTAATAACAGAAATCCAGTTAGTGTCATACGTAATGTATTCTTCTAAAAACTACAAACAATTGTAATTATTAAAACTATTGGTAAAATTACACTTTATATTGAAACTCTCGTCTTTGAACTCCTTGGCAATTCTTTACCAGGTAGAAGTGGCAAACTTCGGAATTAAAACTTGTTTTAAAGAGTCTCATATTATCGCAAAAGTAACATGACTAATTTCAAAAACACTGTTTACCGACTTGGAATTCACACTGTTGCTTTCACATGCTGATTTCATCAGCTAAATATCACAATGTTTTTTCAAACCTAGTAATAAGGGTATAGCTGTACACATTTCCATAGTGTGTTTCCTAATTATTGGCCCAACAACAGCTTTTCAAACTCACCAAGAGTAACAGGAAAATATTTTTAAAAAATCAGGATCATTTTCTCGCATTAAATCATTAGTATGTCCAAGCCTTTCTCAAATGTTTTTTCTCAAAAACAGACCGGACCTAGTAGCGACGACTTTTCCGTTTTTTTAATAAAGAATATATTAATAATGTCCTTATCTTTTGTAATTTTTTCTTTAGTTTTCTTTTTCTACAAAACAACATTGCTGCAATTGTTTTTTTATTTTCTTTCATTTTAATTTATACATAAATAAATATTATCAAAAAATCAGAAAAAAGTTAGGTTAACACAAAAAAAACATACACAACACTTTACGACTGCACGACTGCACGATAAAAGTTGCCCGTGTGGACGAGACATTTTTAACATAAATGGGCGTAATACGCCTACGCAGAAATTTTTGTTATCGTGTGGACTCACTCTTATATGTGAGCGAGAGACATGGAACTATGTATTGGGTAGTTACCGGGATATTTGCATAATATTTGATATTCAATATCGGTGTGTGTTTTTATTTTGTTAACAAAGGTAATTTTATTTAAACTTTAGATATCGCAAAATAAAAAAATACATATAGTTGGCTGTGCGGGTTTGAGGAAACACAAACTGTGTGACGAAGCGACAAAAAATTTGAATTTATTTATTCACTAATAATCATATTACATGACATGAGTTTCGTCAAATGATGATTAAAAATATTAGTTAAAGTTTTTGTTTTCTTTACGGTTTAAAATTATAACATATACTGTTATCAAACACATTTAAATTTGAACTTGTCTTATTTTTCACTTGATACTGACGGTGATCTCTGTTGTGTCCTGAGTTTTGTTAAGTTGGTTCGCTTTCTGATTGGTCGAGCGACTTCGCAGGCTCCTCCTCTCTGCAGGGTGCAATATATTTGTTTCTTGTGCTCTCATTCCTTCTCTTCGTCTCTTTCTCCCCATCTCCCTCTCCTCAGCATCATCGGTATTTGTGCGGCTGCGTTTAAATTCAGCATACTAGTCAATAATAGTTGATTTCCCTTGTGCAGACGTTCCATAACTGTTTGACTTCAACAGTCTTTTTCCGATCAAAAACAACACACGAAAGTATTTTTATCCATTATTTTGAAAATAGAAGTTGTTTTACCAAAACCACTGTAACTAACTGTCGGAAAGTTATAAAACTTCGACACTTATCGTTCTAGGATTAGTACTATCTAGAAATCATGAGTGAGGTGTTTTATATAAATAAATAAATATATAAAGGGTGTTTTTTATAGAGGTATAGAACTTTAAGTTGGCAACACTTTTTTAACTGGCGGCCAATTTGTCAGCTGTCAAATGATTTATGTTTAGTTTGGTTTGGCATTTCAACATGAATAGACTGACGCCTGAACAACGCTTCCAAATTGTGCAAATTTATTTTGAAAATCATGGTTCTGTTCGAAATACGTATCGCGCACTACGTCCATTTTACGGTCAACATAATCGTCCATCAGAGCAATTAATTCGATTAACTATGGAACGTTTTCGCACCACGTTTACTCTAAATGATAATACGCATCCACAGAGACGTCGTACAGTGCGTACAGAAGAAGTCATTGCTGCTGTAGAGCGTAGCGTAGAGAAAGGCCCGAATCAGTCTATCCGCCATCGTGCACAGGAATTGGATGTGTCCATTCACTTTACGGAAGATTTTGCGGAAAGATCTTGGTTTGCGTGCTTACAAAATCCAACTCGTGCAAGAATTGAAGCCACACGATCACCTGGCAAGGCGTAGATTCGGTGAATGGGCCCAAAACAAGATTGCCGTTGATCCCGACTTTCATAAGCGAATTTTGTTTAGCGATGAAGCTCACTTTTGTTTGAATGGATACGTCAATAAACAAAACTGCCGTATTTGGAGTGATGATAATCCTCAAGTGTATGTTGAGACACCGTTACATCCAGAAAAACTGACTGTTTGGTGTGCTTTATGGGCTGGTGGAATCATTGGTCCGTACTTCTTTAAAAACGATGCTGGTCAGAACGTTACAGTCAATGGTAACCGCTATAGAGCGATGATTACTGACTTTTTCGTGCATTAATTGAACAACCATGATGTGCAGAGCTGTGGTTTCAACAAGACGGCACAACATGTCAGACAACTCGTGCCAGAATTGATTTATTGAAGGAAACGTTTGGTAACCGTATAGTTTCACATTTCGGACCCGTAAATTGGCCTCCAAGATCTTGCGACTTAACGCCGCTAGACTATTTTCTGTGGGGATATGTGAAGTCGCTAGTCTACGCCGATAAGCCCGAAACGATTGATCACTTGGAGAACAACATTCGCCGCGTTATTGCCGATATACGGCCACAAATGTTGGAAAAAGTCATCGAAAATTGGACCTCCAGATTAGACTACGTCCGAGCCTGCCGTGACGGTCATATGCCAGAAGTCATATTTAAATTATAATGCCAGAAGATTATCGATCAATTTCACAGTAATTTCATCATCAAATATGACCTTGATCTCAAAGTTAAGGTCTAATATCCAGGTCATTTGAAGGTTAAACGAAGATCTTCAACGTCATTGTTTTATAAAATGTTTCATACTAAAGTTGTAAGATTGCAAAGTTGCTATATATATATATATATATATATATATATATATATATATATATATATATATATATATATATATATATATATATATATATATATATATATATATATATATATATATATATATAAATAACATTACCTTGATCTCGCTGTTCTGTTAGCAAAAACTGCACTTAGTATGACTATGTGCATGATTAACTACTTTTAACACTGCCCAGGAACAACGACATGGACGTAGTAGTTTTTGTTCTCTTCGGGTGCTTGTCTAAGGTAAATCCCCTCGCCTCTCAGCATCAGGGTGCTTGTTTTCGATGAGTCCTCTCGCGTCTCGCCATCGAGGTGCTTGTTTTCTGTGAATCCCCTCGTCCCTTACCATTTTTTATGATCATGTTAAAGGTTTTATAAAAATTTGTGCTCAAAATGGTTACCTTCAACTTCAATACACTTATTGACCAGCGCTTCAGAAAATTTCACACAACTGCGGAGCATTTCAGGTGTTATTTTGGCACAAGCATCTCTGATTCGCTGCTTCGTGTTTTCACGAGTTGTTGGCACGTCTTTATAAACTCCGTTCTTCAAATAACACCATAAACAAAAATCTGGTGACGAAAGGTTTGGCGGTCTTGTGCGCCACATTACTGGATCTCCTCTACCAATCCATCGTTCCCTGAATTCACAATCCAATACTTGACGAGCTAATTGGAAATAATGCGCTAGACATCCATCGGGTTAAAACCATATTTATTGCCGTACATCTAAACGTATATCTTCAAGCAAAAATGGAAGTGAAATATCACTATATTTTGCGCCGTTCAAATTACCTTTTCAAATTTTGAAATTGAGCTTCAAATAACCTTGAAGGTTAGAGTCAGAGTTATTTTCAAGTGATCATGACCACTTAGCCCCCGTGCCATCTAACAACTTTTGTACGAAATACTGCGATCTTTTTTGTCTTGACCTTGAATGACCTTGATATTTGACCATCACCTTGACATCAAAATCATATCCGATGGTAAAATTTTCCGCCCTTTTCATTCCCAGGATTGAAATTGAGGGGTCCCATTTAAAATTCCGAAGTTAACATTTAAATGACCTTGAAGAGCACGGTCAAGGTCACTACTAGTTGCCTGCCACCCTATAATTTTTGTATAAAACGTTTTTCGAAAAAATGTGATCCTACCGAGATATTACATTCAGGGACGCGCGGCAGGTGTACTCGACCGGCTGGGGAACGTCGCGCTGCCTATAACTAACTATAACTCGAGAACTAATACGAATATCGGTCTAAAACTTTTTTGGCGTATTTTGCAGAGCATTTAGAACATTTTAACGTAAAAAAAAAAAACGATTTTTTTTAGCAACTACATCGATTGCCCCCCTTAAAGTGTCATATATTTCTGCTATCATCCAAAGTGATTACTCCATGGTTTCGTTCCCGAATACCATGATAAACATTTTTAATTATTATTCGTTCTTTTACGTCAATTATTTTTTTTTGTAGACACACCACCAGTTGAAGGTTCGTTAATAGTCATCTTCTTCTTCAAGTGCCTTCTCCATTGCGGAGGTTGGCAATCATAATAGCTATTTTAATTTTTGAGGCAGCTGCTCTAAATAGTTGTTTTGAACTGCATCCAAACCATTCTCTTAGGTTTTTTAGCCATGAAATTCGTCGTCGTGCCACGCCTCTTCTGCCACTTATTTTGCCCTGGATTATTAGCCGTAAGATGCTGTACCTTTCTCCTCGCATATATGTACCTTTCTCCTCGCATATGTACCTTTCTCCTCGCATAATAAATAATAGTCATAGTTTATCACAAATATATACACCAAATATACACTATAATATACTATAATAAACTTTTTTTACATAACACAATATCTATATGCAATGAAAAAATAGTAATTAGAATATAAGCTCACAGAATCTATCCATTAATCAATAATAAATCAATACAATATTCAAACAATGAGAAAACCCAGTCGGTACGCTTATTTTCAAGTCTATTCAAGATGAACATTTTGTGTATGTGTATGGTCACATTCATTATCTTCGCTATAAGAAACCAAGTACATGTTGGTTCAGGTTAGTCACCTTGCTATTTTAAACGCGATCAGCTGATTGCTATTTAAGTCTCGCGAAATATGACAACAGTGTGTTTTAGTTCCTGTCCTGTTAATAAAGCGGCAAAGTTTTAAAACATTTATAATTGCACGAGATGGTTATTCCGTCGCTTCATCGCTTTGGTAACTGATATTAAATGAATTACTGACAGAAATTATGGACTTTGGGTTTATTCTGTTGATGAGATAGACGTTCGGGATCTTATTTTTTGTATTCTCATAGGGGTCCTAAATATTGTGATCACCATATTTGTTTATGCTTTTCTGCCTTGTATACCACAGCACTCTTCATGGAGTTTAACTCCATATTCTGCATCCAGAATTACACCTAAGTAATTAACCTCTTGGCCCTTCTTCTTCTTCTTCTTCTTCTTCTTTCTCAGCCCATTGATATCCACTTCTGGACATAAGCCTCTCCGATAGTCCTCCACTGGGATCTGCCTCTCGCCTTCTGGAGCCAGTCTTTTCCAGCAAACTGTTTTATATCATCTACCCATCTGCGTTGTGGCCTGCCACGATATCGGTTCGTTTCTCGCGGCCGCCATTGCAGTAATTTACTCATCCACCTATCGGGCTGTTGTCTAGTTATGTGCCGCCCATTGCCACTTTAGTCGTGATATACATTCAATGACATCAACTACTTTGGTTCTTGATCTTATTACTTGATTTCGTATTTTATCCCGTAACGAGATTCCTAACATGTGTCTCTCCATAGAGCGTTGAGTGACTCGGAGCCTTTTTGCGTTTTGTTTGGTTAGTGTTATCGTTTCCATGCTGTAAGTAGCAACAGGCAAGACACATGTGTTGTACACTCTCCGTTTAAGGTTGATTGGTATGTTTCTATCTCTTAATACGTACTGCAACTTTCCAAAGGCAACCCATGCCAGCCCTATTCTCCTTGTTATTTCCACCGTTTGATTTTCTTTGCCCAGTTTCATGACGTGGCCTAAATAGATGTACTCTTGGACATTCTCTATGATTTCATTTTGAATCTCTATTTGTACATTTGCGTCAGGGCTCATTAACTTAGTTTTCCCCAAGTTCATCTTAAGTCCCACTTTTCTCGCCTCTTCATTGAAATCTTGAAGCATTTGTTTTAGCTCTTCTGGGTTGCTAGACATGACAACAACATCGTCGGCGAAACGAAGATAACTAAGATAAGAACCGTCGACTCTCAAACCTTTCTCAACCCAATTTAGTTTTTTAAAGACATCCTCCAAAGCTAGCATAAATAGTTTCGGAGAGATGACGTCTCCCTGACGCACACCTCTCATAACGTTTATTTTTTCGGTTTTTGTGTCTTCGTCTGGCTCATCTACAGTTGTGTATTAAAGAGCAAGGATATGAATGTGTTTTTCCACAATTTACCCTAAGGTGCTCCTTAGTACACCACTCCGTCACTATAGTCGGAACTCCCCATATAAATTCTGATAATCTTTTGCCATGCTTCCCCACAATGACTCGATCGTCAATATAAGGTATAATATTCTTAGTCGTTGAGGTTTACCAAAAGTTCATCGACCACCAAATCCTACAGGAGGGGAGATGGAATCCCTCTCTGTGGGAAGTCTTTGACTACCATCACTTGCACGATTTCCTCAAACAGATTTGATCGTGCTCGTCTACCTTGGAGCATGTTTTGTATCCATCTGTTTAAAGTGTGTTCAATGCATGTCTTCTGGCGCAAGTTGTCATGGAAATGAAGGAAGTATGGTCGAATGCTTCTTCAATATCGAGGAAGACTGTTATCGCTATTTTCTTGTTATTTAAGGCTGACTCTATTCTCCTTACTAGGTGATGTAGAGCTGACTCACATGATTTTCTTGATTGGTAAACATATTTATTGGAGCGTAGTGGCGTCTCTTTTAAAGAGGTTTCCCGTATATGTCGTGCCTTTCCACTAGTTTCTCTGTCAGTTTCGGTAAAAAAGATTACAAATTAATGAGTCTAAAAAGACTTCACCTGAGATTAGTCTATATTATACTTTTTGCCCTGCCTTAAAGGCACTGGGATGGCCTCATCGAGTTCCGGTGCCATGTAGCTCTTAAAAAATTCTATAGCCCCTGTTGTGGGTTATTACCTCTTTTACAATTTGTCAATCTCTTTATGTTTAGGCGTAGCATCGATATTTTCTTACACTATAACCGATTATGGATGACCTTCGCTTGACTTGGCCACGATTCAAATCACTAAATTAGCGATATACAGGGTTTTTGAAGGTGCTTATTTTTTTAATATTTTAGGAACCTCAAGGTGCCGATTTAGAACAAGACGTACTTTCCAAAGGAACGTATTCAACGTTCAAGGATGGATGTTATTTTAGCAGTATTCCAAATGAGCAAGTTTTAAAAGTAGCTGAGTTGACATTCGAAGAATTACTCCACTTTCCAGAAGCTACTGATACTCCTTTTGAATCTTGTTTGAGAGCTAATAGGATGAATAGGTTAGAGCAAAATAAAAACCTTAACATATCATAAAAATAAAAACAAAACATATACTTACAATTTTTAAACATAGCATGTGTGTATGTCTCAATGACTCATATTTCTAGATATATCTCAACGTATATGCTCTAGATTTATTTAGGAACTTCCGTAGGTATATAAATAAAGATAGAATAAGCGTAGTTAGTTAATTGGAAGATAGTCGTATAGTTACTCGTATAGTGGTATCGTTAAGAGTTGTATAGTGTATTGTAATAGTGGAAATAATTACTTAGTTGTGATGTTAATGTAAATGTGTTGTTAAGTTAATATAAGTATTGGAAGTATTAGTGAAAGGTGTTGTGCGAACCCAGTGATCGATTTTGAAGACACGAAATCGTAACAATTGGTTCAAAAGTGAGGATTATCACCGGGTGTCCACAAAATTCTATTAGAATTTAGAGGAGATAGAGAAAAACGGATTTCCTTATCAGGTAAGAAAATAAGATTAATTTTCTATAAAGTCCAAGAACTTCCTTTTTGAAAACTAAAAGAGATAGCGTTAAAGGACCTCACTATCGAATTTTTCGGCATAGTTCTAGAAAATTCTATTTGAAAAGTAAAAGAGATAGTGAAAAACGGACTTCACCATGTGATTTATCATTAAGAAAGAAGTCTAGAACTGAATTTTCCACTTAGCTCTAGAAAATTCTATTTGGAAACTAAAATATATAGCTAACAATTAACATCATCATTGGATTTGTCATCCAGAAAGAACTTTAGAAACGAGTTTTTAAGAATATTCTAGAAGTTTTTATGGTAAATACTAGACAGCAAACAGCCGAAATGGAGCCAACGTTGGCCGATTTTATGGAACTTATAGAACAACGTCGCCTTAAAGACAAACAAGAGGAAGAAGAACGGCGCCAAAAAAAGAAGCAAGAAGAAGAAGATCGCCGCCAAAAAGAGAAACAAGAAAGAGAAGACCACCGTCGAAAAGTAGAAACGCGTCGCCAACAAGAAAAACAGGATGAGAAAGCGCGTCACCAACAAGAAAAACAGGATGAAGAAGCGCGGCGCCAGAAAGAAAAGCAGGAAGAAGAGGGTCGTTGCCTAAAAGAAAAACAGGAAGGAGAAGCACGTCGCCAAAAAGTTGAAGATAAACTTTGCAAATGGATACATGAGCCCTTTATACAAGGACAACAACAAGTCCATCAAATTGTAAAAGGACAAGAGTTTAAGAAAGAGATAAGCGAAGTGCGAAAAGACATAGAAGTACGCCGAGAAATAAATAGTATAGAATCGACTGTGCGACAAGATATAGGAAATGTACTTCAAGAAATGCGGCAAGAAGTAAAGGAAATCGTGGATGGGATGGAATCAAAAGTGGGTATTATAGATTTGAAAACGAAGGATCTTCAGAGAGAAGTCAATAAAATAAAAAACCATGGTCCGTCTGATAAAGTAATAACAACCAGACAGAACATTAAACCTCCAACTTACGATGGTCAAACATCCTGGATAATGTACAAGCGCCAATTTAAAGCTGCCACTACAGCAAATAACTGGAATTAAGGAAGAGATGGCAACTGCATTTGTAATCGCACTCCGTGGACAGCACTGGAGTTGTTGCAACCCATTCCTATGACCCAATAGAAAGATTATGGAGTCCTTAGTGTTGGGTGGGAAAGAAGATTTGGAGATCAACATCGGCGCTAGTTATATCAGTCGCAACTAAAGTCAAGAAATCAAAGAAACGGAGAAAGTTTCCAAGAATATGAAACTGATATCCGACGCCTTGTGCATCTGGCTTACCCAGGAGCTCCTGAAGAATTCCGAGAAGAACTTACGATCCAGTATTTTATTGATGGGATCAGGGATCAAGAAATACAGCGTATATTCCGTATAAGCAAATTTTATTATTGTAGTGAAGCGTTGAATAGGGCTTTAGAAATTGAAGCTGTTTATAACGCATCAAGACCAAAAATAAGAGCTATTACCATAGAGAAAAACAAGGATTCACCGATCTAAGCAATAGAGACGATGGTTTCTGAAATTCTTAAGATATTAGACACGAAAGGTGACACTTCACGTTATGGAAGAAACCAGGAAGAACTAAACACGAGAGGTGATGCTTCACGTTATAGCAGAAACCATTTAGAATGCTACAGATGTGGACGAACTGGACACACGAGAAGGGATTGTCGGATGGAATTAAGAAAGCATATAAAGTGCTACAGATGTGGACGGATTGGACACATGAGATGGGACTATCAAATGCAATTAAGGTCTAGCTGACCATCCAGAGACCGCATAGAAGAGAACCAGGAAAAACTGCAACAGTCCAATTCTAAAATCAAATGTAGACTGAGTGCTTCACGTTATAACCTAAACCAAATCGAATGCTACAGATCTAGACGAACTGAACACATGAAAAGGGACTGTCGCGTGCAATTAATAGACCAGATAAAGTGCTACATATGGGGACGAAATGGACACGAGAAGGGGTTGTCGGGTAGAATTAAGAAGGAACATAAAATGCTACACATCGGGACAAACTGGACATATGAGATGGGATTGTCATATGTATTTAGGGTCAAGTTCACCATCCAGAGACCGCACAGAAGAGAACAATGAAGAATTGTAATAGTAAAATTTTAACATCAAATATATATATATATATATATATATATATATATATATATATATATATATATATATATATATATATATTTTTCTAATATTTTCTTGGGTATAGGTTTTTCATTAGAGAAACAAAGGACAACAATTTTCTTTCTGACGTTTCGCTCTACATAGCGAGCTTCTTCAAAAGAGCTTGGTATATTTATTTTACATCTACAAAAATTACAGAATTTTTTATATAATAAACATATATCACAGCAATTATATTTTTATATTTTTAATTTAATTAAAATTAATAAAAACAAAACAGATTTTAAAATAGTCTTATAGTTTAAAATTTAAAACAATACAAACAGGTTAAAATAGTGAAAATTATAAAATAGTACATACCTTGAAAGTAGTTTTGTGTGTATGTTTAAAAATAAATTCAATTATGATCTTTGGTATGCAATTTGTATAGATAGATTTATTTTTATAAAAAGCAAAAAATAGGAAAAAAGATTATTATTTATTTTTTAATGACGTTCTTTCACCTGTATGAGTGTATATGAAATCGTTCCAAGCATCATTACATTATTTCTCATATTTATTATAGAGTCGCTTCAAGTATGTTTTATTCAAAAATCAAATTATAGTATATCTGACTTAAATTTTTGACATCTTGCTTGTCATTTACAACATTTTTATCTTTTTTTATGTGTATCATTTCTTTGATGACTAATTTATGATAATTTCTGTCAGTATCTAAAATATGGGTGTTTTTAAACTCAAATTCATGCTTAGATGTTTGTTCATGCTTATGTAAAGATGTCGATGCGTTTTTAGTATACTTGTGTCCATTCACCCTATTTTCAATATATTGTGTCGTCATGCCAATGTATTTCTTAGGACAATTTAGGCATGGAATTGCATATATTACGTTAGATCTTTTTTTGGTGGGAACTTTGCTTTTTAACTTCGTATAAAATGACCCAAGTAAATTGTTCGCCTTATGGCATACCGTTATGTTATGTTTATCCAAAATATATTTTATTTTTTCAGACAGTTGGTATATATACGGTAATGCAATGAAAGTGTTTTGTGTTTTGGTATTGTTAATTTTATTTTTTTTGTTTGAGTTATAATGTAAATAGGTTCTTTGTTTAATTATTTTTTTTATGAGTAGTTTAGGAAAATGGTTCATTATTAGGGTCTCTTCTACTTTTTTTAGCACTTCTGGGCGAAATTCGGGTGAAGATAATTTTATAGCTCGATCAACTAAGCCGATTATGACACTATTTTTTTGTTTATTTGGATGTTCAGAGTTAAAATTCAAATACCGGCCCGACCAAGTATCCTTCGTGTACCATTTTGTATGAAGACTATTATCCGTCTTATTCCTGTGTATAGTAAAATCTAAAAAGTTTATTTTTTGTTCTATTTCAATTTCAGCTGTAAATTTCAGTTTTGGGTGGAAGTTATTAAAATATTGTAACAAGCTATCTATTTTGTTTTCGGGTACAGCAGCCAAACAGTCATCTACATAGCGTTTAAAAAAGATTATATTAAAATCAAGTTTTTTCAATACTTCTTCTTCTACATATTCCATAACTATTTGTGCTATTGTTGATGAGATTGGTGAACCCATAGCACAACCGTCTAATTGTTGGTACAAACTATCTTTGAATTGGAAATAATTATTATTTATTGTAAGTTTTACAGATTCTATAAATTCATTGAGTGTCAATGTTGTGTGTTCTTTTAAATCGTCCCATTTTTCTTCCAAAACTTTGGGAATGATGTCATTGGGTATATTTGTATACAAAGAAACTACATCTAGTGAAACTAATTTATAATTTGTTGGTATTTGTATTGTATCAATGAATTGTTTAAATGTGAAAGAGTCTTTTATATAGTGATTATTTTTTCCTGTGATGTTTGTTAGGCAATTTGATAAGTATTTGGACAGGTTATAAAAAGGGGACTGTATGCTTGAGACAATTGGTCTGAGAGGTGTATTTGGTTTGTGTAATTTAGGTAACCCATAAATTTTTGGTGCTATAGCATTATGTATTGTTAATTTTTTACTTTCTTCCTCAGTTATATGTTGATTTTTTAATAGTTTTTTAATTAGTGCGTTATTTTTAGTTTGGAACGATTTTGTAGGGTCACTTTTAAGTTTCTTGTAAGTGTTAGTATCATCAAGTAGTTCGTTTATTTTTCTATCATAATCAGATGTATTCATAATAACGGTTTTGTTACTTTTATCAGGTTTGAGAATAGTAATTTGAGGGTTATGTTTGATAAATTGTTTTGTTTTATTAATTTGTTTTTGTATTTTAATTTGGAAATTATTAGTTTTGGCTTTATTATGCCTGGTCTTTATTTTGTGGTTTGTAATTACGTTTACTATTTTAGATCTAATGCTATCTCTTATTTCTTCTGGTTTGTTATATATGGCAGACTCTATACTAGAAATATATTCATTTAGAGGTAGCTCTTTTTCATTACTGATTGGTAATGAAAAATTTCCGCCCAGGGCGAGTACTTCTGACACATCTGGTGGTATATCTGTGTCAGAGATGTTATTAAGCCATGTTTGTGTGTTTATTGGTATTTTGTCTTTTTCTTTGTGATTGACTAAGTTTAAAAATTTCCTTTGATTTTTTTGCTTTATACATTGAAACATTTTTTCATATTTTCTGCTTTCAAACTGAATAAAATTATTAAGGATAGTTTCAGGTAACATAGTTTTTGTAACTTCTATTGATTCTTTTAATTTAATCTCCAAAATATTCAAATTTTTTACATTATCAGTGATTGTTAAATTTAAAATTTTAGATTTGGTGTTATTTATTATATCATTTAGTTTACTTTCAAGGTACATACCTGAGAAAAAGCATATATGAGAGGTCTTAAAATTTAAAAACTTTGGAAAAATGCCAGCATGCTTGCATCGAAGTAAAAATATTCTTCTATTTTTCTGCCTTGATATCTTCTTATATAATGTAGATATTTCTCGAAGCTTATTAACACAGTCGATACCATACGAGTTTTTCACATTTTCAAGGAAAGTCATGATAATCCTTCTGTTGTTCTGTTGCAGTCCGGAAACCCTTGCAATTAATAATTTATTTTTGTATCTTAAACCTTTTGTTAAATATTTTTTTCTAATATTTTCTTGGGTATAGGTTTTTCATTAGAGAAACAAAGGACAACAATTTTCTTTCTGACGTTTCGCTCTACATAGCGAGCTTCTTCAAAAGAGCTTGGTATATTTATTTTACATCTACAAAAATTACAGAATTTTTTATATAATAAACATATATCACAGCAATTATATTTTTATATTTTTAATTTAATTAAAATTAATAAAAACAAAACAGATTTTAAAATAGTCTTATAGTTTAAAATTTAAAACAATACAAACAGGTTAAAATAGTGAAAATTATAAAATAGTACATACCTTGAAAGTAGTTTTGTGTGTATGTTTAAAAATAAATTCAATTATGATCTTTGGTATGCAATTTGTATAGATAGATTTATTTTTATAAAAAGCAAAAAATAGGAAAAAAGATTATTATTTATTTTTTAATGACGTTCTTTCACCTGTATGAGTGTATATGAAATCGTTCCAAGCATCATTACATTATTTCTCATATTTATTATAGAGTCGCTTCAAGTATGTTTTATTCAAAAATCAAATTATAGTATATCTGACTTAAATTTTTGACATCTTGCTTGTCATTTACAACATTTTTATCTTTTTTTATGTGTATCATTTCTTTGATGACTAATTTATGATAATTTCTGTCAGTATCTAAAATATGGGTGTTTTTAAAATCAAATTCATGCTTAGATGTTTGTTCATGCTTATGTAAAGATGTCGATGCGTTTTTAGTATACTTGTGTCCATTCACCCTATTTTCAATATATTGTGTCGTCATGCCAATGTATTTCTTAGGACAATTTAGGCATGGAATTGCATATATTACGTTAGATCTTTTTTTGGTGGGAACTTTGCTTTTTAACTTCGTATAAAATGACCCAAGTAAATTGTTCGCCTTATGGCATACCGTTATGTTATGTTTATCCAAAATATATTTTATTTTTTCAGACAGTTGGTATATATACGGTAATGCAATGAAAGTGTTTTGTGTTTTGGTATTGTTAATTTTATTTTTTTTGTTTGAGTTATAATGTAAATAGGTTCTTTGTTTAATTATTTTTTTTATGAGTAGTTTAGGAAAATGGTTCATTATTAGGGTCTCTTCTACTTTTTTTAGCACTTCTGGGCGAAATTCGGGTGAAGATAATTTTATAGCTCGATCAACTAAGCCGATTATGACACTATTTTTTTGTTTATTTGGATGTTCAGAGTTAAAATTCAAATACCGGCCCGACCAAGTATCCTTCGTGTACCATTTTGTATGAAGACTATTATCCGTCTTATTCCTGTGTATAGTAAAATCTAAAAAGTTTATTTTTTGTTCTATTTCAATTTCAGCTGTAAATTTCAGTTTTGGGTGGAAGTTATTAAAATATTGTAACAAGCTATCTATTTTGTTTTCGGGTACAGCAGCCAAACAGTCATCTACATAGCGTTTAAAAAAGATTATATTAAAATCAAGTTTTTTCAATACTTCTTCTTCTACATATTCCATAACTATTTGTGCTATTGTTGATGAGATTGGTGAACCCATAGCACAACCGTCTAATTGTTGGTACAAACTATCTTTGAATTGGAAATAATTATTATTTATTGTAAGTTTTACAGATTCTATAAATTCATTGAGTGTCAATGTTGTGTGTTCTTTTAAATCGTCCCATTTTTCTTCACACTTGACACTCAATGAATTTATAGAATCTGTAAAACTTACAATAAATAATAATTATTTCCAATTCAAAGATAGTTTGTACCAACAATTAGACGGTTGTGCTATGGGTTCACCAATCTCATCAACAATAGCACAAATAGTTATGGAATATGTAGAAGAAGAAGTATTGAAAAAACTTGATTTTAATATAATCTTTTTTAAACGCTATGTAGATGACTGTTTGGCTGCTGTACCCGAAAACAAAATAGATAGCTTGTTACAATATTTTAATAACTTCCACCCAAAACTGAAATTTACAGCTGAAATTGAAATAGAACAAAAAATAAACTTTTTAGATTTTACTATACACAGGAATAAGACGGATAATAGTCTTCATACAAAATGGTACACGAAGGATACTTGGTCGGGCCGGTATTTGAATTTTAACTCTGAACATCCAAATAAACAAAAAAATAGTGTCATAATCGGCTTAGTTGATCGAGCTATAAAATTATCTTCACCCGAATTTCGCCCAGAAGTGCTAAAAAAAGTAGAAGAGACCCTAATAATGAACCATTTTCCTAAACTACTCATAAAAAAAATAATTAAACAAAGAACCTATTTACATTATAACTCAAACAAAAAAAATAAAATTAACAATACCAAAACACAAAACACTTTCATTGCATTACCGTATATATACCAACTGTCTGAAAAAATAAAATATATTTTGGATAAACATAACATAACGGTATGCCATAAGGCGAACAATTTACTTGGGTCATTTTATACGAAGTTAAAAAGCAAAGTTCCCACCAAAAAAAGATCTAACGTAATATATGCAATTCCATGCCTAAATTGTCCTAAGAAATACATTGGCATGACGACACAATATATTGAAAATAGGGTGAATGGACACAAGTATACTAAAAACGCATCGACATCTTTACATAAGCATGAACAAACATCTAAGCATGAATTTGATTTTAAAAACACCCATATTTTAGATACTGACAGAAATTATCATAAATTAGTCATCAAAGAAATGATACACATAAAAAAAGATAAAAATGTTGTAAATGACAAGCAAGATGTCAAAAATTTAAGTCAGATATACTATAATTTGATTTTTGAATAAAACATACTTGAAGCGACTCTATAATAAATATGAGAAATAATGTAATGATGCTTGGAACGATTTCATATACACTCATACAGGTGAAAGAACGTCATTAAAAAATAAATAATAATCTTTTTTCCTATTTTTTGCTTTTTATAAAAATAAATCTATCTATACAAATTGCATACCAAAGATCATAATTGAATTTATTTTTAAACATACACACAAAACTACTTTCAAGGTATGTACTATTTTATAATTTTCACTATTTTAACCTGTTTGTATTGTTTTAAATTTTAAACTATAAGACTATTTTAAAATCTGTTTTGTTTTTATTAATTTTAATTAAATTAAAAATATAAAAATATAATTGCTGTGATATATGTTTATTATATAAAAAATTCTGTAATTTTTGTAGATGTAAAATAAATATACCAAGCTCTTTTGAAGAAGCTCGCTATGTAGAGCGAAACGTCAGAAAGAAAATTGTTGTCCTTTGTTTCTCTAATGAAAAACCTATACCCAAGAAAATATTAGAAAAAAATATTTAACAAAAGGTTTAAGATACAAAAATAAATTATATATATATATATATATATATAGGGAAGCCTGCATTACAACGCAGATACAATTCCAAGAAGACCAAATCAGGAAGAATACAAGCATTGCAGCAAAATAGAAGAAAGAGAAGAGTTTCCCATTCGGAGAGTCACTTGTGACGTTTATTTAAAGTGGAGTACAGCGCAGATGAGAAACGATCAACTTCAACTTAATGGAAAAGTCAGTGCTACTTCTATTATCATAACTGTTGATACTGATGCTGCAGTATCGCTGATAAAATCAAACCTTGTTGATAAAGCTAGAATTCTACCACTGTCTAGAAAAGTAATGTTGAGAACTCTAACTGGAGAAGCAGCTGATGTGGTTGGAGAAATGCGCGTTGAGTTACAACTTGGAAGTCTAAAATTAAACCATTTTGTATTAGTTGCCGACATATGGAAGATGAGTTTATACTGGGAACGGACCTGATTCGACAACATGGATTCTCCTTGGATAACAATCTTAACATCCTAAAGCTTGGCACCGAAGAATTTATTCTGTCTTAGAACCGTGATAACGAACGAATCAGAGGCACTGCGGAAGAAATAACCAGAATAAGAGGAAGCATGGAGAAAATCAATTACAGAACACAAGATGACAGTTCTGGAAGCAAAGTCGGATTAGTTCAGCATTCCATCAAACTCTGTAAATACTTGGTACCGAAGGCATTAGTCAGTACATATGACATCAAGGCAAACTCGGCAGGGTTCCAGCAGGGTGATAGAGTTTGGTTATGGAATCCACAGAGAAAGAAGGGCAAATCGCCTAGATTAAAGCCATACCATGGAGATATCGAAGCTGATCGGGACGATCAGAATTAGAAGGGGGCAGTGTTATGAACAACTAAAACTTGATATGCCCTCGTATATACAAATATTCCAACGTGATGAGTCATCTTTATTATAATGTGTCGAAAGGAATAGTGTCTCAATGACTCATCTTTCTAGATAAATCTCAACGTTTATGCTCTAGATTTATTTAGGAACTTCCATAGGTATATAAATAAAGATAGATTAAGCGTGGTAAGTTAATTGGAAGATAGTCGTATAGTTAGTCGTATAGTGGTATCGTTAAGAGGTATATTTTTGTATTGTAACAGTGAAAATAATTGCTTAGTTGTGATATTAATGTAAATGTGTTGTTAATATAAGTATTGGAAGTATTAGTGAAAGGTGTTGTGCGAACCCATTGATCGATTTTGAAGAGACGAAATCGAAACAATATGATTTAAATGTTGGCTTATTAGTTACTTTCTAATAATTGTATATACACGGTCGGTCGTCAAGGTCAGTTTCAGTGTTTTATCACTTTTTTTTGTATGAGAATGATTTTTTAATTCAAGAAATATTAAAAAAGTAAGTTGTGCTCACCTTAGATGCGTTTTTTAAAATAATTTCTGTTTGTGCTAGTAAGGTGTGTGATATTTTAAGAATATTTTGGCTAGGATTTACAGGAAAGTGCTAGGTGGTAGAGTCTATCAAAACTATTGAGTAGAATTGTTAGAAAATACCATCCGTGAAGTGAAAACCCGCAAGAGGAACATAAGGCAAGCTGCCGAGTTTTATGGTGTATCTAAATCCACTATTCGCGACAAAATTAAGAAAACTCATGTCAAGAAATTCGGAGATCAGACATCACTATCATCAGAGGAAGAAAAAGAAAGGCTGGCTGTGGCCATTAACGTAACAGCAAAATAAGGATTTCTCCTTTCTCCATATGATGTTCCAATGATAGTCGAACGTTGTCTCGACAGAAAAGGAGTGAATTTTAAAAAAATTCCAAGATAACCTTCCGGGTTATGATTGGGTAAAGTCGTTTTTATCTCGACACTAAAACCTTACAACAAAATTTTGTCAAATATAAAGAGATATAGCTTGAATAGCGGCAGCTGGCTATTTCAATACTGAACACAGGCAATGGTTCAGAGAACCAAAAAGGCTGTGAATCAGGGAATAAACGGCGCAGTGGTACCCACGGAAACGGCGTTTACACAGCGATGAGGAAGGCAACGGAAAACCACCTCATTATTACTTTCCTAGTAAAATTGTCATGGTAATCAAATATAACATAGATAATGTTACTGATCACGGACCTCGGAATCCGAGATCCGGCAGGGGAGGACAGACGCACTTAAACTGTAGGGCCTCCCAGGTCGTCAGCATGCGAAATCCCTACAAAGGTAAACAGTATACAATGCCGACATGTCAAAGGATCGCTACATGGAATATACAGAGTATGTATGATGGCGGAAAAGTGCATAACATAGTGAAGGAAATGAAAAGGCTCAATATAGATATCATGGGAGTTAGTGAAACCCGTTGGCTCGGCTCTGGGCACTGCACAATTCAGGATTGCATGGTTTACTATTCCGGCAATAACACGTCACAGCATAGAAACGGAGTGGGAATAATAGTCGCACCGCACATTAAGAAAGCAGTAAAAGCCTTCACTCCGCTCTCTGACAGGATGATGCTTCTGCAGCTGCATGCAACCCCGGTAGATCTAAATATAATCCAGATATATGCACCCACTGCAGACAAGGATGAAGCAGCCATCGAGGAATTCTATGATCAAATAGACCAACTAATCAAGATGATCAATAAGCACGAGATTAATATTGTAATGGGTGATTTCAACGCAAAAGTGGGCAGGGGCAAAGTGGACAATGTGGTGGGAAGTTTTGGACTGGGAGAGAGAAACGACCGCGGAGATCGCCTCATTCGCTTTTGTCAAGAACATAATATGATTCTAACTAATACCTTGTTCAAGTTACCCGCTCGCAGAATATATACATGGAAGTCGCCAGCAGACACACCAGAAAACATCGTAAGAAATCAGATAGACTACATAGGTGTACCAGTAAGATACAAGAACGCTATTAAATCATCAAAAACCTACCCGGGGGCCGATGTCCCGTCGGACCACAACCCAGTTGTCTGCAAAATCGAAGTCAGATTAAAGCGTGTTAAGAAGAAAATCAATAACAAGAAAATAAACATAGGAAAGCTCTCTGATGTCAAAATTAAACAACAGGTACAAGATTCTCTAAACAAAGAAATAGACAAAATTAACGAACATACATCAGAACCACTATCAAGATGGGACAAGATTGAACAGGCTATCCACACAACATGCACGCAACTATTAATACACGATAGAGAGAAGAAGAAGGATTGGATGACGGAAGATATCCTTGATATGATGGAAGAACGAAGAAAATATAAAAATAAGAACAAATTAAAATATCACGAAATACACAAAAAAATAAAAACACAAATTAGAAAGGCGAAAGAAGGATGGTTGTCTGTAAAATGTATAGAGATCGAGCAATGCGAGAAGAAATATGATTATCAAAACATGCATAGGAAGATCAAAGAAATGACAAAGAAGACAAATTATAATGGTACAGCTACGTCCATAGCTGATGCTGACGGTAACCTTACATCAGAGCCGTCGAAGATACTCGAAACATGGAAATTATATGTGGAAGAACTTTTTGCATCAGACCGCCATTATGAATATACCATTAAAAACATCGAAACCGGACCTCCCATTCTTAAGTCAGAGGTACAGAAAGCCATATGGTCTCTCAAAAATAATAAAACTCCAGGCCCAGATAACATTCATGGCGAAATTCTAAAGATGCTGTGCGAAATGGATAATCAATTCTTGGATACTCTGACTTCACTTTTAAACAACATATATGACAGCGGCGAAATTCCGGAAAACTGGCTCCAATCAACCTTCATTGCCATACCTAAAAAGCCGTACACCAAACTTTGTGATCAACACAGGCTGATAAGTCTAATTAACCATATTACCAAAGTCCTGACCAAAGTCATATACAACAGAATATACAATAAATGCGAAGAAAACATAAGCGAGTCACAATTTGGGTTCCGAAATGCTCTCGGCACAAGAGAGGCTATATTTTGCCTGCAAGTACTATTACAGCGGTGCAGAGATATGAATAAAGATGTCTACATGTGCTTTATCGACTACTCTAAAGCATTTGACAATGTGAGACATGACCAACTATTACAAACGCTCCAAAACATAGGTGTTGACTACAAGGACATCCGAATTGTGGCAAATCTCTATTGGGGACAAACGGCTAAGGTGAAAATAGGCAATATGCTCACTGAAAACGTCCAAATTAAGAAAGGCGTACGACAAGGATGTATCCTGTCTCCTCTACTTTTCAATATCTATTCAGAACAAATTTTTAGAAAAGCACTGGAAGAAACTGACGTAGGCATCAAAGTAAATGGAGAGATAATAAATAACATAAGATACGCTGATGATACAGTTATACTTGCCAACAGCATAGATGAGTTACAATGTCTCATGGAAAAGGTCCAGAAAGCTAGCAAGGAAAAAGGACTCGATCTAAATATAAATAAAACAAAATGGATGCTAATTAGCAAAAATCAACAACCAGCCAGACAATTGATAATAGATAATAAAATAATAGCGCATGTCGACTCATATATATACCTCGGCACAGTTGTTAACACAAGATGGGACCAAACCACCGAAATACGATCTAGAATTGAAAAAGCCAGAGCGACCTTTAACAGAATGAGAAGTTTGTTCATGAATGGTGACATATCTCTTCCATTAAAAGTAAGACTTGCTAAATGCTACGTATTTCCTGTCTTGCTGTATGGCGCGGAAGCATGGACAGTGACGGAAACTCTATTGAAGAGGCTGGAAGCGTTTGAAATGTGGGTGTATCGACGTATCCTGAAAATATCCTGGACTGAACACATCACCAACGTGGAGATAGTTCGCCGTATACGGAAAGAAAAGGAAATTATACCGACGATCAAGAGGAGGAAGCTAGAATATCTTGGTCATGTAATGAGGCATAACAAATACCGTCTCCTTCAGCTAATACTCCAAGGAAAGATAGATAGCAAACGCGGACCCGGAAGAAGAAGACACTCATGGCTCCGAAACTTACGTCAATGGTTTGGACTAACATCCGCCGAACTGTTCAGGAGCGTCGCAAACAAAATCAAGATTGCCATGATAGCCAACGTTCGCAACGGACAGGGCACATGAAGAAGAAGAAGAAAAGAGATATAGAGCACAAGTAACTAAAGGCACTTTAAAAAAAATATTTCACAGAACTTTTAACATTCCTGCAGAATGTTAACCCATCGCGGATAGTTAATTATGATGAAACTAACTTCTGTGATGATCGGGGCAACGTCAAGGCGCCCTGTTAAATAGGATCTAAGTATTACGATAGAACAATGGATTCGACTAAATCCAGCGTAAGCGTAATGATGTCAGCTTCAGCAAGTGGCGAACTTCTTCCACCCCTCATTGTGTACAAGGCGGAGCACGGATATAAAAAAATGGGAAGAGGATGGGCCGAATGGATGTGGTTACAGCGTGATGAATTCAGGATGGCTTGAGTTAAGTACTTTCCTGGAATGGTTTAATTGGTGAAAACTTGCCCAGTAATGCAACAGTGGAAGTTATTGAAGAATGTGCACGTCAGATTATAAAATTTATTTTGCTACCACCAGTATCCACACATTTGGCCAGCCGCTAGATGTCGCTTATTTTGCCTCCCTTAAAAAAGCATGGAGAAGAATTCTGACTGAGTGGAAATCGAAACGAAGAGGTCCATTTCAAAAGAAAGACTTTCTTAAACTTCTCAAGCAAACCTTAGAAACAGTTAAACCAAATTCAAAGAAAAATCTTTTGTCAGGATTTCATGCCTTAGGTATTTGGCCGTACAGTCCACAGAAAGTTTTAAAACGTCTGCCTCAAAGACTTTGACTGAAAAAGCTCCCCCAGGGGGTAAAATAGATAAATCGCTACTGAACTTTCTCAAAGAAAACAGAAATCCTGAATTGCAAACAAAGTCAAACAGGCACAGACTACTCATTGTTCCACCAGAAAGGTCAATCATCCCTGTATATACGGAATTGAATCGGAAAACAAACCACCACTTCTGGTCTAAAAAAAATCTAAATATTCCATCCGATGATTCCTATTCAGACTCATTGTCACTAGCTCATTTTTCAGCCTTAAGGAAACACCTTGACTTTTCTGATAAAAATTATTTACTATCGAACTTGGATACGTCTGATTCTGAGAAAGAAACCACTAACGAAAAACCACGAGACTGATTTTCAAATGAAAATATTACAAAAATAGTAGAAATTTGTTTAAGGCGCTCAACACGTAAACATGCTCTGCGCTTAGTTGCTCTTTTGGAATTGTAAAATGGAGCAGGACGCATATCGAAAACCTGCAAAGGAAAATAAGAACACTCTTACAAAAGCACACAAATACCATCCTCAAAATGCTATTGAACGTACAATGCTTCCAAGACACCACGGAGGAAAATGATTGGTCGATATTGGTAGGCAGCTCGATCAACAAATAATAAACTTACGTTCTTATTTCTACAGCTTTAGCGGACTCTTCCACACTACATCGAGCGATAAGCGAGGCAGACGATTCAACGCCGCTACAGCCAAGGGAACGAGATATTGCATCTCACCACCGAACAGACCAAGAGACAAGCCTGGCTACAGAAACCACTTCATGGACGGCATCCAAATGAGGTCATCCAAGATAATCTCGATAACTCGGCGTCGACCTACTAGTTGATTTCAGGACAGATGTTTCCGTAAACGGAGGGCTTCTTGTTAGCTATCCAAGACCAATTAATTCCGACGAAAAACTATGGAAGTTCATCATCAGAGATCCCTCAATAGAAAATGACGAATGTAGATATGGCTGTCGAACATCAGAGACAATCCAGCACATAACTGGAGGATGCCAAGTGGTTGCCGCAACCGAGTATAAGGAAAGACACGACTCAGTCGCTAAGATACTCCACCAAGAGTGCAGATAAGTTAAAACTATTGCGGGTAGGAAAAGTGCCTTACAACAAATTCTTGAAAACAACGGGTTCAAGTTATATTGGGACCGAACAGTTTAAACAGTTGCTCATAATAGGCCAGACATTATAATAACATATAAAATTTCTAGGCGAACTACACTGATTGACATTGTTATACCTAATAACAACAACCTAAGACCAAAATACAATGAGAAGATCGCCAAATACACAGATTTGGAGGTACAAAACTGCAGACAGTGGGCATAGAACAGCGTCCACGCTATTCCCATAATACTATCAACAACTGAAGTGATACCAAAGAACTTCTGCAAAACATCAAGGGACTGGGTCTTAGTGAGCATTTGTATAAACCGATTCAGAAATCAGTTCTCCTTGTAACTGCGCGGACTGTTCGAAAGTTTGTAGGAAGTACAGACGGCCACGCCACCCAGGACCCGATAACATGGAAAGGGTTCCCACAGAGCTTCATACTTTTGATGTCTGGTATGAGTCAATAATCCCTGGAGGGAGTGCGAAGCCATTGGCTTGTAAATCTGAAAGTTAATGATTTTACACTAGTTAAACTTCCCATAGAAAATTCATCAAAAAGCAAATTCTATATTGTAAAAAATTTAAACGTGGAAGGTGAAGTTATCTTGTCGCGTTCTTCGCAAAAAAAAATGTGGAGATTATGTTTTCTTTCATTTTCCAAGCGTGTCCGATGAAAGCATTACTGGAATATATGAAATTGTTCAAAGGTTTTCTCCTTTACTTTTTCGCTATAAGTTTACCAATCTACCTGACCTAATTATAAAATAAACCATGGCGCTATCTGCGACATAAGAATTTGTTTTTCTATAATAGAATATTCCTTTTTCTTAAATAAGAAAAATATTTAGTTTCATTTTTACAGTAAACGATGTATTTTCTAATAAAATGTGGTGCCAAATAATTTGTCTTTCTTCGTAGATTTAAAAAAGAAAATTTGTGTCCTGAACTAACCTGCACGAGGTGTAAATTAGTTTTACGTAGTTTTATACCCTTGTCCGAAGTCCCCCTTCATGAGGTGACTTCGGACAGATTTTAACCAAAAAAATAAATAAATAAAAGACTAATGCAAATATGAAAAATTTAAAAGGGCCAATATGTCACCAGATATTAGGGATGTCTTAGTCGAAAATTTTGGCAATTTTATTATTTTGGTTTTTTCTCTATACTCCAAAAAAAAAGTCCAAAATTACCCCATTTGACGGTATAATAAAAATAAAAACAAAACATGTCACATACTTAGAATTCAGAATTGATTTTGAAGGCACATTTCATATGCTTGTCATTATAGATCCCTCATAACATTTAGTAGATGGTAAAATCATCCTATTCTTTTATTTTAGGTTGTTATTCTATCAACAACTAACGATTCATGAAATGAATGAACTGATAGATCATTTTAACGACTGGATTTATGAAGTTAGAAAAGACCGTCTACCCATCTTGATTGGTGGAAATTTTATTGATGTCTCTATTGTGTGTTTCAACGAAGAATTGCAGATTCTGAAAAATTGTGAAGAACGAGAGGACAAACTGTCTCTTATAGTTAATAGCAAATTGTCCCTTGTACATTCAATGGAGGTAAGTGCACAACACCAAGCGAGAAATTAACTTTGAAGTCCTATGCTTCTTTTATTAAGATTCTACAGTCTGACCAAGCAACAATTTCTGCATCGATAGAGATGAAAATCGACCAAAAAAATAGTAAAAGTGGGGTTATATCTCAAAATATCGAAAAAACTTATTAGACAAAATTTTGCCCATTTTTTGTAAATAGCGCTGCTGTTGCAAAATAAGACTCAACACAACCTACATAAAACTTCTTCGTTTTGACAATGCCTCATTCCAGACATATTTTATTTAAAGTAGCGCCATACTATATGTCTGTTTTTCTACAAAATCCAAATAGGACTATTAAAATTTGGTAATAAAAGTAATACACATTAATATAAAGAAAATATTTTTTAAAAAATCAAAATTTCAGTAAGAAATAAAGAAATCTACATTAAATAGTTGTTAGGTATGTAATTCTCTTTTCAGGCAGAGAAAAGGAAAAATATAAACAGTTTATTTCCTGCAAATACCGCTCTGGTCCTCTCTCCATACGCGTTTCGATCACCTTATGATCTCGTCAGTGAAGCTGTATCGGACCGAGAGCAACATTCGCAAAAAATAACTGATATATAAAATATAAATTTCAAGGTATGTCGGTAGGATATTGCAACCTGCCACCTACCGACCTCGATTTCAGACTGAAAAATATCGCCAGTCGAACGACACCTATGAATCACTGTAGTAGTGAGAATTTTTTTAAAAAATCAAAATTTCAGTAAGCTCCACTGACGAGATCATAAGGCGATCGAAACGCGTATGGAGAGAGGACCAGAACGGTATTTGCAGGAAGTAAACTGTTTGTATATATTTTTCCTTTTCTCTGTCTGAAAGGCGAATTACATATACAGGGTGTCCAAGATAAGGATCCTAAGCATGGGGATCTCGGAAACAGTTGGAGATACGAGGTCGGTTAAATTAGAGAAAAGTTGCGCAATTTAGTGCTAAATTAAACGCAGTTAAAAAAATTTAAAAATTTCAAACACTTCCGGAGATTTCCGGAAAAAAACGAAATTTGGCAAAATCGTTTTTAATTTTTGCAGGCTTTATTTAAAGAGATATCCGAAAATAAAAGGTAGATTCTCATTGCCACTTTTTATTTTTTATAATTTGGTCTAAACAAAATTTAAATCCGACGTTTCGTTTCTGAGATACCATCATGAACTTTCATTTTTTATATGGAACAAAAAAAAGTATTCCATGTATTTGATAGCATTTTTTATTACAAATTCAACGGTGTATCACCCTTGCATATCGAATACGTAGTTCAAGTACTTTCCATAAGAGCTCCGTGAGAGCGAGAGAGAAAGGTATATCAGTTTTATAAAAGTCAATGAACTACACACTTGATATGCAAGTGTGATACACCGTTGAATTTGTAATAAAAAATGCTATCAAATACATGGGATACTTTTTTTTGTTCCATATAAAAAATGAAAGTTCATGATGGTATCTCAGAAACGAAACGTCGGATTTAAATTTTGTTTAGACCAAATTATAAAAAATAAAAAGTGACAATGAGAATCTACCTTTTATTTTCGGATATCTCTTTAAATAAAGCCTGCAAAAATTAAAAACGATTTTGCCAAATTTCGTTTTTTTCCGGAAATCTCCGGAAGTGTTTGAAATTTTTAAATTTTTTTAACTGCGTTTAATTTAGCACTAAATTGCGCAACTTTTCTCTAATTTAATCGACCTCGTATCTCCAACTGTTTCCGAGATCCCCATGCTTAGGATCCTTATCTTGGACACCCTGTATAACAACTATAAAGAAAATAGTTTAATTGAAGACTCAATTTTCAAATAAAAAAATCATAATATAAAAATTAAACGCATTTAAAATTCCACCTTTTTAATTGATAAAAAAAACTATTTTTGGTATTTGAATATTAAATTAAAAACAATTCAAAAATAGTTTTTTTATGAAGTTACCTTATACAGGGTCAAAAATAAATAAGCTTTACATCACATGTGACCAGGGTTGCCAGACCTAAGGAAATTTCCCTAAATCTGGAGAATTTTGCGACATATAGGGAAAAAAGTAATTTTGTTTATTTTGGGGAATTTTTGAATAAGATATAATTATTATATAAAAAGTAATAAATAATGTTCCTTTCTACGCGTTGACATACAAAAGAGCTTACACAGCTTGAACGCAGATGTATATGTATTAACAAATTTCAGTGATTTTCCATGCTCCCTGGCCTTTAGTCGGTAAACTCCCAGGGAAATCCCGACCGCTTTGTGTATTATGCAATTTTGGTAAAAAAAATACTCTACGTTGTCGAATACATTATGTGGGACTATGCATACTAAAAGTGTGTTAAAGTCAAGCAATTGTTTTAATCTCCATTTTAGCCCGGAAATGGTTAAGATATTTAAATCAGAAATTTTGTATCGAGAAAACAAAAATCCATCATACATTTTAAAAAAGTGCTGTTTTTTTTTTAGACTAGTTTAGCGATTGGGTATATTAAGTACACACTTTTATATTTTTAAAGTTTAGATTTATTATTTGTAGATGAATAAACTTAAAAAATAAATCAAAAATTTTTAAAACTATAATTTACTTACAGAAGTAAATGCGATCAGTCACATTGCAGCGACGTCACATGTAGGGCATCAATTCGTTAATTTCAAATACCGCGCCGAATACGTGAAATACGGTGGGGGTAAAGAAGGGAGAAGAAATGTAAAATAGATAGGAATTCTATCGTAATATAGAGCGGGCCGTAAATTAGAGATTCCAGTGAACTTGCTTGGAGAAATCTAGGGAAAATCTACATGCCATTAAAGTTGCACACCATCATCATAACTTTAAAATAAATGTTGGAGCAGGTATTATTGATCGCTACCTTATTGATCCTGTTGAGAATCCAGACAGGATAAATGGAAATATTTATTTCAATTTTTTTGCAAAACACATTTATAGTTCTTTTGAGAAATTTGCCTATTTTACTTCGGCGAGAACTATGGTATATGCATGAAGGGGTCCCACCCCATTTTTCCGTTAATGTTCGGCAATGAGGCACCAGTAAGATGGCCACCACGTTTCCCAGAGTTAAATATGTGTGTGGGATGCTCTTAAAACATAATACAAGGCTCTGGTGAACACCTGCGAAGAAATGTTGACGCTCATTTTCAACTCTGATAACCTTTTTAGTAATCTTAAGATATTAGATAGAGTCCAATTACATCTTTTAAATGGTGTAATAAGTGTTTCCGCAAAATGGCGCCGATTCGCACATTTGCTTAATTAATATTATCTTTTTAGTTCCTTTTTTCAATCTTTTTAAAATTCATATATGGACTTCCAACATTTATTTTAAAAATTGTTTTATTATTACAGCAAATTGGTGTATACATGTAACTTCCTTTCGATCTGACCTTCAAATGACCTTAATCCTGACGTGATGGAAATTACCGGACCTCGGATTCGGAATTGGGATGTTGGCTGTATTCAAATAAAAATATAATTTTGCTGCGAAATGGTAGTTTCAAATATAGATATCCTAAAAATACAATATTGTTCTTTATTTTTAAGGAATTTAATTTTTATTTAATAATCAAATGTAATTAGATCTCCTTATAGTCACGTGACAACGAACATCAAAGTGAATGATGTCACTCCATACTAACGTCATCGCTGGCACTCCGTCCTGATACGGTTATTCTTTTGAGTCATTATTATTTTCAATTGAAGTAATCATGATCACTTCGACCTAATGACAAATAAATGCATATTCAAAAGAACATGAAGTATCAGTTTCACTTTGACCATTTGATAATTACCCTAAAGAATGCAGCCAACGTCATCGCTGTCACGAACTTGGCATATAAATTTTTTTGTTTTATGTCACATTTGTGATCGCTGTCAACGTCTATTTTGCTTAGTTCATATTTTATAGTCATTTCCATGTAATTTCTTCGAAATTTGCTTACCTTTGAAAATGATTCTAAGAAATTTTCCCATGATGGAAAGTGGATTTATTAAGGAAAATAGTTCGAATTTGCCGAGAATTAATTGTTTCATAGTGGCCAATTTCTTCGCAACAAACAGGAACTTCACCTTTGCTAAAGTTAGAACTGTGAAGACTTCCATGTAATTAATTTACAAAGGATCATAGGTATTTATAAGCACAAAACCGAAATAAAACAAGTACTGCCGAAGATACCTAAATAAATAACTTTTCAGGTGTTTTAATTGTAATACTTGTACACTGAGGCACCATACAACACTTAAAATAACTTAGAACTCATCTTTTATTACAAAAATTACGAAAAAACTATATCTCCTTGTCAGTTTACCAGTGTTAATATACTAGTAATGTCACAGAGACAAGTATTGGCGTTTTGGAGGAGAATTTGAAACTGAATTTAAAATTTATGATTTTTAAAGTATTAGTTTTATGAAAAAAAAATATATATTTTGGGTTACATTAGGTACTTATGCATGGTTTTAAACACTTTCCCAAAAATAGTCAACATCCCAATTAGCGACTTCAAAAACCCTAGTATATCTTAGTGAGACTCGTTGATACTTCAGAGATAAAATGTCAACCTAATTATTATTTTAAGATTACGAGGGAGCGTTTGCCCTTAAGTGACGACAATAATCAGAGGATGCTCGAAAAGCGTGGGGTTTTCGAGCTTCATACCCAGTGAGACATTTAATCAGGGACAAAATTACACAACATGCATAATTACAAGCCATTTTACCGGAAACCAGATTTCCCTACGGTTAAAGCAGGGTCCTTTTTCTTGACAATTTCTTTATGTAACCAACACCGATATTTACCTTGTCGTATGTAAAAAAATGTGTCCTTTCTGGTTCTGAAATGAAAAATGGGGTTTACAATTAAAAAAAAAATTCCGATGACGTCTTAGCTCTTTCTCGAGTGACCCTGTATATACCTATTTACTTTATATTAAATTTATTCGCTACTTTACGAAAGCAATGTATATTAAAAATGAAAAACTATATAAATAAATAATTGAATGTATTACTTTCTTGTTATAATCGAATAGAAAATTTCATTAATAATTAAATGACAACGATTTTTTAATGTCATGAAATTTTTCTGTTGTGACAAATTTTAATATATAATTATGTAGGTATTTATTCTGCTACACTAATTATGTAGGTATTTATTCTGCTACACTTGTCCGTTTTTTTTCTTTTCTTTTAAGCACCATATTATTATCACAATTAGGTTTTTTGCCTTTTCAGTTTTACTTAATTTTTTCAGGATATCTTGGATTCTCTGAAAGTGGATAAGGAAAATCATGAAATAAAACTAGAAAACTTTAAAATCGAAGAGGGAAAAATTCAAGAAAAATTTCGCGTAGCAGTGGAAAATAATAAGTTTTATGACTTCCTAAAGAAAGTTTTTAAGAAAAAATTTAAACCACCTAAGATGAAAACTGACGGTGGGTATACAGAAGGGTAAAAAAAATTGCAACATATATAAAAAATTCCAGGAAAGTACAAACACGAATTTGAAAGGCGAGGGATCGTTTCCTGGCGATATACAGGAATTATTTATTGCACTAGAGTTGGTGCACCGAGTTATTTTTAATCATACCGGCTACCCAATAAACATTGGAACCCCCAAATAACTTTTCAGGATCGAGTATTGTTGAAAAACATTAAATACCAAAGTTTTATTTTTCCTTGGATATTTCTTCATAATCTTTACTTTGACCTTGAGGGCGATCTTGAAGATTATTGTAGTGATTTTTTTAAATGTGAATCCCTATTTTTTTATTACAAAACTAACAGCTATAATCAGGCGCGGATCCAAGGGGGGGGGCGGTGGGGGCAATCGCCCCCCCCCCCCCCAAAGAGATTTGAGTTTAGAAAAATGGACCCGATTTTTCCTCTCATACTATAGTTTATTCAAGAACTAGAGAGAGTAATAAATCATTTTTTACCCTTTTTCTCTTCGCAAACTACCTGTGTTCTTTAGTCCGGTGTTTTTAGCAAAATTTGTTAGACACATATATTTTTCATAGGAATGGGTTAGAAATTTTATAATCAAAAATACCGGTCTATAATAATAGACTAAAACGTAGGATTATTCTCTCAAAAAATTCTAAGTTATAATTTAAATACTAACAAAATATCCATTGTCAAAAATACAAAAAGTTAAACATATATAAAAAAAATAAATTCGTCCATATATTAATAAAATATTTTTGGGGCTATCGGTCATTTTATTATTAATTAAAAACATTTTTAGGGTATTTGACGTTTCAGTTTATTTATTTCTTAAACCATCTGCAGAATTACAATTAAACACTAAAAAGGGATTCAAATGTAATTATTTTTTTTTATGTTGTAATTAAAATTAGACCTACTTATTTTTATTTCTATTGTACTGATATCTTAATTTAATTTACTTTTATATATGGAAATACGATAGCCCCAAAAAAATAAGATAAACATGTTAATTCTACACGCTTAAGAAAAAGACAGAAACACAATAATAAAATAATAAAAAACTTACGGCTAATTAGAATTAAATATATATAAAATTAAAGAGTGGGACAAACTAATATATAAAAAAATAAAAAAAACATATAAACAACATTAAACAATAAAATACAACAAAAACAAAAATTTAAATAATAAATTGTGTTTACACTAGTAAACATTACGTATCTAATTCCTAATCAAAGTCAGTGAAACTATCTTCGCTAAAATTAGTTATAATTGGTTCCTCTATCTCACCGATTATGAAATCGAGTTCTCACATTTTGTTTTATTTTTTTATTATATGGATTTTTCCCAATTTTCCGCAGTAACTTTATTCAAAAAAATCTTTCAAAAGTTTAGTTAAATTACTAATTTTATTAATTGTGTTATTTCTAACAACTCTACCTTTTACTTGATAGAAATATTTCCTTTTCCAACGGACAGTTTCCGTACGATTTATAAGAACAGATTTTCTATCTGGTTTTTCCCAGCAAAAATTAAGTTCTCTGAGCAATTTCCAGAGATCAGTTCTTTTAATTTCAGGTAAATCGCAATCTTCAATGATTTTAGTTTGAATTTTGTAGATGGTTGGGATCTGCTTCTCATAATAAAATGTATATATAACCCCTTTAATTGCAGTTTGCATCTCTTTTTCCAACGAGGTTTTTCGTTTGCCTGTGATCGAATGTGGCTTGGAAGTACTAACAATTCCAGTCGTTTTTTCTCCTTCAGTATTCGGTACATAGTAGATTTTCCAACTCCTGTCATGTTGAAACATATCTCAACAGAGCTTTTTACATTATTATCTAGATATTGATATCTTAAGGCATCATAAACATTCATCGTAATAAGTTTTTCGTTGAGGAAAAAATGCCCTGGTTTAACGATTTTGGAATAAATATGGAGGTGAAAGCCATATCTTTTGGGTATCTCACTAATCTCAAATAATATATAAAAACAAGCGCAATCAAGATAAATCACTAAGAAAAAACTGTAAATTGTACTTTGCTCACTGACAGAAATTAAATTAAACTATCAGAAATTCTATGTTGCAGTAAATTAATAAAATATATTTAAATATAATGAAATATAATTAGATTTACGGCAGTTCTCAGTTACCTGCGGCACTGGAGCAAGTACGTTAGAGGTTTCGGTAACAGTTTTATTACTCTCTCTAGTTCTTGAATAGAGTATAGGAGTCTGTATGCTTGCGATCGCCCCCCCCCCCTTCCCAAAAGCTTTGAGTTCAGGAAAATAGAACCCATTCTGCCTTTTATATTAGGAATGAGTATGCTGCTTGCAACCCCCCCCCCCCCCCCCCCCCCGTTGACAACTTGTTTTTCTTGCTATAGTATACTTTTGTGATATCACCGCCCCCCCCCCTCCGAAAGAGAGAGGCTGGATCCGCCCCTGGCTATAATATATAATTTACCTATTGTCAAAGAAAACGGAGATCGCTTAATAACCTAGAAACTAAAGAGTTTAGAAAAAAACTTTAAAAACCATAGTTACAGGATTTTTATTAGCTACCTCTTGAAGACCTTTATTTCAACCTTGAGAGTGACTTTGGAAGTAATTTCAAGGTCAGGTTGGTTTTTTAAATGAAAATCCTTATTTTTTATTACCGAAATGAAAACTACGGGAAATTTTACGTTCAACAATATAATATACTTATAAGTTTTTATCTCATTTGGAGGTCATTTGAAGGTCAAATAACCATTGCTGGATAAAGGAAATGAAGCTGGTAATAACTCGGAATATAAAGGGTATAGGGAAAAACTTTAAATATAAGAGCTGTATGATTTTTCCCTGGCTATCTCTTGGTAACCATTACTTGGACCTTGAGAGTAATCTTGAAAGTTATTTAAGCGACAAATTTTGTTCTCCTGGGTGATTTCAAATGGATTGACCTCACATTCGCTTGTATTTAATGCAATTCTGCAGTTAATATAATATGAGAAAACGAGTCTGTTTGAATTTTGTCTATTAATCGCCGAAAAGCAGGAAAAAATACCGCAAAAAGTAGGTTTTCTAACCGACTTTGTGGAAAATTCCGCATATGTTATGTATTTTTGCAGCCCATAAGCTGAAAAATATGAAAAAAACGTCAGAAGTGGTTTTTATTTTTTTTTCCACTTTGAAAAACCTGTAAAAAGTAAGAAGGATATATTGACACAAAATATATATTAGAATTTTTGCCAGTCAAACATGAGTTTTTATTTTCTTTTGAACGATTCTGAAACATTTAAAACCTCTGAAAAAAATTAAATTTTTGCGAAGCAAAAAAAGATGAATTTCTTACTTCTAGGCTCGTTCCTTAGCTAGCTTCGACGCAGAGATGTTTCAAAATTGAAATTTTGACACATCATCAGGGCTAGAGAAGTGGGGTAACCAGCTTGATTGAAAATTTTAGCTAGATCGCTCTAAAAGATGGTACTAGTCGGGTGACGGAAGACTCAAAAGAGATTCGGCTCATCTTATCCAGCTAGACCGTTTGGTTTTATATTTATAATAAGATATTAATATTATATTGCTGAATGTAAAATATTCCTTAAATTTCATTCCTGTAATAAAAAATAGGGATAAGGAACTAGCTTTCAATTTAAATAATCAATTTGGCCTTGGAAAAAAACCTTTATGGTCCCTATCAAGTCAAGTAACGGTCAATAAGAGATATTCAAGGAAAAATCCTACAACTTTTATATTTAGAGTTTTTCATGAAAACTCGACCCTGCAAAGTTATTTGAAATTTCCAATATTTATGAAGAAAATGTTCGTTTCTATTCTGCATGTTAAAATTGACCCTAAACTAACAGCTACAAACAAAATTACACACAAGGTGTTCTTGATTGAAGACTCGCTTAGCACTTGTCACTGATTGGTCTCACACAAGCTCACCAACTTAAGATTAACTAATTTTACCATTGGCAGATCAACTGACTGACCCTTATCGACTGATCGACGACCAGTAAATAAACATATTTCATAATTGGAAGGCTATAAAATTATTAAAGGTGTAAAAAGGCTTGATTGGTTATAAAGTCTAATACTTATTTTTAGATGACTCCAGTTCATCATCCTCTTCAAGTTCTGAAGAGTCAGAGTATGAAGATGATACAGGAAGTGTCGACTCAAAAGATTTCGGCTTAATTAAACAGGATTTAAATGTTTGTCCCAAGGGATGTGAACCTGCATTATTTAATTTTACCGTTGATTTAAGAAGTAAAAGGTAATTCTATATAAATAGCATCCGCCTTTTTTTGAATTTAGGTTTACTTGTTTATTTGTTTGTATGTTTGTTCTTGAACTTTGCTTAGTAAGTTGTACTAGATTGGACATTGTAAGTCGTTCAGACAATTGACCGCTCAAAGCACTTCGACCTGTCATAGTCCAAGATCTCAAAGCCCTAGACCTACATCATTTTAGTAAAGCTAAGATTTTTTCAATAAATGTGTAAGATGTAGTTAAAAACATATGCCAGCTTGAAAGCGGGGTCCTTTTAGTGGTAATAGGTACAAAAAGTATATAAAAATCTGTGGCTCCTTAATTTTGATCGCTGAAATGACTCTGTGCACCCGAAAGTTGTTGGTTGAGGTTTAGATTTCCTAAGACGTCAGCCACCTGAGGTAAAACCAGCATGACCCCCTCCAAGTTAAGCTTCCTCCAGTTGTGCTGTGCTTTGACCTTATGGGTCCTCCCGCCACAGTTGCGTCTAGGGAAGAGGATTGTTTTTACTTGGAATTCTCACAGAGTTCCCACGAGTAAGTCTGAAGGTTTGATCCATCCCAGCAGAGCCGCTTACTAGAATAAAACTACTTACTCCAGAAGAACGACAACGCCAGTGTCATACCTCCTCCCGGATTGGTCTGGTTTTTGCCGTCCAGTCCGGGACGAGGCCAATCTAGGTGCCGACCCTCAGACTGGAATGGAACATATAACATAAAACTTGGGGGTAGTTTTCATCCTCTTGAAATACAATTCAGGATGTAAAAAAAATACGGATCTCTGAGAATGTTCCATTACAAGTTTCAATTTAATATAGGTTAATAATTCGTTAAATTCTGTTAATTTGGACCATCATATAACTTTCTCATTCTTATCATTTCTAACAATATACAAATGCTTACCGTAAGGGATTTTTAGAGAATTTAAAGAGGCAAATTTTTTCAATTTTCGACGTACAGTTACAGTAAGCACAGGAAGTTCCTCCTGGTATGCAAAAATATTTTATATACTAGTATGATAATTTCACATACAAAATGTAAAATACGAATAAAAGAAGGACACGTTAACCATAAACTGAGTTTCAATCCAGTACAAATCCTCTTAGAAATTTGGTTTTCGCGGGAATCTGTTTTACCGTATCTGATTCAGATGAAATGATGTGTGGCAGTATTATTTCTAAATTTAATACTTTATCCCACTGTAATAGCGGGTCCCCAGACAATCAAATTCAAAAATTTGTTATTTTAAGGCATGAAATTGAACAAAATGAAAGAGAGGAACTTAGATTACTCGATCTAACCAAAAAAGATATTGATATGACTACTAGGAAGTTGGCTACTTTACATAAAGTTTATGAAGAATGTCAAGAAAAATTAGAAGAGTTTAGAGTACGTATAACATAATATAACTACTACTCATAATCAATTTGTTTTAATTTACTTTTACGTCACAAGGTAATGTAGTTTTATTTATTTATTAGTAGGTAAACAGTTGAACTTTTACGACTTTTATGGATAAATATTTCCTATATCTGAAATGGTAAAAAGTCTACTCTACCCTGAGTTTTTATATCTAATTTGACTAAATATGCAAGTAAAACCTTATACAAATTTCTAAGTAGTCGCTTAATGCACTATGTAAAATTTAGCAAAAAATACAAACGTGAAAAATGAGCCAAATGGTTTAGCCACCAAGACTTGAAAATTGAAGAATTGCCAAGTCTAATTCGAAACATCAGCCGAAAAACGAGATTTATATTTTCTTGGATAAAATTTTCAAATATTTTTGTTTTTGACATTTACTTGAAAATATACTCTTGAACAAAAAAAAAGTATACACAAAATTTTATTCAAATTCCATCTTAAATAATTTTTTCAGTTTTGTATCGCTTTTAATCGTTTTTTCTAAAGTTGTAGGCGCGTTCATATTGATAAATATCTTATATTAAATTTGCAAAAAGTTCTATTGGATTTGGTGTTATAAGGAGTAGAACTAAAAGTTGCATTTTGCCGTAAATTTCTGCACACCCTGTGGAAGTATTCATCAATACAATATTCTGTAAATTTATCAGATTTTTAAGTCTCATCCTTTCTTAATATTTATTTTTTCGATTCATACCAGTATCTTTATTCTAAATTACAAATAAACAAAAGAAAACTGCAAATCATGTAAACAACAACAAAAATTAAGACGTTTTATTCTATAAGCTATTGACTATAAGGAAAAAAACGAGGTAATAAGAAATAAATTAGTAACAGCATTTTGATGATTGAATACGTTTCTCTGGCACTTAGATATGATAAAATCACAAAGTGCTACTAAATTCAGAGGTGCGTTTTGAGAACAAAAATAACTGAAAAACTATGCATTTTTAGTATATACATATATCATGATTTTTTTGTAGAAAATTGAATTTCCTATCGAAACGTATTCTTGGAAGGTCAAAAAAATTATTTTTTCCGCAAAATAAATGCAAAAAACAAAGGGGAAAAAATAAAAAAATTCGCAATTTTTTTTTCAAACTATTATCCATAACTTTTAGTAGTAGATATAGGTACAGACATTGCTTCTGAGAAAAGAAAACTGTCGTTTCACCCATTAAAATGAGTTTTTAAAAAAAAAATTGGTCAAATTTGGCTGAGATATAACCATTTCAAAGTTAACACTTTTTTGCAATTTTTACCGATTTTTCTGTACATCATTTTCTTTGCATTTTTAATTTAGAATGTATATATATATATATATATATATATATATATATATATATAAATATATATATATATATATATATATATATATATATATTTGACAATATGCAGGTCTGTTGAAAAGCTACAGCCAATAAGCAACCCTTTTGGGCCTTATATCTCCATTTTGTACAAAAAAATATATGAAACACTAGGGTTATGTTGATGCCTTTTATACACTGCCGAGATTTTAACATCTTATCGGACACCTGTGTAAAACTGAGATCTAAATTTTTATTTACAGTTCATTTATCTAAGTAAAAGCGGCACAAACGTCTTAATCTATTTTATTGTGCTATCGCACGTTCTTACGCCTCTATTACACTCACCCTCCCACCGCCCCCTTTGGATTCGCGCCTATGTGGAACTATGCACGAAATCGTAGTTTAATTAATGTTAATTGAATAGATTCGTCAAGGTTATCTAAAAATCCATGCGGTAGTAAAATGCATGCAAAAAAACAACCACCTTATTAATTATTTCAATAATATCTATGCGTCGGAAAGGAGAGCTAGATATTTTAGACTTTTTCCTTCATTTAGTCCGAGAAATTGTCAAGCACAAACTTTAAAAAGAATGAGAATATTTCAAATATATAATATATACTTTCAGAGAGAAAAACAACATAAATTAAATGAAGTCAGATGCACAGTGGTTTTACATTTGGATCAAATACATGGTTTCGACCCAGAATCCAGTGAGATCTCGGACTTCTTAGTATTTTCAAAATCCAAACTTTCAAATTTGTATAAAAGAGTAAGAACGTTACAAAATGAAAGTCTAGACCAGCAAGGAAAACATGAGTAAGTAAAAAATCCTAAGAACAATATTACTTCTTTATTTAATGAGGTTTTTAAACCGCTACTCCACTTCTAAGCGGAGAAACAACCATAAATAGTGGAGTTAATTTATTAAAGATTGATACTTTCAGGATGGTATTCACTAGTGGACCTCTACGAGATTAAATATTAAGATTGTGTGGAATGCTGAGAGATGCCACTGCTTGTATTAGACTTGATATTTTGTCTAATATATGTTGCTTAAAGGATTCGCTTTTATTATGTCTAGGTGCAAAGTTTCGCATGGTCCGTCTGTCAGTACGGGCGTGCGCGGACTGTGTAGGTCTTCTATCGTTCAGGTTCGCATCTGGGCAATAATCAAGTGAAGCCGCCCCGAGATGGATACAAGATTGCTGTCCCGACCTGTCTCTAGGTGCCCGGTTGACCGATCCTATAGAAGTCTAAGGAATCCAGAGGATTTGCCCGATTTTAAACACGAAGTAGACCCCAGATGTTTAGATGCGCTTACTTACCCTGTACTGAGGAGAGCCAATGGGTTCGAAACCAGTCTACACGTGACAGCAGACCTTCTTGTTCTGGGGGTGGCAGTGCAACTGCCGTAGGAGAGACTTCCACCCTTTCCTTGGTATTTCCTTTCAATCTAAGATAGTGATTCAAAAATTTTTCAGTTGGTTTAGAACTAAAATAGTTTCTCTAATATAAAAGTGGATAGTATTCGTTATAAGTATAGTTGCTCGCCAAAATTGTCTTACGAAAACTTAATCCGATGATGACGAAGGTATCCACTGTGCGTCACGAGTGTCTAGGTATATCCCAGTGAAACATCGATTGCAAAGCTTTGAGCATGCGCGATGATTATTTTATACTTTTAAGCAGTCGCGGACGCTGTCAGGTGAGATAACACGTAGGCGGTGGTCAGTACAGCGGGTGGCAGATGGCGTATTAAGCGGGAAGGTTAATCGCATAAAATGGCTACATTCTTTTGAGTAATTATCAATTGATCAAAGTGAACAAAGTGAAACTGATAACTTCATGTTCTTTTGAATATGCATTTACTTGTCATTGAGCTGAAGTGATCATGATTACTTCAAGTGATAGAAGTGAAAGTGATAATGACTCAAAACAATAGCCCTAATGTATAAAGTGGGTTTTACTGTATCAACTTGATAAGTTAAAAATAAGAAAAAAATAATCTTTGATAGGCTGTAACTCGAGAAGTATTGAGTTTTTGACTTTTTGTAATATGACATCCACCTTTATTTTACATCTAGAATCACGTCTCCAAGTATCCTGATGCATTAATCGAACACCCGTATAAATATACATTTTTTGGTTCTATACGGTACTGTACTGTAGTTGTGTAAATTAGTTTTTTTTTATAATTATTAATGCATTTATATTTGTTCCTGATCTTGTTTATTTTTGTAGATGTATTTTTAAGTTAAGTAATGTATGATAACCCGCTGTACACTTCTGTATTTTACGGTAATCTATTCTATGCTATTATATTCTATTTTATTCACATCATTCCACTTTTAAGCGTTAAAAGACAAAACAAAAATAAAATGCGGTAAGGTCGTTCGACCATTAGACTCTACATGTAATTCTTAACGTGTGTACAGGGTGAGTCAACGATTGATGAAGTAAGTTTGTGCCTTTTCGGTGAAATTTACAAAGAAACTATATTTATTGTTTGATACAGTTTATTTTTACGCAGATTTTAAAATATTTAGGACTCTACAGGGTGAGCCAAAAAACTAGGACAGCATAAAGTTGTATTTTTTTAAATAGAACACCCTATATACGAATCGTATTTTCGATTTAGCTTATAATTTTAAATCTTTTTATTAAGGGTTTACTATAACAAAACTTTATAGTTTCTGAGATAATTAAGTTTAAAGAAAAAAAGTCACATTTTCAAGCATCAATTCAATCCTAAATAACGTTTTCAATTTTGTGACAAATATATTCAAATTTGGAATTTAGCAAGGCCAAGGACAAGTTAACATAATTTTTACCTAATATTTGCAATAAAAGCTACAGGGTGTTGAACACATCGGCTCAAATTTGAACAAGTTTAAATGAATAAATATCTTTTTTTTTTAAATGGTACACCCTGTATATTTTCATGTTATTTAATAGAGTAATAAAAACCCTAAAAGTTTTGTTCAATATATCCTATACCTATTTATAATAGTTTTTGAGATATTTCAGTTTTTCTTATTTTCCATACTTTTTTACAGAAATAGTTTTCATTATCATAGTAGCCATGGCAAAAACAATGTAAAAGAACATTTTTCTGTGTGTCAAATTTATAACCGCAATCGCTTCTTTTGGTTTTTATGTAGTGTAGTCTGGTTTTTTTTTTGCATTCATCTTATATTGTAAAATGAATTTTCCAAAGAATGAGTTAATAGATATGATTTATACAATAGGAGAGGCTCAAAAAAATTGCCTTCTTGCTCAAAGAATTTACAAAATGAAGTATCCTGATCGACGCCAGCCTAATACCCATACTTTTCAAAACTTAATGCAAAGATTTGATTCTTCTGGTACTGTTGATTATCCAAAACGTAAAGTGGTCAACAAACCAGTAACTAATGAAGAAAAAGAACTACAAGTATTGTTAAATGTTCAGGAAAATTATTATTGGTAGCCGTCAGTTAGCAGCATTATGTGAAACATCACAATCCACCGCTAATCGTACTACCAAGAAATATAGATATCATCCATATTACATGGAATTACACCAAGAATTGCATGGACAGGATTTTGAAAGTCGTGTAAACTTTTGTCATACAATAAATGCGGAGATTCAATTAAATCCAAATTTATTATGCAAGGTAATGTTTAGTGATGAAGCTACTTTGAGAAGTAACGGTGCCGTAAATAGACGCAACATGCATTATTATGCCACAGAAAACCCATTTTGGATTAGAGAGGTGCAACATCAAAACCACTGGTCATTAAATGTTTGGTGTGGTATTCATCATAATCGAATTATTGGACCCCACTTTTTTAATGAACCACTAAATGGTCATAGTTACCTGAACTTTCTACAAGAAGAACTACCCCAACTGCTTCAAGGTCTCGATAGGGATGAGCTCGACAGTATGTGGTTCCAGCACGATGGTGCGCCTCCGCATTACCATCGTGAAGTTCGTGCGTTTTTGGACCAACGATATCCGCAAAAATGGATTGGACGTGGGGGTTTAATTGAGTGGCCACCAAGGTCTTGCGACATCACCCCATTAGATTTCTTCCTATGGGGTTATATTAAAAATAAGGTGTATGTTAATCCACCAACAACAGTGGAAGATATGCGAAACAGGATTAGGGATACCTGTAGAACAATAACGCCACTAATTTTGTCCAGGGTCCGAGAAAATCTGCAAAAAAGACTAAATTTGTGCATTGCTCAAGAGGGTCGTTTATTCGAACACTTATTAAAAAGAAATAATTAATCTCAGTATTTAATAGGTAATTTTTTTGTTTCAATTTAGTATAAAAGTAAATATGTATTTGCCTTGTCGTTATTGTTGTGTTAATTTTATCACATTATGTTTAATTAAACTATTGCCGTTGTAATATAACGAATAATGTATTTCATCATATTTAACCACATTCTGTTTGTTTCTGTAATTTCTTTTTATTATTTTACATGGCTACTATGATAATGAAGACTATTTCTGTAAAAAAGTATGGAAAATAAGAAAAACTGAAATATCTCAAAAACTATTATAAATAGGTATAGGATATATTGAACAAAACTTTTAGGGTTTTTATTACTCTATTAAATAACATGAAAATATACAGGGTGTACCATTTAAAAAAAAAAGATATTTATTCATTTAAACTTGTTCAAATTTGAGCCCATGTGTTCAACACCCTGTAGCTTTTATTGCAAATATTAGGTAAAAATTATGTTAACTTGTCCTTGGCCTTGCTAAATTCCAAATTTGAATATATTTGTCACAAAATTGAAAACGTTATTTAGGATTGAATTGATGCTTGAAAATGTGACTTTTATTCTTTAAACTTAATTATCTCAGAAACTATAAAGTTTTGTTATAGTAAACCCTTAATAAAAAAGATTTAAAATTATAAGCTAAATCGAAAATACGATTTGTATATAGGGTGTTCTATTTAAAAAAATACAACTTTATGCTGTCCTAGTTTTTTGGCTCACCCTGTAGAGTCCTAAATATTTTTAAAATCTGCGTAAAAATAAACTGTATCAAACAATAAATATAGTTTCTTTGTAAATTTCACCGAAAAGGCACAAACTTACTTCATCCAATCGTTGACTCACCCTGTATATGTTAAACTATTTGAGCAGTTGCTGCTACTCCATTTGAACATCGACAATTAAGCATTTTGTGACATGTGACCGTACTTGTAAACCTTAAAAATGACTAAAGAATATTGAAGATGAATTAACCAACAGACTGATACGAGGGTGGTTCGATAAGTTCTCGGCCTGAAACAGAGAAAGCGCAAGTAGGATCAAATAACTTTAATATTTTGTAAGCATTAACCTTGATATGACGCCCTGTAAACTTTCAGATGTTTGTGTGCAGTTGCTTATTTGTGGCGATTGAGTGAACACATAAAGTTCGATATTTTGTGAAAGATGGATAAAATTGAAGTTCGAGCGGTTATAAAGTACTTTGTTTTAAAGGGCTTAACTCCTACGGACATTAAAAATTAATTAGATTCTACTTTAAAGGATTCTTCTCCTTCGTTTTCGACAGTAAAAAAATTGGCGTGGTCGTACATCAATTCAAGATGATGAGCGCTCGGGTCGCCCAAAAACCGCTACAACTGACGAAATTGTCACAAAAATTCACAATGTCATACTTCAGGACCGCCGACTGAAAATACGAGATCTTGCTGGTATAGCAAACATCTCGATAGATCGTGTCCACTACATTTTACATGATGTTCTTGGCATGAAAACGCTTTCTACGCGATAGGTGCCGCGTTTGTTAACAGTCGACCAAAAACACCTTCAAATGAACACTTCGCAAGAGTGTTTAGACTTATTCAGACGTTTTATAACTTTATATGAAACATGGATTCACCATTACACGTCAGAGACAAAGCAGCAGTCTAAACGGTGGGTGGGGGCAGGTGAAAATGCGCCAAAAAAAGCAAAAACAGTTCCGTCTGCAGGAAAAGTCATGGCAACAGTTTTTTGGGATTCACATAGCGTGGTGCTTATAGACTATTTAGAACAAGACAAGACCATCACCGGAGAGTATTACGATTCACTACTGGACCGTTTGCAGCATGCGATTAAGACTAAACGTCCACATCTTGCCAAAACAAAGGTGCTCTTTCATCAGGATAACACGCCTGCACACAAATCTATGATTATTGCTGCAAAACTCCATGACCTACGGTTTGAAAAAATGGCTCGCTGGACGAAAATTCCCTTCAAATAAGCAGCGACAACCGCTTATTTTGCAGAGTTAGACAAATCGCATTATACAACGGATATTAAAATGTTAGAACATCATCTAAATGTATTAAAGTACAAGGGGACTATGTTGAAAAATAAATAAAAACATTTTCAAAAATCTTTTGTTTTCTTTATCAGGCCGAAAACTTATCAAACCATCCTCGTAGACTCCCGCATCAATACAAAATGTATTATGCGGAGAGTACATCGGATCCGTTCGTCAAATTTAAAACATTCTCATCGTTTAATAATGAGCTAAATTAAAAAGCGAATTGCTTCAAAATCACACCATATTAATTTCCAAAGAAAAGAATATATTACTAATTTTTTAGCACTTATCTAAAACACCTTATTCGCTTGAAGAAAGACATCATTTACATGCAACGGAAAGTGTCTTATTTGAAAAAAGATATCATCGATCTATTAAAACTAAAATTTGGAAAAACCATTGACATCAACGAACTGGAAGTGGCAATGATCCAAAAATCGTTTCAAAAGCAGTATGTTAACGAACTAGAGGAGGTTATGTTAAAAAAGTTGGTTTATGAATTGAGAATAAAAATGACGGATGTCAAAGGACTTTACATTCACGAATTGGAACGTGCCCAGGTAAAAAAGGATAAAATATTCGAATATTCTATTGAAGTGTTCTAGAAAAATAATTGAAATTTATTATGTAGGGCAGTTAACTAAAACAGCTTCTGAAGGGCAACTTCCACTTGAAATCATGGCATTATAACTTTTATTCTTTTAATTAGGAATCTTAATGCACCCTAGATGTATTTTTATCTTCTTTCAATCTCATAGAGAAAAAATACACATACATGTTCTTATTTCCTTGGAACAGACATTGACGACGAGCTTTTCAAATCATTATTCGCATAGTCGTAATGTTTATTTAGACTAGTCTATGAGAAAGATGAACATAACTGCAATATTTGAAATAGAACCCCTGATATCTTATGTTATGCTACTTGCCATTCTAAAAATAGATCTATAAAGCACCTGATTGTTCTTAATATTGTCAAAATCAGTGGTTTCCAACCCTGTTTTAATGACGACTTTTTTTCGGGTTTTAAATGTTTTGCTACCCCCCTTATCCATCCGCCATACTGCCAACATGGCAACGAACAACAGTGTTCATGTTTTTGCGTAATTTTTTTAACAGCTGAGTATTGAGGGCACTAGATTTTATATTTTTGACAATTGTCACCAAAGAGATGAGAATTTCTTGCAAAGGCTTTGAAAGGGCCTTGGTAGCAAGAACAGATCGGTGAATCAAGCAGTGCAATCCATTTGTTTTGAGCTTTTGACTAAAAGTTCGACCTCGATTCAAGCATGACTTGATTGATTGATTGATTAGCTGGTTATTAGTCATGTCATCAGCATAATCTGTAGTCTGCTTAAACGTAGAATTTCACGGCTCAATTCGCCGGATGGTTTGTTCAGCAATAGCTTGCACCAGGATAACCATTCACGAATTACAGCCTTAGTAATGCCAAATATTGGTTCGGATCCATTAAATATGATAGCAAACCGTTGTCTTACAAACTGTGTATAAATAAGACACGTTCGTGTTGCGCCCGAGTCGCATCAATAATGAGACTACCGACAGGCTGCGACGAACTTGCCGCGAGCCTGCCGTAAACTTTCTATTCTAGTCGCCCTGGGAATTTCGTAGAATAGAAATTTTAAAAATGTTAAAACATGCACAAAAAAAAATATATCGTAAAATAAAACACCAAAATTTAACATCCAGAACAAACCATAAAGAGTCACTAAATTAATAATCCGTGAAATTTGGCATAACATAAATTATAAAATTTTTATACCTGAAAGATTATCATTATATCGACAAATATGCACATATCTAGAACAGATGTATATAGGCGATGTTTGGCTTGATCCATACCCGATAGTGGCTTAACCGCCCGGGGATGACAAATAACGATGTTTTTTCGCAAATAATTCAGCATCATATAAAAGCAACCTAAGATTATTTATCCTGCTTGTGCAATTAAGATTATCATTTACTTTCAATTTAGAACAGAATATGTTTGAAAACCAACTTATATTATGAATCGGTCCAAGAACAAAATGAACTCTAATGCGTTGGTCCTAATATGTTCTAATCAAAAGATGTGTGAAAACATCACATTATTGTAAAAAGCTTACTTAGGCATGTGGTCAAAATTTTTCGTCGCCCTTTTTCGTTTCTTTTCTGGGGTTTTTGAATAGCATCGATAAATTTAAATCTTTTCGGCCATTAAAGAATCCTATTGACGAAACTAAAGCGTATCATCATGGACAGAAGCAGTGTCATTTTATTTTTAATTAGTTATTAATTGTTTTAGCCTGAACAAAAAAATATTTTAGCTATGTAAAATACCTTTTCTTGACAATTCTTTTCCGTTGAATTAAATGATGCATTTGACGAATCTTCCCTACTATTAATTTTCCTTTATTTTAAAGAAATAGAGTGTTTCAGTAAAAATATTTTTAAAATTTAATTCTGGTAAATTACCAATTAATAATACAATAATTTGGAAAAATAAATGATCAGTTACTTCTTCAAATGATAATTTCAAAAATGGCATTTTCAATTACCTCGTAAATTGATCATTGTACGAATAAAATTACTAATTACTTTATTAACTGATAATTTTAGGAATCAGTTCACCAATTACTGCATTAAATGATAATATTATTTTCAAAATTAGTAATTGATAATTCTATTGAAATTTTTGAAATTATCCATTACAAAATTCACTGACATTATTACCCGATAATATTACTAAAAAAAGTATTATTGTCGATCTCTGATAAATACATATTACAAATATATTTATTTTTAATTTTAGAGGAACATTCTGGAATGCCAATATGACTTGGCTAAAGCAATAAAAGAAAATACCAAGCGCTTGGCTCTGTTGACGGTAATCAGCAAAGAAAAAAAAGAATTGGCAAGATTTGTTGACTCTCAAGGCAGAAAGAAAGAAAGAATAGAACATACACAGAATATACATACTGACTTCATGAATGGTAAAGAATAAAAATCTAAATTGATATTGTTTATAGTTTTAGCATTATCGATGATTTATAAACATAAATTGATCTGTGTCTTATGTCTCAAAACTTCACTATCCTAAATCCTCCAATTGGAAAATGTTTTTATATGAATAAAATTAGAATAAAAAACCAACCAAGTACATATCAGACCAAGGAAGTTAGAGCGAATAAACGGAAGGAAAATATCGTAAGATGAATTCGGTAGGGCATCTGTTTAAAGCAACAACTCTCTATTTAAAGTCCCCATTCCATAGTGTATCTCTAGTATATACTGCCATGCTTAGGTAAAAGACAGTAAAGCGTAAAAAATAAAAACAGAGAAGAGTGAACTCTGAGTTCTTGATAATTAACAAAAGACTAAATGACTTCATGAAAAACCATTTAAAGGTGATTTTAGATTACAAATAATCAAAATGCTTAAAATAAATGAATTACGGCCTTTTATTCATGTAAATCTAAAAGCAGCAACATGTATTTATTGCGTTTATATTCTTTAAAACAGAATTACCATTTTTTTTTTATTATTTTTATTAGTTTTTACTTTTTTGGGTTTCGGTCATATTATTACTTTATAAAAAAATTAACACATGTTTTTTTCTGACGTTTCGGTTTATTTTATTGATTAAACCATCTTCAGAGAATTACTGTAAATATGAAAAGGAATATGTAAATTTATGCTATATAAACTGAAAATTTTTACTTTCTTACCTAATATTAACCGGTGGTTCACTTGAACAACTTACATTTAACTATTTTATTACTTTAATACAATATTTAACACTTCTTATTTAATATAAATATAAATATAGAAAACTATTATTTTTTGATGCATTTTTTTCACATCTGGTTTGTTGTGCTTTTGACAGAGTACTACCAAAGGGTTTGAAAGTTTCTGGACCATCTGCAATTTTATTGCCCTATTAGATTCGTATATACATTACTCAGGTCATTTGTGTCCGTTCTGAAATTCATTGTACCGGGTGTTCTTTTAATATGGATCATTTCTTTAATTGTCCTTTTTTTGTAATTAATTTCTTTTTCTAAAATCTCCACGTTGTTAAAATCGATGTTGTGCATGTTATCAATTGCATGTTTGGCTAAGGCGGTTTTATTATCGTTATTGTGATGTCTAATGCTGTATTTGTGATTTTGTATTCTATTTTTTAAATACTGTTTGGTTTGACCGACATATGTTTGGTTGCAATCTAAGCAATTGATCTTGTAAATGACATTTGTTTGTTCGTCTTTAGGAATATCAGGTTTAAGTTTTGTGTACAGGTTTTTGAAATTATTAGAAGGTTTTTCAGCTATTTGGATATCATATGGTTTTAGCACTTTTTTAATGGGATTAGTAATTTCTGGTATATACGGCAATGATATGTATTTTTGGGTTGATGGAACATTGCTTTTTGTTGGCTGATTGTTATTATAGATTTTATCTACTCGACTTTTTATTATGGGTTCAACAAATTTCTTTGGGTAATTGTTTTTCGCTAAAGTGTCTTTAACTTTTTTAAAATTTTGCGGTCTAAATTGTGGATGGGAAAATTTGATAGCTCTATCGGTTAGTGCTGTGACCACACTCTTTTTGTATTTTATGGGTGCTACAGAATTGTAATTTAGGTATCTCCCTGACCATACCGGTTTTGTGTACCAGTTTGTTTTTATTTTACCATTGTGATCATATTGAATAGTAATGTCGAGGAAATTAATGGCTTTATTATTTTCTTTTTCTAATGTAAATTGTATTTTATTATGATAACTATTAAATTTATTGAGGGTGTACTGAACTTTGTCTTCCGGTATGCATAATATACAGTCGTCGACGTATCTTTTAAAGAAAAAAGGTTTGTAATTTAGTTGTTTAATTACACTTTCTTCTAGAAGTTCCATGACAAGGTTTGCTATTGTTGCAGATATTGGTGAACCCATGGCAACACCGTAGATTTGTGAAAAGAAAGAATCTTGAAAGCGAAAAAAGGTTTGCGTTAAACATAATTTGGTAGCTTCAATAAAATCATTTTTTGTTAATGGTGTGAAGTTTTTTATTTTTTCCCAATAATTTTCTATGCTTTGAATAGCTAAGTTAATGGGGATATTAGTGTATAGGGATACCACATCAAAAGATACTAATATGTGACCTTCAGGGATAGTTTTATTTTTAATATAGTCGCAAAATTCCCATGAGTTTTTGACATAATAATCATTTTTACCTAGAAGTTTACTGATAATATCCGATAAGTATTTTGATAAATTGTATGTGGGTGACTGTATATTACTAACAATAGGACGAAGTGGGGTGCCTGGTTTATGTAACTTTGGAAGGCCATATATGTAGGGAGCATGACCATTATTACAATTAAGCTTAGTCTTTAATTCTTTTGTTATTAGGTTTCGTTTAAACCAATCATTTACAAGTCTATTGACCTTAGATTGTACCCTACTAGTTGGATTGTGGTTTTCTTTTTTATAGGTGGAGGTGTCATTTAGCAGGTTATACATTTTTGCGTTATAGTCGTCTTTGTCCATAATAACAGTTTTATTACATTTGTCGGCAGTTAAAATGTATAAGTTTGGATTACTTTTTAAAAATTGTTTGGTTTCTTTGATGTAAAATTTAATCTGGTTATTAATTTTTTTACTAGAGTGGAGAATTTTGTTTTTATAATTTGTTAATATATTACAAATTTTATTACGAATTATTTCTTTGTTTTCAATACTTAGTGATTCTATGGTGTTTTCAATGTTCGAAATGATGTTTTCGCAGGGAAAACGATTTGTGGGTAAAGAAAAAGAGAATTTTTGTCCTAACGAGAGTATGTATTTTATATGTTTAGGTATAACGGTTTGTGATAAGTTTTTTATCCAGTTTTCATTTGGTGTTAGTTTTTCTTGTATTTTATTTTGTTGGTTCATTAAATTGTTTATTTTATTGATATGTCTATTTTTAATTTTATCTGAGATTATGTTGAATCTTTTATTTTGATTTTCGTAAAAGTTTTCAAGAAATTTTGAATTAAATTGATAACATGCACAACATCGATTTTACCAACGTGGAGATTTTAGACAAAGAAATTAATTACAAAAAAAGGACAATTAAAGAAATGATCCATATTAAAAGAACACCCGGTACAATGAATTTCAGAACGGACACAAATGACCTGAGTAATGTATATACGAATCTAATAGGGCAATAAAATTGCAGATGGTCCAGAAACTTTCAAACCCTTTGGTAGTACTCTGTCAAAAGCACAACAAACCAGATGTGAAAAAAATGCATCAAAAAATAATAGTTTTCTATATTTATATTTATATTAAATAAGAAGTGTTAAATATTGTATTAAAGTAATAAAATAGTTAAATGTAAGTTGTTCAAGTGAACCACCGGTTAATATTAGGTAAGAAAGTAAAAATTTTCAGTTTATATAGCATAAATTTACATATTACTTTTCATATTTACAGTAATTCTCTGAAGATGGTTTAATCAATAAAATAAACCGAAACGTCAGAAAAAAACATGTGTTAATTTTTTTATAAAGTAATAATATGACCGAAACCCAAAAAAGTAAAAACTAATTAATAACTACACGGTCAACAAATAGAAACAAAATTATTTTTATTAATCATATGTTTTATTTTATCGGAGATAAAATTCAGTAATGCAGAATAAAAACTTTATTTTATTTTAATATATTTTAATATCAAAATGGCAATAATAATTGGTACAATTATTTTTGTTTTGTCAGTATCGAATTACAAAATCTTAAATAGTAATTTATATTTATTAGTCTTTATTGAACACATAACGATTAATTACTGTTTATATATAATGTTCCGGACGGCCGGTAGTTTAAACACACACTATATTATTTTAATAACTTTTTATTGTGAACTTCAATTCTGACACTTGTCAAACAACCGTTCACTTCACGTTCCCCAGTTCGAGGATGCAGCCCCTGGCGATTTCTAGACCTTCTGTCATAGGCGTTCGATATTCAACATAAGGAAATAGAATTTACTTAAAGTTCCAGACCTTCTTTCATCGACGTCTTATGAGGAAATTAACAAAAGGTAAAATTAACTTAAAAAATTATGAACTAAATGAAAATTAACCAAAAACGGTACAAAGTAAAAACACAAACTAACACTATGAAGTGTATACTGCTATAAAGTCCGTTACATTGCCCCCTTCCAAGTCTTTATCGTCGCGATCAACCTTCTTGATCTTGATAATGGACCAATTTGTCGAGATGCACGACTTTCATCTTCGCACGAGGACTTTTTTGAATTCAGTACACAAAATCGTTTAGTACGGACCTTTCCATGACTTTTGAAGCTTTGGTGAACGCCAGATTGTACATTTTTTCACCAACCATGAATCCACCAGTATTGGCTTTGAGGTCATAGCGGGTCTTCATTCTGTCGCTTTCTATTTATAGTCGCTTCTGTCTCTTTCCGAGGATGACCTGTAGGACGGTCACGGTCGTTCTCCACGGTCGCCGCGAGTACTCCTTCTATTTCGTAATGGTCCTTTCTTCTATCGCCTACACCAGCAATAATTTTCGGGCAATCTCTGTAAAAGTGACCATTGGATCCGCACTGGTCACAACGCATATTATTCGAATGGTACTGGCGAACCTGACCCCTTCTTGTTGCATATGTATCTGGATTTCAGTCACCTCATGTTGTACTTCGCCATGTACATCTTCACTAATTTTACTAATTTTCTGTTGCATTTCTTATTCTATGCGCTTCATGTCTTCTTTCATTTCTTGTTTCATATCTTCTTGACTTGTCTTAAGTTCCTGTCTCATGTCCTCCAAGCTTATTTTATGCTTTCTTGAGTTGTCTTAATGTCTTTCAGTTACTTGGTTTATGTTTTCTTGGCTAGTTTTTAGTGTCATCAATTCTTATTTCATATCATCTTGGCTTGTCTGTAATGTTTGTTTCATATCATCTTGATTTTTCGTCATATCTTCTATCAATTCTTATTTCATGTCTTGTATCATCATCAGTATCTGATTTCAACTAGTTTGAAGTTATTCTTCCATTTTTCTTTTCTGTTTCCTAGTTTCCACTGGCATGCAATTTCAATTCCTTTTTTTTTCTAATTTTCCAACCTGAAGTCTTCTGGATTTGATCTCACCTCTGACACCAATTTGTTCCAGACGGTCGGTATTTTAAACACACACTGTATTATTTTAATAACTTTTTATTGTCAACTTCAATTTTGACACTTGTCAAACAGTTCAAGTTGCATTGAGAAAAATTAACTACATATGTTTAACTTTTTGTATTTTTGACAATGGGTATTTTGTTAGTATTTAAATTATAACTTAGAATTTTTTTAAATAATAAGGCTACGTTTTAGTCTGAACGTGCCTAAAACGATTTCTATGACAAAATTAAAAATAATAAAAATACAGTTGTGATTTGTGTTAAATATGTCAAAATTATCCACATTTTGTAATGTATGTGAGTTATTGAGAAATTAAAAGAAATAAAATAATATTATAAAAACTTTTTATTTCAAGTTTATTACCGAAATAATATTCTATATCATAAATACTTAGTCCATTATTATAGACCGGTATTTTTGATTAGAAAATTTCTAACCCGTTCCTATGAAAAATATGTGTCAAAGAAAAAAAGGGTAAACAATTATTTATTACTATCTCTAGTTCTTGAATAAACTATAGTATAAGAGGCCAAATCGGGTCTATTTTCTTGAACCCAAAGCTCTTGGGGGGGGGGGGGGGATCGCCCCTCTTGGATCCGCGCCTGCTGCAGTTATAAAAATCGTATAATTATTTCTAAGTCTTGCCAGAAAGATCTATTCTTTACACAAGTATCACAATTACATTTTCTTCTTTTTTTTTGCTTCTTCCTCAGCAAAACTGGGAAAATCTTAAATTTTACCTTTTTTTTTTAATCGAAAGTTCAATTTGATCACGAAATAATTTCAATTACTTGTACTTCTATCAAAAAGGAATTGACAATATACACTAGACCAGAAAATAAAATCCCTTATTTTTATTTTGGACACAGCATTCCAACTATGGGATTATTTTCTCATAATCTTTGTGATCGAGAAAAAACTAGTGATAAGTCGAAGTGATCTCTTTTTTACAATGCTCTCGTATTGCTTTGTGCCATATTGCAGCTAACTGTACTGCACTAATTCGATTTGTATCAAAAGGGACGAAAGTTACAATGTTTGTTGAAAGCCTTTTTATATAATTTAAAACATCCAAGACGAGGTTATATAAGTATTTTTTGTAAATTTGTAGACCTACAAAGTGTTTTGCTATCGTACGTCAGTTTAGCACATTCTTGTTTACTTTTATTATCATGTATTTTTTACACTCATCACAATTATCATCAACATTTGTATCTGAAGTTCACATTTTTCGTGACCAGGTATCGGAAAATGTATGTTTTCATCTAATAAATTCTTGTATATGTTTGATATGATCCATTAAAGTCTGTAAATTCTTCTTTGAAAAATTTATACATCAAGGAAATTGTTAAATCATTAAGTAAATATCTTACTTTTAGTGCATGATCAAATTACCACTACTGCTTTTTTCCTCGGTCAATACAGATGAAAAAATAATCATAACAGATCATAAACAGTAGAAAAACAATACTTATGTTTTTTCAGCGAATACAAGCAGTACAATTTGAAAACTACTGCTTTTTTACTTTGAAAAATAAATGTAGTGCTCATATATTCAGAAAATGTAGCCAGTGTGAAATATTTGACAAACTTAAAAAATTAATATCTTATTGAAATAACATTCTTAATGATTAATTTTATAATTGATATGTAGAAAATCAATCATTGTCAAAGTTAATAAAAATAGTAAATGAAGTACCTAAGCATGGCAGTATAATTGCATGTTCCACGTCAATCCAACCAGAGCTGAAACCAGCTCAAAAATGACGCTAATAAAATTTAATGGCCTGAGAATATATGTAGTGCGGCTTAAAGTGTTGATACTCACTTTCAAACATCGTTTGGCTCTTTGGAATGTTCCAAATGGGAAAGGTTTTTGGCGAATTCGTAGTATAAAGTAAAATGCGGCTGTAAATGAAAATTAATGGCCTTTAAATATAGGCCCGGGGGCTCAAAACTTTTATAAAAATATCCACTTTAAAACGTCGTTTAGTCAATTGATATTTTTGAAAATGACGGTTTTAAGATGGCGCGATTATTAGCAAAATGTGGCTACTAACAATAATTAATGTCTCGGAGCTCAAAAAAAGGTAGCAGAAAAACCCAGTTTGAAATGCCGTTTAGTTGTTTGAAATTTTTCAAAACTGCGCGGTTTTCAGCGAATTCGCAGGATAATCAGCATAATTCGCGACTACTGATACAAACTAATAGTCTTATTATATATATATATATATATATATATATATATATATATATATATATATATATATATATATATATATATATATAATCATACTTTTTATTTTAGATATTAAAAAACTAGAAAATATAATTGAGGAGCAAAACAGAACTTTGCAAGAACTTAGAGATGAAATCAAGATTCTGAAGACAAAGGGTTAGTAAAGATTTCAAATATATACAAACACACTTGAACTAGTAATATTCTGAAAAATATATTATACAGGGTGTATCTTAAAGGTTTGTACAAAAGGCTGACGCAAATTCCTGAGGTTAAAATATGGGGATTTAATCCAAAAGTTGATGGTTCCGAAATACAGGGTGTCCAAGTTATAATTTTTAAAAGTTTTTTGGAAATAATTATCTTAATAATAGCTTGATTTGAATTAAATTTCGTACTTTAAGGTTTTTTAGGAGGAGAAATCAAGATCTGATTACAGTTTCGATGTACATTGTAGAGGGTACCACCACCAGCACTTGGTCTACATCTAAAGCTTCTTAATTTTTTGTCCCTCGATATATTAAATTTCTTATTCCTCGATATATTCTCTTCAAAAAAGTTATAAGTAGGTGTTGTTTCAAGCAGCCGTTTTTGAGATATTCGAATTTAAATGTTTATTGCGTACTTAGCCTCGTCGTAGTCCCCTCACACTTTATCCAGGACTGTTACAATAAATTTAGAAGATGTTTGAGGGCCAACAATCCAACAGCAATAAAAATTTACATATCAACAGTGATAAGAGTATTGTGAAATGATTCAATCTGACAAATTGACGTTTCATTTTAAAATTTTTCGTTTAATTCTAAGGAATACTAAGGAAATAGTCGGAAGTCGATGAGAGTATACCAAGGGTGAATCCAGGAAGGGGCTATTGGGGCAATAGTCCTCCCCTCAAATCATGTACGTGTGTTGAAAGATTTCCAAATAGATGCTTACCAACCCATTAAACATTTGCCACTCTTAAAAGGTGTCTTTGAGAAATCAGTAGATTTGCTCCTGCAACGATGGATTGTGGATAGAATCTTGCGGCTAGGACACCGAAGGTTGAGAAAGGAATGCTGGGCGTTACGTGTTATTATGACTACTTATGACCATGCTAAATGTATAGTAGTAACATCTTGCAAAGAGTAAAGAAGTTAAGTGCAAGACGTGGTAAAGTTGCAGTAGTACAGCACCATCCTGTGGGGAACGATGGAATCACGCAAAAACTTATGCTTGATTAGTCGAGTTAACAACACCATTGTAGCGAGCAGCAGAGCTAGGGCATGTTCTGGAAAAGTTCTGCTGCGTAATTACTTGTCTGAAAGATTCGAGTACTTTCGAGAGTTTTCGAATGTGTTCTACGAACCAAAGAAAAATTTGAATTCGAAGCGACAAATGTGATCTGAAAAGCAAAATATAGTTCGACTAGTGTAATTGTGAGTATTTAATTTAATTAAAAGTGTCTTAAAGATAAATCCAGTGCATTTTGTTTAGTTAGAACCTCTGCTTTTAACAGTATTAATTGGCATTATTGTGATTTGAATTTATATCACTTTGTGTGTGTTTTTTTGTGTGGTGCTTAAATATGGAAAAGAAACGAAAGATAGGTGGTGAGTGCCGAACATTTAAAGAGCAATGGGATTCAACATTTCGTGATAGAATCACGCAATAAGGCAATTTGCAATAAAACAAATAAATAAATATAAAATTAGTTCTCAAAGAATACAAATAAAACGTCATTATGAGGCTAAACATTTCCAGAATTATTCCAAATTTACAGGAAGCCTACCGTTAGAAAAATATGAATCATTGAAACGCAATTATTGATTAAGAAAGCAAATACTGAACAAGAAACTCGTGTTAGTTTCCATATGGCTCATTCAATAGCGGAACATGGGAAACCATTTACTGACGGCGATTTAATTAAGGATAGCAGTTTGTCAGCAAATACTGTGGCTCGAAGAATATACGATATTGCAAAAGATATATTAACTCAATAGTTTGATAAAAATTGGGATGTTGATTATTTTTGGGAAAGTGTTTAAAACCATACATGAATAACTAATGTAGCCGAAAATATTTTAATTTTTTTTTAATAAAACTAGTACTTGAAAAATCATAAATTTTAAATTCAAATTTTCCCACAAAACGCCAATAATTGTTAATTGACCCATGTGACGTCACACTGGTTAACTGACAAGGATATATAAATTTTTTTCGTAATTTTTGTGATATGAGTTGTACGGTGCCTCAGTGTACAAGTACTACAATTAAAACACCTCAAAAGTTATTTATTCACGTTCCAAGTTCGGAAAATATGGCTTCAGCTAGCCCGGCGCTACTCGTTTTATTTTAGTTTTGAGCTTATAAATACCAATTATTACTATTATATATTCATTATCAGTTGTGGAAATAACAATTCTGAATAATTCACTTATATGGAGGTATTCATATTTCTAAATTCAGTAGAGCAGAAGTTACTGTTTGACTGAGAATCCATTTCCGGTAGATTTCGCAACTGAAGCTTTGGGTGTTTTAAAAGTAAATTTTGAGTCTCTTTTTAAGATTTTGATGAAATTGCAAACGGCATCAAGATTTTTCAAAACCCTTTTCACTTCGATATAGAAACTCTTGCCCCAGAACTTCAAAAGGAAATGATAGATTTGCAGCGTGGCGATATTTTAATAGTATTAACGTTAACATTCCAGGAATTTTATAAGAGCATTCCACTGAAACAGTTTGATCAGTTACATAAATTTTCTCGTGGTTATTTTTCCGCTTTTGGCATTACTTTTCTGTGTGAATAAATGCAATATACAAAAAATATTTACAGATCGAAATTAACTGATGTGCATTTAAAGTCGTTGCTGATAAAATTACAGCTACATAAATCTCATCTATAATTATTTTTAATTCCACTTTGTGAATTATCCCTATATGTCACTTATTGTAAGTTTTTAGGATAAATGTCATGTTATTAATTACAGTTAAAATGTTCAGTTTCATTATGTATGTAAGTTCTTGTATGTCTTAAGTGGTCGTTAAATAAAAACATCTTATTATTATTTTATATGTTTGCTTACAATTTAATCAAAATAAACTGTGTCAGGCCGGACAGGTAATGCTGGCGGACCGTTGATAATCCGCCGGCAGTAGTTTGGAGCAGTACTTCCTCTGAAAAGAATTCAAATGTCACCATTTTCCAAGTTACATAATTAACATTACTTAGGTTAAATAGATCTAAATAAGACTAAATATTTTCGAAGAAACAAACTACTAAACCTAAAAGATTTTTTTATTTATAAATGCCCCTTCTACATAGCCAATATTTACTATTCTCTAGAATTTTTACCACAAAGAATTACATTTCTAATTTAATGTAAACTCTTTAACTAAAGATAATTATTCTTTTAGGGGTGGGAACAGACATTCGAAAACAAAAAAGAATTGTAGAATATGGAAGAATACGCTCAGAAAGCGAAGCCAAAGCCGAACAGGAAGAGATGGCAAAAAAATGGATACATTATGATGAATTCGTCAGTGAACCGGAGACAGAGGATGCATTTAAGGAAGAAACTGAAACAGTTAAAGAGCCAATTAAGACAGATATCACCATACCTGGATAGTAAGAATTTGCCAACAATATAATTTTCTAAAATAAGAAATGAAATGCAGAATGTCGTACATAGGGTTGCCTACATTAGAAGAGCTGAATTTCTTAAGATAATTATTTGTTTGGTAGGAAATACGATTCGTTTATAGAAGGTTTTCGTGGCCGATTTATCTATATACACTATGGTGCAATACTGAACCAGTACTTACCCAAATAGCACACTTCAGTCCACTGGATATCCATTGTTTATCCAAAGCTGGACATACTGGGTATCCATGGGATGTCCAGAATTTGTTCACCAACATCCTATGGATATCCACTGCACTATACGATTGTCTTTTTGGATTACATATATTGTCCAAGTATGGATCATTTTTGGATATTAATAGGACTAATTTTGGATGTCCATATATTGTACATTCTTGACCCGATTGTGGACATATTATCCGATGGTATTGTGCTTTTTGGATTAATCGGTCATAATCTATTGTTCCCTCTTCTTGACGTTCCGCTAACGTGAATGGTAGATATTTTCAGAATTTGCTTAGGGTCCGAGAGCTTACAGTACCTAATTAATCTGCACTTCTGAAGACACAGACCACTCATGTCATCAAAACGTCGATAACAAGTAACCATAGATGGCCCTATTAGTCCCAAAAATTAAACAGATATAAATTACATTAGCGAACCAGGTAACAGAAACTGGATCCACAAATTACACTTATTGATTACAATTGTCAAGTTTTTAATACGACACTATATAAGAATATAAAATTTTATAATTAGTCGAATTGCAAGTGCTACAAAATATAGCTTCAATTGATTTAAATTGTTCAAGCTGTAGAAGGATCGCTATTAATAAGTTATCTGGTTCCATAGTAATAGGTACAATTTCAATTGGGTAATAGAAAATATACCAATTATTTAAATAAAAACTTTTTATTGTTACAATGATTATTTTTTTCTAGATTTATTTCTGTAGTTTATTCTCTTCAGCCATTGTCTAATCTCGTCTTCGGCTGTTTTTTATCGGCCCCCCATTCTTCTACCGCAGCTGAAAATTAATAAGGTTTAACGTTAAATGATGCAGTATTTTATGGTTTTGTAGGAATTTAAATCTCTCTCTCTCTCTCTCTCTCTCTCTCTCTCTCTATATATATATATATATATATATATATATATATATATATATATATATATATATATATATATATATATATAAAACCAAATGCATCGTTATTGCTTAGAGTGCTTAAACCAACAGACCAGAAAAAAAAATTTAACACACTTTTTGTCTGGGTACTATCAGAACAAGAGGATCCAGAGTTCAACGTGTGAAATCTGACACCCAATTTGTTTTTATTATTTAAGTGGTAACTTACCTACAAATAGTGAACATAAGTTCTTTAAAGGGCACTTTACTGTTCCATCATATGTATAATTCTTGGAAAGGCTATCTGTCATTGTTACAATAGAATATCTTTTAATAAGTTAATTGGTATAATTTCCTCCAATTTTCGCTAATTGTAAAACCTAAAATTATATTACTTTATTGAGATAATTAAACGTTAATTCCACATATGCTAACCTAAGAATATTTTTGACTTTAAGAATCAAAGTAAAAAAATATATATAAAATAATTCTGTAAATTAAGTTTTTTTTTATCAATAGACTCATACACATAAAGAAGCATTACTCGAATAAGTTTCAGCTTTTATTTCAGGAGAAGTGTAATAAACTTACTACATCTTTAAAGTTTAAATTGTCCCGAAGATCTTATGTGACTTGAGGCAGCTGATTATTTTCTTAAGTAAAAGGATAGTTGAACTCCTGCAGAAAATTCTTTGTAGATACTTGTTTTTTCCCTATTTAAGATTACCTGAATATCTTCTCTAATTTGGTACAAATTGGCTTTTACATAGGAATTTTATTTGGACCAATCTGTGGAAAATTCATCTAAAAAATAATTAAAATAAATTAAATTATAAGTCTAAACCTATAGTCATAAAAAGATTAATATAATTATTCAAATTTGCTATAGCTTTTATTTCATTATAAATTTTGATAACATTTATTAATGCCAGCAATCTTATTAGACTGATTACTCAATAATGACTTTGTCAGAGAGAATTTTCTCTAAAATTTACAATTTTATTATTACACAAATTTACAACTCTATCTGTGCTCCATTTTAACCAACAAGATACAAAATTCATTGGCCTATCAAAATATTTGCACTTATTTGTAGTAATTTCCATTTAAATAAGTGATTGTATGAAAAAGTATAGCTACAAAAGCTATATTTTAACATACGTGTTTTGATACTGAATATTTTGTTCACTTTCAAATTTGTGCGAGTTTGATACTAAATTATCAGCTTTTCGTCGGACATGTCTGTAGTTTCGTTCGGTAATTTTTGGTATAATTAAAAAAATTAAATTGAAAATAACTATACTTACCTTTAACGGTGGCATCTTCTTCAAATAAAAAGCACACTTGATTTTAGCTCAACTAAAACTCCAAAGGTCTTTTTTAGCTCGACGTCAACACAATAATGGGCACAAAATATCTGAAGGGATATTTTGTGATCATGGTGGGCCGGCGAGTTAAGAAATGACAATTCTACAGGCCGATATTACAGTACCCGATTTTACCATTAACCCGAAATTTAATTAATGGACGTCTGATGGACTTACACTGGACATCCAGATATGGACGTCCATATAGATTACAGGTCATCACATCTAATGGACATCCATGAACGGTCCATGGACATACAGGACATTATATGTATCTATTCTGGATATCCAATGGAAATCTTGTGCTATCTGGGTAGTAATGTTACTTATTCTAAGAAAGCAATATTTGCATTGGAAAATGAAAATGATATTAAAAATTAATCGTCATATAGCCGTTATTATCAAATATTTAGGCACCACAAATTATGAATTACAAATACGAAAATATGAAAAATTGTTGAACCACTTTTCCTCTGGGCTAATTTTTACACTTTCTGAAAATTTATCCGTAAACCTTTAACTTTTAGTTTGTTGACTTTTTTCCCATTCTTCTTAGACTTGAACTTATACGTTTAGCGAAGACGGTGGAGAATCATAGTTCCCATAGTAAAGTATGTTTTATATATTACCACAAATTTTCGATAGGGTTTAGGTCAGGACTTTGTGCCGGCCGCTGTGATTCCTGAAAGTCCTGAAAAATAAGCCAATTCTTCACTATTGGGTCGGCAAGAAAATATTTATGATTGTCACACATAAAGAGCATCGTAATTGTTTTGAAGGATTTCTGTCAGTGTTACCGTTTTTTTTTTCCTTTCGACGTATGATATCAATCACTTTTAGGTACTTTAAAAGTACTTTGTGCGTAATTTTGCTAATAGTTGTTAATTTAGGCTCAATTTTAACATGGAGTGCAGAATATTTTCGACATATTTTACTTTTTTATTTTCGCAAAGGAAAGACTGTTGACGCTCACAAAGAGATATGTGAATTTAATGAGGTTGATTGTATAATAGGTGACACGTGTCAGAATTACTAAAAAAAATTCCGTTCTGGAGATTTTTCAGTCAAAGAGGACCAATGTTTTGGTCGACCTACTGAAACTGATAATAACCAAATCAAAGCCATAAATAATTGAAAACAATCATCATATAACTATTCGAGAGATTGCATTTCACACATACCAATTGAAAATATTTTAAAATGACTTCGACTCGATAAGAAAATATTTGGGTTCCACGTGAATTGAAAAAAATTCACTTAACACAACGAATCGATATTTGTCATATGCATCTCATGCGCAATGAAACCGACCATTTTTTAAAAAGAATCATCACTGGTGATGCAAAGTGGGTCATCTACAGTAACATCACTTGAAAACGATCATGGTTCAAGCGTGATGTACCAACACAAATCACATCTGAAACTGAATTGCATCTAAAAACGCTTATGCTATCAGTTTGGTGGGACTACAAAGGTGTGTGTATGTTTAGTTGCTTCCAAGACGCCGGACGATCAATTCAGGTGTTTACTGCCAATAACTAATGAATTTGGATAGTGCAATCAAAGAAAAATGCCAGAAATGATAAATCACAACGGAATTGTATTCCATCATGATAATGCAAAGCTTCACTCATCTTTAGTTATTCGAAAAAAATCTTGGGAAGTAATGTCGAATGATGATGACCTTTAACAGTTTTTTGCTGATAAGAGTACAATCATGAAGCTGCAACAAAAATGGCAAAAGTTCATTGAACAAAATAGAAAATAAATAATTGATTAAAGTTTATTCTTTATATAAAAAAGTTTTATTTAACACTACAAAACCGAAATTACTTTCTTGCCATTTTGATATTTTTAAATAACTGTTTGAAGTAATTTGAAGCTATTATTATAGGTATATTTTATAAAGGGCAGTTATTTATTATATGGTCATAAAATAAATTATAATGGTGCTTGGAAATTTAATATAAAAGACGAAATCTATCAAATAAAGATTCAGTTTAATCCCATCATTTATTTGAGAACGAATTATTTTGCGTTATTAAATGTTTTATTATTATGGCGCAAAATACTCTTTTATCAAAGAGAGGAAAAGGCAAGATGATTACCCAGATAGCACAAGATTTCCATTGGATATCCAGAATAGGTACATATAATGTCATGTATGTCCATGGACCGTTTATGGATGTCCATTAGATGTGATGACCTGTAATCTATATGGACGTCCTTATCTGGATGTCCAATGTAAGTCCATCAGACGTCCATTAATTAAATTTCGGGTTGTCGGTAAAATCGGATACTGTAATATCGGCCTGTAGAATTGTCATTTCTTAACCCGCCGGCTCGCCATGATCACAAAATATCCCTTCAGATATTTTGTGCCCATAATTGTGTTGACGTCGCGCTAAAAAAGACCTTTGGAGTTTTAGTTGAGCTAAAATCAAGTGTGCTTTTTATTTGAAGACGATGCCACCGTTAAAGGTAAGTATAGTTATTTTAAATTAATTTTTTTTAATTATACCAAAAATTACCGAACGAAACTACAGACATGCAATTTAGTATCAAACTCGCACAAATTTGAAAGTGAACAAAATATTCAGTATCAAAACACGTATGTTAAAATATAGCTTTTGTAGCTATACTTTTTTATAAAATCACTTATTTAAATGGAAATTACTACAAATAAGTGCAAATATTTTGATAGGCCAACGAATTTTGTATCTTGTTGGTTAAAATGGAGCACAGATAAAGTTGTAAATTTGTGTAATAATAAAATTGTAAATTTTAGAGAAAATTCTCTCTGACAAAGTCATTATTGAGTAATTAGTCTAATAAGATTGCTGGCATTAATAAATGTTATCAAAATTTATAATGGAATAAAAGCTATAGCAAATTTGAATAATTATAAAAAAATTTTTATGACTATTTTGGATTAAACGCTGGTAAAAGTTTACATTGATGTGTATTTTTGTGCAGTATAATTGTTAAAAAATATATAATAAAGTTTTGACAGTTCGATTCTAGGTTTAGACTTATAATTTAATTTATTTTAATTATTTTTAGATGAATTTTCCACAGATTGGTCCAAATAAAATTCCTATGTGAAAGCCAATTTGTACCAAATTAGAGAGGATATTCAGGTACTCTTAAATAGGGAAAAAACAACAAGTATCTACAAAGAATTATCTGCAGGAGTTCAACTATCCTTTTACTTAAGAAAATAATCAGCTGCCTCAAGTCACATAAGATCTTCAGGACAATTTAAACTTTAAAGATGCAGTAAGTTTATTACACTTCTCCTGAAATAAAAGCTGAAAATTATTCGAGTAATGCTTCTTTATGTGTATGAGTCTATTAATAAAAAAAAAACTTAATTTACAGGATTATTTTATATATTTTTTTTTACTTTGATTCTTAAAGTCAAAAATATTCTTAGGTTAGCATATGTGGAATTAACGTTTAATTATCTCAATAAAGTAATATAATTTTAGGTTTTACAATTAGCGAAAATTGGAGGAAATTATACCTATTAACTTATTAAAAGATATTTTATTGTAACAATGACAAATAGCCTTTCCAAGAATTATACATATGATGGAACAGTAAAGTGCCCTTTAAAGAACTTATGTTCACTATTTGTAGGTAAGTTACCACTTAAATATAAAAATTAGATAAAAAAATCTCTGTTTTATTTGTCATACTCGTAAATAATAAAAACAAATTGGGTGTCAGATTTCACACGTTGAACTCTGGATCCTCTTGTTCTGATAGTACCCAGACAAAAAGTGTGTTAAATTTTTTTTTCTGGTCTGTTAGTTTAAGCACTCTAAGCAATAACGATGCATTTGGTTTTATATATATATATATATATATATATATATATATATATATATATATATATATATATATAGAGAGAGAGAGAGAGAGAGAGAGATTTAAATTCCTACAAAACCATAAAATACTGCATCATTTAACGTTAAACCTTATTAATTTTCAGCTGCGGTAGAAGAATGGGGGGCCGATAAAAAACAGCCGAAGACGAGATTAGACAATGGCTGAAGAGAATAAACTACAGAAATAAATGTAGAAAAAAATAATCATTGTAACAATAAAAAGTCTTTATTTAAATAATTGGTATATTTTCTATTACCCAATTGAAATTGTACCTATTACTATGGAACCAGATACCTTATTCATAGCCATCCTTCTACAGCTTGAACAATTTAAATCAATTGAAGCTATATTTTGTAGCACTTGCAATTCGACTAATTATAAAATTTTATATTCTTATATAGTATTGTATTAAAAACTTGACAATTGTAATCAATAAGTGTAATATGTGGATCCAGTTCCTGTTACCTGGTTCGCTAATGTAATTTATATCTGTTTAATTTTTGGGACTAATAGGGCCATCTATGGTTACTTGTTATCGACGTTTTGATGACATGAGTGGTCTGTATCTTCAGAAGTGCAGATTAGTTAGGTACTGTAAGCTCTCGGACCCTAAGCAAATTCTGAAAATATCTACCATTCACGTTAGCGGAACGTGCAGAAGAGGGAACAATAGATTATGACCTATTAATCCAAAAAGCACAATACCATCGGATAATATGTCCACAATCGGGTCAAGAATGTACACTATATGGACATCCAAAATTAGTCCTATTAATATCCAAAAATGATCCATACCTGGACAATATATGGAATCCAAAAAGACGTCCATGAGTGGGACAAACGTATAGTCTAGTGGATATCCATAGGATGTTGGTGGACAAATTCTGGACATCCCATGGATACCCAGTATGTCCAGCTTTAGATAAACGATGGATATCCAGTGGACTGAAGTGTGCTATTTGGGTAGTGACGGATATATCTATCTATTAAATAAATTAAGCAAATATAGTCAAACCAAATTTAATTGATGTGAGTAGCGAGGAATGTGCAAGGAGCGCATTCATGTGAAAAAGGACGAAACAGAAATGGTTACAGAATGTAATCATTATCTAACCCCGACGAAAATTGAAGTTCATTCAATCAAATAAGTACACATACAGCTCCGTAAAAAAAATCAGATCAGAGAACCAGACCTATGTATTTTTGGTACCTGAATCCGAATCCGAGGTTGAAAAAAATCATACACCACCAAAATTATTAGCTAGAGCCAAAAAAAAAACCTAAGAATGTAGTGGAAATTAGATTAAGCTGCGAGAATAGTTGTTCTAGCTTAATAAATCAAACTATACAAAATTTTAAAGTGTATTATATCTAAACTTAAGGTTAAACAGCAGTGTCCATATACTGGATTTGCAGTATACCCCCAAGAATGGGTGATAACTACTCCTCATATATATAAAAAATTCTAAACAAAACTCCTGAGTTTCGTTAGTGATAAGAAACTGCACTGGGCCCGATGTAATGCTTATAAACTACTTCTCTTACTTATTAAGTGAAGTCACTTTTGTAATACCAAGAATATCCAGCAGATTGGGTGACTATTTTTATCTGTTCACAGCTAACACCAATGTCGCCTATGTATCGCCAGTATACAAGGTTTGTTCTAGTTCTGCATGTAACCTGAGTGACTCCTATAAGAAATTTATGGGGCGTTGCTATGGCCACTTGTGATTTTGCTCCGGACTCGATTTGATTTCATTTGGACTTGATTTGTTTAAATGTTATTTTTTTTGTAATTTTTCCAATTTTTTTTTTTGATTGGTAATGTAAGTTATTTTGTATGGTGCTATGTTTAATGATATTGTTGTTTCATACGGCCCTGTAAATCATTACTGCTATTGAGCTTATTTAAATAAAATAAAATAAAATAAATAGCCCTATACAGTTGAGATAAACTACCCCTAAGTTTAAAGGATACGGAAAAACAAGATAAAACCTTAAATCTAGCAGGATTGTAATTTTCATAGATGTCATGATTGGCGGAAATTGCGTATTACTTTCAAATAAATCTAGAATCTCACGTACCATCAAAGACCTACAGTGTGAGACCTCAAAAGGGGGAAAACCCCCATGTTAGATTTAATAGGAGAAAAGCTGCATTTTGAAAATATAATCGTTTTCTTCATTAAATTTGAAGTAAAGTAGCATGGGTCCGACATGGTTAGCTCAATTCTTAACAGTTTGAGAGCGTTATAAGCAATTAACTTGTTAATAACATATTCCATGGTTACGTTATGCCTTAACATGTTGAAAATTCGGGATCAACCAAAAAACTACGTAGACTTTAATCAACCACAACAATCCTTAGACGTCTACTGTAATAAAAGTACTACCTCGAATTTTTGAATGAAAATATATTCTAAAAAAGTTTAAGTTACCATTGCATTGTCACTTTATTTTAGAAAAAAAAATTGTTTTTTTCATTACGAAGCAACTGTTACACATAACTTTTCCCTTACAAAGAAGGATCAAAAGGTAGACCCGTAAAATTTATATCTTTGAGGCTTTCTGTATGAAAAAATAAAATTGAGACAATTTACGGTATAAAATAATTCGTTTTTGCTTGCCCGTTTCCTAGAAATTGACGTCGCTAATGAAGACCTGTTCCAAAGATCTCTTCTAAGCTTTGAGTTCCCAACACATGTTGGCTGAGTCTAGGCAAGCGTAACGTCTTACAAGCTGAGACCGTAGGCCAGATACGCTGGACATCGAAGATATTGCTGTAGTTTGCTTAATGAATACTTATAATTATAATTTGAATATTTATTAAGAAAAGTGAAATTTTTTAAAACAAACAAAATATAGATAGGTATCTTACTAGTCGAACGAACTGGTATGTATATAGAATTGACTATGCATTTAGTCTTCAATTCGTGTACAAAAAAGCAATACGGTGGCAAAGGATCGGCAGCTATGCAAGATACTATAGACTGAGTGGAGTTTTCTCTATGGGTATTCACCCCCACTCCCCCAGCATGGCCCAAGTTCTATAGAAGGCTTTGAATAATAAGCTTTTCCAATACATAGAAGTGGTTATTTATCTCAATGTCAAATAATGTCATAGCTTCTAAAAATAAGGAATCCAAACTAAAGTCATTGAGCGAGTGAGCACATCAGATACCTATTAAAGCCACATTGGTACTATTAATATAGTAATGCATCCTCAGAAAAAAAGTGTTAACCATTATCTTTTAATATAAAGGGAATACTTCTTTTTCTCAATGTTCATCTTCATCAAAACCATCACATTGGTTCTTATATTGTCCTCTGCTGTTCGTATTTAACACCCTTCAATCTTCTTAATATTACCTCCCCATTGTCTATTTGACATCTCTATTTCTCGCTATGTGCCCTACTAATTTCCACTTTAAACGTGCTATTTTTTCTATAAGGTCCTATATGCCTGTTCTACGTATTTCTCATAGATTCGGAATGCTTTTTAATATACATAATGTGATCCTCTGAGATTAATATTATTATTCAAAGGAGTTAATAAGTTAAAAATATTAAAAATGTTTAAAAAGTAAAAATTGTTTTTTAGTTTATAAAAGAAAATCGGATTAAAATCAATTTTATTTTGAAATAAATAAATAAATCGGGAATCTTCAAAAATTATACAATTATTTACTTTAAAATTTAGCAAGAGAAAAAAAAATTAATTAAATTTAAAATATTAAAAGTAAATTATATTTGTTTACCTAAGACCCGCACTTCTTAATTCAATTCTGTACTAAATTCGAATAAAATATAAAATCTGTTTCGAAACCACACGATCTGTGGCCTATTTTTTTGTGGAACACTGAAAAATAAGTAGGCCAAGAAGGAATGTCATTTTGTTGACGTAGGAATCACGTGCTTTTGGTAAAAAACAAAATTTCATCATATAGACCAGGAGTCGGCAAGTGAAACGGAACTGTCGATGGGAGGGGGGTGCGTCTATCCTTTCGCAGTCCGGATCCGGACCGCGGTCTGCCAATTGCCAATCCCTAATATAGACCCTCGAGCATGCAACTTTTGCTTGCAAAACAAATTGAATTGGAAAAATCCGGATTTTTTCCGAGACGTCACGGCAAACTTTATATAAATACGAGCAATCGCGCTATGGGAAGTTCCTAAGTTAAAGATAGTTAGTTGAATTCGACAGTTTAAATCGTCAGTTGAAAGTTAGTTAGTTAGTTAAAAGCGAGAAATTAGTCGAAAATATAGAATAAAAGACGAGAGTTAAGAACGAAAGTTAAAATCGGTAATTAAAAGAGTTAACTAAAAAAAGTATATAGACAGTGCAAGCAGTGTATTAGCAGCGTTCCGCAGTTCTAGAAAAAGTTCAGTTTTAAACCCAAGCGCATCGTTGAGAATTAAATAGTCTTTTAAAATTTTATTATACAAAAAGTTAAAAAATGGGTAATTTGCTGTAAATTTTTGTATTTTTACTGTACCAGGGTAGCTCAAATAATTATAATTGTCTTCCTGTCTTTTTATTATTTTTGTATCACACTCTGCATTTTTTAAGTCTTAATATAGTGTTTAAATATATTCTTCAGTGAATTTTAAATAGACGAAAAAGGAACCTAAGTAGTAAGTAATCTAGGACCTCGACCCTGCTGTCCTTTGATTTGTAGTAACTTTGGCCTTTACAAAGTAAATAAATACATAGTAAAAAAGAAACAAAACAGCCAGACGCTACACTAACATTGATCTTATACATGTGCCATATTAACTCATTACTGTGTCATAATTAATTAGAATTATTCTAAACACTGACACTGCCCTTAAAAGCTAATATACGCAGAAACTTATCAATGTGATTAAAATGGATTTTCCCTGGAAATAAATAAAATAAAAATTACGTTTGTAGTCATTCTGCAGAAGCGGAAGATCTAATCAAGACCTTGGTGGAGGATCTCATGAAGGATGTTGATAAAACTTTAGTCCACAAGAGCACAGAAGCCATAGTGCGTGATATTTTATCAAACGTATTTAAATGTAAGAGTATTCAAGAAATAGTCAATGAAATAGTGGATAATGTGTATCTGGAGCTCGACGCAGACCAACGGAGTAGTATTGATATTGTTGCAGATAAATTATTTCGTCTACAGGAACCACAGGTAATTTTTAAAACCACTGGTTCATTATGCAAATATGTTTTGTGGCCGAGCAAAAACATATTAAAAAAAAACTGATCAAGTATGTGTCAGGCACGCATTATGTTAAGGTTGCGTAGCAGTTATTAGCTTTGTTATTTTTTTTTTTTGATAATTTCGTTGTACCTTTGTTTTTAAACGTAACCTAGTCGTACCAATTTTTGTTGAGAAGATTGACCAAGTGCTGTTATGTCGAATTTTTTAAAATCTACCGTTAGAAAACAATAGTAAAATTTCAGATTTATGCGGTTACACTAATTTGAGATTTTTTAGAAAATGGATTTCTTTTTGGTTAGATAAATTATTACTCCACCCGTATTTTATTTAAATATTTTACCGTGTGTATGGCAATGATCAATATCAAATAATCCTTCTTTTATCTTCAATATCTGCTTACCAAATATGAAACTATATAGTTTAATCTTCATGTTTTCAGGTTAGCGAGGATATATTACTCTACATAAAAGATTTAGTTGAGGAGACTATAAATGAAGCAACAAGTCCTGATCCTCACTACTTAATTCCAGATGTAATTCATACATTACTGGAAACTCTTCCGGTCGATTTGGTTTCCAGTGACGCAGCTCTGGATGAAATAGGTTTGTTCTTTTTAATTCGCAACCGAATTAAAACTAACAGGATATTTTTTATTTTGTGAAGCTTTAAGCTTTTCTATAATAGCTTAAAATAATAGAGTGCTGCACTTCTTAATATCAACTATTAATCGAAAGGTTGTTGGTTACTTTATCGGAGTCGGAGATGGGGTGAATGCAATGATATTTGATATAATTAAATAATCAGTTCTTGTTTATTGTTAATGTTACAACTTATAACAAATACAAATAGTGAGTTATTAAATTGACAATATAAGAAGAAAACTAATAAATTAAATTTAATGAATAATACAGTTTTGCATCTATTAAACTATTTCTTAAGATGTTGTATATTAGATTGGTACCACTAAAAGTGTTTCTCATTTGCCACCCGTCATCATCATCATCATGGTTAAACAGATTTTCTCGTGCAGTGATAAACATAAGCTTGTGTTAATCTGTTGCATTTTGTGCAATCTTGAATCGCTTGGATGTCATCGGATCATCGGATCGGTTGTCTTCCTCCAATTCTATATGCACCTTAGTAGCGAATATATGAGAGAACCTAAGAGGAGGAAGATTAAGAGTTTATACGCTTCTCTAGTTACTCCTGCTGTTAGGTTCTCTCAATACAATTTCTATTTTCATTAGTAAACTTGTTCAAGTTCAAATTATTGGAGGAAAAGTAAAATTTTCTCCTCTTAGACACTCTCATTGTCTTTGTTCATGAACTTATTAAAGTTCAATAGATAAAATTTTGTATTACTGCTTAAATTTTTGATTATAAAAATGCGGGAACACTTCTCAAGTTTTATAAAATGAAAATATGTCTACTACGTTAGGCGTAAGTTAATTAGATATAAAAATAAAAGATTTTTATAAAAAATGAGAACAATAGGCATGATGACTGTAACGAAGAATCACTGAAATTATGATTTGAAGTAATTATATAGGATACACAGATTCAAATAAATACACTTATTTTTAGATTAGAAGCGATATTATATTTATTTTAGTAAAAATAAAAACACAAAATATAGAAATCGGCCATATTAGATCGAACACAAATCAGAAGCGCGTGACGTCACGCTTTCGTAAACATCACATCGTCATCATTGTTTATCGCCCTTATCCTTCGAATTTGTCTTTATTTGAATCATTAATCAGATATTTTGTGGATAAAACTATCAAGTGTGTCAGTTTCATGCTTCCAAAAGTACAAAAACGTCATGGAATGAGGATTTATTAAGGCCAATAGCTCAAATTTGCCAAGAATCGACTCCTTGATGCTGGGGGCAAGGTTAATTGGTGCACTGTTTTAACTTCAGTGTGGACAGCTTTACTTCTGAATTTCTATAATATATATACTTGTACTGATTTATCAGCTGATTTTGGAAAGGTGATAATTGCTTCTAGATCTTTCATTGTGTGCAAAGCTAAAAAATAAAAAAGTATTTGTGAACAAACTGTAACTATTAACACATTATTATGTACTATAATTTTTGCAACGGACTATAATAATAATAGGTATCACAAAGATAGTTTGGAATCAAAATTACCTATAATGTTATGATTAAACCGGCAAACAGAAAAGATATACACTTGAATTCAATAAAACAGGTTACCGGTTTAAAAAAGCAATGGGTATGTACCTGAACTTTCAGATGAAGTGCCTGCGAGTTCTAAATGTTCTCTAGGTGTTTTTGTTTGTACTACATTTTTCTCACTTTCTTCAACTAGATACCTTCTTTGTTTTTTGAGAGCATAGGGATGCTCAGCAGTGTTTTTGCCTGGTTAGCATTCAAATCTTGTGGATATTCACCCTGACTTCATGCGCACTTGTAAAACTGAACCCATTACATGGTACTGTATATAATTTTCCATATCATTTGATAACTGGAAAAAGAAAATGCTTTTAGTTAGGAACTTTAAATATAATACAGTAATATAGAAATTAAACCTAACCTCAAACGGGATTTACAGTGTTATTGACAAATATTTACCTTACATATATTTTGTTTGCGAACTTCGCCACTTATGTATATAAAATAAATAGTTACATCAAACTGATCTTGGCAGAAATAAATTACTGAATTGACAAATACAGAAGCTGGGTCTCGCCTTGCAAGATTTAGCTAGTATTTCGGATATTTTTCTTCATTGCCACGTTAATAAATAACTTATTCGGAGTTTTTATCGATGTATTATTACATCGAGGAACTGCACACCATCGATACACATTAGAATTCATGATTATCGCACAAAATAATGGAAAATATTAATCGAGACAAGCAATAAGATGCAACTTGTCATGTGGTTACGAAAGGGTGACGTCACAAACGGACGCCATTACTATTCTAGCGTTTTGGTGCGAAATTTAAATTGTATTTTAAAAAGGTCAATTTTTTATTCAGAACATTAATTTTTTGCAGAAATAAGATTTATTTTGTATAAAGTAGGTGCGTAAAAACATCGTGGAGTATTTTTCTAAAATCAGTCATCTTGCCCATTGCCTTTCGAGTTTGAACATGGGGTAAATAGTGGATATTATATGGATATATCAAAAAACCATTTAGAAGCAGAGAAACTGCTAACGTTATTTTAAAACTAATTATATTTCGGACTTTATACGTGAAATATTAAAGTCAAATTGGTTTTATGACAAAGTTTGTAGTTTCAAACATCATATTACTGAGCCGGTTGTATTAAAAGAATTCACAAAGCATGAGAGTGTTGATGTTTAGTACAAAATGGAAAATTTGGTACGAGAATTGGTTGAAGAATACATTGTGAACGAAGGGTATTCGAGATATCTCTAGGTTTAAGAAGTGTCGCTTTTATAATCAAAATTCAAAGAAGGGATACAAGGTGATATTACTATCCAGCTTTAACAAGTTCAGGGACGAATATAGTAAAGATAATGAGAGACCGTAAGAAGAGAAAATTTTACTTTTTGGGCCCCGCTGTTTTGATTGCACGGTCGCAGAAATAGCAAATCCTCAGCTTTGGACATCTTATTGGAATGGTATCTCAGAGGACAAAGTCCTGTGAAGAGATTCGTTATTACTGGAATATCCCTTTTTAGGAGATCGAGAAACACTCTTGCTACGAATTTATAAAGAACCCCGCTAAAATCTTATGAAAATTGGTTCCCGGTAAATTGTTCTATAACCGGGATATGCGATAGTTCTCGACGTCCAAATGAAAAGTTACCATGGCCACAATCCCAAAAATCAAAACCTCTAGAGGTATCAGAGAGTTAAAACATCAAGAAACCACCCCCACCTTGTATCTACTGCGTACAATTTAAGAGTAACTCCTTGTAATATCGGACTTGAGTTATAATCCCTTCACAAAACGTAACAGGGCTCCTACGAGTATTCTGGGGTGTTATATGAATTAGAGTGTGATAGTGGGCTAATATTGGAAGGTCAAATTCAGTTTGAACAGGAAAGTTCTAACTAAGAGCACAATAGTAAGAACTCTTTAATTCTGTGGCAACTGTCTATAATGGTGTCATTCTATATGCATAAGATCCCAAAGAATGTTTGATACTTGAAGTAACTTCTAAAATGCAAGACAAATACTAATATAACTTCTAAGAAAAGAACAATACCCCTCAGTCGAATTCATGAATATTATGATTGACACAGTCTCCCTCTCACACTTTCATGGACCATAATGAAGGTTGACACTAGGGTTAAGCTACCTTAGCAATCCGTATTCAATGCCAGTATTACTGATCATGAACAGCTTCTGTGGAAAGAGCCCTTGACAATTCCTCCGATCATTCTCTGTGATATCCCTTCGGATCTTTCACGACGGCCATGCAATATTACTGTGAGCTTACTTTGGGTTTGTATTGAAATGCACGGTCAATCTCACCACAGAATTGGTGTTACGATACGAGACTCTTTTATCTTTTGCAGAGAAATCTTAACTCCATGATCAAGGTCAAGCTCACCCCAGAATATCTTGTTGCGATACTTTTTATTTATATATTAATTCACGTCTCATATTACAATGAATTGTACTCTCCAACCATATCCACTAGGTACTAGGTTTGGAATTCTTGATTTAATAACTCTGCCCTATCTCTGAACCTGTTAGCAAAAGCAATAGCATGTCGGTAAAGGCCGTGAAAAATCCTGTGACCAATATCTAAGCTCTTTCAAACTCTCACGAATACCACAAAGTATAACGACGATTGCACCTCCCTGAAAAATGTTTGGTCAAAGACAATATTAACTATATGGTCAAAAACAATGACACATTGATAATAGCCATGCATGAATTATTTTAGGAAGACAATGAAGAAAACATTTTACTCTCGGTTTGCATTGACCTTGAAATGCGGAATCGAGGTCGATAATAACACTGATCAACCTAAGGCCACCCCAAAATATCCTTTTACGATATGTTTTGTGAAGAGATTGTTACTTCAGTTCAATATTACAAAGGATTACACTGTCGAACCGTACGCAACAGGTACAAGATAGGGGTTGATTCTTGATGATTTAACTCCCCCGATACCTCTGAACCGTTTCATTTCTGGGGGTTGCACCCATTGTAACTTTTCATCTGGACATCTAGAACTGTATATCTCAATTATAGAAAAATTTGCCGGGAACCAATTAGCATAAAGTTCGAGCGGGGACCTTTCTTCACCACGCATATTCGACAATCCTGATAAGTTCTTTCTTATCTATTTTTATGACTGATCTTAAATAGGTTGGCGGCTGTGATTATTATCAGTCCCCTCTTTTTCCTAAACTAATTTTATTGCCTTTAAATTTGTAACAAAACCTTCTGCCTCCTCCTATGATCAAACGCATTTAAAATGTATTTACTTTTTATTATGGTATTTTTTACCATTTTCTTATCAGCACCCCACATAGAGCCTCTATAAAATTTTCAAACTTTTACTTCCTTTTTTCATCAAGAACGAGACGAACCTTTTTGGTCAATTAAGAGTGCTCAAATTAGAAATCTAGAGTTACTGTGTGGCCTGGTCGTGTTAGGTAAATGTATAATAATTTCATGTATATGGCTTAAGCTACATTTTCTTGTTTATAGTATTTATTATGCTTTAGCAAGCTTCAATAGAGTCTTAATTATACTTAGACTATAAAACTAACTATTGGTGTTTCGTGTTAGTTAATAGATAAAAGAGTAAGTCAATATAATTGTGTGGAGCCAGATTGTTATTTTTTCCGCCACCACATTTGACAGTTTTAATTACGCATGTATTATTGAAGTTTCTTATAACGGTTCTGATAGTTTGTTATGTCTTTATTGAATTTTTTCAATTCTTGCTTTGTGAGTATTTTTCCTTCATTTTTCTTCTTTATCGGACTAAAACTTTGGAATTTTATATATTCCTTCCGCTTTAGTACACAACGCTCATAGCAAAAGTATCTAACATATTAAAATGCACGCTTGGTACAAAGGCAACGCGCTGCACTTAATATCTTCTATAAAAAATCTATTTTAAACTCATCGGAACCGAAGTCCGATTGGATATATATATATATATATATATATATATATATATATATATATATATATATATATATATATATATATATAAAAGAAAATCACAAATTAATATTTAGAATATAACAAAACACTATTATCTAAAATACAATCCTGAAAATTTATTGATGGGATTTTAGCTTCTCAAATAAAAGAGTCGATTCAAGATCTGGCACTTGATCAAGAAGAGTTACGTAAGGCAGTTGAAAAATTACCAGAGGAAGAAAAAAAAGAAATAATGGAAATTATAAATTTTATCCTGGAACGAGTTTATGGCACAGGAATCGATTATCTTTTTGTTATTAATTAATTTTTAAGGTATTATTTACAATTTCATGCTTATTTATTTTATTTTTACCAATAAATTTATTTACAATCTGTTTTTTGCTATTATAGTATGATTAAGTCTGATAATGCCTTGATTAAAGAAAATATACAAACACAATAGCGATTAGTGCATTAGAACTATAGAATCACTGGAATATTTAAGGAGAAAAACCAAAAATAAATATTTCATTTCATATGACACAAAAAACAGAGTCGTGATCCGTCGAAATGAACAGTTAGCGAAACGATGCGAAATAAGTTCCTTATTCACGATTCGCAATCACAACTGAATTGGTCGACCGTCGAGCCAAAACATTTCTTTGCATTGATATCGAGTATCTTCGATCTCACACTCCATTGTTTATTACTCATTGTACGGTGATAATATTGTAACGAGGACTACCTGAATACGTCTTTATAGAAATACCATCTCGAAGCTTTTGTTAGTCATGGTTCTAGTGAGATTCTAGACTTTTATTCTAATATGCTCTATAGATGTATATAAGTATAAAAAAAGTAATTATTAAAGAATTAATGAAAAATGGTTTTATTATTCGAATTCAGTGAGTGAATAGAAGGAGAGTCCAAAAGGTCCTAAAATTTTTTCCATCTCTGACATGCCGACATGTTCTTGCTGGGAGTGTGGTCTCTGTACAACTGGAATACGCTCTGCATTTTGCCTCTATTGGAAGTTAATCCTTCATTACACGTAAAACCTCCTATGGAGATATATGAATATTCGGTATATTCGTTAAGGTGTTAATTAATTTTTGTACATATACTATAATGTGGTTTAAGTCTCGCCATTTTTTTATTAATTAATAAATTATTGAAATATGTAGCGCACGATCTATGATGCAGTCGTGGTATTATTTTATAATGTTGTTTATTATAATGTATATTTTTTTAATCTCTGGTCAAAGATTACAACGTACTAATTAAGGGATCTTTATTAGAGAGTTATTTAAGGCTTTGACGCATAGAAAGTTGATTTTATTTTTATTTCAAGATGTTGTAAATTTTATTTGGTAAAATTTATTTAATAAATGTGATCAAAGTTCATCTGTCATTTTATTTTAATTTTTAAATAACAAACACCATTTAAACCACACTTTGAATTTAGTGGTTTAGCTCAATAAAAGAACATACAAAGAATTGAGTGATGCCGTAGTATAAGTACTCCTTACACACACCATCTGCTCATCGACGAAACGCTGCCGTTTGTTGGCCTAGTCATCTTGAAATTCAAAAAAAAAAACTTATACAACGCAAATAATACCTATATATTTAAATGTAAAAGCGAGGCTTCAAAGAAGTTAATATATAAAAGTGTAGGCGGATTATCATACGAAAAATATTCTATTTTGCGTTGTATCTGGATTTAGTCTATTTCATTTGCTCAAATGACAGTTGTTGTCTCTAAAATCATTTGGTTACTAAATACGTGACCAGCTGGAGCAGCTAAAATTTACAGGGTTTCCGGTAACTGTAAGTCAAACTCTCGACAGTGAACAGAAGACGTCAAGATAACCCTAGTGTTTCATATATAATTGTTTTTCCTCGGATGCCCCAAAAAGGGTACCCAGTGAGCCCTTTTCAGCTGTAGCTTTTGAGCAGGATTGTATATTTTAATGAAATTTTGGTACGTTGTATGCCAATAAAGAATCACGAAAGGAGAGCGTAAACAACCTTTGACATTACTAAAGAAATAATAAATATATGTTGGACTTCCATCGTCTTTATTTTTGTTGAAAATCGCGACGTTTCGGCTAGTATTTATCTCTAGCCTTTTTCAAGTGAAACTGAAGAAATTCTTATACAACTCTTTATATTAAAGATAATTCTAGTCGAGTGTGATCGAGATTAATGCAGTCATGTGTGATACGCTAGGGTCCCATTTATGCTGCATTTAGTTTTGGTTTACGATTACTGAGAAATGGTTTTTACGCATCGCTTATATCTAAAGACAGTTTACTAAACCAATTCAAGGTTTGATGTATGACCGCGGCTTCTTTGAATTTCGGTTTCTCCAGTATTGTTCTCGGTGGAGGATTTTCGCTTCAAGCCATTTTATGTTCATTAGTAGTGATAGTTATCAAAGAAGGCGAGCGCAAGAGCTCGCGAGGCACTTATAATTAACATTTTTGGACCAGAACAGCTTTGTACCATCTACAAGCTATAAGAACTACATTTTTGCATTATTCTCTCTCTCTCTCTCTCTCTCTCTCTTTCAAACTAACTGGAAATATAAATTTAAAGATGAATAATATTTAACAAGTCCTCCTCTAAACTGACATTATTTATTGCTTGTAAGAACAACTTTTTCCCATCGGACAAGTGTAAGAGGTATTTTTTCATTATTGATTATTAAAAAATAAAGTACTGTGTGAGTATCAAGATAAATAAAATATGTCACGAATACCCTGTAAAATGCAAAGTCTATAACAATTTTTTTACTTGTCCCCACTCTCAAGGTGTAAGAAATCATCTCTCCGTATGAGAAGAATGTTCTCTATCGGAACACTAGAGTTTTCCAGTAAAAAAGATATAATATAAAAAAGTATATTGCTAGCTCTCGGTTTACTATTGTTACAGGAATGGCCCATAAGCCCGATCAGACAGTTGACTCGGCGGGTGGTTTGATGCTTGCTGGTAAACCTCCCTCTATCTGCACTTAAGAAATCAAATTTTGACTTTAATTTTTAGGAATACATTCTCGGCATGTTTACTGATCCATTTTCGTAAAAATAAAAAATTATTTTTGTATTCGAATTAGAAATAAAAATTAGTCTGAGATATTTATAACTATATTTATTTCAGTTTAAATAGCACAGTATGAAAAAGATAACCCAGAAAAAATAAATTAACAAGAAAAATAGGTTTATTTTAATGTATTTTGCCCTGATGACCGTGATATTACATCAGATATACTATTGTTTCTCTAATAGCGACAAATATTGGGTTAGGAAAATCTGTTCCTGTTCCAAATTTATGTCCAAATGATCATCATCAACTATGGAAATATCCTCTCTTAATCTCTCGAAGGCTTTCTCTTTCTTTTCCTCTTCTTCTTTTTTCCTTTTCTTTATCTCTTCAATGCTTTCTGAACGAACTAAAAAATAGAACTATTGTAGAAGCAAACACATTTTGTTTAAATACAGTTCCGTGTACCTCCCACTTTCGATTTTAATTATTTTTTTAGCTATATATATATATATATATATATATATATATATATATATATATATATATATATATATATATATATATGTTTATGTGGTACTTGTAAGATAATTTATTATGCTTTAACATAAGTCGAAATTTTTCTGACGTCCTTTCGTTTACTCAAGCGAAAAGTTGTGAAATGGAAAGCATGAAACAAGTTAACATACTTTTGCGAGGGACATGTTTTCTTAGGAATTAAACAACCATTAATAATGGATATGACCCTTTCCTCTCCTAATAATATCTCGCATATAATTAGAGATAGACATAATGAAGTTTGATATTGTTTATTCGGGGATGTTATACCATTTATATTCTACTGCAAAACTAAGCTCTGGGGTCTACGTTGGAACAGGAATTCTACATCGGATTCTTCACATTAGCTCATTCCAAAAATCTTATGTTTAAGTTGGGGCTGCATGCCGGCCACTCCATAATCCGAAAATCTATTTTTAAAATGTAATTTCGATCGATTCTCCCAGTGTACGATCCGCATTGTCTTGCATAACAGTAAAACTGTCTCCAACGAAATCGATGTAAGGTACCACGTGCACTGTTACAATTTCTACCATATATCGAGCGACGGCGGTTCTCCCGAATGATGAAAACAGGGTCTGTTCGTCCTTGACGGATCAAGCCGAATACGATATTTACTTTAAATCTCCGTACGTTAATTTATGTTGGAATGATAAATTTCGGCATTTTAGCACTTCCTGTACTTACTGTTAAACTCTGACAGATCTCCCAAAACGACGCCATTATTTGCCAATAATTCTTCTGCAGATTTCATTATGTCACCATCGAATTTTTGTAGCGCTATCTTAGCCATTCTTGGATCAAAACCTGCTTCTACTAACTAAAAGTTAAGGTAAATATACTTTAGCTTGCAAAAAGGTTAATAATTTATTTTTTTTAACATACAGTGTGTCTAAGAATGGGATACCGCACCCTATTGAACTTCAGTATTTTTGATTTTTCAAGGAAAAGTCATTCTTGAAAAAAAGATACAGATGCAATCATATCTGCATTTATAATTACAACAGCTTGGTTAAAATTTCCTTGTACGAATTTTGACTTAAGTTGTCTACTAAAAAATAAGGTCCATTTATTCTATGATACGTTACGCAGCACCAAACATTAAGTTTTTAAATATTTGACTATGAGTGGCAATTCTAAAATTAGGATCTTTCTGTGCTCAGTACCTACAATTTTGTGAAGAGGCTACCCCATTAGCCGAAAAAATTGCCTTGTCGGAAAATCAAATGTTTCTATCAAAGAATCTATTAAATAAGTTTTCTCTACCCATTATCAAATAAAATTCCAAATTGCGAGCATCATCTCCATTTTGCAGTTTGTTAATAAATTTTGATTTGAACTTCCGAAATTTGTTGCTTACTAAAATATAAATCCGAGACTTGTTAACTGTGCCTAAGGAGTCTGCTCTTTTCTTTAAGGATAATTTAGGGTTTTGTTGTACCGTGTCAAAAATTACCAAGGTCACAATGTATCATGGTTATATTGCTTTTTTACTTTCTTGATATTTTTCGCATCCTTAGTAGCATCAAAGCACGTCTTTTCGAGTTACGTAAACATTTGGGTACGTTTCTGTATACTTCAATCGCATATCGGTAAGATTAGCATGATCAATTTGTTATTTAGTAACTATTTTTTGGCAAAACGCAAATGAAGTATTGAAATTTACTACCCCATCCGTGGACACAGTGTATAATAACATATAACATAACAAATATTTGTGTTGTACTCTTGAAGCATATATTACTGGAGGCGGCATATAATGCAATGCGCGCATCTCATGGCAAAGAGAGAGAGGGGGAATACGGGATCGCGCAATCTCCCTCGCTCCCATAATTTTGAACCGGGGACCAGCCACTCGCGGTTCGGAACGAGAAAGATGGCACGACTATTCGCCTTTTTTCTCTCATTGCCGTGTAACACGCGTAGTGTATTACACGCTGGATCCAATAGTGTATGCTCGAAGGTTGTAGTACATCGAAAAATATTATATACTATTTTTTGTTACGTGCTAATTCGCCCATTTAAGGAAGTAAAACGACCCTTAAAGTTTTCTCCACAAAATACATTTTCTATAATATCTCGAAAACTAATCATTCACCTGTACAACATACTTGTTTACCTGAGGTACTAAATCTTCTACCAGTGACATAAATTCCATACTCTTCGACTGACTAGGTCCGGGTGAGGGATTTTCTTGAATATACTGAATGCTATCTGATATTACATTGTTGCAATTTTTTAACGCGACCCTAGCTACCTCTTTGTTGTAGCCCATGTTGACTAGAATATTTAGGAAATTCGGATCCACATATTGTTTACCATCAGCACATTTACCGAGTTTTTTCCTTTCTCTAAAAAACAAACGCGTTTCAATAGAGTGGAATAAAAAGAAAAAGACAATTATTCGGAAAAGTTAAAATAGAAAAAGATAATTATTCAAAATAGTGAAAATATCGAATTTTTCAACCCAAAATTTTTTTTATCGGTCTCGCATAGTTTTTCACAAAAAAGATTTTTCAGTTTCACATACATACTAAAGCCATATCCAGAAAAATTTTTGAAAGCGCCACAAAAATATTTTCAAGGAGCTGGAAAATCGATATATATAGAGTCCGAAAAATTCGCGGCCACGTTTGATGATCAAATTAATACTTACCAAAAGCGAATGTCGTAACGTTTATGATGTGTATTATCTTCTTCATAACTACTTGTATGAACTAAATCCCTTCTACTATATTATATACATTTTACGTGAACAATACTTACTAACCTAAAAATTTCCTCCTAACAACATATCTTAAAGATATTGGTAAATCACAATTTTTACACCACAAGTCATCAGCAATACATTTCATTTTTATCACTCAGTTATTGATATGAACATACACATCTTGTGGAGTGAAATTCTTCTAATTTACGTTTTTTGACATTCACTATATAGGCCACTGACTATGTCGAAAAGAAGATGGGTAAAAGGAACTAAAACGTTTCATATGTTTAATTGACCTCCAAATATGACAAAATCACAATGTGCTATTAAATTAAGGGGTGCGTTTTTGAGATTAAAGTAGATTTATCCACTTTTCATTTTTTATGTGTATGTAGATATCTACAAAAAAGTTGTATATACTGAAATTTCCTATCAAACTGATACCTCCAAAAAAATTATTTTCAAAAAAAATACACCCTAAAAACAAAATAAAAAGAAGCAAAGAATGATTTTTTTTTAGATTTTGCTCTATAACCTTTTTCCGAGTTAATTTAGGTACAATCATTGCTTTAGAAGAAGAAAGCTGACGTTGCGCCCGTTAAAATGAGCTCCTGCAAAAGTCTGAATGACAAAAAGTACCCGAGATATGACGTTTCAAACTTTGCTACTTTTCTCGATTTCAACAAATTTTGACTTTTTTTCCAAATTTCGTCCCACAACTTTTTTGTAAGTGAATTTAGGTATAGACATTACCCCATTCAAAAGAAAGCTGACATCATATCCATTAGAATGGTCCCTAACCGAAGTCTGTACCATAAATAGTAGCTGAGAACTGGCCTCTCAAAGTTTCCAAATTTTTACCCCCATATAATGTAATTTTATATTTTTTATAAAATTACATAATGTGCAGGTAAAAAGTTATAAAATCGTAAAAAGTTGAAAAGTTTGAGAGGCCATTTCTCGGCTACTGTTCATCGTACAGACTTTGAAGGGGGACCATTTTAACGGACGTGTTGTTACCTTTCTTTTTAAGGGGGCAATATTTATACCTAAATTCACTTACAAAAAAAGTTGTGGGACGAAATTTGAAAAAAAAATTGCTAATATCGCGAAAAGTGCAAAGGTTGAGACGCCATATCTCGGTTACTTTTCATCATATAGACCTCTGCAGGAGCTCATTTTAACGGGTGTAATGTCAGCTTTCTTTTTCATGAAGCAATATCACTAACTTCACTTGGAAAAAATTATGAAGAATTTTTTTGAAAAATAACTTTTTTGGACATCATGAGGTACTATTTTGATACGAAATTTCATTACCTACAACTTTTCTGTAGACATGTATCAACGAAAAATGCATAGTTTTCGAGTTAAAACTGAAAAAGTGAATAAATCTACCTTAATATCAAAAACGCACCCTTTAATTTAGTAATATTTGGAGGTCAATTCAACGTATAAAACAATGAAAACACTTTAACATTTTAGTTCCTTTCTCAAGTACATAGTCAATAATCCAATATTCTGACGCCATTGTTGACGTTTGAGACTTAAAAATTCACCAGCATCTTTATCATGAGATTTTCTAATATTATAAGTAAGCATTTTACTATTTTATAAACTTAGTTATTTTGAAAGAGTAAAGTTAGCGTGTCTGGGATATCAACATAAATAGTAAAGACATAACGTTGCCAAATCACATACCAGTGACCACCAGCTGATTTCAATAAAGATCGGTATTTGATTAGTTTTTTATAATATTTTCTATTTCAATGATAAATGCCTTGCAAATTATTTATTTTTAAATTGCATTATTTTTTATTAATATTTTAATTTATTTTGTCAAATATTGGGTACTACACCTCATTTGTTTCATGTGCAGTGAATGGACCTGCTTAAAAATATTCGTTAGAACTGAAAACAAATACTTACTTCTCTAAGATCTCCTCAGCAATGGCTTTCTTTCGACTCTCATACCGCTTCTGTCGCTGTTCGTTTATGTAATTGGCGGCCATATTGATATCTCCACTAGTTGCTCGTAGTCCAATCCGGGCTTCTGCAGCCGAGTATCCTGAATGCTTTTCAATTTAATATAAAGGATTTTAAGATATTTTCATTAGTGCGACAATAACAAAAGAAAATTTAAGAAGTGTATGAGCTCGAAATTGCCTATATCGTCATTTTCGATTTGTATTTGAGGACATATCTGATGTGTTTTTGTAAATACCTTTCCCCTCTAAGTGGGGAACCTCCATCTCAACTTTTATTTAATATGGAACACTAAGTCCTATAAAAATAAAGTTAACGGCCCTACTAATTTTAAGATAATTTAAACTTATGAGATCAAAAAAATAATAATTTAAATGAATAATTTAATTAGGATTAATCACTTGAAGAGTGTTAAATTGTACCTTCACCTCAGAGATAAACGGAACTTTTGAATTTACCCGATTCGCGTATGATGAATTGCTAGTCCTTTGTTTTAAGTAGCAATAACTGTAAGTGACAATCATGTTCATGACGCTACACATATTAGTAAATGAGTTTTAGTTAGATGCTGTTTGTGCTTCGTGGCGATTTTCATCATGCTGAAATCAACTGAGCAAAAAATTTGTATTAAATTTGGTGTTTTTAACAAAACCAAAGTTTAAAATGTTAAATAAGGCCTATCTGAAGGACTGCACGTCGCGTATGGACGTAAGTAGCACAAAGCGTTCACTAAGGACCGTGTAGAACATATGATGATCCGCATTTTGGAAGGTCATCAACATCAATTGGCGCTGAACACGTCTTGTGATTTTGGTCGAAAAATTGGCGTCGCTTTTCGCATGATGCCAAAAACACTGAATTTTCACCAAAAACAGCCTCAAATGAAGGTCGCTTATAAATTTGATTTTAAACGTTCTCTGTTTGGTCTTTGCTCTTCTTTTAGCCTCCATTCCTATGATTACCGAGATGTTTAAATGTCAAAATTCATATACTCATGTCTCATCTGTTCATTCTTGAATTGTTATAATATTTTAAGTAATAACCAGCACGGAGCTAGAGCTAGAAGATCTACGAAAAATGCGACAGTAGAATTTATGAAATCCATTTAAAAAAAAATGGATTGGGTAGACCTACTATCGGGGTTTTCTTTCATTTTTTAAAGGCATTTGATTCTATCAATAATGACTTTGTTAAAAGTAAATTCTTAAATATGAGTACATGGGGCACAGTATCGGACCGGATTATCTCTTTTCTTCCTGATCATAAAATATTTACACACGTTAACAATTGCGCCTCTAACAAGTAGAATTCTGACCTTGCGGTCCTGCAAGGGTCGATTCTGGGTCCTTTAGTTTTTATTCTTTTTATAAATGATTTACTATTACATATATCGAAAGGTCTTCTAATTAACTATGCAGATGATACATCCATTGCCCTTTCATATTCAATTCTTGATAAGCTCCAGGTTACTATAGCGTTAGTGTATAGAGAATTTAGTATAGGGTGTACAAAAAATAGATTAATTTTATACCCTAATAAAAATGAAACTGTCATATTTGGTAGAGAACTTCTGCGCGACATAATCTTGCTTAATCCCCCCAATATGGGGGATGTCAGAAATATTGTACAAATGGGTAGGTTCAAGAATATATGTTGAAATTTGTTATGTAATGTGGTGTTAACTTAGTAGTTGGTATGTTTTAAATTAAGATGACGTGTCCAAACACCATTATGTAATTTAGTCTTATGGATAAATAAATATTGTTTTTTTTTCTTTATTTTATTCATCGCCGATAATGATGCGTTTCGAGAAGTTTGCGTCTCTGGCTGTGTTGCAAATCATCTCAGAAGCGATCGACATTCGATGCGGTTTTCGGACAAAATCGGGTGTTTTGGCACCTTATATGAAGGCCAAGTCCAAATTTTTGACCACAATCTAATTGCATTGAGTTTTTGAGATTGTTAACTCATGTGCAAGCTTTCTAAGATACGACGGTTTTCGAGCACCATAACTTTGGCCTGAATGGAGTGATCGTCGTCTGGTGATATTGATGATCGTCCAGAAAAACGAGTTATTTCCGACGTATTCACGGCCTTCAGTGAACGCCTTATGTCGTTCAGAAACTCTTGGACGCGATATACAATCCTCTGAAAAGGCTTTATTTATTTCCAATGTTTGCGAAAAATCAGTTTTATTCAAAACACAAAATTTAAAGCAAATTCCTTGCTCAATTAATTCAGCATGGTAAAAAATCGACACTTTAATTTATACCCCCTCACAAGATTCTAATAGAACAACAATTATACAAAATATATTTGGTTTATGTTATTGAAAAAAATAACATAAAAAAATACATTTTCACACCTATAACACTATTACTATTTGATGATAAGGTATTCGTAGAATAATCGATATATTCATTGTTACTCAAAATGGTTCTTACCTAATTCAACAAGAGCAGTTATACTATTTTCGTCAACTTTTAAACTCATTATTTCACGTTCTACACTTTTGAACAATGAGAGAGATTCTCTCCTTTTATTTTGATGGTATAATACAACTGCCTGTAGAAGGTGAAGCCTAGTTAAAAGGCATGCTTCATTTCCTGAAAGAAATAAAACTTCGTGAGCAATTAAAGTATCAGTAAAATTTTTAACGTGTAGAAATTTTCCTATTTCAATAAACAGTTTGGTGGTTTTCGACTGTCCAAAGTAATATGTCAATTATGCAAGTTCAAAAACCTGAATACTTTTGTTATGAGTTGCTCACATGGCTATCATTAGGTCAATGCCAACATATGGAGCTGTTGTATGGAGACCAAAAGCAAATCAGACAACAGCGATCAAAATTATATCAAGTTCAAAGAACAGTATGCTTTAATATTACAGGAGTGATGTGAACTACACCGCGATGGAGATAATGCTAAGTCCCTTCTTTACATTTTGTTGACGAATATGATATGCCTCGGCACTGTCAGAATTAAACGAAGTGTAGAATTTCGTGCGGTACGATGTCGCATGTAGAGAGGAATTCTACATACGATTCTATTCCTCCAGATAAAAACGGACTCTGTAATATCAAGATTTATAAAGAATGAAAGCTTTCACGGCTTTGGTCAAGTTGAAAATCATGGTTCTTGGGTTTAGAGCGTGTCAAATTGGAGTTATTATTCGACGTTTCGCCTACGATTGCACGAGGCATCTTTAGGGCTCTTTACGCTACGAAATTAGCACACTGAATGATCATTGAGGAGCAACAGTCCGGTATTTATAACCGACTGGTGCTCAACGAACCGTGACCAAACTTTATAATCGATTTCCACGTGTGATATAGACTGTAACCTATATTAATATTGTATTTGGGTAGTTACAAATCTTGATTAATTCTCTAATTTTACCTTTAAAGAGACCAGACACTGATGATAGCACCTGAGCCAGAACTTGTTAGTAGGTTAATTAAAATGTAACAAAAGTTTGATTATTATAAGATCTCAGTGAGTTAAAAGTTATGGTCAATGATTCTCTCCTCTAAATCACCTACATATATAAATACATTGCTGGATTTATAGTACTTCTTGACTTTGAAATGCAGAACCTCTATGATTTTTTTCCTGCTTCTCACCAAAATTTATGTTTGTGGTTAGTAATGGTTGGCAAATCATCATCACCCACCTTACAGAAATTTGTAAAATTTATTATAAAAATAATAAGTCTGTTTTAAATTTCGTGGTTCACGTGAAATTTATGGTCAACATACGCTACCTTCAGAACGTGTTATTCGTGGTTATCAATAAATTCGAAGAAGCTTTTAAGCTTTTAACCCTCCTAAGATGATGAAATACAACATTCTTTCTATCTTTTTGGGAGTTTTACCATTGGTCATTTCATATTGGGTTTTTCTTATTTGGCCCATTTGGTTACCCTTTCGGGTCCATACGATCTATATGATCTCTCTATTTAAAAACGCCTTGACCTTGTTTACCTTACCACATCTTGTATTTTACAATCATCTTTAAATGTATTTCTCACATAGTCTCCTAGACTGACCTCCTTGGATTGTTTTGAAAATTTTCATTTTAGTTAACCTTAGGATTATTTTTGTGTCTGCAGTGTCTGCGGGTATTTTTGGTTGCATACGTAAGTATCGGTCTTACACAGTCCGAACTCAATGATCTAGTTTGTGATCTAAACTTGTCAAAGAAACGGGCAGAATTGTTTCCAGATTAAAGGAATGGAATCTCCTTCAAAAGGCAAACCACAATTTCTTCTTGTACTCGACGGGAACAAGATTTCCGCAGGAGGAATGGAGGTTGTTTATAGATTTCTCTAAACTACTCCTTCAAAATTATAAAGCTCCGGGACGTAACATGTCCCCAAAAATTACATTTTTCTGGATTCACATTTGGACTTCTTCCCTAAACATAACGGCGCTGTAAGCAACGGACCCAGTGAACGATTCCACCAAAATATTTCAACAATGGAAAAACGTTATCAAGGAAATGAAAATCTAAATATGCTCAAAGACTATTGCTGGACACTAAAAAGGGATGATACTCAAGCAAAATACAATAGAAAATCGTTAAAACTACATTTGATTTAGATTTAAGTAAATTAAATAAAACTAATCACTTTTTAATTTCATATGAAAAAAATGTTATCCCAAATTTGAAATTAGAACAAAATACTCCATAACAAAGAGCTATTCTAATTAATTTAACAGACAAAAAGTTAAATTTTGTCGATCAGTGTAATTGAAAAGAAAAACGTTTTTAGAATCGAATTTGAGGGTTAATATTTTTTAAGAAGGCAGCTGACTTGATGAAATCTCGCTCAAAATTACATGTTAAAAGTCATAACACAATAATGTAAATATTAAAATATCCGAAAAACCACGACTTTAACTAAACTTTTTAAAAGACAAAAAAGTTACAAAAGCCACCTGTCGCACTAAACGTTGCCAATATAGCAGCAAGCCTGGTTGCCTTGTACCTAATAATGCGACCCCTATCCTTTGGGCAGCGCGTTTCGTGTACTCGATTGTATAGATTTCTGTTTTAATTCACCGTCGCGCCACCACATGGCGGTTTTTACAAATTTTATCAACCTGTGTGGTTCTTGTGCTATTGAGTTAACCATCGAGATGTCGCCTTTGTCGTCCTATTTGATGTTTTTAATTTTAAATTCAGCTTTATAGGATGCAGAGGCGAGATGATGGTTTGTACCAACTGCGGTGACTTGACGAGTCCCATATTACGAAGAAACAGCGTTGTCGCCATCTGTCGGACCCGGAGTCTTTCCATACTTTAGAATGCTCCGCACTTTTTAACACGAGAATAATGCAGATTGACACATTTCACGTCCGCTAAGCCAAGATTTTATTTTATTTTTGTTTATGTTTATGTGTATGTATATATATATATATATATATATATATATATATATATATATATATATATATATATATATATATATATATATATATATATATATAAATAAAATGTTTTTAATTTTTGACACCCTCTATTTTAAACAAAAAGTGCCAAAATGAAAAATAACCTAATAAAAGTTTTATTTTTGATTCAGAAATATATGGTTAAAGGATTGGCCTTCTTATTCCATACTTTCGGTATAATTGTTTCAAGCATATGGAGAATTTGGCTAGTAGGCATAAGTTATATAGAACAGACTATTTTAAATTCTCACCTGATGTTCCTTTGACTGCGATTAATCTTTCCAAATTAGTACCGTAAGTTTTACCAAATTTTTCTTCACACCTCTGCAACCTTTCTTGTGCCTCAGGTAAGTGTGTAAAACTTTGTAGACATAAGTAGCACCAAGCAATATCGAGGTCCAAAAGAGCATAGTTATCAACAGAGTTCAAGAGAGCAGAACTGCAATTTCTATATAAAAAAAATTAATTTAATACACTTAATTAAAGAATTTTTTATATTGCTATTAAGTCTGAGTTTATTTTTATTTGTTTATATATTTTTACCAAAAATATTTATATATAAAGCATTTTACCGAAATTCTTGATCAGCTTCAAGAAGAAATACGAGTGCCGTGGAATGGTCTTCCTTTTTCAAAGCTGCTTTACCTTTTTCATGCAAAGTCATTGCAACTATTAGTGCTTTTCGTTCTGCCTTTGGGATTTTTATAGGATTGCCAAATTGATCTTCCAGCTAAAATATATCATTACTTGGGCATCATTATGCAACAGAGAATTGATAAATTAAAAGTTAAAAACAAAGAAATGTGACGTTTTTTATTATAGCTAGCAATTCTACAGTGTTGAAAGCCTTATGAAAATTGACAAACACCACTACAAGCGGCCTATTATATTCTGCTGTGTTCTCAATTATGGCCTTGAAAGTTTGCACATTTTCGTTTGTGCGATATCTTCTCCTGCTTTTTAGGTTTGTAGAAGTCAACTTTACGTTTGGCAATGAACTTAATAAACCGCTTATAAATGTGAGATGGCAAACATTCCTTGAAATCAAATTTCCAGACAAACACTCACCATTTGTCGCATGACCACTACCCTACCAAACCTTACAAAAATATTTGTTTATTTGTACAGGGTTTTTTATATTTAGCACCATACCTAGAGGCTTTATCATAAGATGAGGAAAAAAATTTTAAACATGAAAGTTGTAGGATCTCTTTCTTATTATCTTTTAGATTTGTTCCCAAAAACAGTGACGCTTCATAAAGCGGAGAAACAAAATAAATTTTAATTTTTTAAATGGAACACCCTGTATATTCTCGGCTAGAATAAAAGTTCTTTACCTTCTGGTTTAAAAAATGTATAATAAGTTAATGTTCGGATTAGCCGTTATTTAAATATTTAAGTTTAAACCTCTGTAATATATATATATATATATATATATATATATATATATATATATATATATATATATATATATGTAATCGAATCGAAGGTTTTCGGGCATCCCGTGTATGTGCTGAGTCCCTCTCAGAACTGTAAGGCAGCTGACGTTTCGGTGAAATCTCATCATTCACCATTTTCAAAGCTCACTGTATGGCGTCTACGAGCGAACTGACGCCTGCGACTCCGGTGTTGTCGGTACCGTGAGCGCGTCAGACGTGTTCGTTTTCCGAATGGTTCCGAACCAGGTAGCGTGACCTGCTGCGCGTCATCGGCCCTGTTGCCAGTGTTTGTGGTTGCGTTGCCGAGTTGTAATCTCTTTCGTTACTAAGTGGCACTGGTTGATGTTTTGTAAGCAGATTTTTCCAAGTATTAGGCATTCGCTGACTATCATCTCTGCTATTTAAGTTATTGGGCCTCTTTACAATTTCAATGGCTTCCCTTGTAACTCTTGTGCACAGGTTTTCACATGTCGATATCATTTTTATTCCTGATAAATTTATCTTATGTCCTGTGTTTAACCAGTGTTGGGCCAGAGCAGAAGAAATTGTTTTTTGTTTTACAGCTTTTATATGTTCGTCTCTTCTGGCGCTTATTTTACGGTTGGTTTGGCCTACTTAAGGTAAGCTGCATTCTCTGCTTGGAATTTCGTACACTCCCTGAATGGTGAATGAGATCTCACCGAAACGTCAGCTGCCTTACAGTCCTGAGAGGAACTCAGCACATACACGGGATGCCTAAAAACCTTCGATTACACATCACATCCGTGAGAATATCTGACATCTGGCTGACTGACTGATCGATCAACGTACAGCCTAAACGGTTAAAGATGTTCACTACGTTTATATCGACAGTTTCGAGCGCGCTTGAAGTCAAGCGCCTTCTGCAAGCGGCTTATAAATAACGAATTAAACGAGCAGGATTATAGTTGAAGCCGGCTTGGATTTGTTAAATCAAGCCCGAAACGATTTAGGGTTGACTTCACCCAAGCGCGCTTCGAGTGTGAAATAAACACCACAAGCGCGCCTGAAATCAGCTGTTGACTTCTAAACAATTGTGTCATGCGTCAAATGGTCGTTACTACACTATTTCAATTTAGAACCCTCAATTCAAAGGCTAAATGCAGAATAAAACAATCTACCCTTCACAATAGTCAACAATTGGTTTTTAAATAAAAAAAAAATCAAAACAAGCCGTTATTTTGAGGTTAGGTACAGAAAAGATATCTGCGTATAAGCTTTAGCGAAAATGACTTGAACCCAAGGTCAAGTCATGTTTAAGTTTGTGAAATAAACGTCTAAGTAAGATTTGAGGCAGCTTCAGTTTAGAGTTGGCTTGAAAAAGGTCGATTTAAATGAAGTCATTGACTTGAAATTTCGCACACACATTCCTGATATGGTATAGGTTAACAATAAGAAAGGATTTATAATCCATTTATACGATAAAACAAATATTTTGCGGGCCAAGCCACGACGGATAATTGTTTTTATTATTCTAAACATAATTAAGTCTTGAATATATGAGCGACACTTTTTCTACAATCTATAATCCATCCATTTATTTATACGATAAAACAAATATTTTGCATGCGAAGCAGCGACGGGTAAAATGCTAGTTATTAATAAACTGATATAAAAATAAACGAGGAGGCCTGGAAAACAAATGCTTTATTTTAATTGCCATTGTGACGTTTTAATATGGTTTCGAATACTTATTATATTGACATATTGTATTGACTAATATATGTTTTGACATGGGCTATTCAGAAGAAGAAAAACATCAGATAATGTATTTTTATTCGAATAATAAAAATATACCTAGAGTACAACATGAAGACCGCATTATATATCCTGGTCATCGAGTACCATCTACTACTACAGTAAGATGCACTTTCAAAAAATTTAATGAAATGAAAAGTCTTAGGCGAAAAGTCAAAACGGTAGTTAGAAATAAAGATGATATAATAAATAGTATTGTGAAACAAATAATTATTAGTTGATGTAATTTTTAGAAGATCCGGAAAGATCTATTCCCGATGCCGCATCATATTTCAATAAATCTTGGTATATAATTTACACCACACTACAGTTTTATAAATATTATCCTTATAAATTTATGCCAGTGCAGAATTTACCTGAAGAAAATATAATGCAGCGGTTGCAATATTGCTTAGAAATGGTACGCCATATTGGACAAGATGAAGAGTTTCATTCACGACGTCTGGGATGTTCAGTAGAAAAAATAAACATTATTGAATAGCTGAAAATCCTCAGAAAATACAGGGTCGACAATCTAATCACGTTTGGTGTGGCATGTCGGCAAATAAGATTATTGGGCAAATTATTTTAAATGGAAATTTAAATGGGGATCATTTAGAGAATATACCAGTACAGCAATACAATAATCTGATTTGGCAACAAAATGGCGCACCGCCGCACAATGTGATACCAGTTACTGAGTACCATAACAACCGATATAACTTTTGGATTGGACGACATGGCACAATTAAGTGATTGGCTTATAGCCCAGATTTAAGTCCATTAGATCTTTTTTGTGGGGGTTATGAAAAAATAAAATTTATAATGAAAGATCCCAAAATATAGAAATATTAAGGGTAAAAATTGAGAGCACAGTAATATTGCTTAACCAAGACCGCAGAGATTTTATTTCAAACTCTATTAATCATAAAATGAGAGGAAATATTTTTAAATGTGTTAATAATCGTGGAGGATATCTTGAAAATATATAGAGATTTTTCCTAGTTTCTTTTTTGTATTCGTATTATTGAGTGTTCAATATTTTATTATACTAAGAAATATCTACTTGTTGTTCTTATTACTATTACTCCTGTTATTATAATTATTTTCAAGACAAATTATCTGATGTTTTTCTTCTTCTGAATAACCCATCTTTAAATGTTTTCAATGCCTGGTTAAAATAAAGCATTTGTTTTCCAGACCACCTCGTTTTTTATATCAGCCGAATAAAATTTAAACTTAAATATTTAAATAACGGATAATCTGAGCACTAACTTATTAAGCATTTTTGAAATCAGGAGGAAAAGAACTTTCATTCTAGCAGAGAATATACAGGGTGTTTGATTTAAAAAATTAAAATTTCTTTTGTTACTCAACTTTACGATGGGTCACTGTTTTTGGAAACAAATCTAAAATATAATGTGGAAGAAATCCTACAACTTTCGTATTTGATTTTTTCTCAAAATCTTATAATAAAGCCTCTAGGTATGGTGCTAAATATAAAAAAAAAACTGTACATATAAACAAATATTTTGGTAGGGTAGTGGTCATGCGACAAATGAAGAGTGCTTGATGCAGTTCATGTAAATAATAAAAAAGTGTTTGATTTCGAGGAGAGTAAGAGTAAGAGCTGGTGAGATTATTTAATACAATTTACACGACAGGAACTATCCCCCGAAAAATGTTAACATTAACATTCATATGTTTACCAAAGAAAGCAAGTTCAAAAGAATGCAGTGACTATTAAACAATCAGTCTCATGTCACATACTTTGAAACCCTTTTAAAAATTGTACACGCTAGAATACATTCCAAATCGGAGCTGGATATTGGTGACACACAATTTGGCTTCCGGAACGGGGTGGGTACAAGGGAAGCATTATTTGCTTTTAATGTGCTTACTCAAAGATGCTTAGATATCAATCAGGACCTCTATGTCTGCTTCATAGATTACAACAAAGCTTTTGATAGAGTCAAACATGACAAACTGATAGAGATTATCAAAAGCAAAAATTTGGATGAAAGAGATTTAAGGTTGATATCAAATCTGTATTACAATCAACAAGCGGCAGTAAAAATTGGACAGGAAATATCCGGGGATGTGGAAATACAAAGGGGAGTCAGACAAGGGTGTATATTGTCACCTTTACTATTTAACGCTTATTCTGAAGAGGTCATATTGAAAAGTCTTGAATCTGAAACAGCAGGGATAAAAGTAAACGGAGTTTTAATCAACAATATTAGGTATGCAGATGACACCGTAATAATAGCTGATAGTTTGAAAGACCTAGAAAAAATACTGAATAAAATATTAAGAGTTAGTGGAGAATATGGACTCTCTCTTAACACGAAAAAGACCAAGTTCATGATAATTAGTAAGAACAACACCAATAATAATGAAACCTTAATGGTAGGAGGCCAGCACATAGAAAGAGTTCAGAAGTACACTTACTTGGGAACCCTAATAACAGAAAATAATGACGATACTGTCGAAATAAAAACCAGAATCGAGAAAGCACGTGCTAACTTTATTAGAATGAAAAAGGTTATCTGCAGCAAAGATCTAACGTTAGCCCTGAAAATACGACTGACTAAATGTTACGTATACAGTGTTCTATATTATGGAATGGAAGCATGGACACTGAATCGAGAGGCAATGAGAAGACTTAACTCTTTTGAAATGTGGACCTATAGAAGAATTCAGAGGATTTCGTGGGTGGATCAAGTTACAAACGACGAGGTGTTGAGAGGAATGGGGAAAGAAAAGGAAGTCGAGATAACAGTAAAACAGAGAAAACTGCAATATTTCGAACACGTTATGCGGGGAGAAAAGTACAGCATCTTACGGCTCATAATCCAAGGCAAAATAAGTGGCAGAAGAGGCGTAGGACGACGACGAATTTCATGGCTAAAAAACCTAAGGGAATGGTTTGGATGCAGTTCAAAACAACTATTTAGAGCAACTGCCTCAAAAATTAAAATAGCTATTAGAAAACAGGAGAAGATATGGCATAAACAATAATCTGCAATCTCTGAATACCATAATTGTGAAAACAGCAGAATATATTTAATAGGTATGGTGCTAAATATAAAAAAAGAAACTGTACATTGTATCCGGCAAATATATGCCAAACTCTCGGCAGTGTACAGAACGCATCAAAATAACCCAAGTGTTTTATATTTTTTTTCCTAAGGAGTCATATAACAGAGATATGGGGCGCAAAAGAAGTACCATTTCTATATTTTAAAGAAATTTTGGCATTTGACATTACCAAGTAAGTCAGAAACAGCCAGGTATCAGTTTTTAAAGCTAAAACTCGATTTTTTAGATATTTTAAGGGATTACACCAACTTGACATTTTTAAAAATTCGATTTTTTTAGTTAGATAAATTGTTTATACTTTTAAGAATATTTTCAGCGTTTAACCATTTCCAAATTAAAATTATTTCCGAAGTTATAGTAATTAGAAGTGAACGCGGCATAGCATCAGCACGAAACTCAGGTAGCGAGCGGACCAGTCAGAGCCTTAACAAAGAGTACTGTTGAATGTTCTTTTATATTAGATATTTTGAATTAATCCTTTATAATAATTGCTTTAAGAAATTTCAGATAATCCAATTTGCTTTGTGACGCAGTAGTGTACAGATCGTCAAATTTATTAAACCTTAAAATTTGTCCAAGCATGCTGCGATTATCCGAGAACTCTGCGAGTTGCTGCAGCCAACATGACAGCTCAACTAGAGATAAAAAGGCCAAGAAACTGAAAAAAGCTGCTAAAAAAGACTTGGAGAATATCGCGATATCAATAGAAGACCTTATGTACGGTCCAAGAATCGCAGAGTGAAGGTAATTTTTTAAAAAATATTTGGTTTTGCGAAGATAATGCGGTACTTTTTTCTTCTGCGTTTTTCTAGAAACTTTGTTATTCAAACCGGCAAACAAGATATCTCAAGATCTATTTAATCGAATTTGATAAAATTTAAATCATATATCCTTTATAATATTATCATAGGATTTTTTTTTGATTAGATGCCGTTTTGATTTCTTATAAATTTTTAAATCTTAAAATTCCGATAAAATTTTTTCCTCAAACTTCTACAAAAAAATTTTTAAATTGTTTCCATATGTTACATTTTAGCTATTACCTTTCTAAATAAAATTTTTCAGACGATGCCCGATAGAGAAAAAAATTCAATCAGCAAGGTTTTTCAAAAAAGGTCCTACTTAACGGCTCATATTTGTATCATTTTTTAATTAATATATATATATATATATATATATATATATATATATATATATATATATATATATATATATATATATATATATATAAAGTAAAAATTTAGTTATAAATTTAAAAACTGCGTCAAAAAAAATATTACTTTTTAACCCATTTTTCGGAGCTTATTTTAATACTATCAGTAAGTCAGTTTTTTTTTATTATATTTTATCATTTTCTAAATTATTTACAATACTAAAAAATATTTGTTGCAATAACGATTCGAGATTATATAATCTTTTCTTCCGATATATTTTAATAATGAGCAAAAGCAAACTATGTCAGAACAGGAAAAAAAATCGTAAAAAGGTATTTATGTGGTGTTAGGCAATAAAAAAAATATTGCTGTTTTATACCAAATCAATAATGTGCATTAAGTACACATTCTTTAAAATGATTTGTGGATAAGGAATTAATAATAACTTATGTTTGTCTGGAGGCTTTCAATTAAAAAATGTATAAATAAGATATATTGTATAATTTCAAATTACGTCGTTACTTTTACCTTTACCTGTACTACATCAGAAAAACGTTATTTTATGTAGGTGTCCATACAAAATCGTACTAAGTTTTGCAGAAAAACAAATTTAGTAACCGATTCAATCATATCAGCAGTATTAAGTTAGTTTATTAAAGTGTTTTCAATAAATGTACTTAAGTTGTCCTTTTAAAACAGTGGACAATTTAAAGGAGTAGGTTCGGCGATATTTAATTTGAAAGTTATTTTAATTCTCTATTCAACACTGATTAATTTAATTTTAATAAATAGTTTCTGAGTTATGAGCAATTAATTAACGTTGGGTAAAAATCTAACTTTCATCGTTCAACTTTTCAACTTACTCTCATATAATGATCATCCAGTGCCAACAACTGAGAGTCCGTTTTCACACTTTCTAAGACTTTCATTTTATTCTCATTTTTCTCCACTTCAATAGGGCTTTCGGAAAGAACAATAGCTAAGATTTGCTGACCATTTTTTACACCTTGGCTGCTTAAAGATTCTGAATTATGAAGAACTTTACCTGCACAAATTAATTTCAACCTGAAAAAGGGGAAATTTTAGGCCAAGCGCCAATCTATCAGATAAAGACCAGACACAGAAATAAACTATACATATCTGGTTATGTCGTGTCGCACTGGTATGCGAGGACATAGGTATGACAACAGATTTGTTTTAAGTCTTCATCGCGTATGTGTCTTGTCTTTGTTATCATTAAAAGCCAATTATTTTGGTAATACTAGAAGATATGGATGATCAAAAAAATGAAAGAATCCATTATTTCTATGAATTATTACTTCCTGTAAACCTATTTTTTTAACCATCTAATAGTTTCTAACCAAAGATGATATCCGCTTTGTTAAAATAATACCTACTATATCGATGCAAAACTTAAAAGCAAACCGCCTAATACTTCAACAAAATCTTAAAACTACCAACACTTACTTATCAAGAGGTAGTGATATTTCCTGACAAATGTGCTCCTTCAAATCACATCCCCTGCAGCTTAACATTACTTCTTTAATAAGCATCTTAGGGGGTTTCCCTTGATCGACAACTTTTACTTTTAGAGTAGCTAGACCTGATTCTTGAAAACGACTTTTTTGCTTTAGGTTTTCTAAAGAATTTGTTTGAAGTTCTCTTATTATTCCCATGCATATGTCCAAAGGGAATTTTAATGTTTCGCTGATTGTCATGCTTAAGTTCTATAAAAAAAAATGGTATAGTTTCATTAATTATTACTTTTTAAACAAATAAATTTAGGCGAACAGTAATCCAGTAGCCAATTTTTCATATAAAGCTTTATTTAAACAAACTTGTTTTAATATTAAATCTCATTCGGCTACTAAAATGTCTACTAAAATTTTCAGTTGGTGTTTTAATGCTTTTCAAGCGTCTATTAAGCATTAACAAAGCACTCGGCCTGTGCCTGAAAGTATAAAACACTCTTTGCCCGCTTTAGTTCAGAATGAAAATATTTGTGATACTTGTAGAAAGTTCTGGAATGTTAAGTTGCCGAAAATGTCAATGTCATACTTTTAAAAATTAACAATCGACACTAAGCAATTCCAATAAATTAGCAATTAGTAAAAATTAAGGATAACCAATCAAAATTTTTCTTTGATACTTTAACCTAAAAATAAAACATAATTTCTTGCTTTTCAATTGCAGTTTTTAACCAATTTTATTCAAAAATATTTCGACTAATTTATGGCACATTTTTATTATGTTTTATTTGTTTATGTTATTATTTCTATTTGGATGTATTTTCGATTTTTCCTCCAGCCGAAAACGTCCGAATCGGACCAGAATTAGGCCGAAATTAATAATTAAAATAAGAAGTTGAATTTGTTAATGTAAATTATTACTAAGTATGAATCAATCTATCAAAAACATTGCACGACTAGTCATTTTAAGAAAAGTTTCTGATTATTTTAACGTCTCAAAAATTTTACGACTGGAAGGGCTACTTTAACGATTGTTTTTCTTTACAAAAGACAGGTGCGGATTCAAGGAAGGAGAAGTGGGGGGGCGATCGCCCCCCTTTCCCAAGAGCTCATAATACAGAAAAAATAGACTCGCCTGTCGGGTCACCCTCAAACACTCAAGATTCGTCATCAGTAATGACACTTTCCATAAAATGAGAATCATTTTCAATCGATTTCGAAAAGTCAAAGCACCTTTTCCCTCCTGATGTCCTTTTGGTCGTGCGAAAGGATTTTTAAACCATTGCTGCGCAGATTTTTCTCATCCCCAATTCATTGATCAAAATTGGATGAATGGTGGTGCGAGTTACAATCAACTCTTCCCAGATGATTCTGTCAACCAACGACCTGGGCCCGTATCCTCGAAAGCGTGATGTGAAAAGTGATGGCGATGTGAACTGTCATTTCGTACCTTTGACAGTAAAAGCGTATTCTTGAAAAGGCAATGTTGCCAGATATGAACATACTAAAACCCGCGGATTTCAAAAAATAAAATGGATGACAGATTGAATGTTATTGTTGTGAAGTTATTGATTGCCATTAATCTATTTGTACTTTCCCTGGTTTAAATTTATTTTATATCACTTAACAACCAAGAAATATAGACCAAGCCATCAGTCAAATATTTAGGTGTAAATATAGAACACAAAATTATATTAAATTGACACTCTAGAACTGTTAAACAAAAATGCATACAAAGTGCCAAATACTTTAGGATTCTAATATATAAATATAAAGGGATATCAAGAAAAACAGCAACTCATATACAAAGTAATATACTGACGTCAATTGGAATACATGCCTCCTATATACAGTAATTGCAGAAAGCCACTGATAAACCTTGAAACGGTGGAAATTACAACTCTACGTAGTATGACTAAAACCCATCATCCTAATCCACTACGGAAACTATCCAATCAGTTATTTATTATATGAATTTTAAAATATCCAGCCTCTTACTGCAAGACGTTCTGTCCCGACAACTAAATTTGAAAGAAAACCTGAAACTTGAACAATGATAGAGAAACTGTTTAAGACAAGGGACCAAAACCAAAGGCCAAACAGAAGACATCTATTAAAGACACTAGCTGATCTCACATTAAACTTTTAATAGTTTTTTTTATTTTGCAAAGATTTGTATAGGCTTGAAAATGAAATGTACCATAAATAAGGTTTTTATGCTGAAGGACCTCATTGGTTGGTCTGTAGGGTTCATATTTATATGCCTCAATAAATTATAATCATAATATTTATTTAATTGTAGTGTAGTATAGTGTTTAACACAGTCTAATTAAGTTAAATGCTGTAGTTAACATTATTTAAATATAAAATTTGTTACTTATTTAAATAAAAGTTTCAGATAGCTTACCAATTGTTATTTCTCAAATTTATTATAAGTTGCGTCGTGAAAACGTTAGACTTAACTATTTAAAACTAAGATACTCGGCGGTTATGAACACAATTATTTATGTTAAATCCACAAACAGAACTAGTCGTAGAAAAACATTTTTAAATAGCACGCTCATACAATTGAGTTATGAACAGAATCTCCTGTAATAATTTTGTATGTCTGTAATCTCAAATTTACTTAATATTTGCGACACATATTCAACTTTCTAAGGATATTTTAATTAGAAATTTGAAAATATCAAAAATATCGGGATACCACCTAATTAACATTTCAACTGTATATTTAAAAAATAAAACGTCTTAAAAAACGATTCGTCAACATATTGCTTTTTTAAATGACAAGTTATTCTGAACAACCAAAAATAAAATAAAAATTTTTAATACTATTTTATTTTTTGAAATCCGTGCATCAAATATGTCATTTGGCGGCCTGACGTTTCATTTGCGTATGTTTCACAGACAGAAAGTTGATATTTGAATAAAGTGGAAAATAACTTTGTTGCACTAATTGGCCAAACTAAACAATATTTTACTGTAATGACAAAAGTATTATCAGAAAATATTACACCTTTCCATGTGCAAATAAAAAGAAAAAAGAATAAAAATTTTAATTTTGACACCCCCTCCCCAATTTCATAATATGGAATGGCTGAAACAATTCCGGAGACAGCTACACCTATAAATATAGATTTCAAATCGCAGTTTTCAATATTCTTGTCATTGTACCGCAAAATGAAATAATTAAACATATCTCGTCTTTAAGGAACTCAACTGTTCCAGGTTTGGATGGAATCTCCTGTGTTAATACAATAAACACATATTGAAATAATTGAACTTCTCTTATACATCAGTAATAAAAGTTTTGCAACTGAAATTGTGCCTTCATACTTTAAAACATTCGTTATTGTACCAATTCATAAGAATGGTTGAAGAAAAGAAATAAATTATAGACCTATAAGCCTCATAAACAATTTTTCTAAGATTTTTGAAAGGTGTGATAAGGAGAGGTTGGTGACAAAATAATAATATTCTGTCTGTAAACCAACATAGTTTTATAGAAGGTTCCAGTACCGTGAAGGCCATGTATCAGCCAACAAGTGAAACTGGTAATCACCTAAATGTTGGTTGGGCCAAGGCATTTGATATAGTATTTCACAACAAGCGTCTTGAGATATTGGAAAATTATTCTTATTCCAAAGCTACCTATCTAATAGATATGAGCTAATGAAAATTAATAACGTTCTAAGCACTAGGAAGATTGTGAAGAGAGGAGCGCCACGAGCTACAGTTCTTGATCCTATTTTTTTTTAACACATCGATATTGGCCTCAAAGACAAACAACAGACGTTGACATATACGGCGAGAAAAATAGTGCCTAAAGATATACATTTATAAAACCACCGCGAAAAAAATTACATCTTTAAAAAATGCGGCAAAGAAAATTACATCATTAACAAATACGGCGAAAAAATTACATCGTTACAATGTGCGACGAAGAAAATTACATCTTTAAAATGTGCGGCGAAAATCAGTACAATTTTAAAAATACGACGAAAAAAATTAAGTGTATAAAATATGCGCCGAAAAAATCTTTTACTGGAAAGTGCAATGAAAACTATTACAGCTACTAAAGTTCAGTGAAAAAGAAATATTTTAGAACTTTGCGACGAAGGGAATAACGCTTCAAAAATTGCGGCGAAAACTATTATAACAATAAAAGTGCGGTGAAAAAAATTACAGTAAAAATATTGCAACAAAGAAAATGACACTTCAAAAAGTGCGATGAAAACTATTACAGCTATAAAAGGGCGGTGAAAAAAATTACATTTGAAAATTTTGCGACGAAAAAAATGATTCTTTAAAAAGTGCGACGAAAAAATTTTCCACCATTTAAATTTGTTTTAATTAATGCCGCTGAAATATGCGGCGATAAAATCACCCCCAAAGATTTGTGGTGAAAAAAATTGATTTATAAAACCACGGCGAAAATTATCACTTACGAGGTGTAAACTAGAATGCCAAACGGCGTAACGGCGAAAAAATTTATATCTTTAATAAATGCAGCGAAAAAAATACATCTTCAAAATGTGCGACGAAGAAAATTACATCTTTAAAATGTGCGGTGAAATATTTTCACCGTATTTTGAGAATCATAATAGTTTTCGATGCACTTATAAAAGTGTCATTTTTCCGCCGCATTTTCAAAATTATGATAGTTTTCGTCGAACAATTGGATGCGTAATTTTGTTCATCCCATTTTGGAATTGCAATAATTTTTAGCGCACTTTTGAAAGCGTAATTGTTTTCTACGAAATTACAAAAATGTAATTTTTTACTCCAAAAATTTTATAAAATCATAGTTTGCGCCGCACATTTTGTCATTGTTTTCGTAGACACCGTCGATATATACAGTTTACTGAGTCTAGACATAAACGGTTCAATGATTCTTGAGAAGGGGTAAGAGACAAAACAGAAAGTGGATTAAGTATTACAAAATTGTGGCTGGATACTTATATTGTTTTTCAACTTGACAAAGTCCAATTGTATAGTTTTTCCTTTAACCCTGGTTAACAGACCTGCTTTTACACATTTTAGCATTGAAGAGCATTGTTATTGTTAAATATAAGTACTACACCCATGTTGTAATGAACCACGAAATAATTATTTTAATATATTATAATAATATAAATTTAAAGAGTTTAGTATATTTGGAACCTAAAATGTATAATATGATTCCCGGTATACATATATATATATATATATATATATATATATATATATATATATATATATATATATATATATATATATATATATATATATATATAATTTTCTAATATTTTCTTGGGTATAGGTTTTTCATTAGACACAAAGGACAACAATTTTTCTGACGTTTCGCTCTACATAGTGAGCTTCTTCAAAAGAGCTGGTATATTTATTTTACATCTACAAAATTACAAAATTTTTTTATAATGAACATATATCACAGTTATTACAAATTTATATTTTTAATTTAATTAAAATTAATAAAAATAAAACAGATTTTAAAATAGTCTTAAAGTTTATTGTGTATATATAAGTGTTATTCCCGACAAACCAGTTATCTTCATGTTTGCAATTTTCCCTCATTTTTATATGTACGTATATACACATAAAGCACAATATATATTTAAATACTCTGTGAATGTGAATCTTTAATCAACATTTTAAAGTAATTTATGTGTCATTTTCAAGATTGTGCAATAATTTGTAAAAATGAGCAATACATTCATATCATTAAGAAAATCCTCTAAAACAATACTAATGAAAAGTCAATGTAAGGAAAAAGATAAAATATTATTAAAACTTGTCCTTTATCACTTAGGGTACAAATTGAAAATGCACTACATTCTCTACAAATTAGTAATGTATTTTGCAGAACATTGGTTTAGTCAAATATTATTGGAAATTAATCTATAATTTCAGTCATATAAACATGACAGTTGTGTTGATATTTCAAAAATGTTAATAAAACAGTTTCTGTAGATTTTATTAAAATATACAATGCATATATACAAAAAAACAAGTCCTAATTAACTCATCAATGCCCAGCCCAAACCGCTGGGTTAGAAATATGATATTTAAATAAGACACAGACAATCCCCAAGGGTAGATTTCCCTAAATTCAACCTCCAAAAGGAATAAAATGAGTTATCAAAATTATTTTATGGGACAGATATGAACGGAATTTTCTTTGTTATGTAGCCTAAGATCGCAGCTAACAATTGCAATAAACAGTATTGTGCTAGAGCACCACTCCAAGTTGCTACAATGTGCAAGTTACATTTTCTACTTACCAATAATTTTACCAAATTCAAAAACTTAAGGGTACTAAACAGAAGGCAATACCTAGCAAATAAAATATTTGAAAAACTAAACGACGTGTACCTTAATTTCAATTTCTGAAACACCAAATTCTACACTGTAATAAGGTGACAACCACAGCTTTACTCCTTCCTTTCGTAATTTATCTCTAATTTGTATAAGGAAATCCTCCTTTTCTACTGAACTACTGCTAGCCATTTTTATACAAAGAACATAGAACAACCTAGGAAAAACCGCAAATTCACTTTGAGAAAAATGTAAATAAACATACACGTCCTTCACATAATTTTGGCAATTACCTTTAAAGACAATACTACATGGGCTAAGCTCAAAATTTAGGGAAAAAGTGGTAATTATACTGCCCTCGATTCATTGGCATGAACAGCTCGGAGCTGTACAGGTGCAAGAAGCGCTTGCTTTTTTCAAATGATGCCTCGGCGATTGTCAGATCTACTTTCCCCTTACCCCTCAAGCACCAATAAAAAAATGTGGTGTATAAAGCCCTAGTAGCTATCAGTTATCATCTTTAGATGCTATTTTTGGGTAAAAAACATTTTATACATGAAATGGAGACACAAAAATAAGATTATTTTACAAAATGTCGGACTTACGTTGATAGTTTTTTTAACGAATTGCGAAATATTTATGGCCGAAAATGCCATGAAACCAGACAAAAGTCAAAACTAATAAGTAATAAAATAATTTTTTTATCTTTTTGTCTTCAATATGTTTTGCTATGCATATTAAAAACACAAATTCCAAAAAAAAATAATTTGGAGGTTATTTACTGTTCTTAATTAACACTTTAACCGCTTTATTCAGATTTGCTCGGAGCTACTCAGGGTTTGATGCACCTGAGCTTAAAACTCTAGAATCGAGGGCAGTATTTACTGCCCTCGATTCATTAGCATGAGAACAGCTCGGAGCTGTACAGGTGCAAGAAGCCCTCGCTTTATTCAAGTAGTGCATTATGCCTCGGCGCTTGTCAGATCTGCTTTCCCCTTACCCCTCAAGCACAAAAAAAATATTTGATATATAAAGCCCTAACAGCTATCAGTTATCATTTTTAGATGCTATTTTTGGGTAAAAAAACATTTTATACATGAAATGGAGACACAAAAATAAGATTATTTCACAAAATATCGAACTTACCTACATAGTTTTTTTAAGGAATTGCGAAATATTTATGGCCTAAAATGTCATGACACCCGACAAAATTCGAAAGTAATAATGTAATATTTTTACCTTTTTGTCTTCAATATGTTTCGCTATGTGTATTAAAAACAGAAATTCTGAAAAAAAAATTGTAGGTTATATACTGTTCCAATTAATATTTTTATCGCTTTTTTCACATTTGCTCGGAGCTACTCAGGGTTTGATGCACCTGAGCTTAAAACTCTTGAATCGAGGGCAGTAATATTGTTAGTCGCACCTAAATTCTCCCACTAATTTTGACAGTTTTGAAAATTAAAATCGTTTTGAGGTTATGGTAGTGGACAGAATTGATCAAAGTTTAAATCAAAACATGAAAACAAACTATCTATGAATAAACATAAAGAATATTTAACATTTTTAACGCGTAAAAATGAAGCAGCATTTTTTTAAACTTTTGGGTTCTCTAGGATACATATTTCAATATGGATGTCTGGTTCATTGTACATTTGAATATGTAGTAGATTTTGTTTTGGTACGTTTTTAATACATTACAATTACACATATACTTACAAAATACTATCTTTTTAGTGCTCTGGACCCTCAATGGAACCAACAATCTATTCAGATGATATCCTTTTTACAGAACACATTACAGCTCTTACACAAACAATTAAAAAAGGGGATATAATCATAGCTAAATGTCCCACAAATCCGAAGCAACAAATTTGCAAGAGAGTTGTTGCTTTACAGGTAATTTCAGGAGTAGTTTTAAAAGTATACTTTTATTAACCATAACTATATATTGTCTATAATTTTTTTTAGGGTGAGAAAGTGAAAACTGGCTTTACAAGTTATGAAATAGTTCCAATTGGCCACGTATGGTTGCAGGGTGATAATACGAGTAATTCTACCGATAGCAGAAGCTATGGTTCTGTACCTTTAGGGCTTATTAGAAGTAGAGCTGTGTGCAAAGTATGGCCACCCAAGAGTATATCCATGTTAACTAGTTAATGTTTCTAAGGTTATTTAGTCAAATTATTTATTTTTCAAATAAAAATATTTTTTCTTCCTATTTGTGTATGTACTTAATCCTTTCTAAAAATTATTCTCCGAATTCACCACAGATGTAATATAAAATAAGTACTATTAATTTCTCTTATGTCTATGGAATTCACTAACATGGTCTAACCTTAAAACCATTTGAAATTGACAGCAGAGTGCTTAAACTGATGAAAGCAATAGTAAGTCGAGCAAGTCTTAAACTTTAAAAATAAAAGCTTAAAAGATAACTTTCTTTTATTACTGCATTACCCTAGATTCTTATCGTTAATATCTCTATATAAACATTTATTTATTGGCATATGTAATATAAATTATGATGATGTCACAAAACTGGACGACTAGATCTATTTTTCATGACAACTAAATTGGGTTTAAGTCTTAAACCTTTTTAGTAAATTAATTGATAATTATTCTACAGTAAAACAGCAAAAGCATTATTGGCGACAGAAATAATAGTAAAACAACGAAAATTTTAACTTTCCTATTGCATTATACAAGTGATAACATAATAAGGTTTTTTTAATTGAACTTTTAGTATGCTAAGGATCTAAGGCTTGTCACTGAAATTGCCAAAAAAATCTGGTCTTTAATTGGACCAAGATTATTTCATATTATGATAAAATCTGTGACCACACCAAATGCCTTCCTTACAAAAGTAACTAATTGATGAATTTTCATTATATTAACAAACCATTAGAAAAAGTCTAAACTTTTAGAAAAGAAATGACTAATTTCTGACCGACATTCTTCAAATAAGTGGTGACCAAACCACAAATCTAAAAAAAATCTACAAATATCCGGCATTTTGAACAGTGGCACCAAACTTATATGTATTTTTGATTGCCTATAGATTAATAAGTATTTTGATCAAGCGTCTGACAGTTTTTAACAGTGTTGCCAACCTAGAGAATGATTATCCATTTAAGGGATTTTTGAGAGGACAATGGTCAACAAGGGGAGGCCACGACCTAGGCATCACTGATTTTGATGAGACTTAAGAATTATACCGACTAAGGTCATCTAAACAAATCCCCAAAAGCGTTCCTGCTGACTAGAACACGTTATACGCTGACAAGTGCGAAAGTATTTTAAAATTACTCTCACATCAGCCGTCATAGCGCAAATGGGTAAGCGCTTTACCAGTGCTCTGAGAACTGAGAGTTTGATCCCCGCTCGTTACAAAATTATTTTTTAACATTTCAAAAAATAAGTATCATCGATTTTTCCAATTATTAATTATTCCATGTAGTTTTTGCACACACATTTTTAAATACATCCATATATAATAGTAATAAGTGACGAACATTTCTTTACACTTTTGAATTGTTTTGTTTTTCGATTAAAAATAACTGATTTTAAGATTTTTCGATGACTGCTTCTTGTACAAGTTTCATTTTTCATTGTTTATTTCTCAAAAATTAAGGCAATCTGTTTTAAACACGCACGTATAAAGTATATGTACTGATCGTCAAATACACAGAAAATGTCCGGACCATACTATGCGCCATTTTGGGTAAGGTGAAGTTATAATAACAATGAATACGCTGTCGCCACTGAAAAATTATAACGACTAAACGTAATCGTTTACCTCCCACTGACAAGGTTTGAAGCAATTTGCATTCCTTTCCGAAATTTCATCGACATAAGTAATTGAACGAAACGAATGGTAGAAAGAGATAAAATGACAGTATTACGTTATAACCTTACTCAACTAATCCAATTGGTGTCAATTGATTGTTATGTGTGGATATTTGTCATACTATTGGTCGGTCGTAAAAATAAATTAATAATTTTTATTATATTTTTGGTTGTTAAAAATAACTAGTCCTTAAAAAAGCAATATGTTGACGAACCGTTTCTTCAAAACGTTTTATTTTTTGAAAAAACAGTTGAAATATTAATTAGGTAGTACCCCGTTATTTTCAGTATTTTCTAATTAAAATTTCCTTAGAAAGTTGAATGTTTCGCAAATTTCAAGTAAATTTGAGATTATAGACATACAAAATTATTACACTAAATTTTGTTCATATCTCAATAGTATGAGCGTGCTGCTTAAAAATTGTTTTCCTACGACTAGTTCTAATTATGGATTTAATATAAACACCTGTGTCCGTAGTCCATAACTTACTTTAAACAGTTAAGTGTAACATAATTGTTTTCATCAACACAACTTATAAAAAAAATTGAGAAGTAACAATTTGTAAGATATTTAAAACTTTTATTAAAATAAGTAACATTCAATTTTATATTCAAATAATGGTAAATACAACATTTTACTTCCTTAGGCTGTGTTAAACACTATACTACACTACAATTAAATAAATATTATTGATTATAATTTATTAGGACATATAAATTTGAACCATACAAGCCAACAAACGAGGTCCTTCAGAATAAAAAGCTTATTTATAGTACGTTTGGTCTTCAAGCCCCTACAAATCTTCACAAAATAATAAAAAAGTATATTAAGGGTTGAATAGTATCATTAATGGGGGTCTTCGGGCTGGCCTATGGTTCCGGCCCCTGCTCGTACTCAGTTCCTCTATCACCGGTCAAGTTTCATGTTTTCTTTTAAACTTACTTGTCAGGACAGGAAGTCTTACAATAATCGGCTAGATGTTAAGTGAATTCATACAATAATTGATTGGTGGATAGTTAGGACGATGGATTTGAGTAATACTACATAGAGCAGAGGTTTCTACCGTTTCAAGTTTTACGAGTGCTGGCTTCCTGCAATTACTGTATATAGGAGGTATGTATTCCTATTAAAGTCAGTATATTGCTTTGTATATATGAGTTGTTTTTCTTCAGATTCCTTTTTTTTGTGTATTAGACTCCTAAGGTATTTGACCCTTTGTATACATTTTTTGTTTAACAGTTCTAAAGTGCCAATTTAAGATAATTTTGTGGTCTATATTTACACCTAAATATTTGACTGATGGTTTGGTGCATATTACTTGGTTATTAAGTTATTTAAAATAAATTTAATCCAAGGAAAAACAAAGATTATTTCACAATAATAACAACAATGACACTATTTTTGACTTTTGACGGTTAATTTGACGTGCCAAAACGTCACTCTTACCCAAAATGGCGCAGAGCATACTCCGGACATTTTTCCGTTGACAGCTCCATTACCACCTGTCATCCATTTAGTTCAGAAATCCGTGGTTTTAAAACATTTTACGAGAACTGTGAAACTGAAAATAGAGGTAATAATGGAACTATTTAAAAAAAAAAGCACGTTAAGTATGTATTTAAATGTTTTAATGTTCTACATGGCATAATTAATAATTTGAATATTGAAATGATAAAAAAAAATTTGTTTCGAGCGGGGATCGAACCCTTAACTCTCGGTGCACCAGTAGAGCGCTTACTCGTTGTACCACAGCGGCTGATGTGTGGGATCCTAAAATAGTGTCACACATGCCAGTATATAACGTGTTCGTCTTTAAAATTTTTTTCACAAAAATCAAATAAGCGATGATACGAACAGTTTGGGGAATTTTTTTAAATGACCTTAGTCGGTATAAGGTATATTCTTTTGAGTAATTATCACTTTCAGTTCTGTCACTTGAAGTAATCATGATTACTTGGACCCAATGATAAGTAAATACATATTCAAACGAACATGAAGTTATCAGTTTCACTTTGTTCATTTTGATCAGTGATAATTTACTCAAAAGAATACAGCCATAATTCTTAAGTCTCGTCAAATACTGCCCTCGATTCATTAGCATGAACAGCTCGGAGCTGTACAGGTGCAAGAAACCCTCGCTTTATTCAAATAGTGCATTATGCCTCGGCGCTTGTCAGATCTGCTTTCCCCTTGCCCCTCAAGTACAAAAAAAAATATTTGATGTATAAAGTTCTAACAGCTATCAGTTATCATTTTTAGATGCTATTTTTGGGTAAAAAAATATTTTTTTCATGAAATGGAGACACAAAAATAAGATTATTTGACAAGATATCGAACTTACCTTCATAGTTTTTTTAACGAATGGCGAAATATTTATGGCCTAAAATGCCATGACACCAGACAAAATTCAAAACTAATAAGTAATAATATAATATTATTACCTTTTTGCCTTCAATATGTTTCGCTATGTATATTAAAAACACAAATTTTGAAAAAAAAAATAATTTGTAGGGTATATACTGTTCCAATTAATATTTTTACCGCTTTATTCAGATTTGCTCGGAGCTACTCAGGGCTTGATGCACCCGAGCTTAAAACTCTTGAATCAAGGGCAGTAAAAATTGGTGATGACAAAGACTGTATTCTTTTGAGTAAATTATCACTGATCAAAGTGAAAGAAGTGAAACTGATAACTTTATGTTCTTTTGAATATCCATTTACTTGTCATTGGGTCCAAGTGATCATGATTACTTCGAGTGACAGAACTGAAAGTGATAGTTACTCAAAAGATTATACCTAAAAGTCGCGACCTACGCTTGTAAGTTTTTGTCCACGAACTTGACAAGTTTTATATTTCAAGGTCATGCTTAGTCAAGGAAGTTGGATCCAATTTCCTTGTGCTTAGTCTACATACAATCTAGTTACCATGGAAGTTAGATCTTGAAGACCAGTTGTGTTTTGCTACGACATTGTCATAATTTGGATTACATTCATCGCTTATACAGGAAAAATTAAGGCTAAAAACTTATAAATACACCATTGAATTCGGTGAAAAAGAATAATTGCCTTCCGACAATAGACAAACTTTCCCTTTTTTAACGGTTCGATAATAAATATAAACAACTTTTTGTTATTATATTTTTAAGATTCAGTACTTGTTTGACTTATTGTTGTACTTGTTAATGGACTACCTAAGTCTGACGTCAGGAGCCCGATTCTGTAAGTATATTTTTTAACATTCCCTTTTCTTATCTCTTTTAGGACATTGACACACTTATGGGTTACTACGGACTGGGATGGAAGATCGGAAGATCCTTATAATATTCTCTTTCCCTTTACTTTTATAAAATCGCAGCCCAGACGCCTTTTAAATTCTCCAAACAAATAGATAATAGCCATAGATATAAAAGTTAAATATATATATTGCGGAACCTATAGAAGTAAGTTGGCTTACGCTTAGAAAGAGACAGAACGTTTTAGTTAACTAGTATCTCTTTTCTAATGGCCTACAGCCACTCACTTATAAAGTATATGTACTTGATCGTCAAATAAACAGAAAATGTCCGGACCATGCTATGCGCCATTTTGGGTAAGGTGAAGTTATAATAACAGTGAATACGCTATCGCCACTGAAAAATTATAACGACCAAACGTAATCGTTTACCTCCCACTGACAAGGTTTGAAGCAATTTGCATACCTTTCCGAAATTTCATCGACATAAGTAGTTGAACGAAACGAATGGTAGAAAGAGATAAAATAAAGGTATTACGTTATAACCTTACACAACTTATCCAATTTGTGTCAATTGATTGTTATGTGTGGACGTGTCATACTACTGGTCGGTCGTAAAAATAAATTATAAATTTTTATTATATTTTTGGTTGTTAAACATAACTAGTCCTTAAAAAAAGCAATATGTTGACGAACCGTTTCTTCAAAACGATTTATTTTTTGAAAAAACAGTTGAAATGTTAATTAGGTAGTACCCCGTTATTTTCAGTATTCTCTAATTAAGATTTCCTTAGAAAGTTGAATGTTTCGCAAATTTCAAGTAAATTTGAGATTATAGACATACAAAATTATTACACTAAATTCTTTTTATATCTCAATAGTATGAGCGTGCTGTTTCAAAATTGTTTTTCTACGGCTAGTTCTAATTATGGATTTAACATAAACACTTGTGTTCCTATATCCCCAAACGGTCGAGTATCTTACTTTGGAACAGTTAAGTGTAACATAATTGTTTTCATCAACACAACTTAGACTGTGTTAAACACTATACTACACTACAACTAAATAAATATTATTGATTATAATTTATTAGGACATATAAATTTGAACCCTACAAGCCAACAAACGAGGTCCTTCAGAATAAAAAGCTTATTTATAGTACGTTTGGTCTTCAAACCCCTACAAATAGTATCATTAATGGGTGGTCTTCGGGCTGGCCTATGGTTCCGGCCCCTGGTAGTACACAGTTCCTCTATCACCGGTCAAGTTTCAGGTTTTCTTTCAAACTTACTTGTCAGGACAGGAAGTCTTGCAATAATTGGCTAGATGTTTAGTGAATTCATACAATAATTGATTGGTGGATAGCTAGGACGATGGATTTTAGTAATACTACATAGAGCAGTGGTTTCTACCGTTTCAAGTTTTATAAGTGCTGGCTTCCTGCAATTACTGTATATAGGAGGTATGTATTCCTATTAAAGTCAGTACATTGCTTTGTATATATGAGTTGTTTTTCTTGATATGCCTTTTTCTTTGTATATTAGGCTCCTAAGGTATTTGGCCCTTTATATACATTTTTTGTTTAACAGTTCCAAAGTGCCAATTGAAGATAATTTTGTGGTCTATATTTACACTTAAATATTTGACTGATGGCTTGGTGCATATTACTTGGTTATTAAGTTATTTAAAATAAATTTAATCCAAGGAAAAACAAAGATTATTTCACAATAATAACAACAATGACACTATTTTTTGACTTTTGACGGTTAATTTGACGTGCCAAAATGTCACTTTACCCAAAATGGCGCAGAGCATACCCCGGACATTTTTCGTTTGACAGCTCCATTACCACCTGCCATCCATTTATCTTCAGAAATCCGTGCCTACAGCTCACAGGGGTATTCAATGACGTTTGGAGTATCTTGCTTACCTCCACCATTAGAAAGAAAGGTACTACACATCGTAAACGATCTGTCTCTTTTTAAGCGGGAGCCTACTTTTTTCTATAAGTTCCGCAATCTATACACTACCTTAACATATAAAACTGGATTGCTCATGAAAATAATTTTTTGACCCACCCTTATTGGTCGCCATTACGTGCAATGGTTTGTAGCGGCAACATTGAATTCCCTGCTAGTCTCTTATATTGGCGTGAATAAGTCGTGTATGAATGTCATTTCCATTATTCTAATAGGTTTAGACAATTACTATCTCTTTCTACAGTACATCTAGAACATAAATTGCTCTTTTTTGTTTTAGGTGACAGGTTAATTGAGTATATTCAATAAAAAAGACCGGGATAATTGTTTGTATAAAAAAATATATAACTTGAATTTCATTTTTCTGTCCATTTTTTAAACTTCTTTGGAAGAGCCTAAATATGTTGCAATTTTATTATTTTTAGCTAGCAAGCACAGAATGTCAGTTTAACAAATAAATTAGAATGCTTTTTCTGTGACTATTAAATATCTGTTTTGGAAAAGATTGTGGAAGTCGGTGAGTATTTTTTATAAATAACATTAGAATAATATACATCCCTCTTTGGACGTAGAGTGTAAGAAGTAAATAAAAAATAGTATTAACGCATGTATTTTTAAAAACCTTATATCATGAATTCATACACATGTATATTCTTAACATAAGGTCTCGAAATGTTCATATAATCTAATAGTAATGGAGTTTCATCATTTAAAAATCGCTTCAATTAGATCTTTGGTAAAATTATTTTCTCCTCAATGCTTTTTGGGAATTGATATATTAGAGTTAACAATATTCATAATAATGCTGACATTCCCTTCAAAATAACGGAATTTTAATTCAAAGGAAGTAAAATAGAATTATGTATTAAAAAAAATTCATCTCCAAAGTCGAAAAAAAAGGGTTAACGTAGTCTATATTTAATAGCTAATCTATCTAAACAAAACAATATTTATTATTAAAGCACTTTAAATATAAAAAATATTGTAAAATTAAGAATCCCATTCTTATATTAATATAATCATTTTTAACATAAATATATACATAAAGATTTACTAGCAACTTTTGATTTCTACACTAGTTCAAACTTTTCAATTATGTAACTGTTTTGAGAATCCGAAATTAACTTTTCCTAGAGTGGAGTTTTTAAAATGGTAATCAATCACAGCTATTTTGACAAGGGATTTTCATGACACAAATTTCCTTACTATCAGAGCTAAAATCAAGAATTTTTCTTTTATTTTCTCAAAATAATAAGCCCTTGAATTTGAATTTTCGTTTCTTTTAGAAAACTAAAATATTAAAAACATTTAAGAAATATCATATATCATATCCATAAGATTAAACTTGTTCCCCTTGGAGTCACAATTTGAATTTAAGGTAAAATTTTAAATAATTTTTATTGAATGCTTAAAAACTTGCCAATGATAATGAAATAAAATACAATTTACCAAATTAGGTATTTGCACGTCCTACGATGAAGTATCGCATTTTTAAAATACCGAAAAAAAAACTTAAATTTCCATTTCAAATTTTCAGTAAAACGTTTCATAAAATGTAATAAAATGCATTAAACAAGCAAAATCAAAAATAAAAATTTAGGGAATTCAGTGTTGTCAAGCTGATTATTTGCACGTAATGACAGGAAACACGGTGGGGACATTTTTAGTATAAGAGCCGTTTTACACACACAAGAATTATAGCCAAAATTGATCTGAAAATTGTGTTGAAAATTTTCATAAAACTAATTTGCTGTTTTACACATCAAAGAATTATTGTCAAAATTTTGGTGAAAATTTTCTGCATAAAAATTTAGAACGTGTTCTATATTTTTATCACTAAAATGCAGAAAGTGCGCGAAAATCGACGCAGAGTAAAATATGTGAATTGACAACCCGCGTTTGGTAACCAACTTAATCTCAATGTTTACTCATTGTTTCTTGCACAAAATATCCCTTATTTTATGGTTTTTTGATTATATATGTTTGGAAACTTTCATATTTATGACATTTTAAGGTTATTCCCAGATTATTTAACTGCTTGAACGTCACGTGTTATGAAAATGCGCATGAGCACCGACAAAATTATATTCAGATTTCTTGTACGTATCAAACAGAGTGGTATTTTATTGTAAAAATTATCTCCAAAGAATTTTCGGCAAAAATTTGCTGAAAATTTTTGTTATAATTTTCGGAATTATTCTTGTCTGTGTAAAACGGCTCTAAGAAAGAGATGATACATATACTGCCCTCGATTCAAGAGTTTTAAGCTCAGGTGCATTAAACCCTGAGTAGCTCCGAGCAAATCTGAATAAAGCGGTTAAAGTCTTAATTTGAACAGTAAATAACCTCCAAATTATTTTTTTTTGGAATTTGTGTTTTTAATATGCATAGCAAAACATATTGAAGACAAAAAGACAAAAATATTATTTTATTACTTATTAGTTTTGAGTTTTGTCTAGTTTCATGGCATTTTCGGCCATAAATATTTCAAAATTCGTTAAAAAAACTGTGAACGTAAGTCCGATATCTTGTGAAATAATCTTATTTTTGTATCTCCATTTCATGTATAAAATGTTTTTTACCCAAAAATAGCGTCTAAAAATGATAACTGATAGCTGATAGGACTTTATACACCAAATATTTTTATTGGTGCTTGAGGGGTAAGGGGAAAGCAGATCTGACAAGCGCCGAGGCATAATGCACTACTTGAAAAAAGCAAGCGCTTCTTGCACCTGTACAGCTCCGAGCTGTTCATGCCAATGAATCGAGGGCAGTAATATAGACAGTCCAATTTTAAATGATATAAGTCAAGTTCATGCTTATATTCGAAATTTGTTGGAAGCAGTGTTGACAATTGTACGGTAATTTCAGTCATTGTACGGTAAACGAACCAAACTCATTACCGTACCGTAATAGTATCAATTGGAGAAACTGATTAATAAAAAGCTTTTGAAAACAAATCGATATACTTAGACAATTTTCTTTTTTTATCGTATTTTTCTAAAACGTTTCATTTAATTTTTTGTAATGAATGATGTCATCTATTCTCACATAGCGAAAACATCTCGAAGTTATATTTTTGTAACTTTAGAACTTGTCTGACGTTCCTATGTGTAAATTAAAAGTTATTAGTTATAATTAAGGATTATTAGGTTTATTTTATTTTTTAAATTTAATTACGATCTTTAAATAATATAATTCATGCGCGGATCCAGGGGTGATGGGGGAGATCCCTCAAGAGCTTCGAATTCAGAAAAGCCGACACCCTCACGTCGACAGCTCGCTTTCGCTTGCCATACTATCCGATCGCGCCCACCTCAAGAACTTCGGATTCAGAAAAATAGATTCGCTTCTGCCTATCTCATTAAAAATATGAATGTAACTGGCACCCCTCCGCCCCGCCAGTCAACAACGTGCTTTTGCTTTCTATAATGTATAATCTATAAGGTATGTACTCTTGGGATAGAGAGGCTGGATGCGCTCCTGATATAAATATTATGGTGTTATTCTTAGCTAAAAAAAATTTTTGATGTTATTTTATAAATTTTGAAACAGTAATGTAAATCCTTTATTTAGTTCATATCGTATTCAGAAGCTGATCTGGGGGGATCCCTTTTCCAAGAGTTTAGAATTCAGAAAAATAGACTCAATAGGAACATAAATGTTACTGACCCCCCCCCCCCCCCCGATTTAGGGAGCTTGATATTGTTATACTGTACTGTCTTGTATATGAGTGGGATGGGGGTAATTTCAAGCTTTCTTTGCCCCCCCCCCCCTCCTCCAAAGAGAGAAAGAGAGGCTGGATCTACTCCTGGTCATAAGTATGTACATACTCTATTACATTTATGACTGAAAGTACAAGTATTTTTAAGGATTTTATTTATGATTTTTTTAAATTATATTGTTTTTATGTTATTTATGTTTTGCCGACTTTTAGCAACAAATTGTGAATTGTTCAACCTGAGTTTGACTAAAATCATAAGAATACTGATTAAACAGTTTGTTCATTCGCAGTGCAAAAGTTGAAAGACCTAGAACAAGAAAGTTAATTTAAAAGCTATAAAAAAATAAGGGAATAATATTCACCTAATATTAAATTTTGAAATCAGCCATTGATTTAATTAAAAGAAAGAAACAAGGAGGGAAAATGTCCCGCTTAAAAGACGAAAACCGATAAACCTAGCAAATTTTTCATTTCTTTTAAATCAATTAATTTAAAGACTCAAAGTTTGACATATGTCTTATTGTTTGGCTCTTTTGTGTTTGGATTCATTCTCACTCTACATGAAAAATGTATTGGTACGGTAATGTACGATAATTAACCTCTGTACCGGATTCTTTAATCGAAAGATTGGCAACGCTGGTAGGAGGTTGGAAGGGAGCTGTGTAGTTTGTTCGTTAGCTGTAGCGATTATAGCGCGATTTATTTTTATTAGGTGTTCTTGAACGAATAGACTAACCCCATTAGAAATTCGTCTAAAATAAATAGAGATCTATAACAAAGTCATATCTTTTAACTCTTTTTTTTTTTATACTAACGTGGTTTATGTCTTAAAAAGGAGTAGGCTGCAGGGATTTAAATTATTTAGTTAGTGTAGTGCAGGAGTGTGGTATAGTGAGTGCTGGTTTTGCTGGTGGTAATGGTTAAGTGATGATCGTCTTTAGGAGATCCTGAACGTATTACATCCGTTTTTCAAATAATAAAGGTCGAGAGTGTAATTTTTAGAAATCCTTAATTTGAATAAAAATTCAATACCGGAATATTGATCCACGGTAAATCTGAAGAAAACAAAGTGTTAGTTCATCATTTGTTTGTATTTACGAAATTTAAGAATGAAGCTATCTCGAGATCTGTCCAATATTTCAGCATGCCACCTTATAAGCTTCGGAAGCCGCACCAAACACTTTTTACACTGCACTCTTTTTTTGACCGTCATTTGCCTTTTCCAGTATTTTTCCAGTAAGTTGAGAGTACCGACAAATGGGACACAAGAATCTAATATAGAAATTGATCCATGGATACAATATGGAATATTTGGCGCTTGTGTTCTATATGCACTAAGATTTGTAACTTTTCTATCTCTGCCACAAGTGATATTTAATGTTATTGGGCTCACATGTTACAATGCATTTCCAGAAAAAGTAACTTTAAAAGGATCTCCATTGTTAGCACCCTATATCTGTATTCGTGTTGTCACACGTGGAGACTTTCCAGATTTAGTTAAAAACAATGTAAACAGAAATATGAATAAGTGTTTAGATGCTGGTTTGGAAAACTTTTTTATTGAGGTTGTATCTGATAAACCTATAGGTTTAGAGCAACATAGAAGAATAAGGGAACTAGTAGTACCTACGGATTATCAGACATCAACAGGGGCTTTATTTAAATCAAGGTAAATATTTATTGCAATATTTAAAAGATATATTAAGTTAGGTCATTTCTGGTATAACAACTTAAAAAACACATGCAATTTGGGTATCATTTGAAGGAATAAAACATCTATAAACTGTAGATAGAAAAAGTTTATTCAGTTTATTTCAGTCATCAGTTCTAACCAAAAACATACTCTTTCATCTTCCTTATTCAAGATATAATTTATTTATTTTTTTATTGATACTCTTACAAACATCTAAACGTAACATGCTATGAGGTAATTATAAGTAAGAGAAATTTTACAGACTTGACTAACACAGGACAAAGAGAGCACAGACAAGAACCTGAATAAACCTAAAGGTCACTGCATAAATTGCAATAGCAATTTCTTGGTACAATTAAAAAAGTCAATTTCATTATTCTTATATAGTATGTTGCACTCAGTTAACATTAAATTCACTGGAGAACAACTACCAATGGAGATATGAAAGAATTTTTCCTTTTGTATCCTTAATCCTATCTTAGGTACATGAAGAGGTATATAATTAATCAAAGAACAATTGTTAAATTTTATGTTACTGATAATACAATAAACAAATATCACAAATTGAATTTGCCTTCTTTTCTTAAGGGTTTGAAATTTAAAGTTTTCTAACATACTGCTATAAGAGATGAGATATGGATATAAATTATTATTCCTAACATAAATATTTGAAAAACCTTTTTTGAACACGCTCAATAGCATCATAATACACATTTGCACTAGGAGACCATATATTAGATGCATATTCTGATGAGGACGAACAAGTGAATTATACAATTTTATTATTATATTAAAGTTATTAAACTGACTTGTATTTCTAATCACAAAACCAAGCACCCTAAAAGCCTTATTAATAATATCGCGATAGTGGGTATTAAATTTCAGATTAGACTGGAAGTGCAACCTCAAGTCCCTGCATTTAGTCTTTTTTTTTGTAGTTTTGCTCCATCAATAAAGTAATTAAAATTAATCGGATTTATTTTATTTGTGTAAGACATAAAGATGCATTTATTAGTATTTGTATTAGTATAATATGTAGAATATTTATTTTATTTCATATAAACAACTTTTCTTTCATTTTTATGTTGTTTGTTCAGTTTTTTTTTCCATAAAATGAAGTGCCTTTAAGATTCTGTACACTTGACAACTTGTCATTACTATACAATTGTAGAAACTAATTGATCTGCTTTTATTCAGTGAATATCCTTATCTTATATTGGCTGTAAAAATTGTTCCAATTTCTAGAAAAGCTCCCTATTGCTTCAGCAGTATGAGAAAAATTTCAGATATATAAAATATAAACACTATAAGGTTTTAAATTTCATATATGAGGGGATCTTTTAGGTTTGTTTACTTATATGAAAAAATATTTTATAGATCATTTACAAAAAAATAACCCTATTGCAAAATGTGAACAGTAACAATCAGTTTAAACTAAAGAATTTCATTTAATTTAATCTTACAACTTTTTCAAAGTAATATTAAATATATTAAGATAGTATTGAAAATTATAGATTTGGCATTGCCTATTATTAAGAGCAACTTGTGGAAAATTAAAACTATTAGGATTTCTTGTAACATATGCAGGAGCATTTAAGTTCAATTTCTGCACAAAGAAAGTGTCATCGGTTAACCCATTTATTGTTTTGTACAAGCATAGTACTACATTTCCCAAGGAATTCCAGGTTCTATTTTTTTTTTTTTGTGAGAGATGAAGATTATATTTCATAATTGTAAGAACCCGTCTCTCTAAACTAGATGTATCTTACCATTTTGTTTTGTACATATTCAACTGTACACTTTTAACGTTCACAACATGGACACCATCCAGCAAGCTTCTCAAATGATTTACTATGTTTTTAGGTAGTTAATATTAGCATTTCTCAATTTAAATTCATACATTTTTAAAAATCTATTCCCCACTTCAATTATATGAGTGGTAAATGTTAATTTATTGTCAAAAGTTATTCCTAAATCTCTTATTTCAAAAATCCTTTTTAATGATTACCAAACACAGAATATAAAAAATCCACACACTTATTTATATTAAAATAAAATTTGTTATCAATAGACATTTTGTTATATTGTCCAAATCTTTCTGAAGGGCGTGACAGTCCCCTATAGCATTATATTGATATATATTTATTAATAACTATGGCTCAAGAAGAGAGAGAATCATGTGGAATACCAGAAGTGGGTACAAATGGTTCAGACCTATGCACTTTAATTGTGACTAAATGGTTAAGACAGTGAATATAAGATACAAGGAAATCTACCAAGCTACTTTGAAACCCAAATTTTCTTTTTAGTTTGTTCTACAAAATAATAGAAAGGACTTTATTAAATGCCCTTTCAAAGTCTCAACAAATTTCTATATAAACAATAGATTCAAATAGTTTGGTAGGTGTAGAAAGTATTACCTATAATTACATAATTCACTTTTGTTTTATTTTTTAAATATTGATTATATTTTTACTTTCTTACACTCTTAAGCTTAAGTTAAATAAAAATAAAAGAGGATAATATAAATGTCAATAAAACCCTTAAATATAAAGATGGAATACTATCTGAGTGAAACTTCCTGTCTAAAATTATTTATCAATATAACATCAGCATAAATATTTTCTACAAGATTAGGGATCTCTCCTAGATAATCAGAGTACCCACTGCTGAAATAACTACAAATGTTTTCGCCCATATTATATTGAAAATGGTTCAAAAACACCCTGTTAGGTATATTGAATATAGTATATTAATATAGGACCCGAAATTTCATGCATCTATGCTGATATGCTCTAATTTTTTAAATTTTTAAAATTTTTTTAAACTAGGAGATTATTTAAATTTTTTGTTTTTCTCCAAATCACTTTACTCGAGCTGGCTAGAAACATAACTCTACAATTGTTCAATTTTAAATTTTAGAAAATGAAAATTTTCATAACTGTAGTAGTTATGGTTGTATATATTAGTCTTCTTTTTGTTTTCCAAATTAGTATTTTTTGAGCTTTCGAATATAAGTATAGGTAAAAATCTTGCAAAAATAAAATTTTTTATTTTCAACGCCTGTCGTTTTGATAAAAAAAATCGGAAAAAGACTGCGCATAGCGAAAACTAGGTTTGTTTATATATAGATTTAAAATTTTTATTCTCTTCTCTTACCAACTGTTCTTGAGTAAATGATCTGGCCTTTGGACCACTGTAATTTAATTGCTTTGTTAACTTTTAATTTTCTGAAGTAAAAATTTATATAAGTTTAATGTTTCACAAGTCCTAAATAAATAATTTAGTGAGCAAAAAATATTGAGAAAAGGGATCTTTTTTCATCCTTTCATAGTGGTATTCCTCTTAAGAATGGGTTGGAGTTTGTCGTCAACAACAAAACTAAAATCACTCATATATAAAATTTGACAATCCATTTTGGTTATAATAACATCTTATAGACAGTTCATTGAATTGATGATAGGTATGGTTGATTTGTTTAACTTAAAAAGAAAAAAAACAATTTTTGGTGGTAGTGATATATAGTTTAACCGGTAAAGTCCGCATCATATGGGACTTTTTTTTATTAATAGCCTTATTCGAAATTTTACTTTGGCATCAATTTCTGCTTCAAGCAAAATGAAAATTAACCAAAAAAATAGTAGTCACGTGATTAGAATTATCTTTTAAATTTTAATTTTTTTCCAAAAAAAAATTTAAAAGGGGTTATATCTCAAATTATCGAAAAAAGTTATTAGAAAAAGTTTTTCTAAATGCAATTTTTAGCCCATATGCAGAATTTCAGTTACATAAGATAATCTAGATTTTTTGCTAATTTTTTTATAAATTGCACCACTGTTGTAAAATAAGACTCGACGCAACCTACATAAAACTTCTTAGTTTTGACAATGCTTCATTCCAGACATATTTTGTTTAAAGTAGTGCCATATTAAATGTGTGTGTTTGTCTACAAAATCCAAATAGGGCTATTAAAATTTGGTCACAGGTGATGCAAAGTTTATTTGTTTTTGACCCTGTAAAAAGTAACTTCATAAAATAACTATTTTAAAAAAAGTAGTTTGTGTCTAAAAGTAATAAACATTAATACTAAGAAAATAGTTTAATTGAAAAGACTTAAATTAAATCGTTGAAACTAGATAAACTTTACGTAAAATTAAATAAGAATTTATTTTCCACCTAATGCAGACTTTACTGATGATACTGTGTACTTGTTTGTCTTAATTATAATGTGTAGTAATTTTAGACACAAACTACGTTTTCAAAAATAGTTATTTTATGAAGTTACCTTATACAGGGTCAAAACCAAACTTTACATCAGATATAACCAAATTTTAATAGCCCTATTTGGATTTTGTAGAAAAACACACATTTAATATGGCACTACTTTAAACAAAATTTATCTGGGATGAAGCATTATCAAAACTAAGAAGTTTTATGTAAGTTTCGTTGAGTCTTATTTTGCAACAGTGGTGCACTTTACCAAAAATGGGCAAAAAATCTAGATTATCTTATACAACTGAACATTTGCATATGAGTAAAAGTTGCATTTAGAAAAACTTTTTCTATTCACTTTTTTCGATATTTTGAGATATATCTTCGCTTTTGAATTTTTTTTTGGAAAAATAAAAATTTGACAGATAATGCTAATCATGTGACTACTATTTTTTTGGTTAATTTTCATCTCAAACAAAGCAGAAATTGATGACTAAGTCAAATTTTGTATTAAGCTATTACTAAAAGAATCCCATATGATGCGGACTTTACTACTGGTCACACTGTATATGTTTGTTGTCAATAATTATCATACAAGGGATACTAGAAAACAATATCTACCTAGCCATGACAGAAATAACCGACTAGGCGTTGACTAGTAACATTTAATAGTGACAATCCTTTTCTATATTTCTGTCAAATTTAATTTCAATTTTCATTATGTTATATTTTATAAAGTATTTTTAACAAAAAATTAGTTTTGTGACATTAGAACTTCTCAATATTATCTAAGTTTTAACAAAATAACATATTTATCGTAAAAGTATTCACAAGTGAATGGATGGCATATGTGCGGATGGCTCATCATCTTTTAAATGAAAATATTGGTCAAGAAGTGCAAGGTATTTAGACAAAACTAGTCCTGATGTTTGCAGGAAAACGGAAATATTGGTCTTCAAAAATTGTCATTTGAAAGTACCTATGTATTGGGTTAGTAAGAAAGTATTTTTGGTTATCACACATAGAGATGTTGTAATTGTTGTGAAGGACTTCTGTCATTGTTAAGTTTTTTCCTTTTGACATTTGATATCAGTTACATTTAGGTTACTTTAGAAGTAACTTGTGCTTAATTTTGTTTGTAATAGTTAGTTTAAGGTCAATATGTACATGGGGGTGCAGAAATGACCATTTTTGGGTCTATTTTACTTTCTTGATGATGACCAACGTTCTGGTCGACCTATTGAAATTGATGATGGCCAAATCAAAGCCATAATTGAAGAGAATCGTCATACAGCTGTTCAAGAGATTGCAGATAGGTTAAATGTATTACCCACAACATTGACACTCACAAAATATCTTGGACTTGTTAAGAAACTCAATATTTGGTTCGGCATGAATTGAAGGGGTTTCGTTTGACACATTGAGTCAACATTTGCCATATGCATCTCACGCACAATGAAACTCACCCTTTTTTGATAAAAATCATCACTGGTGCTGAAAGATAGGTCATCTATGGTAACATTCGAAAACCATTATGGTCCGAGCGTGATAAATCAACACAAACTACATCTAAAGCTGAATTCCATCTAAAAAGGGTCATGCTGGGACTACAAAGGTGTTGTGTATTTTAAGCTGCTTCCAAGAGGCAGGACGATCAGTTCAGATGTTTATTGTCAACAACCAGTGAAACTGAATGAAACAATAAAAAAAAATAACCAGAATTGGCAAATCACGAAGGAATTGTGTTCCATCTTGATAATACAAAGCCTTATTCATCTTTAGTAACTTGTGGGAAATTATTGGTGCTTGGTTAGGAAGTAATGTAGCATCCCTCATACAGCCCTGACATGGCACCATCTGATTATTTTTTATTTTGAAGTTTGAGTACATTACTAGAATCCAGAAAAATTCGAATTCAGGTTTGCGCACAATCTTGAGCTGAGAAGCTCATATTCAACAACTTGTGGTGGTAAAAGACACTAGAATAACAGCAGTTATCTACCGTAATACGTTAACAAACTTACGTAAGGCTATTGATTAAAAACCAAATACTTTGTGTCATAAGAATGCCCTTCTTCACGACAGTACCAAAGTTCACAAAGCAGCTAAAGCTCAATCCATTCTTCACTAATATAACTTTTTTAAGCTGGATCACCCACCCTATAGTCCCGACTTGGCTCCTTTAGACTTTGCATTTAGTTTGTTGAAAACACACCTCAGGGGACGTCATTTTGCAGACGAAAACTAGTTGAAAGAAGATATTATAGACTATTTTGAAGGGAGATGATATTGAAAAATAAAACCACCACAGCAGTTACGTCGTTTGTTTTATTGTTAGGATGAACACTTTTCTAATCTCTCTTGTAATAGATAAAAAAATTCCGAGTTTTCTCTTCTGTATAGTAATTATTCTGATTAGTTATTTTCAGTGTATCAATATAAACGTTTTAAAATAATTAGTTCACATGTTAACTAATTTTAAAAACTTTCCTGACCACAGATACTAGATATTCAAATTTAAGAATAGATATTTTTACACTTTTTTTAAAAATAACAAAATATTAAGAATAGCAAGTAACTTTAAGTATGTATGTCATTTGTAGTCACGTACAAAGAGGAATTTTTACTTAAGAAATTCATACTTTTCAGAAAACTACTTTTAACGTTTTTATATTTAGCATATAATATTTATTTGACTTTAAATGCTCCTTTTCTTTATAAAAAAATAAAGAAATACATTTCTATAGATTTACACATCTTAAGCTGACCACAGAGTGTCTTTCAAATTTTACCGGAGCCAATGGGATGTAAGTACATTTTCTTGCATCCTCTCCTGGCGTCCATGGATTCAACTACTTAATGGACGAAAATACATATTTTGAGCTATTAAAATTTGACTCATGAGAGATTAACTGTTGCGATTTGTAGGGAAAGCTCAATCTTAGAGACAAATAATTCGGGAAATTTGTGTTGCAATATATACGGTATTAAAAAAAGAAAACCGACCCTTATTGAATCTATTTTATCCTTTATAGTTGACATTTGCGTCCTTATCAATTTTTTAATATTTTTGGCGAGATTCTTCATAAGCCTTGCTTTTAATATTTTCATCTTTTTATCCTTCCGACTTAATTCTCTATAAACATTGAAATTTTCGGTATGTTTCGATAAATTCGTCAATAAATTGTTTGTTTTGGTTCATAGTTTTTGTTATTCCAAACAGCGGCACTGAAATATCTGACAGGTTTTCGTTGGAAAATCCCCACAGCATGCATGATAACAAGCGACTCGTTGTGCATGAAATCAGGACTCCATGGATGTTTTCCCTACATTATTTAACCTACGATATTTTGTTCGATTCGGTACAATAAACCCCATTGCCGCGACGATTTTCGAGAAAAACGTATGAGATCTATGTCCGGTTTTTGATAATATAACAAAAATATTTTTTTATATAGAATAAACAGATAAATGTAGTGGCATACTCAGGGGCGGATTCAGCCTCTCTCTTTGGAGGGGGGAGTACAGTAGTATGACAAGCGAAAGCAAGTTGTCGACGGAGGAGGAAACGTCAGCAACATTCCCATTTCTAGTGTAAAAGGCAGGGTTGGTTCTATTTTTCTGAATTCGAAGCTCTTGGGGGAGGGCGATCGCAAGAAAGAACAAGTTGTCGACGAGGGGGGGGGGGATATCGACCCCAGCAGTATACATATTCCTAGTATAAGAGGCAAAATCGGGTCTATTTTCTTGAACTCAAAGTTCTTAGGGGAGGGGGGCGATCTCTCCCACCGCCTCCCATTTGGATCCGCTCCTGAGCATACTAAATAAAGGTATATCTTTAAAATAAAATATTTTCCATTTTTAAATATTCACAGCCAGATTTATTAAAAAAGGATTGAATCTAGTTGCCAAGGCTTTTAGTTAGTTATTTAAATTGGCTAGTGTTCTCAGTCTCAATAAGATTACCTTCTCATTGACAAAGCATTAATTCAAAAGTGATGCGTCAAAATTTGAAATATACAGGATGTCCAATTTAAAAAGACCCACACAAACATTTTTCAAAGTTTGTGCGATAGAGAAAATTCTTCAACACAAAAGTTATAAGTTTTAAAGGGACTTTCACCTTGAGACTGACGTAAGGTCAGGTTGTTTTCTCAAATAGGGACCTCAATTTTGTAATGCAGAAATGGAAAATATGGAAAATACCCTTCTATGTTTTCTTTCAATCAAAATTGGACTTAAGCCGTTTTCTAATGCTCAATTTTAACGTCATCACATCCTGTTTAATTTCTTACAATCTCTCATTTCTGATTAAGCTGAAGCTAGCGGCCAGCGGCATAATCGGGATACTTAATAATAGAGATATATTTAAAACATTTTAAAATAAAAATGTATTAAAATTTTTCTGTGATTTTCGGTATTTATGTTAGTTATAACTTCTTCTAAGTACCTAAAAGATTATATAATTTGTTCTCCAGGATCAACCCCATTCATCAGGGTTAATTAAAATTATACTTAATTATATCCTACAATCCATATTCATTAAAATTTTTCAACGATTTTTGGTAACTAAGCTTTTAATCATTTTTTCTAAACATATATATGAGTTACTTAATTTGTTCCTCTAAGACAACCCCAGCGGCCGGGGTTCAGGCCTTTTTTTGAAAGAGTCATAAATTCCACATTTTCAGAAATTTTTCGGTGATTTTTGGTAATTAAGCTTATAATAACTAACGTCCTTTAAACTATATGGGTCACATAATTTGTTCCCCTAAGACAACCCCAGCGGCCAAGGTTCAACCCTTATTTTAAAAATGTCCTAATTTAAACATTTCCTCTAAACCCTTCATTTTGAAAAACGAGGATTTTATGATTCTTTTAAATTAAGGGCTCTACACTGGCCGCTATGATTGTCTTAGGGGAACAAATTATGTAACCTATATAGGTGTTTAAAGGATATAATTATAATAATAAATACAAAAACAGCCGAAAAATTTTGAAGATTGCGATTTTTATGGCACTTTGAAAATAAGGGTCGAATCTTGGCCGCTGGGGATGTCTTGGGAGAACAAATTAAGGAACCCAAATAGGCGTTTAGTGGACATGATTAGACGCTTAGTTACCAAAAATCGTTGAATAATTTTAATAAATATGGATTTTATGATACGATTAAATATAATTAATTAACCTTGATCAATGGGATTGTTTTTGGAGAACAAATTATATAATACTTTTAGATACTTAGAGGAATCTATAATAAATGTAAATACTAAAAATCACAGAAAAATATTAATAAATGTGGATTTTATGATGTTTTAAATATATAATTTTAATCTATACATTGCGCGGTGTATCTCGATTTGATCGCTGGCCGCTAGTTTCTGAGCTTCGGGCTGATTTTACACTGATCTATGGAAAAAAGCAAATGACCTCTAGATGGCATTCGAACCTCTATAATATTTATGTGGTTGAACGTAAAATTTTCTGTTGTTTCTATTTCTACAATAAAAAGTGAAAATTCCCATCCGAAACAAAAACAACTTGACCTTAAATGGACTTGAAGGCCACTCTCACGATCAAAATCCAGGTGGATGTCCCCTTTCAAACCCTACAACTTTAGTACTGAACATTTTTCTGTTTAACTAAAATGTGGTTGTGGGGCTTGCAATGTTTTTATTTTTGTTTTTCTGTACAACGTTTCTATTAGGTTGTATCTAAAATCATTGCCTGATATAGATTGCATTATCTTTCAATTGTCATCATACTTCCTCAAAGCGTAATATTATCTCTCCCGTGCTTTACAGTCTGAATGAAATCTGTTTGACTTACTGGCTCACCTTCCTTTTCCCATTTTCCATTGACGACCATCAGCTGTATATTGCTTGATCTCTTCAGCCTTCATACTTTTTTACATAGTAGTTTAATCTTGCTTTTTTATTTTTCTAATTTAGTAGTGGCTTCTTTTTCTTTCAAATTGCTCGAAATTGATTTTTGTATAGTTCTTGTTATACCGTCCACCTACCGAATAATTTTCAAAGTATCACATTGAAGAATTTTAGCCGCATGAAAAGTCGATAAACCTTCTCCAGTAGCCATGTATCTAATTCTATTTCTACTGTTTCTAGGACTCGGCTTGTTTGGCCGACCGCCAACATTTTTTTTTAAAACTACTCTCACACTTTTTTCTAATTCTTTGAACTGTACTTTGATTCACTTTTAATATTGATACTATTTGATGTGTGGTATTGCCTTCCTTTAATGTTTCTTTTATTTTATCACACATTGAGCATGGAAATTTGTTCATGTTATAAAACCGATTCAATTGTATTTATATTATCCAGTAAATATTCCGTGTTTTGATATGAGTAATTATGAAAATAATAATTTATTTAATCGAAGAAAAGCGATAAATACGTTCTTTTTTCAAATTGCGGTGCAAAACTGATTCACATGGATAACGCAAATAAGCAAGTTCAAACGTGCGTGCGTAAATTTCTTGTTTTCTCAGAATAAATCATAAAAACAAAAAAACAAGATTTTAGATTCAATATTAAATTTTAAATTTAGTTCATAAAATAGAGTATGATTTACAATTAAATATATGCTTAAAACTGAAAAATCCAATATGACATCATAATATTAATTTTATCTAAATTTTTTGCTTGCCAATATATTTTTCATTATATTTTTGTTTGAATAGGTTTATTACTTGCGAAGTAGCAGATATCTGTTGGAGTTCCATTGCCTTTATTTTTGTTGAATATCACGACGTTTCGACTAGTAGTTATCTCTAGCCGTTTTCAAGTGAAACTAAATAAATCCCTTAGCTACATGACTATTTATACTAAAAGTAAATTCAGTGGAGTGTGATTGAGATGGGTGCAGTCATGCCTGTTAGGACAAAATCACATTTTTATGCTGCATTTAGTTTTAGTTTACAATTATTAAGAAGTGGTTTCCACACTTCTCTTATATCTAAAGATGGTTTACTAAAACAACTCGGGTTCTGATGTATAGCCGCGGCTTCTTTGAATTTCCGTTTTCTCCAATGTTGTTCACGATGTAGTATTTTAGTTTCAGACCATTTTATGTGGTGTCCATGAGTCCAGGCATGGTTGGCAAGAACTCGCAACATTTCGTAGAAATTATACGTAAAATAGAAGTACAACCGGAAGAACATTTTATTAGCTTTGACGTGGAAAGTCTATACACCAACGTTCCAGTTAAGGAGTCACTAAAAATCATAAGAAAGAAACTTGAAGAAGACCAGACCTTAGCATAAAGAACATCTTTACCACCGCATGCCATTATCGACTTGTTGGAAAGTTGTTTGACTAATTCCTATTTTCAAGAAAAGGAAAAATTACACATCCAGGATGATGGACTACCGATAGGATCTTCACTCTCGCCGGTAGTCGCAAATATTTTCATGGAATGGTTTGAGACGTTTGCAATTGTATCCACAACTAAGAAACCAAGGTTATGGCTCAGATATGTAGACGATACTTTTATAATTTGGAGTGGAAACTACGAAGAACTTCGAAACTTCCTTTTTCATCTCAATAATATCAGCCCAACTATTAAACTCACCATGGAGAAAGAAGTAGAAAATAAATTACCATTCTTAGATGTCTTGGTTGAAACAAATGGCAGACAAATTCGAACTTCGGTTTACAGAAAAGCCACGCACACAGGACATTACCTTAATTATTCATCTAATCACTCCAACAACCCAAACAAGGAATTATAAGAAATCTTATAGATAGAGCCTTAACTCTCTGCAACTCCAACGAGAACTTGATGAAAGAAATAGATTACATTAAAAATGATCTGACAGCCAACGGATACTCAGTATATCTAGTGGATAAATTTCTAGAACAACGCAGAAATAGGACAATATCGACAACGAATGAAGAACGAAAACCAGTATTAAACATCCCTTATGTTAAAGGCATTTCAGAAAAAGTTAAAAAGATAGGAAAATGATATAAAATCAACGTTGTTTTCAATTCAAATAACTCTCTGAGAAGTCGGCTCACTAGGGTCAAACCAACAACTCAAAGGGTCATGAAGAACTGTGTATATCAGATACCATGTGAATGTGACAATTCCTACGTTGGCGAAACAAAGATACCTCTTGACATAAGAATCAAAGAACACCAAAAATGCACATCTCGAGGAGAAACAGAAAAATCTGGTGCCGCCAACCATGCCTGGACTCATGGACACCACATAAAATGGTCTGAAGCTAAAATACTACACCGTGAACAACATTCGAGAAAACGGAAATTCAAAGAAGCCGCGGTTATACATCAGAACCCGAGTTGTTTTAGTAAACCATCTTTAGATATAAGAGAAGTGTGGAAACCACTTCTTAATAATTGTAAACTATAACTAAATGCAGCATAGAAATGTGATTTTGTCATAACAGGCATGATTGCACCCATCTCAATCACACTCCACTGCATTTACTTTTAGTATAAATAGTCATGTAGCTAAGGGATTTATTTAGTTTCACTTGAAAACGGCTAGAGATAACTACTAGTCGAAACGTCGTGATATTCAACAAAAATAAAGACAATGGAAGTCCAACAGATATCTACTACTTCGCAAAAAACATCGTTGTCTATGACTTTCAAACAAACAGGTTTATTACTGTTGTTGTACAAACACACTTTCGATTAATTGGCACATAGTTTATGTATGAAATAACCCAATGTTTATTTTGCAGAGCCCTTCAGTACTGCCTAGAAGAAAAAGTCAACATATTAAATGATAACGACTGGATCGTTCATTTAGACGAAGAAACACTTCTTACAGAAAATTCGGTGCGTGGAGTACTAAATTTTGTTATGGATGGAAAGCACCACATCGGACAAGGTCTAATAACGTATGCTAACGAAGAAGTCGTTAACTGGATAACCACTTTGGCAGATAGTTTTCGAGTTTCCGACGATATGGGCAAACTCCGGTTTCAATTTTACATGTTTCACAAGCCTCTCTTTAGTTTCAAAGGGTCATTTGTTGTTACGCAGGTAAGTCAATGTTAAAATTTAAACGTGGTCTGTCTATAACTTTTAAACTAATTTGACACAAAAGGGTTTATAATGACTAATGCAATAATAAATCAATCAAGCTTTGGTGCTTAAAAATACGCGAATAAAATTAATTTTTATTTATTACCAAACTGGCAGAAATGGAAAATTTTGCTTAGTTTTGAGAGAAAACTGTTCTTACTGATTCCAAGGTTTTATCTCTAGGTTTTTAACTTCAATTTTCTATATAAAGGTTTATTTGTACTATTATCCTATACAGTTCTATTTTATAGTACAATTAAACAATATTTCCATATTATTATAGGGGGCATTACAATAATTTTTTTACGTTAATAAAAAAATATTGTTCTCCAGCAGAGACCACGAGGAAGCGGAACACACTCTGCCGGGTTGGGAATAGGGAAAGGTTTGAATGGTTAATCTAGAAACCAGTTAATAGAAATGAAATTATAAAACAAATAAGTAGTCTTAAAATGATTGTGCTCCAGATTTTGACATGATAGGCACAAGAAATATTAGAAACAATCATAGACATTTAATTACCCCTCTTATTCATGTAATAAACTTAAATATTTGAGAGTGCCATAATTCCAGCTCTATTGAAAACCTCAATATTTACTCCAATTGATAAATCAGGAAATAAGTCAAATATAAACAATTTTCTAAGATGTTTGAGAAGTGTGTTAGGGACAGGCTTGTCAAGCAGCCATCTGTGCACTGAGTTCTCTAGTTATCAGTTCCAAGAAGGTCTGGGAATGCCTAGAAGAATTAAATGATTTGAGTATGAATAATCAAATCACCCTCATGTGGGTACTTGGACACACCGGGATATTGGGAAATAAAATGGTAGACAGGCTCGCGAGGAAAGAGGCACCATTTCTGGGGCCAGAATCTTTCTGTGGAATCAGTAGCAGCGTAGTGCTGGAAGAAGTAAAGATAGAAGAAGAAAGCAGGAGATCCAATTATTGGACAGAGCTACAAGGATTGAGGTAAGTGAAGATACTTCTTGGGAATTACGACCAGAAGAGATTCAAGGAATGCATAAGCTTAAATAAAAATCAACTCAGAGTTCTGATAGGGGTCCTGACGGGGCATTATCAGCTGAAGGGACACCTCAAGAAACTCGAAGTGGTAGAAAAAGAAGAGTGAAGATTCTTTGAGGAGGAGAGCGTAACCTCTATTCACATCCTCTCAGAGTGTGGCGCTCTAGAAAACTCTAGGATGCGGTTCTTGGGAACCCACCAAATTGAAGGGGAGCTACCCACCTTAAACCCGTCCAACATCCTAAGATTCTCGAGGGAAATAGGACTGGAGGACCTGCTCTAGCCGATAAGGTAACTCTTACGACTTGGCAGCAGTAGGGGGCACAATAGATCTACCAGGTCGCAGTGCACAGACTCCAACTCTACGCACTTTCACTTAGGGACAGGCTTCTGAATTACCTTCAGGTAAATGCCATACTCTTGAAAAATCATTTCGAATTTTTAGGTGGATTGAGCACCTTTGATACACTTTATCATTTAACTAAACGAGTAACAGAAAAAATAAGAGAACAATGAAAGGTGCATTGTCGTCTTCCTGGATCTATCAAAAACTTTTGACGCGGTGCCTCGCAAATTGCTTTGGCATGTATTAAATAACTGGGATTAGGGGTACCGTGTCGGATATCTTCCAAAATTATCTGAAGGATAAAAACAGTTCTTAAGAATTGGAGATACTTGAAGTAACCCTCTAGGTATAAAAATGGGAATACCCCAGAGCACGGTATTAGGACCCTTACTCTTTATTACCTCTATTAATTCTTTAATGAATGTATATTTAATCAGTGGATTCTACATCTTTTTTTTCAGCCAAAACTTGGCATGAAACGCAAGATTATGTAATATCGGGCATCAATAAAATAAAAAATTGGCGTGACTCTTTTAAATTAATCCTGAATAATTCAAAAACAAATTATATAGCATTTTCTATATCTGAACTAAATTGTCTGAACTTGGAGAATATTCAAATTAATTTAAATGGTAGGTAGCATCAAGGAAGTTTCATCCACAAAATATTTGGGGGTAATATTGGATAAACATTTAAAATAACACAAATAAGTTCTCAAACTGGCATCAAACATAAGAAAACTATTATACAAATTTTACATCTTAAGAGATATTTTAAATAAATGATTATGGTGTTTAGGTCCATTGTATAATATCTTATATGGAATTGTTGTGTGGGGTGTCTATACAATAATGCGTTGAAGCCTCTGAAAGTGATTCAGAACCACATACTTAAGGTGATCAGTAAAAAAAATAGGCGCTTTTTAACCAGAGTGTATAAAAATGGAGCTTTGAAAAATTATATAAATCATTCTTATGAAACTCATAATAAAACTAATAAACACATTATCATTTCTAGTAGTAATAGAAACCTTAATCTTCGATCTATAAGCTATTTAGCATCAAAACTTTTCAATCTTGTACCCATGGAGATATAAGAAATATTGTCAGGTTTTTTAGTTTTTATATAATGAACATGTGTATACTGACGAAAACCCGCATGCAAAAAAGTTGTACATTATCAACGTAAATTCAGAATTAACATATGGGTAGGGATCAGTGGCACCACCTTGTTTAAATGGTTTGAATTACCTAGAGCACCTAGTAAATTTGCCAAATTTATTGGATGATCTTTCACTGGCTACGTGACGGTGCACTGCCACTCCTCACATTAAATGTTAGAAATCATTTGGAGATTATTTTTGAGAATATTGTAAATTAAAGAAAAATCTATGTCGTTAATTAATCCCACAGTAAAAGAAAACATCAAAAAGTTTAAAACAGTAACTTACATAGGCAATACTTTTAACAAAGTTAAAAATATGGTAAGACGACAAAATATTACATTGCTTTCAAAACGAATACTAACTTTAGCAAATATATGAAAAATAATAAAGATAAGATCTGCAAAGAACAAAAATGCGGTGTTTATAAATTAGATTGAGGTTCACGCCAAACAAGTTATATATTTCAAACAGGCCGCAACTTTAATATTAGAATTAAAGAACGCATATGAAATTTTACACAAAAACCACAATTCCGCAACACATATTTTGTGTTAAACCACATTTTTAATGAAAATTTCAAAATATTACATACCGAGAATCAAAGAAAAAAGTTGACTTTTTTGGAATCGTTAGAAATTAACAAACTTAAAAAAACATAACATTTTGAATGAACAATTAGATGTTAACAATTCGCTATTGTTAAATTTATTTAACAATACGAATTAATTTGGGTTTTCCTTATTACGGTACAATTATGAAAATATGTAAAGCTGGAATTTTTAAAATAGGTACTGTTGTAGTAATGCCCCTGATGTTAAGGGCATATAACTAACGAACTATTTGCGACCACCTAAAATGTACGGATGTTTCGTCCCGATACCGGTGGTGGACTTATCAGTAGGATCCACCGGTATCTGTCCCAGACATCCTTGTACTTTCCACAAACTGGACCTCTATTTAAGTCCAGTTTTGCCGGAAAGCGGTGGTCAGATGTTGAGTTCCACAACATGTCTCCCCCTAAGGCATTTGCTTTTCGGCTTAAACTGTCGGACAGTCCAAGCCGTTAGAAAGCCCAGGCCTGAAAAGGAAGTGGAACGGACATCCTAGGTGGTCTTTCCAAAGTAGGGTACCGGCTTTAGCACAAAGCTACGACTCGACGGCCTTCCATTTTGTCGTCCCTGCTCGGGCGCCATGTCGTAGTAATGCCCCTAATGTTAAGGGCATATAACTAACGAACTATTTGTGACCACCTAAAATGTACGGATGTTTCGTCCTGATACCGGTGGTGGACTCATCAGTAGGATCCACCGGTATCTTTCCCAGACATCCTTGTACTTTCCACAAAGTGGAACCTCTATTTAAGTCCAGTTTTGCCGGAAAGCGGTGGTAACATGTTAAGTTCCACAACAGTACCTGATAATATTTTCTTCCTTTGTTTGTTATTACCAATTCGACATTTGACGAAATAGTAGCGCTACGAAACATGTCATGTGAAGACTGGAAGCAGTTTTATTCTCGTTACGTACGAGGTGTGGCTATAAAACAACAAGACGAGCCAAAGGCGAACGACCGACAGTTGTATAGCGTGAAGCCTTCTCTATCGAATGTGGCGTCTTGCATAGCTGTAGTCAAATCAGTCTGGCCTTGACCTTGGACTTTATAGGAGCCGTTTTTGTTTTGCCGAAAAGTTTAATAATAGGGCAACGAATTGTCGTGAAATTTCACATGAAACTTAGAAAAACCGCTACTGAAACAATTTTTTTTGAGTGTTTTAAGCGTTTCCAAGATGACCGAGAAGACGTTAAAGATGATTCAAGCCCGAATTGCTCTTCCACGTCAAAAACAGATGAAAATATTGAGAAAGTCGGTTTTGATCGGACCGTCGTTTAACTATTCGTGTGATTGTTGAAACTGTAGGAATTGACAAAGAATGCGTAATGCGAAAATAGTGCCTAAAATTTTTTCAATCGGAACAAAAAGAAACTCGCGAAAGTGTTTGTACTGACACTTTAAATGTTACTGAAATGACTCGAACTTGTTATAAAGAGTGATAACTTGGTTTCTCATTAATTATCCTGAAACTAAGCATCAATCCTTGCATTTTAAGGACTCAACTTCACTGAGAGCTAAAAAAGCTCGAATGTGCAATTCAAGATTCAAAGTGATGGTGATTGATCTTTTCGATATTCATTTGATTGTCTACCTTTATTGGGTTTCCGAAGATCAAATAATTAATCAGTATTACTAGCTTGAGGTTCTTGCTCAACTCTGTGAAAGAATAAGAAAAAAAAACGATTCGAATTGTGGAAGAACAGAAATCATGGGTTCTCTTCTGCATCCTCTGCCAAGACGTTTCTAGCCAAGTACAATATCCCAGTGTTAGACCATTTGCCTGACCTTGCATTATATGACCTTGATCTATTCTTCAAGGTCAAATCTGCAATAAAAGGAATAATTTTTCAATCCGTCATGAAGTTCACAGAAAAAAACTTCCAGCACTGTTTCAAATAAAGGAAAATTCGCATGGAGCATTATAGGGATAGAGGAGAGGTGTATATTGATGATGATAACTAATTTAATAAGCTCATTTGACCCTGCCTCTGGGCTTATTTTTCGAGCAAAATTTCAACTCTGAAACCACGTACTTCTACTAGCGCTGCAGTGGAAACTGCAACAACTCTTAATAAAATAGTTAATTTGCAATTTTTAAAAGTTTATCCAGTGAAAATTTCACGCAAAAATAGTTTTTTTTTAAATAAATAAAGGCATTTTTTAAATCATGGGGAATATTTGGAATAAAATTAACTTGAAAAAAATTCTTCCATGATTAAAAAAAAATAATTGAGCAAATTCAAGCGATCCCGATAAATTGTTACAGACGTGTAAACAATGTATGGAAAGGTTTAAAGATGTTTTTTTTTCAATTATTGATCTTATTTCATGGCAAATTTTGTTTGACGTAACTCTTGAGACGTGAATATATTTAATCAGATGTTTTCAAAGAAAATTGTTATTATTTAAATAAATAAAGATAAATGTAGGTATAGGTAAATATCCTGCTGACGTAAGATGAATGTAGGTATACATTGTATATAAATTATAGGATGTGTTAATGATATTTTATAGAGAAGAAATATTTTTTAGAAATCTCTTATTATGTATTACTATGTTAGATGTTTATATTTCGGGAACCTGCAATACTGGCGTTGATAAGTGTCATCTGACATATCCATTGTAAAATTTGACATTTTACACGGTATATGTACTCAAAATATTTTGACATACGAACGCTATTTGTGTTGTTTACAGTAACTTCAAAATGTCATCTCGGTCAAAAAAGGAAACTAACTCGAGAACATTTTTGTTGGATTATTTTTCACAACTTTCTACTTGGCTTTTCTCAATAAGTGTGCATCCATGAATTGATAATGCAAGATCGTCAGGTGACATACCCGAAGATTGAGGTCCTGCATATTAACTTTGCTAGCTGCATTCCTCCGAAGTTACCAAGAAGAAAAAAATTTCCTCCTTGGTCTACAAAAGAAATCATTAACAATATTTTCAAAAAAGAAAAAGTTCGTCGCCGGTTAATAAATAACAGATCTTAATAAATCTTAATAAATAAAACCTTGCGTAGTTTCATTAAAACTCAAACCCACCGGGCATACAAAGATTTTATAAACGTTGTTGCGTCATAAATAATAATTCCTCCAATTTTTGGTCTTCAATTCATAGTAAAAAAATCGTATTCTAGTATTCTAGCTAGCGTGAACTACATGAATACTTCCTTCCATGGGCTGATAATACTGTTACCGCTTCTGCAAGCTATTTCAAAAGTGTGTATAAGACCTCGCAGCAACCCGAAGGGTATCTTTTTAATTCGACATATATCTCACAGCCAATCGACATTCCCACGGTTTCTCCCAATACGTTAAGGCCGAATACAAGAAACTGAAAAAAAGTTGACATCCGGCTCTGACGGAATTCCAAGTATTTTCGGTAAAGGCTGTTCTTTTGTCTTCAGTTCTTCTCTTGCGCACTTCTTTAATTTGATGTTGAAAGATGGTGTATTTCCTATTCTTAAAAAAGGTGATCCATCTCTTGTTGAAAATTATCGTTGTATTTCCATACTACGTATTGTTTCGCCATGTATTCGCGATTATTTTTGTCAAAAATACGCTAAATTCCCATGACCAGGTGCCAATTCTCGGAAATCCTTCGATAGACTGTGCCAATGATATTTTTCTTGTCAGATCTGCTTCGAGATTGTCTTTTGAGACTGTTAGTTTTTGACCTAAATATATTTATGAATATCTTCTGTCGATAATATCACTGTCTGTTCTATTTCAAAGACATAATTATAATTTTAAATTTCGTTAGTCATATATTTGCTTTCTGCAATGTTTATTTTTAATCCGATTTTTTAAGATAATCTTTTTACTTCTGAATTACACTTGTTAGTGTTCTCTCTGAAACCTACCTGCAATATTGCCTTTCTATAGATTCTGTGGATCGAATCCATCGTTGTGGGGGAGTATTTGGCGGGAAACTTCGGGAATAATTAGCTAAAACCTATCGGGACATCGAATGCGCAACAACTCATTTCCCTGGACGAATGGCGAATTTCCATGACGATTACGAGTACAAAATATCGAATGCTACCCCTTGATGGGTAGTACTTTGCTGGGATGAAAGGAAAGGTAATTTTCTATGGATAATTCTCGGTGATTTCTCGAATCTCACGATTAACTCGCCTGGGTCGAAAGAAATGAAATCTTCCAGGGGATATTTTGCTACGAATCTCCAAGAAATCATTTTTTTTTCGCGACTAAACTGGAAAATTCTATCGTGGAAAACTCCATAACTCATTCGCCAGGGGCGAACTACAAATTCCCATGATAAATTTGTACGCAATTAATGAAGTTTTACCTTCTTCCGGGGGATGCTTTGGTGTAAATCCCCGCAAAAATCATTTCTTTTGCGAATAAGTCCGAAAAGAAGTGATTTTTTGGGGATTCGCAGTAAAACACCCGTTGGAAGAAGGTAAGACTTTATTTATCGGGAATTTGTCGTGGGCATTCGCCATTCGCCCCTGGTGACTTGGGAAATTATCCGCGATAAAATTTCCCAACTTATTCGTGAAAGGAGTGATTTTTGGGGTATTCGCATCAAAACCAAGTGTGTTGGAGGGGGCAAAAGGAAGGAGAATGCCCTAAAATAAATTCGATCGGGCATGTAAAGTTGTACTGCCCTTAAAGGGACTATACTGTACTTGCGTAGTAGGTCAGGAGACAGGACTGGGGATTTGAGCAACCTTTTATTACCTTATTATATTGGAAAATTACAATTTATGGTTCATTATTAAATGCTTAATAAAATCAATACGAACAAAATAGATTAAAACATAATTCTCTGTAAAACTTTGCATTATGGGAAATCAAGGAAAACGACCTTTTTTTGAAAAAATTTCGGTACTTCTTCCTATTTCGAGGTCATAGAACACGATTCTTATCTCCGTTTTCCATAATTTTTTGTCAATTTTTCTGAAAACAGTGAAAAACTTTTCACTTTAGGTTCAATTTTTTATGCTAAATCGTTAAAATTTTGTTACAACCGCAAATTCCACAATGATAGAAGTCTCTGTATTATATAAAATTTTTTAAATTTCCACATTTTTATCGATAAAATTAAGAAAATTATCAAAAAACAAATCAAAACAAAATGGCTTCCGCCATTAAATAGTGGTGTGACTCGTTGCTAAAACTCGAAAAATTAGTGCTGTTGCCATTTCTGTAAAATTCACATATATTCTATTCTTTCACCGATTATCTCGCCTTTACGTGGTAACTGCTAGACAATAACAGTGTTTATTAATAAATCTAGGTTAGTTCAGGTTAGTTTTAGTTTCTCCAACCAACCACAACTAAGCTTTACCTGAACTAACCAAAACTGACCAAAAATTTTGGGTGGTTAAGATTAATTTAACCATTTTTTATACATTACAAAAATTAAACTATGTTGTTAACTATAATGGATAAATTTAATAGTTTATATTACAAAAGTATAAGTGTAGGTCAATTTAGGTTAGTTCAGATTAGTTTCAGTTTTATAAATTAACCAAAATCAAGCTAAATCTGAACTAACCGAAAATTTTGGGTAGTTAAGATTTATTTTCTCCTGAGACTGTATAAAACATTACAAGAATTAAACTAACTGTTGTTGACTGAGATGAACAAATTTTATAGTTTAGACCACGAAAGTATTTTACATCTGGCAACGTGTCAAAGGAATATTAGTCATTTTCGCGAGTATGATGGTCGATGGCCTTTCCGGAACGTATTTTTGGTTTTTCGTTGGAAAATACAAGTTTTTCTAAATTCATGATATTTTAACTAGCATCATTGAAAATAAATATGTAAGTTCAATTTTTCTTTAGAATTAAAAGTGCTTGGTGAAGTGACGCTTGACGTTTTTTGAGTTTTACGGAAAACTGAGGGAAAACAGTGAAAAATCAAAGTCAAAATCGTGTTCGAATTTTTTTCCAAACAAAGTCGTTTTCCTAGATTTACCATAATATAAATAATTACTAATATACAGCAAATGTATTTACCGAAAATAATGAATAAAAGGGATTTACAAAACAGTACCATAAATTGATGCATTGTTATAAATAAAAAGTCTACACAAATATAAATGCCGAAATTTAACTAATGTCACTGCACAACACAACAAAAAATGAAGATAACTTTAAGCATTGAGGACGAAGACAAACGACCACATTAAACACAGAATACTCCGAGACGCCAGTTTCGCAAACCCTGCTCTGGTTTTCTGGTTCTCATATTGCCAACCTCATACAACAAATTTACTCTGAAATTTCTTCAGGGATTTTTACTCCACGAGATTAGAACACTGAATGACTATCGTGGAGCAACAGCCCGGTATTTATACCCAGCTGGTGCTCAGCGAACCATGATCCAGCGTTACAATCGATTTCCACGTGTGATGTAGACTGTAATCTTCATTTCTATTAATATTATTTGGCTATTTACATATTTCGATTGATTCTCTAATTTTACGTTTAAAGAAACCAGGTACTAATGCTAGCACCGTAGTTTCTTTTGTATTAAAAGTGTGACCTGAGCAATACTGGTGTTCATCTACTGAAGATTGTATAATTTGTTTCTTTTTTATACATCTTTCATGTTCCTTAAGCCTAGTGGATATAGACCATCCTGTTTCACCTACATACACTTTACCACAAGAACACGGTATCTTGTAAACGTCTTCTGTTTGAAATGGAATTGCGTCTTTTGGAGACTTCAAACGTTGTCCAATTTTCTTACATGTGTTGAGAATTGTCCGTATGTTTGATTTTCGGATCAATCTGGTCATCTTGTCGGTGGTTCCGTGTATGTAAGGTAAGACAACACTGTCCATAGGAGGTTCATTTATGACATTTTGTTGAGGAGTTGGGTTGATCATCTTACTCCAGTCTTAATGCCACTTTCACAATAAGAAGAACATATTTTATCTTCCTTGTCAGCCATCTTGATACTTTTTAAAAGTATCTAAAGTTCTGATTTCAATCAAAGCTGCCACCCACAAATAGTGGAAAAGTTTTCCATTAAACGCGAAGAATAAGGAAAGCTGGATGTTTTTATGGTACGTAGAGTATAGAGCATAAATTAAATATTTTTTTTACCGTTCAAAGAACTAAAATTTTTAACAGTGCTTACATCGTTTTTTAAAACGAAGTATTAAACCTTAACTTACCAGATAACTTAACGAGGAAAATTGATAATTTCCTCCACAATTAGGAAAATTACTTATTTAAAAAGATCATCTTATCGAAATAGGTCATTGTTATCTTTATTTTCTTAAGGTATAAAAATCATATTAATTTTTTAAAGTGTTAGTTCTTAACAAACAAAAACGTACATGTTGTCAGAATGTTAACTATAGGGACATATTTACTTATGTTGAAACTGCCGTTTTTTTAAACGGTATCCTAAACCAACCGGATATTGATAAGAAATGCATTTGTATCGATTTGTGCACACGATTCTAGATTACGAGACATGACACATGATATGCATCGTTTAAATACCTAGACAAAATATTTACTAGACCCGCAAAGTTTAATATCGATAAAATATTTATAGAAAAATTGAATCGACTTCTAAAACAGCGCTAAAAAGCAAAAATAACAATATAATGTTTTATATAAAATTGAAATTTTTGAAGTTGGCGCCAAATTAATACCTGACAAAATGAAAACACTTAAAGAGATTGAGAAATACTTTATTTGTAATTGCTTTCTTACCGTAGCTCGTGTTGGCAATTATTTGCTTCATTTAGTAATAATATGGCACCGACTTCAAAAATTTCAATTTCGTGGTTTCTGGTTCAATTTTTTTTATAGAAATTGTACCATACACTTAGTTTACTGTAGTAAATCCGCTATCTTCAATTTTAAGAAATTTATTTTAGGTTCGTAACCTAGGCCTCCAAAAGGCATCAAATACAAATATTAAAAGAACTTGAGATATGTTCATTTTTAGTCGAGCCTTTTTTTTGCTTCATATTGGGTTTGAAGAAATTAATTTAAGATCCGTAATATACTCCCCAAGAATCCCCCAATATCAAATTAGACCAAATTGAAGAAATGTAAAATTTGTAATCGTTCATATTGTATCTGCCATATTAAATTGTAAAAAATTAATTTCAAATTCATAACCTACGATTCCGAAAACCTCCTAATATTAATTTTGAAAAAATGTAAATAACTTAAAATTTTCAACCCATATTTGATCCGCCATATTGAATTGAAAAAAAAACCTTTAAACTCTTAATTTAATCTTGATCTACATTCTCGAAAACCCCCAGTACCACTTTTGGACATAATCCGGAAATATTAAATTTTTAGACCGCCATTGTTAATTTTTAATCCATCATGTTGATCGGCCATATTAAGTTTTTTTTTTAAATAATTTTAGATTCGTTGCAAAACTTATTACACAACCTGTATAAAATTTCAAAATTTAAATTCTTTTAGACGTTATCAGCAAACAAAAATTTTTTAATTTAAAAGTATGTGATCATTTAACCTTTTGAAAATGAACAAAAATATTCGGATACTAAAGGTTACAATAGTAATAAAATAAGATAAGAAAGTTGGTCAAACATGAGCCGAATACAAAGAACAATGATATGTATAAGTAGATTAAACCTCGGTCTGCCCATTTCTAGGTATATCAAATATATACCTGAAGATAAAAAGATATTAATATGTTATTAAGATAAAAGCCTGGTGCTTCAAGATAATATGTTGCTAAGGATAGTTTAAGATAACTTGTTTTCTACTAAGATATAATAAGAAGAATAGTCGAGCTCATTAAACTTGGAACAGACTAACAGGACGAGTCAAAATTCTACAAATAAGCTTTAAATAAGCCAAAGATAAACAATAAGACTCAACTGTAGTCCTCCTGACGAAGTAAGTTGGAACTTGAGTATTCTTTTTCATATGGCTTTTGACCCCAATGTGCTTCGCAGAGTGTTGTTAGCCAAGTTCCTTCAGATAAGCATTCTCAGCTCAGGAATTTGTAGCCTACACAATGGATTTTATTGCTAAAAAACGAAAAGAGATAGTACAGTTCTTAACACAGTATTAGGTTGCCAAAACGCCTTAACAACAGGTAGTTGAGATAACGAGAATAGGTAATTTAAACCAGTAACTGGTCTTTAAGATAGTTTTCATGGATTCGCGCATGACCTCTTATACGCATGACATCTTTATGCCTACGTGCCAAGATGGTGTACCATAAATTGAGAAAAATTACTGGAAAATAAATATATAACCGTTTAATGCCAAATAAATTTATTCTCTGCAGATATATTTAAACATGCTTAAGCAAAAACAAATACAATACACTTAAAAAAGGTACTGTCCCGTTGAAAACGGGACTTATAGTCACTTTAATGATAAATGATTTCATTATGAATTTTGAACCTGTCGCATATTTTCCTGCAGGCCTTTGTCGCAAACTGTTCATACATACGTATTTTATTCTGTTTCGTTTTCCAATGAAATATCTAGAAAATAACACGCAAGTCGTTATTCCATTTTACAGGTAAAATGAAGGACAAAACAAACGAGGCGTCCGTGATTCGCTTTCAAAACAGGAAATATCGATACAATAAAATTCACCAAATATTGATTTTACGTAAAATTGCGAGATCAAATATTTTTCGGTATATCCCAATAATGTGCCTTTAAAAATGTAAGTGCTATTTTTACATTTATTACCTAGATGCTATATAAATGCTATCAGATGTAAAAGTCGTAAAGATATAAAGTATAGTATAATACTCATTTTAACAGATAATAAAATTATTGGTAAAAGCTATTTCATGTATGCTGTTTCTGGTTCTGTTCATTAGACAGGATTAATTATGCAATTTTTTAGGATATGAGAGTGAGAAATTGTGTCTGTGACGAACACTAATTGTATGCATAAAGTTAGTGTAATATTAGTTCAGTCAAATTGGATAGCGAGGTTTTGATGTAACTTTAGTTTCTGGATGAATCACTCACAAATGATGCCAAGAATGATGACTGACTTTTGCGCCAATCTGACTAGGCTAGTTCGAACCAGGAAAAATTGTTTATTGCAAAAATTTAAAATTTTGGCAAATTTTTCGTCTTTTTTTTCCGTTATGTCTCCGTAAATACCAGGGTGCTGATTTTTTTACGTAAACTAGACGTCGCAAGCTTTCAGACCTTATTTGATTTTTTAAGATTGAGCATGTAGGAGAACCTAGGTGATTGTTTAAAAACAAATTGAATATCTTGGTTATATCTTTTAACGAAATGCTATAATATTACCTTATTCAAAAAGTGTGAGAGCATACTTCCCCCTCCCCTATCTTCGTAAATAATAACTTTAGAAAAAATATTATCAAAAAAAAAAGTGGAAAATTGAACTGAGAATCTAAAAATGACCTTTTAGCCTTCAAATAACCTCTGTATGTGGTCCTGTATGTTATTTATATAATTGAATAAGAAAATCTCATTTGCAAAAATCGACTTGACCTTCAAAAGGTCAATTTGATTTCCCTCTTAGAAAATAGAAAAAACTTTTGTTCTTACACTTTTTTTGAATAAGGCCCTCCCGTTATATATATATATATATATATATATATATATATATATATATATATATATATATATATATATATATATATATGTATATGTATATAATTTGTTTATGCGGCTTTCACGGATTCCTCCGTCTGAGATGCAATAGTAGTGGATATATCCACATTATGCCGTTGTAGTGCTGAAATCACATACCAAACATACAACTATATGCAACACGAAAAGGATATGACGGGTCGAAGTTTGTATTTACTGTTCACATTTTGCTTCATTTATACACGGCGTTGCATATAGCTGTATGTTTGCGGAATGTGATTTCAGCACTACAACGGCATAATGTGGATATATCCACTGCTATTGCATCTCACACGGAGGAATCCGTGAAAGCCAAATAAACATATATACGTTATCCGGCGGAAGATCGGCGAAGCCGCGTTCAATGTTGCATACTTCCTTCCGATGTTTCTAGTGTTTGAGGTCATTCTACTGACTTATGATCCGTTTCTTTACTGCTTACTACTGGTTGATATTTCGTTAGCAGGTTTTTCCAAGTATTAGACAACCGATGACTCTAACCTCTTCTATTTAAGTTGTTGGGCCTCTATGTATTTAATTTCGATGACTTCCCCTATAACTCTTGTGGACAGGTTTCCACATCTCGATAGCATTTTTGTTCTTGAGAACTTTATCTTATGTCTTGTGTTTAACAGCTGTTGGGCTAGTACAGAAGATATTGTTTTTTGCTTGACAGCATTTATATGTTCGTCTCTTCTGGCACTTATTTTACGGTGGGTTTGACCTACGTAATATTAGCTACATTGTCCACTTGGAATTTCGTACACTCCCTGGGTTTCTAGAGAGATTTTTTCTAATTTACTGACTTGTCATCTGAAATGTTTTGTCACACTAGCACCATCTACTGAGATGTTCGCAAACTAAAAACGCGGTTTCGCTTAAAGCGTGCCCAGACTCTATTCTTGCCCAACGAATACTGCGTACTTCAAATCGGAATGCGCACAAAAATCGCCGCAATGTTTTGTTTTTGACTAGAAGAATTTATTTCTAATATTCAAAATAAAAAAATATTTCCCAGATAAAATTTCTGACGCTAAAAATGAGAATCGTTTTGTATTCCCTTTGAAGAATGATTTCCACAAAGAAAAATTCCTTTTTTATTTAATATTTATTTTTGCTTGTTTCAGTCTGATCTAACCTAAAATTGGAAATTGTTCTATTTTTTTCTAAAATAGTAAAGAAAAGCATATTCCACGATTCAGTAATTATTATGTTAAAAATATGCTGCAAAAATTTTTTAATGTCATCAAGATTGCTAATCGCCGCATATGTTAAAATATTTGTAATATTTCCCATAATCTGTTTTTATTCTTTTTAACAATAACAAACAGAAAATTATTTTGAGATGAGTAATTTATATTTAATAATTACACAGGTTTTTATAATAATAGTAAACAATTCTGATATGGTGACTCATAATTCAAAAGCGTGTTAATTCGAAGAACTTAATCTGAGATGTCAGTAATGGGTTCACGTGAACAACACTATTCTTGGTTGAAAAAGTTTTAATTATATGAAGTTAATTGAAAACAAGTTATTTAAAGCAAGATAAGTAGTTAATTAGATTAATAATAATAATAAATATAATTCGGGTTTTATTATAGTACTATAAAAAAAATAGAGCAAATTTTAAACACAGGTTTTTGAATAGATAAATAATTTACCTACCGTTAGAAGCTATTTTCAGCAATACCAAAATACATTTGAATAAACCACGATACCATTCGACTTTTCGAATAAAGTTGATTTTGTAGTCCCCCTAACTAAACTTAGATAAACATACACATGGATTGGCTTAATAGTTTATCAAAGTATTATAAAAGTAAGAAATAAATACTTTTTTTTTAAGTTGTAGAAGATTAATAAGTCTATAGTCCAAAATTACACAGTTTTGCATTTTGAATTTTTTTTCGCTCCCTAACATTTTTTTGGGTTTTTCGTGTTTACTGGAATTGGAACAGACGGCTACTTAGGTGTCTGGGAAAGCGCGGTGAAGAGGTGTCCATGCAGACAGATTACATGATGCCGTTTTTAAAATCCAACCTCTCCTTGGAGATATTTCTGCCAAGTAGAGAGAATTGGGAGGGAGAGCAAAATCTTCCGTAAAATGCATCCTGGTGGTATACTGATGGATCTCGACAAGATGAAAGAGCTGGAGTCGGAGTGTTTGACAGGAGCGCAGGACTCGGAGAGTACTACCCTCTCGGACAACGTGCGAGAATCTTCACAGCGGAAATTTATGCTATTCTGTAGTGTGCCCATCTTTGTGAGAGGTATATAGAGAGGAATAGGGTAATAAATATATGCTCGGACAATAAGACTGCGATGTTGGCACTGAAGTCCAGTGTCGTAACTTCACGATTGGTTTCTGAGTGCAAGGACGTACTGAATGGTATGACAAGGAACGGCTGCACAGTCAGACTTGTGTTGGTCCTGGGTCACTCGGGCATACGCGGGAATGAGGAATATGGACTCCAACCAATTCTACCTGTCCCAATTGCTGTTGGCAAAAGGGAATTAGAATGGTTGCTGGAAAGCAAATTTACTGAATCGTGGAGGGAAGCTCCTGGAATGAGGTGTGGTAAGGAATATATAACTGGACCTAGGGCACGGCGTATTAAGGAGCTTCTCACCTAAGAAGGAAAGAGCGGCGCGAATTGTGATGGAATTGTTGACAGGACATTGTCACCTGAGGGGCCATCTTCATAGAATCGGTGTTGAAGACGACCCGACGTGCAGAGGGTGTTTGGAGGAGGATGAAACCGTTGACCTTGTGCACTCAACCGACTGAAACAGAGATATTTCGGAGATACAATTTTGTTATCGGAAACAGTTAGGCAAGTTCAACTAAGGAGGCTGCTTGGATTCGCAAAGGCGATCCGGCCTCGAATGACCTGCAACAATGGTGGGATGTAAAGGACCCAATAGAGGCCTATACATCGATGATCAAGTATCATCACCCCTTTTTCATTCATTCATTCATTCATTCGTGTCTACTGTAATGTGTTGAATTCAAATATGAGTTCGGTTTTTACCTATCACCCATAAGTTTTTAGAGCAGGAACGAAAAATATAAAATATGAGAAACCCAAACCTTTAGCAATGTAGTGAATTTTTAAAAATTAAAAAAAAAAGTCACCTTTTTTTACAAAATATTCTTTTGTTTGTACTGAAAAAAAGTATAATACAATTAAATAAATTATTTTGTTGTCAGTCGTTCGTCTGGATCGGTTTCACGTTTGAGGATCCATTAGTAGTCCGCTAACACGTTTAGGGTCCATTTCCACTATACCGCTTTTCCATTTGAACAATTTGTTGGTGAAATCTTTTGCCGTGTTCATCTGAAACTGCTCCTAAATTGTTCGGAAAGAATTCCAAATGTTAGTGAAGAGAATGCAGCTTAAGTGACATGTTGCAATCTAACGTTTTGTAAGATTGGATAAGTTCTTCAACTAAATCTTTGTAGTTTTCCAGTTTCTTGTTATCTAGGAAGCTGTTACATACATTTTTAAAGGCAGTTTACGCCCTATTTCTTTTTTTGGAAAGTGTAGTTTCCAAATTTTCGTCGTTAAAAGTTCTCGTATTTGCGGCCCAACGAACATTTCTTCCTTAAGGCGGTAGTCCCCCATCTCGGCGTTTATTTTGAAGAATTTTTTTTCATAGTAAAATAAATTTTATTGAAACAATATTTTGATACATGAAAGTTGACGTTTCATTCAATAACAGGATTTTTTTTGTGTTATCATCATAAGTTTCGCTGATACGGCTGTCTGAAGTTGACATGATATCCCAAATTCAGTGCGTCCGAAACAAAAACTCAAATTGATTGTTAAAAAGTACACTTGTCGCTATCGTCGCTACTATTATCAGGAGATTTTATAAAAAAAAAGAATGGCGGACTTTTGAAAATTTCGACCTGCTTTTTGCAACTTAAATTGTTTAAATAATATATGAAATGTTAATGAAAATTTATAAAAGTAGTAGGGACGATAACTATTCATGTGTAGAATAACATATCCAAATATGAGCTCAATCGGCCCAGTAATTTTCTTTAAATCATGTCAACCAGGTCAAAAAACGAATTAAAGTTTTTTACCCGAAAAAACTTTAATTCTGTACCGTTCGACGCGCTCGAGACCCCTACATTGTAACACGTTTTTCGACATGTTCCAGAAGTTTCTAGCCAAAATAATATTTACTACATCATTTCTACATATATTAGCTACAAGAATTTGTACTTTTTGGAAAATCGATTTTTTGAAAAAAAGATGGGGGACTACCGCCTTAAGTTTTGCCTTATTTATACGCGTAAATTTTCGTCTCAAATAAAGAAAAACATTTCCTTCTCTATTTAAGGCGTTAACAAAATTTTTTATAAACCTTAGAGGAGGTCAATAAATTTTCGCTGCTCTACTGAAGATTCATTAAGGAGGTTTTTCAGACTGGGCACAATGTTTTCATGTAACGTACATTATTTAACGACATAATGTTGGTTTCTAGCTCTGCTGTCCCATTCGCATAAAAACAACATTTGGTGTAGCCACTCTGCAGTCATGTAAGGTGTAATAACTTTTAGATCGGCATATTTTATGCTTTGAAGTAATATACGCATCGTACGTTTCTTTCATATCTATAGCATGACCCATGGGAACTGATGGTTGTTCAGAATTGCTTCATCACATCAGGTTTTTAAAATATTCTAACATAAAAGTGCAAAAAATGAGTTTTTGGCCTATATTTGAGACAATGTATCATCGCGACATTTTTTTTCTCAAAAACCTATGCATAGCATCTTAAAGTATAAGTCTTACTCTTTCAAATACCGCTGAGTTTGCTTCAATATCTTCCTTTTTTTTCGAGATATTCAATTTTAAATATTTCAAATTGCATGAATTTTTCAAGTTTTGAAAACTTTTACTTTTCGTGACCGATAAGCTATTAACCGACAATTTTGATAAACCATAGATGTTTTAAGGCTATCAAAGCATTTCTCAATGCAAATTTATCATTAATTTTGCAAAATAAATTTGTTTAAACAAATTATTGCAAAATTCATTATTTTTTAATAAATGCTTCGATTGTATCTTACGAAAATAAATAAGTTCAAAGGAGTCGATATCGTTATTCCGATAGATTTTGTTATAAATAAAGTATTAAAAAACAAATTTTGCAATTTTAATATAAACTCCAACGATATGCATTTGTAGACTTTGTATTTGTAGAATATGGTTTTGTGAATTCTGGATATACTTAATTATCTTCTAATGATCGTTTGAGGGTTTTTTAAATTGCCAGGTTAATTGTTTATGATTTTGTGTACAACACAATATATCGTAATTCTCATAACGACTCCTTTAATAAATTTATTTTTGTAAGATGCAATTAAAAAATAATGAATTTTGCAATAATTTGTTAAACAAATTTATTTTGCAAAACTAATGATAAATTTGGATTGAGCGATACTTTGAGAACCTTAATAAACATCCATGGTTAATCAGAATTTTCACTTAAAAACTTATCGGTTACAAAAGGTGAAAGTTTTCAAAACTTGAAAAATTCATGCAATTTAAAATTTTCAAAATTGAATATCTCGAAGAAAAAGAAAGATATTCATACAAACTCAACTGCATTTGAAAGAGTAAGACTTATACTTTAAGATGCTACGTAGAGTTTTTTGAGAAAAAAAAATGTCGGGATGATACATAACCTCAAATATAGGCCAAAAACGGGTTCTTAATAATAGCGTAGATATCTGTAAACTTTTAGGTCGTGTCTAATATACAAATACAAAATATTTTTTAAATCATTTCTGTATGTTAGAACTTTAGCGATAAAAGTTGTTTTTCCTTTGGAAAACCTCAATTTTTAAATTGTATTGGAAAGTGCTACTAACAAAGGGGCAATAAAAAACTAATAATAGATAATTGCTTTTATAGCGAGTAATTTCTGCCGTCAGATTATATTAAGTTAATTAAAAATCAGACTTGTTTACGATTACACGAACATTTAGTTGAAGGTCTAATGGTTTAACAAACCACAGAATTTCAGTTTATTTTTACGGAAAATTGATAGTTATCGGGAAAAATGTTTTTTTCTCAAATGGTTAAGATAACGAAAAAATTGCAAACATGCCCCAAAAGATCATGTGTTCTTTTCAGATCATTGTTATTAAAAATGTTTACAAGTGGTTTTCAGCTTATACTAATGCATAAAGACATAAATTCGCCGTATTTCAGTAACGAATGGACCAATTTCGGTGTTTTTTTTTAAATCTGGATAGCTCGAAAAATTATGAATATGACACATCCCCTTTTTTGGAGCGATATTGAATTGGTTGAAAATTAATTTCATTTCGATTTTAAGGTTTTTTGGCATTTTTGCAATAACAAAGTGACAAAAATGATCGCACAAAAGCTCGAATTATAGATTTTTAAAATCTCTACAACTTTTATTTGAAACTTTTTTTTTCCAAAATGTGTTCCTTGGCTTATAAATTCAAAAAATCTATTTAGCCAACTTTGACCTCCCCTCTTTTGGCCCCAACCTATTTCTTGCTGTTACATTTTATGCAGGGTTTGCAACATTGGCCCCACATCCGTGGATAGGTCTTATCCATCTCGGAATTTACGTCAAAAACAGCATTAATTTTTACCTTTGGCTTGGACTAATTCTGGAGTAGTCATGAAGTGAGTCGGCAACGCGAAAACTAAATTTAGTGAATTACAACTCCGAATCTGTATCCTCTGCATTGTCGATGCAAAAATCTATTAATAAAGGGGGATGATGCCTATCTACATTAGTTAACGACGATTGGTTATGTGACACTGAAATATTTAAACAATTTGAAAAAACCAAGTCCAGTATCACTTGACTAAAGTTACAAATGCTATTATGCAGAATTAAATCATGACATCATATACAATCAAAAATAATTTGTTCCTTATACTTTTTGTTGAAATCACAGCTATTTGAAAAAAGATCTGATTTTTATAGGAATTTTGACTTTTAAGAATTTATAAAAAATGACCGCTGCATCTAAACAAAATAATCCTATTCTACATCTTTGATAATATTATAAAGAATGTGATATAAATTTTATCGAAATCGGTTAAATAGATTTTGAGATATCTTGTCGACCAATTTAAAAACGAATTTTCGAGAAAAATGCAAAAAAAAATACCGCGTCGGCGCCTCAAAACCAAACTACTTTTACTCTGCGATGCCTGGATCATACATGAAGTGCTGCATTGATGCTGCGATATCCTTCGACTCCTTTTAAGAAGCTTAAGTCAAGACTCTCCGGTCCGGGTCCGCTCACTATCTGAGCTTCGGACCGACGACCTGACGCGTTCTCTACTAGTTGCTATAACTTTGGAAATTATATCTTGAAGTGGTTAAATGTTAATAAAACTTTATAAAAAAAAACTATAAATTTTTATATGAAATTGAAATTTTTGAAGTCAGCGCCAAACTAATACCGGACAAAATGTGATTCGCATAAACAGATTAAAATAAAGGGTGTTTTTTATAGAGGTATAAAACTTTAAGTTGGCAACACTTTTTTAACTGGCGGCCATTTTGTCAGCTGTCAAGTGATTTATGTTTAGTTTGGTTTGGCATTTCAACATGAATAGACTGACGCCTGAACAACGCTTCCAAATTGTGCAAATTTATTTTGAAAATCATGGTTCTGTTCGAAATACGTATCGCGCACTACGGCCATTTTACGGTCAACATAATCGTCCATCAAAGCAATTAATTCGATTAACTATGGAACGTTTTCGAACCACGTTTACTCTAAATGATAATACGCATCCACAGAGACGTCGTACAGTACGTACAGAAGAAGTCATTGCTGCTGTAGAGCGTAGCGTAGAGGAAGACCCGAATCAGTATATCCGCCTTCGTGCACAGGAATTAGATATGTGTCCATTCACTTTATGGAAGATTTTGCGGAAAGATCTTGGTTTGCGTGCTTACAAAATCCAACTCGTGCAAGAATTGAAGCCACACGATCACCTAGCAAGGCGTAGATTCGGTGAATGGGCCCAAAACAAGATTGCCGTTGATCCCTATTTTCATAAGCGAATTTTGTTTAGCGATGAAGCTCACTTTTGTTTGAATGGATACGTCAATAAACAAAACTGCCGTATTTGGAGTGATGATAATCCTCAAGTGTATATTGAGACACCGTTACATCCAGAAAAACTGACTGTTTGGTGTGGTTTATGGGCTGGTGGAATCATTGGTCCGTACTTCTTTAAAAACGATGCTGGTCAGAACGTTACAGTCAATGGTGACCGCTATAGAGCCATGATTACTGACTTTTTCGTTCATCAATTGAACAATCATGATGTGCAGGAGCTGTGGTTTCAACAAGACGGCGCAACATGTCACACAGCTCGTGCCACAATTGATTTATTGAAGGAAACGTTTGGTAACCGCATAGTTTCACGTTTCGGACCCGTGAATTGGTCTCCAAGATCGTGCGACTTAACGCCGCTAGACTATTTTCTGTGGGGATATGTGAAGTCGCTAGTCTACGCCGATAAGCCCGAAACGATTGATCACTTGGAGGACAACATTCGCCGCGTAATTGCCGATATACGGCCACAAATGTTGGAAAAAGTCATCGAAAATTGGACCTCCAGATTAGACTACGTCCGAGCCAGCCGTGGCGGTCATATGCCAGAAGTCATATTTAAATTATAATGCCAGAAGGTTATCTTTCGAATAAAATAAATTTAATGTCAATTTAAAAAATTCATCTTTGTTTTATTCCATTTAAAAGTTCTATACCTCTATAAAAAACACCCTTTACTTTATTTGTAATTGCTTTCTTACCATAATTTGTATATATTAGTAGTGATTTATTTCATTTACAAATAATTTGGCGCCAACTTCAAAAATTTCAATTTCATATAACAATTTATAGTTATTTTGCATTTTTTGGCGCACTTTTAGAAGTCTGTTCAATCCTTTTTATAAAAATTTTATTCTTCAATTTTTAGTTTTGAATTTATTATGGGATCCATAAATTATTTGAACAAAGTACAATTGAAATTAGTGTACCTCGCAATGACTGCAAGGTAGCAAAAAAGTACCAATTTTATCCAAATACCAGTGAAATTGTGTCAAACAAATATTTAGTCTGTCGTAGTAAATCCACTATCTTAAATTTCAAATTAATTTTAGATTGGTAATATAGACCCTAAAACTTTCCAATATCGATATTTAAAGAACTTGAGACGTAAATTTCTTAGCCCGATATATTTTATAATGCATCCGCCTCAAAAACCCTACAATATCAATTTTAGACAAAATCGGAAAATGTAAAATTTTCAGTCCTTCATATTCTATCTTATCAACCTAATAGTTGTAAAAAAATAATTTCATATTCGTAATATACGACCCCGAAAAATCCCTTAATGTCAAATCTGAAAAAATGCGAATAAGGTAAAATTTTCAACCCACCATATTGGATCCGCCATATTGAATTTAAAAAACAAAAATAATTTTAACGTCTTAATCTAATCTAAATCTAAACCCTTCGAAGCCCCCTAGTACTACTTTTGGATGATCCAGTCCCACCTTTGAACAAACTCGAAAAATGTAAAATTTTTAGTCCACTATATTGAATCCTGAAAAAATAATTTTAGATTCCTAATTTACACCCTCAACAACCCCCTAGATCAGTTTGGGAGAAAATCGAAAGATGTAAAATTTTTAGGACGCCATATTGGATCCGCCAGAATGAGTTTTTCAAAAAATATTTTAAATTCATAATTAACACTAAGAAAAATCCCCCAATACTGATTTTAGACAAAATCGAGAGATGTAAAATCTTTGATCCGTCATCTTGGATTTCCTGTATTTATTTATTTTTTTAAATAATTACAAATTCGTAATTTCCCATCTCAAATACTCCCCCATATCAATTTTGGAAAAAATCTGACAAAATTAATTTTTTTATCCGCCATTTTGCATCCTCCATAATGAACTTTTTAGAAATAATTTCAGATTCGTTATGTGCGACCCCGAAAATTCCCCCATACCAATTTTGAAAAAAATCGAACAAAATTGATTTTTTTTATCCGCCATATTGGATTTTTTAAAAATAATTTTAGATTCGTTATGTGCGATCCCAAAAACTCTCTCGTACTAATTTTGGAGAAAATCAGACAAAATTAATTTTTTTATCTGCAATATTGGATCCGCCATTTTAAATTTTTTAAAAATTAATTTCAGATTCGTTGGGTACAACCCCGAAGATTCCCCCATACCAATTTGTCATTTTGTCAGCGCCTTCTTGGATTTTACTGCACCAATTTTATCCAAAATAATATGGGTCCACCGCAGTAACTTCCTGAACATAACGTAAAAAAATTCATTCAAATCGGTGCCGCCGCTCTGGGGTAATCGGTGTACATACATAAAAAAACACATAGCCGACGAATTCAGAACCTCGGTCTTTTAGAAGTCGGTTATAAATCTCTAAAAGTATAAATAAATTGATCTAGCCAAAAATAATCCATTTCTTGGAAATTTCACGGTAGTGTAACGTAGGTATTGAAATTAATGCAAAATTGATGTTTCGAATCACACTAATTGTCAACAAAAATTCCCCAATAATAATTAAATCTATTACAATTTTATAATTATATGATACAAGAAACGAACAATAGAACGATTATTTACAGAAAGATGTTGTATAATTGAAAAAAGCAAAACGACGGAAATGACGTGATTTTTGGTCCGATGAAAAATCACTGTATCGAATGGCGCATCAAATTAAGCGCGAATAATAAAGGGTGTTTTTTTTATAGAGGTAGAGAACTTTTAAATGGAATAAAACAAAGATGAATTTTTTAAATTGACATGAAATTTACTTTATTCGAAAGATAAACTTCTGGCATTATAATTTAAATATGACTTCTGGCATATGACCGCCACGGCTGGCTCGGACGTAGTCTAATCAATTCAATTTTCGATGACTTTTTCCAACATTTGTGGCCATATATCGGCAATAACGCTGCGAATGTTGTCCTCCAAGTGATCAATTGTTTCGGGCTTATCGGCGTAGACTAGCGACTTCACATATCCCCACAGAAAATAGTCTAGCGGCGTTAAGTCGCACGATCTTGGAGGCCAATTCACGGGTCCGAAACGTGAAACTATGCGGTTACCAAACGTTTCCTTCAATAAATCAATTGTGGCACGAGCTGTGTGACATGTTGCGCCGTCTTGTTGAAACCACAGCTCCTGCACATCATGGTTGTTCAATTGATGAACGAAAAAGTCAGTAATCATGGCTCTATAGCGGTCACCATTGACTGTAACGTTCTGACCAGCATCGTTTTTAAAGAAGTACGGATCAATGATTCCACCAGCCCATAAAGCACACCAAACAGTCAGTTTTTCTGGATGTAACGGTGTCTCAACATACACTTGAGGATTATCATCACTCCAAATACGGCAGTTTTGTTTATTGACGTATCCATTCAAACAAAAGTGAGCTTCATCGCTAAACAAAATTCGCTTATGAAAATCGGAATCAACGGCAATCTTGTTTTGCGCCCATTCACCGAATCTACGCCTTGCTAGGTGATCGTGTGGCTTCAATTCTTGCACGAGTTGGATTTTGTAAGCACGCAAACCAAGATCTTTCCGCAAAATCTTCCATAAAGTGAATGGACACATATCCAATTCCTGTGCACGATGGCGTATAGACTGATTCGGGTCTTCCTCTACGCTACGCTCTACAGCAGCAATGACTTCTTCTGTACGCACTGTACGACGTCTCTGTGGATGCGTATTATCATTTAGAGTAAACGTGGTGCGAAAACGTTCCATAGTTAATCGAATTAATTGCTCCGATGGACGATTATGTTGACCGTAAAATGGACGTAGTGCGCGATTCGTATTTCGAACAGAACCATGATTTTCAAAAATAAATTTGCACAATTTGGAAGCATTGTTCAGGCGTCAGTCTATTCATGTTGAAATGCCAAACCAAACTAAACATAAATCACTTGACAGCTGACAAAATGGCCGCCAGTTAAAAAAGTGTTGCCAACTTAAAGTTCTATACCTCTATAAAAAACACCCTTTATAAAGGGTGCCCTAAAAGGTTGTTACGATTTATAAAAAATAACAGTACATTGTTTTAGGTTTATTGGCAATTTTGTATTTTTTACGTTTACTACGAACCAGTGATCAGCAAAAAAAAATTATAATTAACAATTAATCAGTTACTGCAAAATTGTTAAGTCTCAAATCTAAATTATCAATTACTCTATCAGTTAATAATTTCGAAACTGAAATTATCAAATATTGAAGTAATTGGATATTTTTTCCTCAAATTATCAATTAATTGGAGATTTCGTTCCTAAAATTATCAATTAATAAAATAATTGATAATTTTATTCCTTCAATTATCTTAACGAAGTAATAAATAATTTCATTTTTGAAATTATCAATTGTCAAAGGAATTTATCATTTTAGGGATAAAATTACCCATTATCAGAGTACTTCAAAATTTCATTTTTCAAATTACCCATTAGAAAAGTAATTAAAAATTGAACTTTCCAAATTATTAAATATTAATTGAGAATTTTTTCTCAATTAAATTAAAAAATAATTTAATGACGTTTTTCCGCAAATAATGCAGATCCATATATACTAGCAACATAACTATGATTATCTTGCTTGTGCAATTAAGATTATCATTGACTTTCAATAAAGAACAGAATATGTATGAAAACCATACTTATATTATGAATCACTCCGAGAACAAAATGAGCTTAGGTTGAAACCCGGTGCGTTGGTCTCAAAATATTCCAATCAAAAGGTGTTGAAAAACAATCAGATTATTGTAAAACGCTTACTTAAGCATGTGGTCAAAATTTTTTGTCACCCATTTTTCGCTTATTTTCTGTGATTTTTGAGTTAAATCAATAAATTTAAATTTTCGATCATTTTGAATCCTCTTGACGAGATTAAAGCGTATCATCATGGACAGAAGCAGTGTAATTTTATTTTTAATTATTTATTATTTTTATTAGCCTGAACAAATAAATGTTTCAGCGATGTAAAATACCTTTTCATTTCAATTTTTTTCGTAGAATTATTTTGTCATTTGACAAATTTTTCCTACTTTTAATTTTCCATTACTCTAAAAAGATGGAATGTTTCAATAAAAAAAATAATTTTGATAAATTACCGATTAACGATACAATAATAATTTATTAATTACTCTTGCAATGGGTAACTTGAAGAATGAAATTTTCAGTTACTTTGGTAATGGATAATTTTATTTCTAAAATTAACAATTACTTCGTAAAATGATAATTTCATTAATTGATAATTGTAGGGATACAATTACCAATTACTTTATTAATTGATAATTTTAGGGATCAAATTACCAATTACTTCATTTAATGATATTTTCAAAATTATCAATTGATGAAGTAATTGATAATTCTATTTTGGTAATTAATGATTATTCATTAATTGTTGTTTTGATTTTTGTAGACAAAATTCATTAACTATATTTATAAAAAAATATTATTGCCGATCTATGTGTAAAAAATAATGCCCTGGGGGTGCTGCCTACCCATGCGCACTGTCTTCTGTAAAGGAGCTCTTAATCGAATTTCATCGATAATTCTTTGCTTCAGTTGATTCACATTTACGTAGGGATTTGGGCGTGGGCTTTTTTTAAGATGGTCCATAAAAATTCATAGAGGTTAAACTGAGACTTCTGCGGGATAATTCCCATGTATATTCTTCATTATGATCTTCTCTGAAAACATCGTTTGAACAACCTTCTGGGACAATTTACAGTGTAAACGGATGTTCCATTTTTCTACAACCAAGTGTTTTGGTTGAATCAATCAAAATTTGCCAGTTCAAGTTCTATAAAATTTTTCAGCATTACTCTATAACGCTTAGAGTTAACAGTGACTGTGCGGTAACGTCTATCTTCAAAAAAGAATGGCGCAGTATTTCCGGACATTGCCACCCAAACTGTAATTGTAGGGCTGTGTAAGGATTGCTGATGTTTCTTATGTGGGTTGCCTTCACCCAAATATCTGCAGTACTACTTAGATACAGGTTCGTTCAAATGAAAAAGAGTCTCAGCACTGAACTGGATGTCATTAAAATTGTCAACACAGGAATGCTTGAGCCATTTCAATTTTGTGAGGATGAAACTATGAATCCTTTAAGATCGTGTGAACTGTCGGTTTTGATAAATCTAAAGCGGCAGCTCGTTTTCGTGTCACTGAGGGTCGAACACGCTCGATGTTTACCGCATTCCTACTGACTCTTATCAATTTTTTGATAATTGTAACCGAAAAATGACAAAAACCTTTTCGATCGCCCTATATTTAGTTGTATGGGTTATAAAATTAAGTATATCATATAAATAATATTTTCCTGGAAAAAACTGTTTAGTTGAAACCTATTAGGTGCAGTATCAAATTACCAATGATAAATATAAAAACACATTATTTAACATAATGTAGCTAAATAAAAAGTTATCACATTAAAAACGGCAATCGTATATTATATATACAAGGTCAATTTTTTGTTTATAACCAATTTTAAAAATGTAGGAGTTTGGAAGGTCGACCGGTGTAGGTATCATATTTTTTTTATGTTTGTGCGGGTACAACTTTTGATAAAAGTTGGATATTTTGGTGGGGTTTCCAGCACATTGCACAAAGAAGGGATTCCGTAAATATTTTTGCAAAATTTGCAAGTAGGTTAAAAATTTTAAAAATAAATTTCTTTTATTACTGTTGATAGGAGCGAGATATCTGGCCATACATCGTATTATGTAGGAGAACAGGATAGGTCTATTGGCGGAATCAGCTTTATTGTCAATAAAAAAACATGTAAATAACATTGCAACCGTAAAAAGTATTTCCACACTTGTTACATACATAATCTGACTGATCTCGGCATATCTTGTCAGGGCTATGCCGATGACGTGGTCGTGATCACAAGAAGCAAATTCGAGAATACCCTCTGTGACATAGTTCAAAGAGGGCTTGAATACATTAGAGAATGGTGCCAGATGATGGGACTAAACATCAACCCCACCAAAACCTCAATCTGAAGACCATTAAAATGGATGGGAATGTTATTGAGACAAATAACAACGAATCAATATTTACCATAAGCATTTCACGCGCAATGAAATCGACCCTTTTTGGAAACAATAATCACTGGTGGTGAAAAAGCGTTCATTTACAGTTAAATCATTCTAAAATAATCGTGGTCCAAGCTTGATGAACCATCACAAACCCCGTCTAAAGCTGAATTGCATCCAAAAAAGGTTGTGCTGTCGATTTGGTAGGACAGCGAGAGTGTTGTGTATTTTAAGCTATTTTTAAAAGACGTATAATACCAACAACTAATGAAATACGATGAAGCAATCAAAAAAAAGGTCATAATTGACAAATCGCAAAGGAATTGTGTTCTGTCATGATAATGCATCTCACTTATCTTTAGTAACTCGTGGGAAATTATTGGAACTTGGTTGGGAAGTGATGTCTCCCATTCCCCATACAGCCCTGACCTGGCACCATCTGATTACCATTTATTTCGAAATTTGCAAAAATCTTTGAATGGTAAAACTTTTACAAATGATGACCTTAAATCGCCCTTGGTTCAGTTTTTTGCAGATAAGGACGAAAATTTCTATAAGCAAAGAATCATGAAGAATAAAGATGGCGAAACATCATTGAACAAAATGGAAAATATATAATTGATTAAAGTTTATTCTTTGTATAAAAAATACATTTTATTTCACACTACAAAACCGAAATTACATTCTTTTCGACCTGATACATAAACAGTCCAGTTTTTTATGTCAGGGTCGTGGTTTTCCTAAACGTTCAGACTCAAAAATACTATTTTTTCAGTGCAGCGAAAACAACCTTAGTTGTACGATAACAATTAAAAATAATTTTTTTATATTTAACCTGGAGATTTGACCTCACTTAACCTGACGTATGATAATGACGACAAGTTATAGTTCTAACGTAGATTTTAATTTAATCTATATTATACTTGGTAAATAGTATATGATTCACGTGTAATTATTTAACCGAGAACATTTCAGATAAGTATGTTTGTTAAACAAACATTGGCGAACTTGTAATTTTGTTAATAATATTATAATAGTGTGCATATTAGTAATATCTGACTATGACATCATGATGTGCAGTAGATATTTCAGAGGTTGACTAAATGCAAGACAAATTTAAAATTTTTTAAAAATTGCATTTTAAAGCTATATTACTCCGATTAGTTTTAATGTACTAATTAGATTTATCGCCAAAATTTATTTTTTAAATACTTCACAACTAAATTAACGCATAGGGATTTCTGTAAGAATAATGAAATTCTGCCTCTTTGTAAATAACTTCACTTGTTTGGTCACTAAATAAAAATATTCCGTATTTAATTTATTATATACAGGATGGTCCGACACTGCATTCAAGTGCAATAGCTCAGGAATTATAAAAAATGGTTAAGATATAAGTTGTAGGGAAAACTGAGAGCTAGAAAAGCTTCCTATTCATTTTTAGAGAATATTTTAAACATTCTATGATTCCGTATACTGGTATCTATACATTAAAAAAAATTAATTCATTTTTAGAAAAAAAATTGCCGTAATAAAATGCAGTTAAAACTTTTTGAGTTTCTAGAAAAGTACCAATAAATCTTAAATAACTTTTTATAGACTCCAACAGCGTTCGTGTTTAAAAGAGAGGTTGATTTAATCAAACGATTTAAATCGATTAAAATCGCGATTTAAAGCACTTGATTTTTCCAATAAAAATCATGATTTAAATAAAAAATTATTTATTATAATATTTCAATCAACATGCCAAAAAAAAAAATTCACAAATTACTTAATAGATACATTATTGCATGCCTAAGAACATAAAAAAGGATAAACTTATTTTTATCTGGAAATCTAAAAAAAATCAGAAAAATCATGATGTTTTAAGTTAAAACGATGATTTTTGATTACCAAAAAAAATTTTAATCCATCCAACCCTGACCTACGTTAAAATAATAAATGCATCGCTTTATGGGTAGAAACTAACATTTTTGCTTATAAATCAACTAATATAGTAGTAAATAGTGAAGTTAGGTATAATGAACTTTTAGTAAAACCAAAAGGACATTATTCAATAGAAATATAGTATACAGGGTGTTCCATTTGAATTATTCGAAAAAACTTCTGAAATGAAGAAAGATCACTTGCAAGTGTTTTCCATTATGAAATGATACTGTGCTGAATTATTAAAACAAAAAAGAGAGAGCGTCAAAGTAACTGTTTTTTAAGAAACAACCCTATATTAAGTGAAATGGCAAAATATAGGGCAATCCAAAAATACAACAGTATACAGGGTGTTCCGTTTAAAAAAAAAACAAATTTGGTTTATGACAAACCTATGCTCAATCCTATATATCTAGACATCAGTTTAGCTCTCAGCAGTCCCTAAAACTAAGGAGACAGAGGAGAAATTTCAAAACGCTATACAAATAAAACTGAAACAGACAGAAGAAAATAATAACATAGACTCAACTTGGAAGAATATTAAATCAACTTTGACAAGCGTATCTAATGAAATACTGGGTAACAAAAAGAGATCAACAAAAAAATAGTTCGATGACGATTGCCGGAAATCCATAGAAGAAAGAAACCTAGCTAGAAGAGACATGCTACAAAATCCAGCAGACAAAAATATTGAACGGTTCAAATATACTAGAACACAGACAAGAAAACTAATGAATAGGAAAAAGAAGGATTACCAGGAACAAATAATCAGAGAAATAGAAGAAAATCGGAAGAACAACAAAGCAAGACAATTCTTTAGAGAAGTCTCTAGTATAAAAGCAGGGTACCAAGCAAGAACAGGAAACTTCCTTGAAAAAGACAGCGAAGAGCTTATTACTAATGACAAGGAAATCTTAAAAACCTGGAAGGAATACTTCTGCCAACTGCTAAACGGTGGAGCTAGCACGAATACATCAAATATAGAGGTACATACAGCTGAAATAGAAGACCATTGCCCGACATATGAAGAAGTAATCCAAGCAATTAAAAAACTTAAAAATAATAAAGCCCCAGGCAGCGATGGTATACCCGCAGAGTGTCTGAAGCACGGAGGGGAAGCACTATACAGATCTATATACAAGCTAATTCAAGGTATTTGGCAGGAAGAAACAATGCCAGACGAATGGAAAGAAGGTGTTATCGTACCAATTCACAAAAAAGGTAACAAAAAGCAATGTAACAACTACCGAGGAATAACGCTCCTTAATACTACCTACAAAATCCTTGCAAACATTCTGTTAGAAAGAACCAAATCGTACACAGAAGAAATCATTGGAGAGTATCAATGCGGATTCAGACCCGGCCGATCTACTGTTGACCAAATATTCACTATAAAACAAATAATGGGAAAATGCTGGGAGTTCGATAGAGAGCTTCATCAGATGTTCATAGACTTTAAACAGGCTTTCGATAGAGTATGCCGGATGTGTTGGCAGCGATGCAAGAACTTGGCTTTCCTAAAAAACTAGTCAACTTGATACGGATGAGTATGGAAGGACTACGATGTAAGGTGGGAGTTGGGCAACAGTACTCGGAGACATTTGAGATTAACAATGGACTGAAGCAGGGAGATGCACTTTCACCACAACTCTTCAACGTAGCTTTAGAACACATAATCAGAAATGCAAGAATTGATACACCGACTTCCATATTCCATCGAGAAGGACCAAACTTACTGCTGGCATTTGCAGACGATGTAGATCTAATAGAAAACACAAGAATAAAAATGAAGGAAACTTTTATCAGGTTCGAGAAGGAAGCAGAGAAGATGGGGCTACAAATAAATGAAAACAAAACTAAATATATGTACACGAGCCGCAATATTCGAAACAGAGACAGAATTGGACAGAACATCACCATCGACGACTACAACTTTGAGCGCGTCAGAGAATTTAAGTATCTTGGAACAACAATAACTGAAGATAATAACGGATCACAAGAAATAAACAATAGGATCCAAGCTGGGAACAGATGTAGCTACGCCCTTCGAGACCTGATAAAATCGAAACAACTAACAAGACGAACAAAGATAAATCTATATAAAACAGTTATAAGATCAGTAGTGATGTACGGCAGCGAAACTTGGACAATAATAAAGGCAAACGAAGAGTGACTGCGAGTTTGGGAGAGAAAAATCCTAAGGAAAATCTTTGGCCCGTTACTGGATGGGGCAACGGAACAATATAGAATAAGAACAAACAAAGAGTTGGAAGAGTTATACGTAGACGCCAACATAATAAAAGAAATAAAGTCTAGAAGACTCCAGTGGACGGGCCACCTCATAAGACACTCTAACGAAAGAATAGTGAGACTGGTGTGGGAAGAAACCCCAACTGGAAAAAGACCACTTGGACGACCCCGGCTCCGGTGGCGGGATAATATAGCAGGAGACCTTAAAGCTATGGATGTAGAGAACTGGATGGAGCTAGCAAAGGACAGAAACGAATGGAGGCATATTGTCAAGTCGGCTAAAACCCACACGGGGTTGTAACGCCACGGAGTAAGTAAGTCCCTAAAACTTATGTCTTAAACATTTTTTATAATCCTTTAAATTACCGAGCTATTGCTTTTGGCCACCCTATATACCCGATTTCTATTGAAATTCTCAGAACCCCGACATATTTCAGTTTATAAAATTATAAAAAAGTGACTTCAGACACGTTGTTTTTGTAACGTGATATCTGATTCATCAATGTCACCATATTGATTGTTAATCCCCTGTGGTATTTCCACCGCCAAAACATCCTCAGTTGGGATGTTGACTATTTTTGGGAACGTGTTTAAAACCATGCATAAATACCTAATGTAGCCCAAAATATTAAAAAAAAATTAATACAACTAGTACTTTAAAAATAATAAATTTTAAATTCCGTTTCAAATTTCTCGCCAAAACGCCAATACTTGTCACTTGACCAACGTGACGTCACACTGCTAAACTGACAAGGATATATAAATTTTTTTCGTAATTTTTGTGATATAAGATGAGTTATAAGTTATTTTAAGTGTTGTGCGGTGCCTCAATGTACAAGTACTACAATTAAAAAACCTGAAAAGTTATTTATTCACGTTCCACATTCAGAAAATAATAGGAAAATGTGGCTTCAGCTAGCCCGGCACTATTCGTTTTATTTTAGTTTTGAGCTTATAAATACCAATTGTTACTATTATATATTCATTATCGGTTGCGCAAATAACTATTTTTGAAAAATTACTTACATGGAGGTCTTCATATTTCTAAATTCAGCAGAGCAAAAGTTACTCTTTGTTGCCAATAAATTGGCCACCATAAAACAATCTTTTCAACATGAGAAAATTTCTTAAAATCGTTTTTAAAGGGAAAATTAAGTAAATTTCGGAAAAATTATATGAAAATTACTATAAAATATGAACTAGGCAATGTAGCCCTTGACAGCGTTTACGAATGTGACATAAAGCCAAAAAGTTTATGTCAAGTTCGTGGCAGCGATGACGTTGGCTGTATGTATGGCTAATAACCATGTTCTTTTGAATATGCATTTATTTGTCATTAGGTCGAAGTGATCATGATTACTTCAAGTGATAGAACTGAGAGAGAGCCAGCGATGACGTTAGTATGGAGTGACATCATTCACTTTGATTGGCGTTCGTTGGCACGTGACTCAAAGGAGATTTAATTACATTTTTATTATTCAATAAAAATAAAATTCCTTAAAAATAAAGAAAAATATTGTGTTTTTTAGAATTTCTATTGTGGAAACTACCGTTTCGCGGCAAAATTATATTTTTATTTGAATACAGTCAACATCCCAATTCTGATTTTAAAGTCTTTGTACAGGAAATTAGGCTGAAACGTCTTCATTCTGGCACTGTGACAAGTTTAGGATTTGAGAAATTTCTCGCCGTCCAATGTTTGGCTTCATAAGTTGAATTCTGGCAAGAAAAGTTGTAATGATGGATTTTGTTGTTATTCAATTCAGGCCTTGTAATTGTTAATTCATCTAGTTCAATTTTGTAAACAGATCTGTTAAATAGCCAATGGATGTTTTCCATTTGATTAAGTTTTCTGTTAAAATGGGATCTTTAGCATCCAAAAACTCTAAAACTGAAAAAAAAACGCATCAAACATAAATAAGCTTTTGGACAGCCAGCATACTTCAGTATGAAGAAGTAATAATAAAAGTTCTCCTCGTTTTCTTTACACAACTGCGAAAATAACCTAGAATACAACGCGTTGCTCCGAATACAATTTTTAGCCTAAGGAACAAAAAAAATCGCTTGGGCCCAGATCTAGTGAGTAAGGAGGGGGTCAAGCAGTCCTAACCGCAATTCGTGGATTTTTGCCATGGCAACCACTGAGGTGTGAAACGGCGCATTGTCTTGGTGAAACAAAATATTTACTTCCGCAAATGTTTTTCCGCAATTTTCACTTTCAGCTTGACAAGTAATGACATGTAGTATGCTCCTGTAATAGTTTTTTCTTTTTCAAGACACTCTATTAAGATAAATTCATTACTATTCCAGAAAACAGTTGCCATCACTTTCCCGGCCGAAGGAAGAGTCTGCCTTTTTTGGAGTCGAATCTTCTTTCGCAGTACATTGTTTGGACTGCATTTTTGTTTCTGGGGTGTATTGGTGTCTTCAGGTTTCGTTCGCAATAATTAATCGGCGTCAAAACTCTGATTTATTGCGTCTAAACTGCGCCAACAGAGTTTTGCAAATGTTTATTTGAGACAGATTTTTGGTCTTGAGTAAGCAATCGCGGGACCCAACGTGCGGTCGTCGTTTTCATCCCTAAATTTTCATTTAATATGTGACAAACACATTCTTTAGACATGTTCATAGCCTCTACTGTCTCTCTAACCTTAATTCGACGTTTGATAAGCACCAGTCAGTGAACTTGAGCGATGTTATCGTCAGTGGTTATAGTTTTTAGCCGTCTCAAACGTTCATCGTCACTTAAGCTGGTATGGCCACGTTTAAATTCAAGAGTCCCTGTGCACAGCATCCAACTAGTCTTTAATTTGCGTAGGCGCATTGCCTTTTAAAAAGAAATATCTAATGACAGCTCGATTTTGCCCATTTTCACAAAAACACTCTCATTGGATCATTAAAACGACTGTCAAAGAACAACTACTGAAATCGTTGTACATTTCAACGCATGCGCGAATATAATCCCTATCTTTGGCTGACGAGTGCTGCCATCTTCATGTTGAAGTCGGAAACTTTTCAGAGTATCCTCATACTATCGTGGGGTGGGTCTCTTCTGAAATCTTTCTTCAGTACTTGAAAATATTTCGAATATTTACCTGTTTTATCAGGATGATACCTTCTCAAATGATTCTCCAACTTGGATGATTTCATTACGTCATTGTTTAAAATTCTCTTGCATATCAGACACATAGACAAGTGTAGATTCGACAATGATGGAATGAAACGTAACTTCAAATAACGCTATATCGCCTACATCGGATTTTAGGCTTGATTTTCACTATAGGGCCTCTCTCGGTCCGGTAAAATAATCTTACAGGAGAAACAATGAATCTATTCACACTATTGTTTTCTCTAAGATCGTACACTCTTTTTTATTTAAAAATATTTTACCGAACCGAGAGCTTATCGAGAGCGGAACTACAGTGAGATTCCAGCTTTAGATTCGATCAAATTAAATAGCAGTTATTTATGAACAAAAATATGATAAAACTTAGCAATTTGAAATTGATTCCCCGCATAAAACCTTATTGTATTCTTTATTGTGGACGTGGGTCTTTTATGGTTAGGTGTAGAGGAACTCAATTTTGTAAATAATACCAATTACTAAAACGAAAAAACTAACAAAATAATTGAAAAATTAAAAATGTTCATATGGGTGTAAACATTTGACTAGAATATTTATTGACGTTTACCACATGTCATAGTCGGCAATCAAACTATCGGAAGAATTGAAAAAGAATAATGTTATTGCTTATCTGCAGACTTCCAGAGAAGACAATTTTGATTCACTTTAATTTGTATATTAGGTCTATTATTATTTTTGAAAATATTTACTTATCATTAATAATGGGGACGAAACCAGCCCAGGGGGGTGAGCACTCAATACATACGTCTACATTATTCGGCGCTAGGAAAGCAGCCTACGTAAAGATGTACCCTGGAAGGGGTAAACCCAGAACCCAAATACTTTTTGGGTATCACCGTTAACTGGCACGCTTATGCAAGTTGGAGTCCCAAGCATCCAGGCCGTGCGACGCAACCGCGTTCGCAGTGATCAGTCATGTGAATTGGCCGGAGGCCGCGAGGTGTCTCTGACACCCAGTGGCTTTCGGTGATAACGAGGGCAGTATTACGTTCTTGTGGAACTCTTCAGATAGGCTAAGAACAGTGTTTGCCTCTGACACTCGTATTAATAATTGACAAAATAAATAAGCCCTTCCAGCTCTGGTTCAAATCTAGACATGTTTATTATCGCGCGTATAAGCGCAATGCGTTACTTTGACATGCGTACCTTTTTTATAAGTTGTAAGTAGTGTGACCATAAAGCGAGTGGTTACTTACACAATAATTTAAGCATTTTCCAAGCATATAAAGGGTGTTTTTTATAGAAGTATAAAACTTTAAGTTGGCAACACTTTCTTAACTGGCGGCCATTTTGTCAGCTGTCAAGTGATTTATGTTTAGTTTGGTTTGGCATTTCAACATGAATAGACTGACGCCTGAACAACGCTTCCAAATTGTGCAAATTTATTTTGAAAATCATGGTTCTGTTCGAAATACGTATCGCGCACTACGTCCATTTTACGGTCAACATAATCGTCCATCAGAGCAATTAATTCGATTAACTATGGAACGTTTTCGCACCACGTTTACTCTAAATGATAATACGCATCCACAGAGACGTCGTACAGTGCGTACAGAAGAAGTCATTGCTGCTGTAGAGCGTAGCGTAGAGGAAGACCCGAATCAGTCTATCCGCCATCGTGCACAGGAATTGGATATGTGTCCATTTACTTTATGGAAGATTTTGCGGAAAGATCTTGGTTTGCGTGCTTACAAAATCCAACTCGTGCAAGAATTGAAGCCACACGATCACTTAGCGTAGATTCGCTGAATGGGCCCAAAACAAGATTGCTGTTGATCCCGATTTTCATAAGCGAATTTTGTTTAGCGATGAAGCTCACTTTTGTTTCAATGGATACGTCAATAAACAAAACTGCCGTATTTGGAGTGATGATAATCCTCAAATGTATGTTGAGACACCGTTACATCCAGAAAAACTGACTGTTTGGTGTGCTTTATGGGCTGGTGGAATCATTGGTCCGTACTTGTTTAAAAACGATGCTGGTCAGAACGTTACAGTCAATGGTGACCGCTATAGAGCCATGATTACTGACTTTTTCGTTCATCAATTGAACAACCATGATGTGCAGGAGCTGTGGTTTCAACAAGACGGCGCAACATGTCACAATGTTCGTGCCACAATTGCTTTATTGAAGGAAACGTTTGATAACGGCATAGTTTCACGTTTCGGACCCGTGAATTGGCCTCCAAGATCGTGCGACTTAACGCCGCCAGACTATTTTCTGTGGATAAGCCGGAAACGCTTGATCACTTGGAGGACAACATTCGCCGCGTTATTGCCGATATACGGCCACAAATGTTGGAAAAAGTCATCAAAAATTGGAACTCCAGATTAGACTACGTCCGAGCCAGCCGTGGCGGTCATATGCCAGAAGTAATATTTAAATTATAATGCCAGAAGGTTATCTTTCGAATAAAGTAAATTTCATGTCAATTTAAAAAATTCATCTTTCTTTTATTCCATTTAAAGGTTCTATACCTCTATAAAAAAAACACCCTTTAGATACAATCTTTGTTAAGTACATTGTCACATCAATGGAACGTCTAAATTTTGGTGATAATAGCCGAAATTTTTGTAGACCTCATTTACATCTTATGCACCCCCATTTTTTTTCCTTGACATGGACCCCTTACAGGTCGTAGTCGACCCCTGGGGGTCCATAGGGCCACTTTGGGAATCAATGATCAAAACAATATAGTTGACAATTCTTATGTTGATCTGTCACTATCCAATTAGTTCTTTATTAAAATTAATATCCATTTTTTGCAGGTAGCAGCTGAAAAAGCAGTATCATTTGATAATGGTCGAGACGGATCCATAGCGGAAGATTGTTTCTTCGCCATGAAAGCTTACAGCATGGGATACAGCTTTAATTTCATCGAAGGAGACATGTGGGAGAAGTCTCCATTCACTTTTAAAGACTTTATTCAGCAAAGAAAAAGATGGCTCCAAGGAATCCTGTTAGTCGTTCATTCCAAAGCAATACCAATTAGGTATAAGTTATTTTTAGCATGTTCATGTTATAGTTGGGTAACATTACCCTTAGCAGTAAGCAATATATTACTAGCCGGATGGTTTCCCATACCATGCCCATCAATAATGGATTTTATTGTGATTTTTATCGGAGGAGCTAATATTTACATGTTCATATTCGGAGTTTTAAAATCATTTAATGTATATCGATTCGGTTTTGCGAAATTTTGTCTGTGTATGCTGGGAGCTGTACTTGTCATGCCGTTCAACTTGGTCATAGAAAATATAGCGGTGATATGGGGCTATTTCGGAAATAAACATAAATTTTATGTTGTAAATAAGAACATTGGTACACCAGTGACGGTTTAGATGATTTTATTTTGTGGTCTGGTGGTATTTTTGTTAATTTATCTGTGATAGTTAATGTAGATAAATGATCTCGTTCTATCTGTTAATTCGGAAAACTCTCACTTTAATTTACAATTTTTTTCTTAGTATGTTACTTTACAGTATTTTTATTTTTGTAATTAGATATTTTTTAAAATATATTGTTTTATATTATATACTTTAAACAATGAATAAACATTTTTTCCTGTAAAATTATCAAATAGAAGTCAAAAGTTTGTTCGTCAATAAACAAAAGAAGAACTCGTTTTTTTTATTAATAAAAAAATAACACTGCGAAAAGTTAAAAAATACATTGACAAAATTAAAGTGAAAACAGTTCAGTGATTTTTGAGAAATCGCACCCGACTAGAGTTAAAAGAGGGTAGTTTGCACTAATGCGTGATTTTGCAAATAATTTATATATATATATATATATATATATATATATATATATATATATATATATATATATATATATATATAGTTGATCTTCAAGTATTGGATAGATTGTGCATTGATCATATAAAGAAATATGGCTTAATAAATTGATGGTTCTATAATTTTTGCATTTCCTCCTTATTTTTTATGCATCATCTTTACCTCATCTTTATTTTTATGTTGTCTTCTCTCCGCCATTAATTATAGTACTTCTTCAGTCATTCAAGGCTTGTTTGGTTGGTTTTTGTTTCCATTATAGCGTCTTAATACTCTCCCATATTTCCTGCAGTTCCAAAAGTTCTTGCCTCTCAATGTTTTTAAATTTAGCTGTTAATGAGATTTTAACTTCTTCTTTCACACTCTGGTCTTTGAGAAGTAGGAGATTTGGAGATTGGGAATGAGTTTTCTTGTTCTCTTTAATCGTTGTCCCATTGTTGCTATAAACGCGTGGTCTAAATGTATATCTGCCCCAGGGTAAGTCTTCGAGGACGTAAAATAGAGTTCCTAAATCTCTTTTTGATTAAGATATAGTCTACTAAACTGAGTTCATATGATGGAGTTTTTGCACTTTCATAGGTATTCGAAAGTTTTTGATTCCTGTTATGGAAATTAACATTTTTATATGAAAGGTAAGATAAGAGATCTAAACCGTTTTTCTCTAAAATGTAGCCCGTCAAAATGTAAAATTATTATTTTTGAAATGCCAATATCTCAAAAACAGTTGACCATATATATATATATATAAACACTTCATGCGAATATTTAAAGATATTTTGAGGTCTCTAATAAAACTTCTTTAGATTTTAATCAGACAATTAGGATTGCTTTTAAACAGTTAAAATTAGCCAAATTTTACGCTTAATAAGTTTTGAACAGAATGATTTTAACCAAATTAAAGCTACGGGTTTTTAACCATCCTATTCATAATTGGTTATCTCTAATTTGGATATGTACCTACGTTATAAAATTGACTTGACTTTTAACGTTTATTATATATAGATAAATTCATTGAGTACCTTATCTTAAATCATCAGAACACAGCAGGACATATTTATTAATCAAATATTTGTGATTCATGCCACTTGTAGTGCGCGCCACTTCAATTCGGCACTTTTGATCCGTCAGTTGTATATAATCTGTCTCTCTTTCGGCATATATGTATTGACATTCTCAGTCACTGAAAGAATAATAAAGAAATTTAAATATGAAGTTTTATATTTTTTATGTTAATTTTCAAATCACTTTTTATAAAAATAAACAATCAAAGGGGATATTCTAGCTTAAAAGTATTTTTTTTTAAATGAAAAATACCTTTTTACGTAGATCGCTAGGAAAGTTTGATGTATGTAATAAACGCACTCCTGCGACTTGGACAGGAGTATAGGAAAAACGTCCTAACATGTATAGCTTTGAGGTATACTTTCCATGTTAAACTGTTTATATTATCAAAATACAGTGCTATGGCTTAGACTTGCCCAAATCCACTGAACATGACCTAGGTACTATACATCAATTGACATTTCTAAATGTTGTAGAAATTTGGCCTAAAATACTGAAAATATACGAAATTATAGCCGCCACACAATGGGACGTCCTGGAGTATATATTTCTTAAATGTAGATAATTCAATTCTTTATCGATCCTTTTAGGTTAATTTTTGATTTAGGTTAGAATTTTTTATTGTTGTTTTAATGTGTAATTTTTTGGCAGGGGGAAAAATGATGTGTTTTATACATTATGATAAAAATACGTAAAATTAATCTATTTTTATATTCTCAAGAAAGACTATTTTTATTCAAGTAATTCAATGGAATATTATCTAGGTTTCCTCAAGAGAGTAAACATCAATTCATAGTATACTCATTTTTATCGTTAAAAAAAAAGGGAGGAAACTTCAACTAAGATAAATTCGATAATTAAAAGACAGGACATTTTTTAGAAAAATCGAAGAACACGTCGGTTTACATTTTTATTCCTACCAACCTCCCCCCCCCCCCCCCCTCCTTCAATACTGATTTCAAAAAAGTCCGAAATGTCCCATTGTGTGTTGGTGGATAACGGTGGACATGAGAACCCGAGTTCTGCTTATTTGAAATTAAAAATCATCTACTTAATGAGAAAATTTGCCTGTTTCGACGGTACAACTTATGTGCTTCATTTCACTTTAAATGGAATTGATTTTAAGCTATTTTGGTTGACGCTGTTGACAAGTAACATTAAACTAAATTCCGGTTGTCAACTTACGTTGACAGCTGGGATTTACACCTGTTAATCATAAACTAGATTGTTTAAAATTTACATAGAGTAAGATATGTTGTAAATTGAAGTGACAGTTTTTCCATATCAAATACAAAAAACCTAACCAGACATAAAAGTATAGATTTGATTGTTATATATTTATTTTTTAAACATACGGGACCACATTGCTGGAAAATGTTGGTTTCCATTGAAAAAGTAGTGTAGCGATGATGCAATGCGACGAAAAATATAAAACTAAAATTTACGAAAAAAAGAATGTGAGAATTTCGTTGGTTTTTAAAAGTCGAAGGGTAATGTTTTGTTATTTGATTTTTCTTAAGTTTTGAACCATCTAAAATATTTTTTTTTAGTTTTTCTTCGTTGAGGATGTTAAAAATTAAACAATGAGTTAGTGCAAGTTATAAAATACTGTCTTGCGCGCTTCAAATTTTAAAATAACATGTTTTCAATCTACTCTTTATCAGACCCAAAAGAACTAAAACCTACTAATTTAAATTTTGGGTTTAATTTTCTCCATCTACTACGCTATAGATGTCGACATAACATAACAACAATTTTTGGACTCCCCTCTGTTTTTTCTAAACAGAATGAATCTAGAGTCTCCAATAATTTTCACAAGAATGTACGCCATAATATTTCGATGTATCATGCCGTAATAGTAACAATAGTCCTAGTTTTTAAAATCATAGACCTTTCAAGTCAAGTGGTCATGGTAACGTCACGATATTTTAAACAAACTGGTTCATATATTTAATTATTTTATTTAAATATATTGGACAAAATGGATTACAAATGGTTTGAAGTGCCACAGGGTACTAGAACTTTCATTAAAAATCTCAAAAAGATATTTATGATATAAATCTCCCTTCGAAATAGAGATATTGCTGCTGAATCAAAGGCTTTTTTCTGTGAAGACCACTTTAGTTAAGTTTACCTGTTTTATTTACTCAATATATATATATATATATATATATATATATATATATATATATATATATATATATATATATATATATATATATATATGTTAAGCATGCGATGTCAGCTTAATATAACCTCATGTTTTACCATTATAATGAATTTTTTGCAAGTACGTCTAAGTAAACAATAAGTTTATAAATATGATAACGCACAAGAGAAAAGTTTTCACATTTCTTAACTTTATAACATACAAATTAGGTTTAAAATTTGAAAAATTGTCTAACTATAAGTTATTACTAATAAAATAACTTGGTTAATAGCTTTGAATCCGCAAGTTAAAGAACTAAAGATCCCGATAATTATTGAAATAAAGTATTTTTAACGGCTAAATTTGACTTAACAGTTTATATGTACATCGTGACTTCATCAGAACCATTCACAGTCTTTAAAATTGCATGATAAAGTCAGATAATTTTGAAGTTTGACTTAAATTTTATATACATACAATAAATATTTTTCTGCAAAAAGCAATAATAATTATTTTTGCCAAAAAAATATTATATTTTACCATAGATGAAACATAAGTTGATTGCAGGTCTTGCATACATGTCAGAATGAAGTTAAATGGACATAATTACAGTACCGATAGTCTATTAAATTATAAAATAAATAACCACTGTTCAGGGCAAAGTAAATTACTATTTATTAACTTTTTTTTTAATTTTGAAATATAACGCATATTTATTTATTATTTTTGATTGATATAATGTGAACGATACATTCAATTTTTTTTATCGCAGCTGAACTTTTGTAACTAATTATTAAAACGAAACGCAGAAGATTTTGTTTGCTTAGCAATAATTGAATACTTCTTTTTCTTTCATATTTTCATTTACTTCTTGAATTTCTATAGCTATATAGTAACTATTAATTTTAGAAAATGGCGTGCTAGGACAACTTAGTGGAAATGTGGGTTATTTTAGAATATATGTCGTAAGATAAAAATTATAAATAACATAAATGAGGCTCATTTGAATATCAGAAACCCACATACAGTAAAAACTAGTAATAACACACTATAAATGCAATAATAGGTTTAACAAAAAATGGTCAATTTTATACCATGGTTTTGTGGAATTAGAATGTAATTTACCAAAGATAATTAAAAATTGTTGGAGAAATATTATTATTTAAAACAATGTTTTGTTTTGTTTTTTTTTATTTACTTATTTTTCTCTTTTTTATCGTTGTTCTTTACTACGTAGACTATTTTTTTAAAGAGTTTAGCAAATCATTTTTATAAAACTGTATGTATAAATTATAGTAAGGACGTTTGGGATGCTTCTTGGAAAAATAACATGTAAAATGCGCTGTGACAAAAAGCCATTTTAAGTTAACGAAAGTTAGAATTGTTTTACCAAACTTATAATCGAAGTAAATATGTCATCGCACTAGACCAATCAAAAGATATTTTTTCGTGACAAAAATCAGGATACCGACTGTGCCATCACACTAAAAACAATCCGTAGTGATATTTTGTTATGTTTCTTACTTTCCATTAATTTGTTATAAACAATTAAAAGCAAAAAATCGCTTATAAAATTAAAAGCAATAAGTCAATCTCAGTGATATAGTAGATGAATTGTAGAGAATAAAAATACCAAGAAAATGAGCCCTGGATCGACTTAATCGCATCATTAGTAACGAAGAAAAATAGGAAAAACCGGAAAATTCCGTGTTTTTTTCAAAAATTTATATCTCCGTCATTATCCAAGTTGTAGAGCAAACTACTGGTCCGATAGCGCCTGGTTTTGGCACGCATAAAGTACATATAAATTACTATTATTTCTCGAAGGGCTAGCGCTATAACTTAAAACAAGACGGAGATATGAATTTTTTTAAAAAAGCTGAATTTTCCGATTTTTCCAGTGTTTCTCCATTACTAATGATTTGATTGAGTCGATCCAGGGCTCATTTTGTTGGTATTTTTATTCTTTTTTTTATAATAGGGATGTTGACAGTATTCAAATAAAAATATAATTTTGCCACTAAAAGGTAGTTTCCATAATAGGAATCTTAAAAAAAAAATTTTCTTTATTTTTAAGGAATTTAATTTTTATTTAATAATCAAAATGTAATGCCCTCTCGAGTCACGTGACAATGAATACCAATCGAAGTACATAACGTCACTTGTTCGCAAACATCATCGCTGTCAAAGGCTACATTGTTTAGTAAACATTATTTAATAGTGATTTCTATGCAATTTCTTCGAAATTTGAAAATGACTCTAAAAAGTTTTCCCATGATGGAAAGTAGATTTATTAAGGCAAATAATTCAAATTTTCCGAGAATTGATTGTTTGACGGTGACCAATTATTAAACAAATTGTTTTATTTCTTAATAATAAACTTTGTTTGTCTGTGTGCTTTTACTTATAAATTTATGACATATGGATTCTGGTATTGATTTTTCTGTTGTTATTGGTTTACACTACTGGTTGAAGTAGATCTGAAAGGAAAAGTTTATACAATATTTTTACTAATATTTGTACACTGTTTTTTCTTTTGCAGCAAATAAATAAAACACTATATTTATAATCAACTGGTATAAGTATATTGTTTACCTGAGCTTGGACCTGGTTGAACGCCGGCCATGGAAATGCTTTGTGTAGAGTAAGCTTATTCTATTTCTCTTTCACATTCCGCTATTCTTTTCAGTCTTTGCCTTTTGATTCTAATGGCCGAGTTGTTACGTTTTCTGTTCGTCTTTTTTCTATCGGGTTCACATCCAAACTTCGTTGGTAAACAACCTGCTTTCATTCGGACCTGTGATATCGAGCTCATTAAATGATATTCTGTATAGTTTTCTATGTCATTCGGCAACTAAAATAAAACAAGTACAAAACATTGTTACCAGACTTTGATTACTTTGTTTCTATCTTAAAATTCCAATTTTCAACTTAGAAAACTTGAAAAATAAACAAATATTATCACAACTTACATTAAAATAATCATCACAAAAATATATTTTGTGTTAGGGAACATGTGACGTCACAGTGGTCACGTGATTTTTTTGGAGCGAAATTTCAAACGGGATTTAAAATACATGATTTTTAAAGTATTAGGTTTATTAGGCAACATCCCTTTTTTTTAAAAAAAACGCTATTTTCTTGTTTTAATTCTTTATAACATGTCGGTGGGTCATAGTAGAGAATGGAAACCATAGCAACATATCACAATGAATTGTTTCTAGTGTGATGGCGCAGTCGGTTTCCTGATAGTATTTTTGTCACAGAATTACTTTTTTTTCTATTGATTGGCCTACACTACACAAAAACTAAGCCTATTTTAATCTGGAGATCGACTTAATTTTTCCAAAATCTACATATGTGTTCTTATTTATTGCCATCATTAGCGATTTTAAAGGAAACATCACAATTACAAGTTACCTTACAAATTATGCTAAAACAAATAAATGGCAGTTTATATATATATATATATATATATATATATATATATATATATATCTATATATGTTATGTCGGATATTCTCACGGGTGTGATGTGTAATCGAAGGTTTTCGGACATCCCGTATATGTGCTGAGTCCCTCTCAGGACTGTAAGGCAGCTGACGTTTCGGTGAACTGACGCCTGCGACTCCGGTGTTGTCGGTACCGTGTGCGCGTCGGACGTGTTCGTTTTCCGAATGGTTCCGAACCAGCTGCCTTACAGTCCTGAGAGGGACTCAGCACATACACGGGATGTCTGAAAACCTTCGATTACACACATTATATATATAATATATATATATATATATATATATATATATATATATATATATATATATATATATATATATATATATATATATATATATCTTGTTGCGTAGTGTTTCACAGATGGGAATATGTGATTCAGTATTAATCCGGGAATACATCCATTCGTTCGTTTTTGCAGACGTTTCGCCAAAATCTCATTTGGCATCTTCTGTGCTTGGTGGTTGTAGAGCAACAACAACAGCACAGAAGATGCTAAATGAGATTTTGTCGAAACGTCTGCAAACTTCTACAGGAAACCAAACGAACGAACGGATGTATTCCCGGATTAATACTGAATCACATATTCCCATCTGTGAAACACTACGCAACAAGATATATATATATATATATATATATATATATATATATATATATATATATATATATATATATATATATGTATATATATATATATATATATCGAATTTTGTTAAGAGTATTGAAGTATATGAAAAACTTCAATTTCTCCTCAAGAATGAGGTATTATTTTTTCATCGAAAAAAATATTTCATTGCTTTGCAAGGAGCTTTTTAAACTAACGTCCGCGTAGTATTTTTTGTGCTGAAGTTATATCTGAGAAAATTTTTATTTCTACCTAAATTTTTTTTGGCTGACAACCATTGGTTTATAATAATTAATAAAAAATATATTCCTGATAGTTTCTTTATTATAGAGCTCGTAATTAATTAAAATTAAAAATTAAATTTGCAAAATTATATAGCAATTTTCGTAACCGTAACAAAGATTTTTAATCTATAATCGATTAAAATGACATTTAAGTATGTACTTACAGCTTTTGCAAGTCACTTGTATTTGGAATGTTTGGTACTTCAGATTTATTTTTCTGAATGAATATGAAACAGACAAATTTGACTGATAAGGATTAAATGCAAGTTCACTCCATTTTTAATTAACCAAAATTTATTTGGTTAACTATATCGTGCCGACAGAATTTTTCTATGCCACTTCAGAGATAATGTAGCGTATTAATGGTCTATTATGTTGTTTCATAGAATGAGCATATCATTTCCTTGAGCGATGATGATTAGTTATTTACATTTTTAATTTTTAAAATATAACTAGACTTTAAATAAATAAACCACCTGAAATAGCACTTTCGAGAAAATTGCTCTGTAATAATTTATATGTATTTTTCGTCTTTATTTATAAAATATCAATTTCCAGGATTTTAGTTTATTATAAAAAAACGCCATCAGTTAAAAATTCCATTCAAATACATCCCTTAAAGTAGCAACACTGTATAATATTCATTTTCAGATTTAACTTAAACTTCCATGCGTATTTAAATATTATCATAAAATCTATTAAAAACTAGAAAACGGCATTTTTCAGATGTCAATATCTCCAAAACTGTTGAATTTGAACTGTTGACATGCCAGAAATTTTTGGATCATCCTGTAAAAATACGCTTTATCTCTAGGCTAGATATGCTTGGAATTTCTATCTTGTTTAGGCCTTGACCAAGGAAGTTGAGGGGGGGGGGGTAAACGGAAGGGGAATACCCCAAAATAAATTCAGTCCTAAGGTAAGGGGACAGGACAATTACAATTTAGAGTTCATTATTAAATGATTAATAAAATAAATACTGACATAAAATAGATTTAAACATAATTCTCTGGGCAAAAATTTCCATTATAGAAAACCTAGGAAAACGACGTTTATTTGAAAAAATGTTGGTACTTCCCCCTATTTCGAGGTCGTAGAACATGATTCTGACTTCTATTTTCCATAATTTTTCCTCAGTTTTTCGGAAAACAGTGAAAAACACTTTTAACTTTGGGTTCAATTTTTTGTACTAAATCGTTAAAATTTTGTTACAACCATAAATTCAACAGTGATAGAAGCCTCTGTATTATATTGCCAATATGATTTTTGTGAAATTCACATATATTCTTTTCTTTCACAAATGGTCCCGTCTTTACGTGGTTTCTGCTGGACAACAATATTTTTAATTAATAAATCTGCGTTATTTCAGGTTAGTTTTAGTTTCTCAAACTAACCAAAACTAAGCTAAACCTGAACTAACCACAACTGACCAAAAATTTTGGATGGTTCAGATTAATTTTACCCTTTTTTATACATTACAAAAATTAAACTATATTGTTAACTGTAATGAAACAAATTTATACCACGAAAATATTTTACATCTGGCAACGTGCAAATGAATTTTAGTCGTTTTCACGAGTGACCTTTCCGGAACGTATTTTTGGTTTTTCGTTGAAAAAATGTGTTTTTCTAAATTTATTCACTAAAATTTGTGCAAATTTGAAATATATTACATACATGATATTATAACTAGTACCATTGAAAATAAATATGTAAGTTCGGTGTTTTCATCAGAATTAAAAATGCTTGGTGAAGTAACACTTGGCGTTTTTTGAGTTTTCCGGGATTGAGAAAAAATAGTGAAAAACCAAAGCCAAAATCTTATTCTACGTCCTCGAAATAGCGGATAAATATCGAATTTTTCCCAAAAAACGGCATTTTCCTAGATTTACCATACTGTAAATAATTATCAAAATATAAAAAATTATTTACTGAAAATAATGAATTAACGGGATTTTCAAAACAATACCATACATTGATGCATTATTATAAATAAAACGTCTGCACAAATGTCTTCATAACATACACAAATATAAATTCCGAAGTTTACCTAATGTCTCTGTACGGCACAACAAAAAAGTCAAGAGAATTTTAAGTGTCGACATTAAACACAAAGAATACGCCGGGACGCCGATCAACACTGTAAATCCTGCTCTGGTTTTCTGGTTCTCATATTACCAACCTCGTACAACAAATTTACTATCAAATTTCTTTCTACACTTGCTCTACGTGTGACAAATTAACTCACGTCCATATATAGTCAAAATACCGAATAAACTTAGAAATTACATTCATTAGTGACGTGGCCGAGTAATTCCAGTTTGTATAACTTTTTAAAGTTGGTATCGTGTTGATTCAGGACCCGACTTTAAATTTCCTTCGCTTTTTTTTATATAAAATTGTTCCACTTAAAGACATTAAATAGGTAGCGTAAAAGATTATAGTATAGGAAAAAATTATTTTCGAGTTCAAAACACTACAATAACACAATAATCGTAGTGATTTTGTGCAAGTACTGTACATAACAATAGTTTACTGATCTAGGGAATTTTCGAGCTCCCTACTTCATATGATCGATGTGTGTCTGTCAAATCCAGTACTTTGAATATATAACTAAGCGCAATGATATAAGAGGCTACTTTAGGTTAGTCCCTTTTAAACTGACTCTGAATCCAATAGGTGTAAAACCGTCCTCTATTTAGTTTTTTTTAAATTAGTATGGATCTTCAGGGATCCCTGAAGATGCCGCGTGCAATCGTAAGCGAAACGTCGGATAATAATTTTAATTTGACACGGTCTAAACCCAAGAACATAATTTCCGTACAGAACGAGAGCTGAAAACTTCACTTTACCTTGAAGAATTTGATTGATACTCGAGGAACACTTTTTAACCACATATTATATTTTTTTTTGTGTTGAAGTTTTATGAAAGAAAATTTTGATTTGGAACCAAATTGCAAGTCTTTATTTTTTCCTTTCTGAAAACCATTATCTTTTAATTTATAATAATTAATGAAAAATGTTCCCAAGTATTGGTAATTACTTAGTTATAGTGCTTACAACGCACAATAGCAAAAGATTTCATTCATAAAAATTAAGCTTACAAAAAAAATATAGCAATTTTTATAACGGTAACACAGATTTTTTTATCTACAATTGATTAAAATGAAATTTAAGTATGCACTACAGTTTCATTTGTCATCACTTGTTTATGAGAGTGTTTAATATTTAAAATTTGTTGTTCTAAATTGAGATGAAATGAAAAAATTCACAATATCTTTAATTAGAAAAACAACTTATCTGACCACGTAAATCGTTTCGATAGAAAATTCCTAGGCAAATTCCGATATGATGTAGCATATTTATAGTCCCTAATTTTTATAGATACAATACGTGTATTATTTTTTTAAGTGATTAGGAGTAATTAATCTTAATTTTAATCTTTAAAATATAAAAAGATAATAAATAACCCACTAAAATTTTTTTTCCGAGAAATTATATATATATATATATATATATATATATATATATATATATATATATATATATATATATATATATATATATATATATATATAAAGTGTGACCATATGGGATTCTTTTTTATTAATAACTTTTTTTTTCGAAATTTGATTTTGGCATCAATTTCTGCTTCGATCGAGATGAAAATAAACTAAAAAAATAGTAAGTCAAAAATAAATAAATTTTGCATCACGTGACCAAATTTTAATAACGCTATTTGAATTTTGTAGAAAAACACCTTTAATATGGCGCTACTTTGAACAAAATATGCCTGGAATAAAGCATTGTCAAAACTAAGAAGTTTTATGTAGGTTATATATATATATATATATATATATATATATATATATATATATATATATATATATATATATATATATATATATATATATGTCTGTAAGTCGATTTTTAATTTTTTAAAGGTTTTAATAGAGAATAAAAAAATTTTTTCGACTTTATTAAATTCAGCGCCATTTTTGTAGAAAAGTTTGTGAGAAAATTCTGATCAGACAGTTACTTGGTTACAGTTTGATCTAAGTGCATTTTCGACCAAAATACGGCCTTTCTTACGAAAAAAAAAAAGACTTGTTTTCAATGAACTAGATAGAGAAAAACTTCAAAGAGAAAAAATGCCTGTTTTTACATGCAGAATGACCCTGATTAGTTCCGAAATGTTTTCATTTTTTTTGATTTTTCAATTTTTTTGAAAATACAAACGATAATATGCTGTTTACGACTGTTCACTCAGTATGATATCAACACGTAATTTTCGGACAATTTTTCAAATGTTTTTACATGAAAAAATATTCAACTTATTTCTTTTTTTATGTGTAGTTTAGTTGTAAACCGTTAATTCTATGATAAATAATTAAAAATTGGAAATCACGTAAAGAAACCAACGTAAAAACATTTGAAAAATTGTTCGAAAATTACGCGTTGGTATCATACTGAGTGAACAGTTGTAAACAGCATATTATCGTTTTTATTTTCAAAAAAATTGAGAAATCAAAAAAAAAATTAAAAAAATTAAATTCGCGGAAAACATTTCGGAACTAATGGAGGTCATTCTGCATGTAAAAACAGGCATTTTTTCTCTTCGAAGTTTTTCTTTACCTAGTTCAGTTAAGAATATACAAAACATTGAAAAAAAGTTATTTTTTTTTGTATTTTGTTCAAAAATGCACTTAGATGAAACTTCAAAAAAGTAATTTAAACCTCTTGGAAAACTCTGAAAAACTGTCTGATCAAAGTTTTCTCATAAACTTTTCTACAAAAATGGCGCTGAATTTAATAAAGTCGAAATTTTTTTTTTAATTTATTTATTCTCGATTAAAATCTTTAAAAAAATTTAAAAATTGACTTACACTTTATGTCATCTGCAAGTACTCGCAAAGACCTTTTAAATGCTTTTTTCAGAATTGTCATACGATGATTCCTTACTGAAATACAGAACTTTGTAGTTCTGCTTGTTTTCGCGTAGACATGGCAAAAGTGATTGACGGGCAGATATATATATATATATATATATATATATATATATATATATATATATATATATATATATATATATATATATATATATATATATATATATATATATATATATATTACATCCCATAACAGTTTATAAAAAGGCAACACCCTGTATAATATGTATTTTTAACATAAATCAAAGTTCTAGTCGTATTTAAGATATTAACTCTAGATATATACGCATAATCTGGTTCCAAGATTCTTCGTTTGGAACAATTGCATTTTCCCGATACTACTATCTCAAAAACAGTTAACTTTGGCATCCCATGCATTTTTGCACAAACCTATAGAAATACGTCTTTTCTTATTTCTAGAATAGATATGCATGGAATTTCCAACTTGCATAGGCGCTGACGTATTGTTATCGAACCTTGTCATAGTTATAAAAAAGCCATTTAAAAACATGCCCCATAGCCGCGTTTTTTTAAAACAGATAGCCGGCTGCGAATAAAAAAAATTAACTTGCGTCCATATCTAACTAAATATAATGTCATGGGAGGGTGTTTGTAGTTATTTTTAAAACTATTGCGTATTATTTCGTCGCTAGAATTTTATTAGTGGGTTCACTTAAATCGACTTTACTCCTCAAATCTTATTTGAACTTCAGGTGTTTATATCAAAAATTATATTGACTGTTGCTTCGAGCTAGGTTCAAATCGACTTAGGCGCAGGCGCCTTTTTGGTACCTGACTTCATGATACCTCTTTCTTTCGTCATTTCATTATTTACAAACCAGTGTTGGCCAGTTGGATAGTTTGTTTTATTTAATATTTATATATTATTATTATTAAATTTAAAATAAATGGCAATAACAGACCAAATTTATTTGACAATTGTGACATTTGATGTATGATGAAACTGTTCTGAAGTTGGAAACAAAACATACAATTAACATGAGGTGTTTATTTCACATTCGAAGTGTACTCGGGTTGTTTCTGGTTTAACAAAGTCAAGTCGGCTTAAATCTCGTTTGTAATCCTCGATAAAAATACAATATTTCACTTGAAAGACTGTAGGGTTTTAAATAGTGAAATGCATTGATTTTACTAACAATGAAGGTGCCTGAAGTCTTCGGTTCCGAAATTGATGAAACTTCAATATATTGTAAAGGGTACAAAAATAATAAACACATATTTTTTTATCTGCGGAGAATCATTATAACGGGGTGAAAACCGCCTCTAAAGTTCACCCCTAAAAACAGTATGGCTCTAAGCGAGATATTTTTACAAAACAAAATGAAAATTTCTTGTTCGAAATGATGTTAAAGTAAGGTATTTTCACCTCCAAGGATATCATCCCCTATTTTTTATTAGGGTAAACAATATAGTTATTCAAGTAATTTAATTCTAAAAATTACAATATTTAATAGAATTGTTTGAAATAATTTTTTTCACGAATACCATAAGTAACTTAAGTTAATGGATTTCATGGTTTCTAAAAATAAACTAGTAGTAGAGGGTAAGCCACCCCCAAATACGTTTTTTTTTAATTTTCTAATTGAGATTTCCTCACAAAACAAAATGTAAATTACTTATTATTTGAAATGATGTTGAATTATGATAGTTTCACACCCAAAGATATCCCTTATTGCTTAGAGCGCAAGTAATTTATTTTTAAAAATTACGAAATTTAATGAAATCGTTTCAAAGTTTTTTTTTCACGATACCATAATTAACTCAAGTTGATATGCTTTGAGGCTTCAAAAAGTGAAATAGTAAAAGAGGGTGAGTGACCCCCAAATACAATTTTTCAAATCTCAAATTCTAATTAAGATATCTTTACAAAACAAAGTGGAAATTACTTGTCAGTTGAAGTGAGGTTATACCATGTTATTTTAATCCCACAGATATCATCCCTTACTTTTTATGAGGGCTAATCTTGCAATTCATGTACATAATTTAATTCCGAACATTACGAAATTAAACCAAATTTGTTGATAATATTTTTTTACGAATACAATAAGTAACTTAAATTGACGTGTTTCGGGGTTTCTAAAGATAAACTAATAAAAGAGGGTTAGCCACTCCCAAATTCGTTTTTTTTTAGTAAGATATTCCTACAAAACAAAATTAAAATGACTTGTTATTCGAAATAATGTCAAACTATGACATTTTCACTCTCAAGGATATTATTCCTTATTTTTTATAAAAGTAAACCGCCTTTTTATACGTATATTATTATTCTAAAAATTGCCAAATTTTAATTTCAATGAACGTTACAGAATTAGAAATCACTACTTGTCATGAATTATAATAAATTTACAGACATGAACTCTTAACTAATGAAATAAGTTTATATTTTCTTATTAAAAGAAAAAAATCTCATTAAGCTCTGTAATCTTCATATCAACTGAAATTTTGCAATTTTAAGAATAATTATACATATATGAAATGACATCCTTCGAATGATATCTTTGAGGGTGAAAATACTATAGTTTAACTTCACTTCAAATAACAAGTAATTTCCAATTTGTTTCGTAAAGGTATCTCAATTAGAACTTGAGATGTAGAAAAAAGTATTTGGGGGTGGCTCACCCTCTTTTATTAGTTTATTTTTAGAAACTCCGAAACACTACAACTTAAGTGACTTATGGTATTGGTGAAAAAAATATTTTCAAACAGTTCTATTTAATTTAATAATTTTTATAATTAAAATATAGGCGTAAATATATGGTTTGCTTTAATAAAATATAAGGGATGATATCCTTAGGGGTGAAAATAGGTTAATACCATTTCGAATAACAAATAATTTTCGTTTTATTTTGTAGATTTTCCTTAATTAGAACTTGAGATATAAAAAACGTATTTGGGGATGATTCACCCTCTTTTACTAGTTTATTTTTGGAAACCCCGAAAGATGTCAACTTGAATTAATTATGGTATTCGTGAAAAAAAAAACAATTTTATTAAATTTCGTAATTTTTAGAATTAAGTTACTCGCGCGAATAGATCTTTACCCTTATAAAAGATAGGGGATCATATTCTTGGGGATGAAAATACCTTAGTTGAATATCATTTCATATAACAAGTAATTGCCATTTTGTTTTGTAAAGATATCTCAATTAGAACTTGAGATTTAAGGAAAAAAAATATTTGGGGGTGGCTCACCCTCTTTTACTAGTTATTCTTAGAAACCCCGAAACTCTTCAACTTAAGTTACTTATGGTATTAGTGAAAAAAATATTTTCAAACAATTACATTAAATTTCGTAATTATTAAAATTCAATTACGTTCGTGAATAGATGGATTACCCGTATAAAATAAGGGATGATATCCTCGGGGTAAAAAAACGATAGTTTAACATCATTTCGAACAAGTAATTTTCATTTTGTTTTGTAAAGATATTTCACTTAGAACCTGAGATATTTCAATATACTGTTTTTAGGGGTGAACTTTAGGGGCGGTTTTAACCCCGTTAAAATGAATCTCCGCGGATAAAAAAAATACGTGTCTCTTTTGTACCCTCTATAACATATTAAAGTTTCATTAAAATCGGAGCCGGGCACTTCAGGTACATTCCTTGTTGGAGAACCAAAATATAAAAAATAATTTTTTGGTAAAAGAAAAATAAACTTATTACAGAGAGTTTTCTTTTTCCCAAGTCGGAATTTCTTCTAGTCGACAGTTTAATTTTACACAACTTAATTCTAATATTATGATGTAATTTATTTTTGTATATAGAAATAATTATTTTGATATATTTTTACTGCTTAGTCTTTATATTAAATAGAGTAGACCGTATGCAATTGAAAGTAATGGAAAACCTTTTTTAAATTAACGGTTTTTGTTCGAAGTAGTTTTGTTTATTCGAGTTGCTGATTTCCCAATGATGGAAATAAAAGTTGATATTTGATTTGCTTTATTTTGTAATATTAAATGTAGGGAATTAAGTCCGATATCAAAATTATTTCTGCTTCGATGAACATGAGCAAACCAAATGAAGAAAGTTTCTGCCGTAAAACGTACATGTTGATAATTTCTACTTCAAAAGCCTGCTTATATAGTTAATCAAAAAGCTTTGTAAAAATAAAGTAAATGCTTTACTTATATTTTTATATTGAACTTTTAAATATTAGATTACTGTCAGTCTTGAAGATCAGCAGTTTGGTGATTATAATATTTTGGCTAATTACTTATAATTAATAATACAGACAATCCACTCATATCTAAGCAAGTCCTATTTTTATGTACAGTTTACTGTAAAATTGCCTTGACGTTTTTTTGAAATTTCGGTTGCCATCAATTAACAGAATTTTATCCTCAAAGTATTATGAATCTTAATAATTATGAAAGGGGCGTTTACTCATCTAAGCCAAAAGTCCGATCAAGTATAGCACAGCAAGGCGTGAAATTTGTACAATGAATAAGAATAATCATTTCTTTTAGATTTTGGGTCGTTGAATTTGAATCTGAATTGCTTTATCCCATCAGGTTTTTTTTAAAAAATCATAACTTAAATATGCAAAAAACGCGATTTGGCTTATATTTGAGGTTATGTATCATCACGACACAAACTGTACAGAGCATCTTAAAGTATAAGTTTTACGATTTCAAATGCTGTTGAGTTTGTATAAATATCTTTCTTTTTCTTCTTGAATATTCAATTTTGAAAATTTCATATTGCATGAATTTTTCAAAACCTTCACTTTTCGTGACCGATAAGCTTTTAAGTGACAATTCTATTAAACTTTGGATGTTTTAAAGCTATGAAAGCATCGCTAAATCCAAATTTATCTTTAGTTTTGCAAAATTTTTTTAATCAATTTGTTAACAATTATTGCAATTAATTTTGCAATTTAAAAAATCTCAAACGATCATTAGGAAATAATTAAGATTTTATATCCAGAATTCACAAAATACAAAGTTTACAATATTTAAATTGCAAAATTTGTTATTTAATACTTTATTTATAAGAAAATATATCGTAATAACGATAACGACTCCTTTAAACTTATTTATTTTTGTAAAATGCAGTGGAAGCACATATTTAAAAAATAATTAATTTTGCAATAATTTGTTTAAACAAATTGATTTTGCAAAACAATTGATAAATTTGGATTGAGCGATGTTTTCATAGCATTAAAACTGTTTAAAGTTAAAAAGGTTTATCAGAATTGTCGCTTAAAAGTTAGTCACGAAAGGTGAAGGTTTTCAAAACTTGAAAATTCATGCAATTTGAAATTTTCAAAATTGAATATCTCGAAGAAGAAGAAATGTACTTGAGCAAACTCAGTGGCATTTGAAAGAGTAAGACTTATACTTGGATATGCTATGTATATTTTTTTGAAAAAAAAAAATGTAGCGATGATAGACTTCAAATATAGGCCAAAATAGCGTTTTTTGCAATTTTAGATTAGGGTATCTAAAAAAAACTTATGTAATGGAACAATTCTGAGGCAGAATTTGAATTCAGCACCAAAAATTTACAAGAAATAAATATTCTTATGCAGTGTTCAAATTGCACGTAGTGATGTATAATCTGTGCTCAAAATAATTCTGAACACTTTTAAATTAATTAACAAAAAAAACCTTTATCTAAAAGTCTGATATATCTAAGTGCCCCACACGATAAAAATAAGTTCTAAAATGACAGTTCACTACTTAGTAAGCTACTGTAGAAGGTATTTAATCAAAATGTTTTGAATAAAATGAGGCATTTGAATTCTAAAATCACCTTTTTAGACTGCTGTCATTTTAGATTGAATATTATTTGTTTATATTTATTTATTTGTTTTATTTAGTTATCCCTTTAAATTAGTAAGCGCTATGTTTGTCATTTTTCATAATTACTGTCAAGTATTGTTTCTAGGTAATATCTATATTACCCTCATGGTATTCCTAGTAAAAGTAATGTAAAATAAGTTTTATCTTAGTTTGGGTATGAAGGCTCAAGTCGGGATCTAAACTATAGATTACTTCAATGGACAAAATCCAAAGGTACATACACACTTGCAAGCTCAGCAATAGAGTATCTTTTGTCTGGAATTTGTACACAATTGTTAAAAGTAATTTTAGAGAAAGCTGCATATTTAATTTTGTTTGTATTCAATAACCAGCTTTATTTTTGAAAATAGGAGAAATGAGAAAAAATTATCAAATGCGTGTCAGACACGTATTATATTACTGTTCCGTAGGTAATTGTTGAGGTTACTTTTTTTGCAATTTCAAAGCGCTAAAAGTAAAAAGACTGTTTCTAAAGGTGCGTATAAATATGGGAAGTCGAGCGCGTGACGAGCTTGCCTTGTACTTGCAACGAACCTTCTTCGATCTTACCGGTTCGATTGAACCCTTGTGCTTTCGGCGGTCGATATCAAAGGGGATTTTTAAAAACTTTTGGGCAGTATAAACCAACAAAGGGTAAAGATAAAAAAATATATATTAATATTTATAAACAAAGATATTTACCAGTATTTGTAAATTTTGATAATTTGCAATATGTGGCGTTTTTGCACCAAAGTTGTTTTGTATCATGGATACTGAAATATGTTATCCAGTTAGTACCGTAGTAGATTTTTACAAAGAATTTTAGTAAAGAATATGACTAAGTTTAAAGATATTTCTTTTTTAAAATTGGACTTATCGGCGACGAAGAACATACGGCAGCCTTGTTTCGGTTGAAGTGGAACATACGCAAATTTCTCACGAACGTTTTAGTTAATACAAAGTAAGCGAAGAAGATAAAGCTACCCTGCCATGTCTGACGATGAAGAATAAACGTCAGCTTTGTTAAATTTCTACAGTGGGGTTTTACTGTTAAAAAGTTTATTAAATTAAAAACGAAAACCTCGGCGATAATAGCGCACTACCTTGTATAAAAAACTGTCAATATTAAAAATTCTAGCAGATTTATAGTTCTAACATATTAGCAGACAATACAGACATTTCACCAAAATCTCTCCGGTAGATTTTGAATATTTGTTAAACAAAATAGAACCAGTCATTTCCAAAATAGAAATATATTTTCAGCAGCCCATTTCCATTTGACAGACAATCGAAATTTTCTTCTCGCTGGTCTCTGCAAATTTCCTGACGCAAATCTTTTTCTTTTCTAAAATTGTTGTCCATAATTTACAAATTTTGGAATTATTCACGGGTCTTTTCTAAATTCAACATATTTTCCTGGCTCCAAAAAACCGACAGAAAATGGATCGTTGTAAGTCTCGGTCGAGCTACTCGCAATCGATAGAACTATAAAAAATGGATTTATTGTATACTAAATGCATTTATTACCTCCTTTGAGACCTGCTGCCGAAGGCCCTCGACAATAGAAATAGGAAAAATTCAAGGGAGTTTCGCTGTAAGCTCGTCACGGGCGTGTCAGGTACTCGGCTCGCCATATTTATACGCACCTTAAGGAGTACGTTGGTTAGGAAAGGAATTGGAGATTAATTCGGGGTAGAGTCTGGTAAATATATTTGACTTTTCAATAAGTAGTTATGATATGGTTATAATGCCGATTCCAAACTAATTTATATTAAAAGAGCTTAACCTTCACTATTTGTTCAACATGTTTAAAATCTATTTTCTTGCAATAAAACTGTTTCAAGCAATTGTATCATTTTGACGCCAATTTATAAACATTGTCAACCAATCAGAATGTCGCCTCAAACCGATGATGTAACTTTGAAACAGTTTTATTCTCACAAATATTTCCTAAAATGAACTATTTAAAAAAAAAAATTGAAGATGCTAAAGCCTATCATTTTTTATTGATGCTATATCAATAAGATAAAAAAATTTGTAATCGAGATCGGACTTCAAACGTTGTGTATTATTTAATACTATAATAACCGAAATAAAAAAGAAACTAATTATATTTTGGATCGGAAATTAGAGATTATCCATTCCAGACTTTTGAGACTTTATACGCAATTTTATCTATTGTTTATACTACAACTTTGATGACAATTTGTAATTTAAACTTTTTCTGTGATATCAATGGGAACTTAGTATTAAATAAAATATTAAACGGACGTTTTTGGTATTTTGTAACAGTCAAATTTTTCTTCTTTATATGGCGAGGATGATATAGATATGTAAATCCTAAGTTGATTTTATTTTAATTAAAATACACAGTATTACAAAAGTATATTTAGATATTGTGTGACGAAATAACTCAAATATTAGCATTTGGCTCATTTGTATTATGTACGTAAGGATTTAAATGGACGGGCGTGCTGTGATCTATTGCACTCGGTTCTTTAAATAGACTCTAGCAATATTTATCGCAACAGGTGCGATATTTAATAAGTTAAAAATTTGTAAAAAGTTATGCACAATGTCTTAATTTTTAAAGTATTCAATTAATGTGTTCAACAAAACTTAGTCGAAAAACTTGATGCCAGAATCTGACTACAGAATTAACTTTCTAAAATTCGCTTTTACCAAGTTTGATTTTCTGTATTTTAAGTTACAAAATAGGTAAATTGTTTTTGTGTGTGTATTCATTTGTAAAACTTTTCGTTATATAAAAGTAATTAAAAATAAATATAAATGTGTTTTATTTATTTTGGTATAATGCAGTGACGTTTGGTGCATTAAAAAAAAGTAGGGGTTGCAATTCCAATGGTACGTTCAAAACATAGATATGTATAAAACCTGCCATAGGTGGTTGAAAAAATAAAAGTCGTTAAAAATTGAGTTAGTATGAAACAAAGCAGTGTATTTTAAAATAACTAAACAAAAAGTAAATTTTAAAAATATAGCAGTCAAAATGCACGTATAACTTACTGTGTGAATTATTTATAAAGAAAATCCATTCGTCGATCCTTGGAATTAGCCAACTTATTAATAACCTGCTGATTGAAATCAGGTATGCTTTCGATAAGATCCTTTCTTTAAAAAGCATTGCCAAAGCAGAAAGTCTCTCAGAGGATTCCGTAAAAATGTTTTTATCCATTTGATGGTAACACAGCACCGTCCTGCTTCAGCCGATACCATCGTAATAGTAATTAAAATTTTTAGAAAGATAGTCACAAAGTACTAGAAATCCCGAAATTGATCTAAATTCTTCAGTTTCATATATGACGGTCAATTCTGTTCGGAGTTTTTGTTCAATAAAAAAGGGTATCTAACATTTTTTCCATTGTCTCTAGAATGCTGTCTTTGCATTCGAATATGGCACAAACAATTCTAAAATTAAAATTCCCTCTTGTTAGGGTCGAACGACGTCGAGTATTTGAAAAAAAAAAAAGAACAAATCCCTTGTAAATTGGAAAAAATATTCAGTCATTTTTATTGGCGAATGCAGCGTTTAACATTACCAAATTTTTGATGTGCATAACAATGCACGTAAGCAGCATGTTCATAGGTTTTTTTTTAATTGCTTGCACCCCATTCGACAAGCTGCTCATGTTTTCTAGAAAATAAGAAAGCGCTTACTTGGCTTTACTTAGACATACAGGAAGATAGAGAACAGGAACTGCATTATATTTAACTGCTTTTCAAGGGTTTCTTACAAGAGATTCTCTTCTATGTCTAACGCATACACGATGGTTTTTATAAATTCCTTCGTAATTCGGAATCCTTTCAATTCGGAAATGAAAATCGGCCACTGTATTTGTCCGCACAGTTTGAGACAGATCACTTGATTTTGGATGGTTTTTTCTTGCCAAACATTTTTAACCATTTTAAAACGTAACAAAATATTTTGATCAAACTAAAAAGATAGGCACTATCACAAAAATTAAAATACCGGTACAGTAGACATTGCGCATAGAAATACCGGCACAGTAGGCACCACGGTTGTATTCTAACCTGAACCAAAGGAATGGTTTAACTGCTTCTTGAAGACCAAACCTCTAGTTGATATAAACAGCGGCACACGCGACTGGAAGCAAAAGTTCAAATACCCGTCCGGTGGGTTGCATAAGAGATTTTTTTCTTGGAGAGGGATATATATGTTCGCGTATAATCTAGGTAGAAAATGGATTTTAATTCAATCATTAAATTATTGCGCAAACCTGCAAACCTAAGGGCAAGCCGCCACCAGGTATCCGGTAAGTACCTCTTAACCCTGCTTTGTCATAGAAAAAAGATTCCTAAAGTGCCCATTAACGGAGATACAGAGCCCTAAAGGGCTACCCAGCGATTTACCTTATCGGCTCTAAGTTTTGAACTGACTTGTATAATTTAATGAAACTTTAATATTTTATAAAGGCCATAATACAGAGCCGAAAACTGATTTTTAAAATACTTTGGTCATTCCTCTTCAAAAAAGGTACTCTTAATTTATTTCGATAAAAAAAACTGACGGTTTTTGAGATAAATCAGTTTTTATGCGGGACACAAAAGTTACTAATGTTAAACACAAACAGGTAAAAATTAGGTTATTATTGTTCATAGCTACATAATAAATTACTAGTGACGAAACTTGTCAAAACCACCCTCAAGTAAAAATAATTTTAAAAAATGGAAGAATATTCTTACGCAGAGTATGCTTATCTGGATTTAATTTATGGTGAACTGCTGTCAGATTCTTCGAAGGTAAGAAGACTATGCTGAAAGATTTCCAGCTCGAACATTGCCAAGTACAAAAACTTTTCATAAGGTTGATCGAAGCCTAAGGGAAACAAGTAAAATATAATTAGAAAATAATTATTAGAGTTAACGAATTAATTTTTTACCTGTTTTATTCAGGGTCATTTTTGCCGCATCGTGGCGGTGAAGGCCCTCTCAGGAAAGCACGAGACCCTCACGTAGAGGAACAAATTTTGCAAGATATTACTGACAATCCTTCAAACAGCATAAGAAAGCTCACGACAGAAAACAATATTACAAAATGAATTGTACATGAAACTCTAACAGAACAGTTACTTCACCCGTACCCCGTTGAAAAAGTACATGCTATGTCTCCGGATGATTATCCCGCAAGACTTCAATACTCCAACTGATTTATACAGCAACATAATCTAAATCTAAATTTTTCTACCCTTATTTTGTTTACCGATGAGGCTGGTTTTACAAGAAATGGCATAATAAACTCATCAATTTACATTTTTGGACTGATGAAAACCCGCACGGTATAATTCAAAACAAACAACAAGGTTTATTGTAAATGTATAGGCTAGCATTATCAGAAATAACCTTATAAGTCCATTTGTTTTGAAAGGAAAACTCAATGGTGAGATTTATTTACAATTTTTGCAGCAAAATTTAAATAATTTCTTGAAAGACGTACTACTTGATAGAAAAATGCAATGGTGATACATGCATGATAGTGTTCCATCATTAACCGTATAGTATGTCAACACTTAACTAACGTTTTTGACCCTCGATGGATAGGTCGAGGTGGGCCTGCTTTATGGCCACCAAAGTCTCAAGTCCTAAATCCCTTAGACTTTTACTTCTGGAGGCATTTAAAAGAACTAGTTTATTCAACACCAGTAAATACTAGAGAAGAACTACTAGCGAGAATAGCACAGCATTCTAACGTCTAAGTCTGTAATAATGCCGGAATATTATTTGCAGTGCAGCGGGAAAATACTCGGAGACTACGAAAATATATTGAAGTATGTATAGCCCATATTGAATATTTGCCAAAATAACATTTAAACGCTTTCACTATTTTTGTATTTTCATAACATTGTAAATTAATTGAGCCCCGATCAATCTTTTGGAAGGTTTCTGGACTTGACAATGTCTGAGCTGGAAATCTTTCAACATAAAATATTCTTGCCTTCGAGGAGTGAGACACAAATTAATGCACATTATCACACCCTGCGTATTTTATTTTTACTTGTTTATGTTTAGCATTAGTAACTTTTGTTTAAGATTTTCGCATAAAAACTGATTTATCTCGAATATCTCAAGTTTTATCAAAATAAATTAAGAATATCTTTTTTGAAGAGGAATAAGTTAATATAATAATTTAAGTATTTAAAAAATCAGTTTTCATCTCTGTAAAATGACACTTATCAAAAATTAGGCCCAACGAGTGTGGCTGCAAGTCCGTTCCTAACTTCTCTAATGATCTAAAACATCTGGTGTAGTATGGTTTAATGAGCCTTTATGGCCTCTATAAAATATTAAAATTATATTAAATTATACTAGTTGGTTCAAAACTTAGAGCCGATAAGGTAAATCGCTGGGTACCCCCTTAGGGAATTACAATTATTTTCTTAAAATTTTTTTTTATGACAAAGGAGGGTTATTTTGACCTCCCCTGTATGTTTCCGAGAAATTGGGAGGTACTTGACAGGCACCCTGTATTGATTATATCAAACAAGCGAGTTAAACCTTAAGTTAATCTCGAAGTATAAATGAAAGTAAATTGTAAAATTAGTAAAAAATTATTTTTAATCAAATAGAGACTTTTTTAAAAAAGAATGTCCAGTTTCCTACCCACAAATAATGAAATGTTAATGTCTATATAGTGTCGTATTAACGGATGAGTCTTTTTTTTTTTTTTGGTATTTTTGTACCCATCCCCGAGAATATGGACCTATTTACCGGGTCTATTGGATTAATTTTATCCTTCAAGAAACGTGGAAGTTCGTCTCCGTCGGGATTAATTTTATTTAAGAATTTTTTTCTTTTTTGCATTATAAATTATTTGTATAAAACCTAAGTTTTAACACAAATCAGGGGTTGTTGGTGAAGTCCCGCCAAACCTCCCGACTAGAATAAAAACTCTGGCCGCCTCACCTTTCTTCTCGCTCACCGGGATAGAAGAGGAATGAGTGAAGCTCAAGAGATAACGAAAATTAATTAAATTTCATTTTCTCAAAGGAACACTTCCAAGGAATGAGCCAGTTAGGAAGAGGTTATCAAGTAACACTCGTCCTTGACTCTTAGTTAACTTTTTATTCGCTGTTTTTTTTAATCAGTACTGTTTTCCGCAAGTCAAGTTTGGGATAATTTTCTCTCCACTGTCACGTTCAGGATTTGTCAAGATCGGTATTCATAACTTTATAGCCAACACAAAGTTGACTATAAGTCGCAGTGTCAATATCAGGTTATCTCCACTTGGTCACGTTCTGGTAATTATGTTTAAAAGTCAGGACGCGTCGGTTCAGTAACTCGTACGCGCCACTGACCTCGTCTTTTTATCGACGGTCTCAACATCAGGAATTAAGATACGTGCACGATCTGTATTATCTGTAGAATTTTATGTTGTCAAAGACAACCCACTTTAAAAACCACGAGCTGCCTAAAAAATAAAACAGTCAACGTAGCCCCCCCGAGAGCTAAGCTCGATCGGAAAAAGGACGAGTTGACTCTAAGAGAACAACCCGTAATGTCCTTAATTACGCCGCTGTCTTCTCGCTTTTATAGCAGTGGTGACGTCGCATTCGGAATTAGGGGAAGCACCGAATCAAACCGCCGCCGTGCCGTTTATTCTCTGGGTTTCCCCGTCTCGCGAGAATTGTAGTTTTAGCACTGTCTGCCTTATTATTCAGATTATTTTGTTAGAGGAGTTTTGGGGCAATATTAAATCTAAAATTTAATATTTTTTTTGTAAAATAAGCGTGTATTCACAACAATAGGATGCCCGGAAATATCAGGAAATCAAGTTATTTAACAAAAAGTCATAATTTTATGACAGTTAGAGTTTTAAGATCCGAATGGCATCAGAAAAACATTAAAAGCCAGACAACTGCGAAAATGTCTCAGAATATGACCAGAGTGAATAGCTAATTTTTAGAGAAATACCTATCAAACTATGTGACAAGCCTAACTTTACAATTAGGATTTTCTAAAATATTTTATTTAAAAGATAATATTGCCTTGTCTGAACCGATAAAGTTAATTCACAAGTATGTATACTTAAAAACACTTTATTTTAAAGTAGTCAATATTCTTAATTGAACTTATACGTCGACCGAAAAAATTTGCATTATTTTTCAATTGACTGCACTTGAAAACCCACTACAATTATGAAATTAGGTAAATCTGGGAATCCCTTGAAACTAAATTATTTTTGGATGATCCGGGTGAGGTCAGGATCGCTTATTGCCTTGAAAATTTAGTGCATAGAGATTAATATTATATACTACATTCAAAAAGTTCGGAATACAGAAATGTATTCCATAGGTTTTAGTATATCAGAACTGAAATAACAAAATTTTAATGAAACGTTTTTTTTGTATGTTGTCTAGAAATTTAGTTTCCATTACAAGAACAAAAAGTATAGAAAAAGTAAAACACAATGGTATTCGATTAAGATCAATCCAAAAGTTCATGGCATTTATCACCTCTTCAGATATTACTTCTATACCGTATCTCACAAGGGAACCACCCCACCGATTTTGATCATTTTTAGATATATTGTAGTACTTCAAAAAAATAATAGATAGGTATTTTTTTTTGTCCGCTAACATCCACTTTTAAGGGGTGAAATTCACCCCCAAAATCAACTCTTTAAATTATTTTTTTTTCGATATATCTTAGCATCTAATGAATATTTTTGAATAAAATCGAATATTCATCATAAAAAGCCACAAATGTAAAGTGTATTTATGACCAAAGGGGTTGCAACCCCTATGTTATATTTTAAAAAAATTACATTTTTTATGAATATCGGGGAAACCCAAAAGAATTATAAAAAGTATTTTGTTAACAATATCGATTATTAGTGTTGGTGTATTTCGGGATTTTTCAAATAAGCACCCCTAAATATCGTTAACAACCCCTTACAGTAATGGACCAAATATAACTGGTAAAAATTTTTTTCTTAAAAGTCATCCAAAGTGTAAAGCGAATGTAATTTATAAAAAATGCTTATATATTAATTTTTTTTCAAGAATAGTACCAAAAAGGTGAAAAAAGTCACCCCAAAAGTAAATACCTAATGTAACATAAGGCCCAATTAAAATTCTTTAATAAAATATAAAATAATAAGTCGTGTATGATTTAATAAGGAGAAAGCTTTTTTTTTAATGTACTAATACTCACTTGTAAGTGGTGAAAACCACCCCTAAAGTAGAACTTTACAATTTACTTTTTCATATGCATCCCTAACAGGAAATCGGTTGTGCAGTTGTTGATAAGTACTAATTTTTTAATCCTATGACTGGCGCTTAATGTATACAAACACATTTTTTCGCTCGTGTATCGTCATTTTTGGCTTTAACAGCCTACAAAAGTCGCACTCCATTGTGGAGGTCAGTGGCTAAAATGATTGAACAAATGCTTACGATGAAAAATGAGGGGTCATCATTTTATACGTTTAGTAGATAAAAAAACATATTTTTACTAAAATTCGCTAGATTGTATGCTATTTAAATAAAAAAGGCAACGTTATCTTGTGTACATTCCCAGGTGTAGGTATTAAAAAAAGAGCGCCGCTCTGCGGCTACTACATAGTTGACATATCTAATGTCAATATTTACAAATCACTATTACATGACATACATTACAAAATAAATAAAAAAATTAAAGGGAGAACAGGTATTCGGAGAAAGAACCTGTATAATCGAAATGCTTACCTGAGACAACATATTTTTCTCTCACGATAACAGAGATGCAGCACTGCAAGTAGATCAGAACCTTAAAGGTAATTATAGCAAATGATGCAATGTAAAAGTCATGGTGGATGCGAAAAATTTTAAAAATTCCATTAATCCTTTTGGTATTTACAGCCGAAGGAGAAGATCGTTCGTTTCTCTTCCCCCAGGGGGTTAGGGAGGTTGCCCTCCCTAAAACGGGTGTGACAATCCCAGGGCCCCAGTCCTGTTGTGTATGTCTAGTGCAGTCGTGTATGTTATCCGTCTTCGGCCGGCCGGCTGCGTGGTGGGACTCACTATAAAATCACCCCCCAAAGCGAACGTGTCACGACACAAGCCGAGCACTTGCATGGCCAAGGGGTAGATTGGTCTTTATTGTATGGACTCCGGGAACCGGGGGCCTCCCGTGTATTAATAATGCCTTCCTGTAGCATGCGGGGCACTGTTGCAGGCGACTGTTTAGATCCTCCGCGACTCGTGGGACCAAAAATGGAACCAAATTTTATTAATTTTCCCTCTTTAAGGGTTAATAAAAGATTGAGGCTCTACTACACCAAATTATGTTAAATTGGCCCTCTGAAAATGTTAAATAAAAGTGCATACGAAAAGCCAAAAACTTTAAAAGTCTAATATATAAAGAAAAATGGATATCAAGAAAAACAGCACACTGATAAGTCTTAAAACGGTGGAAACCACAGCTCTACGGTGTATCACTAAAATCCATCATCCTGTCAATCCACTACATAATCTATCCAATCAATTATTATATGAATTTACTAGACATCCAGCCTATTACTGCAAAACTTCCTGTCCTGGCAAGTAAGCTTGAAAGAAAACCTAAAACTCATCCAGGGATAGAGGAACTGTATAAACCAAAGACCAGCCAGAAGACATCAACTAATGAAATAGCAGGCCAATATTGACATTTTCAAAACTTGTTGCTTTGCTTATAGTTGAGATTTCCAGCTTCGCTTTGGCAGGAATTACATCTCGCATTATTGTATTCTTCTTTCGAATTGGGGTGCAGCCTATTATAGTAATTCATCAAACTTCTCTTTGAAAATTTGGCAAAGAAGTTCACAAGGATCTTCATTCTTTAATTCATGTATTATTAACGATGAATAACCCTATTCTAGACATCACTTTTTCAACATCAATTAGTAATAAAAATAAGACCTTTTTCGTTAATAGTCAGAAATGCTTACTGCGTTTTGGATTCATTTCGAAGTTCATAGATGAACGAATGAATGAAAAGGGGGTGGTGATACTAGATCATCGATGCCTAGGCCTCTATTGGGCCCTTTACATCCCACCATAGCTGCAGGGTATTCGAGGTGGATCGCCTTTGCGAATACAAGCAGCTTCGTTAGTTGAACTTGCCTCACTGTTTCCGGTAACAAAATTGTATCTCCGAAATATCTCTGTCTTAGTCCGTTGAGTGCTGGACGCTCTCTGAAGACATAACGAACAGTTTCATCCTCCTCCAAACACCATCTGCACGTCGGGTTGTCTTCCACACCGATTCTATGAAGATGGCCCCTCAGGTGACAATGTCCTGTCAACAATCCCACCACTTTCCTTCCTAAGGAGAGAAGCTCCTTAGTACGCCGTGCGCTAGGTCCAGTTATATGTTCCTTAGCACATCTCATTCCAGGACCTCCTCTCCACGATTCGATTGCTTTCCAGCAACGATTTTAATTCCTTTTTGCCAATAGCAATTGAGACAGGTAGTATTGATTAGGGTCCATACGGTTCAGTTGCCGAACCCAATTTTGCCAGACAGTCTGCTTTTTCATTCCCGCGTATGCCCGAGTGACCCGGGATCCACACGAGTCTGACTGTGCCTTGTCATACCATACAGTACGTCCTTGCATTCAGACACCAGTCGCAAAGTTACAACACTGGACTTCAGTGCCAATATCGCAGCCTTACTGTCTGAGCATATATTTATTAGCCTATTCCTGTCTATATCCCTCTCACAGAAATGCGCTCACCGCAGAATAGCATAAATTTCCTCTGAAGATTGTCATACGTTGTCGGCGCCAGCTCTTTCATCTTGTCGAGATCCATCAGTATATCACCATGTAATCTGTCTGCATGGGGTGTGATGGACACCTCTCCACCGCGCTTTTCCAGACACCTGAGTAGCCGCCCGCTCCAATTTCAAGATGCCCTAGGCAACTGAGACGATGAACAGTCCTTAGGACCTCGTTCTCTGTGTATAAATGAAGGGGAGGCAGATTCACCAGGACTTCAAGAGCCCTAGTGGGAGCACTCCTCATCGCACTCAATATCCCCACACAAGCCATTCTTTGAACTTTGTCAAGTTGAAGACTGTGTTTGCGCTTTGTTGTACTACGCCACCATACAATAGAGGCGTACGTGATCATGAGGCAGATCACCATAGTGTATATCCAAAATCTTTAGGTGTCAGCCCCCATGTACACCCAAGACTCGTTTATAAGCCCAGAAAGCACATATGGCTTTCTGGGCTTATAAACATTCCAGCTCAGTCGTGAGTCCAGAATTACTCCCAGGTATTTAACTGTCCCCTCGAATTGAAGAGTCCTTCCCACCAATGTAATTGTGGGAAGTCTTCTCATTTTCCTCTTTTTTTGTAAAGAGTACCACCTCGGCCTTCTCCAGGTTTATTCCGAGCTCTTCTCTGTGGCACCATCGTTCCGAGATCCGGAGGCCTTGCATCATTGGTCCTTCCAGATCCCAGATATCGTGGCCAGGGCACAAAATGGCCAGGTCATCGGCTAGGCCTGTGTATACAAACCGGCGTCATTCAGTTCACTCAACAGGCTGTCCACCACAAGGTTCCATAGCAAGGACGATAGCACTCCTCCTTGTGGACAGCCCCTACTTGACAGTGCTTTAACAGTTAGATTGTTAAGCTCAGCATATATTATTCTCTGAGTTAACATTGCTCTGATCCATGCGACTGCTGTCGGTTCAGAGCCTCGTCGTTGTGAAGCATTGCATATCGATTCGTGAGACGTCGATAAAGGTACCTAAGGCAGTGTAAAGGAGGTAAGGGATATTGCACCATTATTCCTTTCCAGTGTTTTTAATAAGAAACTGGTCAGGCTGATAGGGCGAAAAGACTTAGGATTTTTGTAGTCTGTTCTTCCCACCTTGGGAATAAAGACTACTTTTGTTTCCCGCGCCATCGGTATGTATCCCAAGCTCAAATATGAGCATTCCGCATTCCAGATGGTTCATTATAATATCGGAGGACAAAGCTAGAAATATGCTATTCTTACCAAGTTCATAGATAATTAAACTGCATAAAATTGGCTTTAATATAAACATTCTTTGCCTTAGTTTATGGGCCTGGCTTACTGTTCTGACTTCGTGTGCAAGCGGCATTACATAGGATTTGAAATTGCTTTTTAGTAAAATCAACCCCTATTTTAGGCTTGACTTGAGTTACTCAAGTCGATCTTAAGAGCGTTAATTTAAGTTCTGTCAAGTGACTTTCCAAAGTCGCTTGAACTCATAGAAGTTTCAAGTCTTCGATATAAATGTACTGCATCTGATCTCAACAAAATGCCTTGTCCTTTTCACTCTTCTAAATCTATTTTAGGCATTCATGTAAGATAGTCGGTCTGACCATTTTAAAAACTAATTAAAATTAAAAATAATTACATAAATTATGTAATAAAAAAATTGAAACAACATCTATTGTAAATCAGTATATTTTGTTAAACAATATACATATAATGTCATTAATTTTTATTAAGAATAAAAATGTACATATACAGAGCATATTAACGATACTCGTAAGTATCGATTAATTGTAATACGAATGTCTCGCACATGTAAACATAAAAATAGCTGATTATATTTTATTAACTATTTTAATCCGCTGGATAGACTCGGCCTTGATCAGTGAGTAGCATTTAATTTCGATTAAGTGGTTATTTGTGTTTATACGCAAATTAATCTATTTCCACGCACTATTAGTATTAGAAAATTGGTATACTCCAAAAATAAAATTTTACGGGACCTCAGAAAAAAACGCAGGTAGCAGATGACGTCTGGGAGATGTCTTTATTGAGGACATATTCCTATGAAACGTCATAGTTAAATGAAGACGTCTATTTTCAGATGTCTTAAAGTCTTTTTTAAAATACGTTTTTAGGATGTTATAACTGGGACTACTAAAGGGACTTTCCAAGTCCTTGTTTTTACAAAAACTGTATCTACCAATTTGACATTCAAGTCAGGCTTTTAACCTTTGATCATACCAGTAGATTGAAACAAAAACACATTTGTTTGAAGGCTGTTTATGATCGATGGAGAGAGGCTTTTTTGATGTTTGACAGACATAAATATGTTTACTAATTTTGGCTTTTAGTTTTATTACTTGTTGTTACTCTTTTCATGTTTTTAAGTGTTAGAAATTACTATAAATGCGAAGTTTGCAGTTAATATCAACAAAAAGAGAATTAAAAAATTTATTTTTATTGATAGATATTGTTATAAATTGTTTACATACTGAAAATAACAATAGTCATAATTTAGGCAACCACAAATTCATACTTTTGTGAATTCTTGAATTGACGTACCGATTATCATATTATACTCCTTTAAATAATGCAATTAGAAAATGATAGCTTAGAATCGGTACTAAGAAATAAAATATCTGCTGTTTATCAACACTTTTCCAATATTATTACTTTATTCAGCATTCAAAAAACCGGGCCCTAATTGTGAAGATATGCTAATTCTTCAGGGGTACGTTCGAAACTTAACATTGGTCGCTATCGATTATTTTAAAATCTAGTCATTAAGCAATGATTAAATTAATTTACTGTGTGTGTGTTTGTGACACAAACTTCACAGGTACACCAAAGTAAAGCAAATCTCTACAATAAGATAAAAGCTCAAATCTTCTGTTAAAATTTGAGCAAAATTTTAAATAAGTTGAATCTCTAAACTAAAATAAAAAATAACGATAAAATGTAAACAAAACCTTATTTCGTTTGTAAATTTCAAATGTTCCCGCGAAAAAAAATCTGGAAATGCGAAGTCATACGAATTATGATCGGCCATAACCATAGACGTAGAAGAAATTAAATAAAATTACATTTAATAATAAATTTCTTCTACGTCTATGGCCATAACGGGACAATAAACGAAAATAATAGGTGGCTAATTTGCTTTGTGTTTGTGTTGATGTATGTGATGGAATTGATCGAAATTCGAAGCGAGTAACGAGACGAACCGCACTTGAAAATATTAAATGAGATTAGGTTGAAACGTCGTGAAAATGATTTTTTGAACGAACGGATTGAAACCCAGAATAACCAAACCAGTCAATACAAATCAGCCAATTCTAGAGTACATAAAAGTATGAATTTGTGGTTGCCTAAATTATTATTTTTGTTATATTCAATATGTAAACAATATATAACAATATTTTCCAATAAAAATAAGTTTTTAAATACTCTTTTTGTTGATATTAATTGCAAACTTCGCATTTATAGTAATTTCTAACTCTTAAAAACACTGGAAAAAATCACGACAAGCAATAAAACTGAAATCAAAAATAAGTAAACATATTTATGTCTGTCAAACATCAAAAAAGCCTTTCCTCACCGACCATAAACAGCCCTCAAACAAATGTATTTTTGTTTAAATCTACTGGTATGATCGAAGGTTAGTTAAAAGCCTAAATTGGATATCAAATTTGTAGGAATAGTTTTTAAAAAAAGACTTAGAGACGTTTGAAATTAGACGTCTTCATTTAACTATGACGTCTCAGAGGGATATGTCATCAATAAAGACATCTCACAGACGTTATCTGCTACATGAGAATTTTTGTGAGGTCCTGTAAATTTTTTTTTGTAGTATACCAATTTTCTAATGCCTTAATCGAAATTAAGTGCTATTCAATAATCAAAGCCGAGGCTATCTAGCAGATTAAAATAGTTAATAAAATATAATCAGTTATTTTTATGTTTACATGCGCGAAACACTCGTATTACAATTAATCGATACTTATCGTTAATATGTTATGTACTCGTATATGTATATTTTATTACATAGTAATGACATATATGTATATTGTTTAAAAAAATTATTATGATTTATAATAGATGTTTTTTTTTAATACTTTTTTAATTATTTTAAATTTTAATTAGTTTTTAAAATGGATAGAGCGACTAAGTTTCATGAATGCCTGAAAGAAAAAATGGGCGTATGTGGCAACATCCAATTATTAAGGAACACTGCGTGGGACAAGAACTGTCCATTCTACAAACGTAAATTGCCTGGGTTCGGGATTCAAATACTTGGTAGGCAGTAGCAACTATCGTGCCATGGTGAATTTGAACGTACTCCCAAGAGTGGTATTCTTCATTGTAGTAATGTTAGTGCTACTGGTTTAGTCGGTCAGTATAGATTGTCCGAACGGAATTTTGAATCTAATAAATGTTGGAATAATTTCACGAGTTAATATTAAAACCCATACACATTTATTAAGTCTTGTTGTTACAATTATAATCTCGCTGCATTCTCGGAAACATGGTCGTTGCCACAGGTCTTTGATAGTGAATTTTTCCCTTACGATTACTCAGTCTTTCCTTGTGATCGTAGAAGGGCTGTGCTAAACGTTAAGACAGAAGAGGAGAACTCCTTGCACTGAATAAAATTTTCTCGGCAGCCATAATCGATACTAATTCAATGTCAGAAAACCTCCCTATCGATATTGATATTTTAGGATTATCTATCAAAACTAATTTTTTCCATAATTGTTATTTATATACTACCCAGTTTCACTACTGATGACGATTTATTTGCAAATCTTAACGCCGTGCCGGATTTGAATAGCGTTTCTAGTATGTTGTTTTTGGGTGATTTCAATATTCCCGAATATATGCCTGCGGATATCAGTCCAAAACTACATGCTGTTAATAATTTTATTAACTTCTATAACATATCAGTTCAGTAATGTAGAAAATCACAACAATCGACTTTTGACTTGGTGTTTGGCCTGTTGATATGAATCATCCTCCATTGTTTATAGCACGCCCCTATCGAACGTGCAAACAAAACAAATTTAAATTAAAAGAACATTAAACATATAATTTTAGAAAGGTTGATTTTCCTAGAATATACCTACTTTTGCTCGATAGTGACTGGTCATTTTTAAGTGAGCGTTTTATTAGCATATAGATATAATTCTTAATGAGACGGTACCAAGCACTTTGTTCAAGCATAGTAAGCACCCACCTTGGTTCACTAAGGAGCTAATTCGCTTATTAAAAAAATAAGGAGTTGCTATGGCGGAAATACAAAAGGTCTAAAGTTGAACCGAAATTTAAAAAGAACCTTCAATCGTTATGGTGCTACATCAATCTTAGGCAGTCTAAAGCAGCGCGCCCACTGGTTCGGCTCGGTTCAGACCGCTCGGCTCCGCGCAATCAGCCCGTTTTGGTTTACACGTAAATAAATGAGAGCCCGCTCACTGGTTCCGACCGGCCAGAACGCTTCCGCGCTTTCAGCATCGGCATTTTCGACTATTCTCAAGAGGGCAAAAATTTCCGAAAGGTCTGTAAGCCTTCGACTATTTTAAAAATAGAAAGAGGTATTATAATCTGTGGTATAGATGTAGTGTTTGTATTGTTACTATGTCGGACGAAGAATTGATAGAAGACGTGAGAACATACAGAATATATAATAATAATAATATTCTCTATACATAGTTGTTGCCTAATAAACTTGAAGTAAATTGTCTAGGCGTTCACGTCACAGTCAAAAAACATTAGTTATGTCACAAAAATGTGTGATGTAAACGTCAAATTTAATTAATTCGACTATATAATACATTTATTTTAAAGTAACTGCTAAACGTTCCTCTGGTGGAATCAATTTTCGAAGGTTAGTGTTTTGTTTCCTGAGCGGCAACATATTTAAAATTTCATAAAATTTTATACTAGACATTCTAAAATATTTGAAAAACTTTTCATTGTCGGTCATCAACTCTGGAAATAAATGATAAAATTCCCCGTGAACTTTTCTTTTAAGGTAAATATCATAAACTCAATATCTTCTTCTCCGCTTTTCCCCCACTTCCGCTTCAACACAGGCTAGACCAGCCACAACAATATCCTCCTCAGAGTCGAAAGAACTACTCATTTTATTCATTTTTCATCAAAAATAACAGATCTAGAAACTCTAATGGTTAAAGCAGTTTTAATCACTGTTTAGTCTGAATTGTGCGGAGCCAGTGAGCGGGGGCATCGGCGTTCTGACTAAAGCGGACGCAACAGACGGAGCCGAGCCGATTCAGTGGGCGCGCTGCTTTACAGTACTCTGCCAGTCTTATCAAAATTAGGAAATACTATTCCCACTGACATCGTGAATTCATTTGCTAAATTATTCAGAGTCCTCTATTGTTTCTACTCCTTATATACCTTGGACACTAAAAAAAACCCTATGGGTTGACTTGTCCTCAATTAATATGAATCAATCAATCAAACCTTATAATGCCTAAAGATGTTGAGAAAGCCTGTAAAAAATTAAAGGCCAAATTCACGGCGGGTTCTGATTCCATTCCTTCGTTTGTCATAGGGGATTGTACTTGGGCGTTTTCTGAACCTTTGTCTATAATTTTTAATTTATGCGTTCACCTATGGAAGGAATCAAAAATCTGTCCGGTGTTTACAAAGGCTGATAGAACTAGGGTCGAAAATTATTACCCCGCTACCAACTTTGCAAAGGTGTTTGAGCGGATCCTTCAGGAACAAATATCCTTTTACATAATGCCTCTTATGAGAGATCAGTAGCATGGTTTTGCTTCTGGAAAGTCAATCGTGACCAATCTTTGTAGTATTACGCAGTACGTCTCGGAGCGTATTGATTCTGATTATCGGGTCCATGTCGTTTACACAGATTTTTCCAAAGCTTTTGATAGATTTGATCATGGTGTTTTACTTTCTAAATTGTCGGATTTTGGTTTTAATAATAATCTTATTCGATTTTTTGAAACCTACTTATTAAACCGCTCTTAATATGTTGAATACCGTGAATATATAACTTTGTAGTAATGTCGGGTGTTCCTCAAGGGTCTGTTTTAGTTCCTTTACTTTTTAACGTTTTTATTAACGATATCACATGTATGTTGAATAACAGCTGCCTACTTTATGCAGACAATATAAAGATTTTCCGGGACATATAGAGTCCTAGCGATTGTTTGGTCCTTGAATTGGATCTCTTGAAATTAAATACTTGGTGTCTAAAAAACAAACTGCCTCTAACATAGACAAGTGTAATGTTACGTATTTCTCAAGAAGTACAACATCTATGCTGCATGAATATGGAATCAACGGTGCTTTTCTAAGGCGGGTTAATTACATTAAGGACCTAGGAGTCACGTTTGACTGCAGATTTACATTTATCCATCGTATTAACGATATAGTACCGCAATCTTATCGAACGCTGGGCTTTCTGGCGAGATCTAGTTGAGAATTTGGGTCGCTCCAGGTCATAAGCACATTATATTATTCTGTTTTACAAAGCAAATTGGGATATGCCTCAGTTATTAGACGTCCGTATTGCCATGTATACTCTGCAAAATTAGAGAAAATTTAATATCGTTTCTTAAGTTTCTTAAGCTTTAAATCGGATGGGTTTTATTCACAGGCTACTACACCTCGCGAGAGCCTATTGGCAATATATATAACTTTAGCAGCTTGTATTTCGGAAATTATCAACTTTTGAGTTAAGGTAAATTAGGCTAATTCCTCATATTTAAGCCTCAGGAATTTACGCTAGCGTTTTATAGATACCCTGTATATATATGTAGAACCTGCTCCTTTGTAAATATTTCCTTATTTGGGTAAACAATTTAGCAATATACCCATAAAAAATATCGTTATCATTGTGGTCTTGGCAAAGGTATATACTCTAAATATTTATAATCCAGAGATGATCTCACAACTCATTTATGGCATACAAAACGTTTTAGTAATTTTCCTATCAATTATAATCATACAATAATTATTTCCATAGATGAGGCAAGCGTAAATATAGCAAGTTTATAGCTTTTGTTATTAGTAAGACAATCCCTAATCAATATTTATTTGGGTTTAAATAGACATCAATTAGTGCATTGTCGAAATGAAATATCAAGTCGGCAAGAAAGTAATTTCGATTTTGTAGCGTGAAATAAAACTCATTTTTTATGCAAAGAATAAACTTAAATGAATTATATATTCTCCATTTTCTCCAATGACCTTTTGCCATTTTTCTCGCAGCTTATAGAAATTTTGGTCCTTATCGGCAAAAAACGGAACGAAGTGCGATTAAATTTAAAGTCCAACCAAATTGGCAACATGAGCCTTTTTGGATGTAATTCAACTTTAGGTATGGTTGGTGTTGGTTCATTACGCTTGGACCATTTTTCATTGCTTTTCAAAAAAGGGTCGGTTTCATTGTGCGTGAGATGCATATGTAAGAATTTTTTAAACCAGTACGTTCTGTTATGCAGTCGACACCGTAAACTTCACATATCTCGTTGTGAGCTTAAACAGCTTCCTTTCTTTTTACGGATCTAAAAAAGTAAAATATACCGAAAATGTTCTTTTATGTACTCTATGTTAAAATTGTCCCTAAACGAACAGCTACACATAAAATTTCGCAGAAATTGCTTCTAAAGTAATCTAAATGTGACTGATATCAAATTTCAAAAGGAAAAAACGTTTCTTATGTTTATGTTTGACATTAGTGAGGTTATCGAAGTTGGTCATTAGACGTTTGCCGATGATCTTAAATTATATTGTAATGGAACAAATATTAATTATTTTATACTGTTTAACGTGAAATATATTCCACTTAATGGAGGAATTAAATAATCACCCTATAGATAGATTTTAACCACGGGAACTGAGACAGTATATATCTTATATTACCACCAAAGAAAGTCTAAAGGAAAAATAAATCAGTTATCGTACTTAAGTCTAAATCCAATTTTATTACTTTTGAGTCATTTAAATGTTTTCTTAAAAATATGCAAACCTAGACACTTTATGACAACATAAACTAGAAAGATCGTACCCTCTTTTAATATTTATAAATAATCGATATCGAAGAAATCCTACCCTGGTTATGTAATTAAAACTGAAGAGATAAGTGCCAAGGGTGATCTTAACATGTGGTAACAGTAATGTATTAAAATACTGAACGATTCTGCCATTATTAGGAAACAAAATAATAATCAAATAAATCGCTATAATTCAATATATTAGTTTGGATTCCTGTAAAAATAATTCGTATAATGACTGTTTTTTTCACAAGAAAGAAGGAGTTAACTATCTAAGAAAATAAATAGGTTTTTTTACCGTTTTTTTTTTAGTTAAAAAAAAAGACCTAGATTAGTTTTATTAACCTTTTGTATAAAAAAATAAGATTAAGATGCTTCGATCTAGATCAATTCGGGAATTAAATTACCGGCATATATTGGCTGACGCCCTCTACGAGCAAAAGGACCGAAACTTTCGGAAATAAAATTCACCCCTACAGGGTACGACTGTAATAGATACCAGCGGGTACCGGCAGAATCCCGAGGAATGCAAGTTTGGCCTTTTAAGAAGTAATAAACTTCAGTTACGATCCAAGATTCATTAGAGGCGATAGGGTGTTGGGTACAGTATTTAGTAAATTACGTGATGTGAAAAATATAAAGTCAGCGTTAGTAAAAGTTTTGTTTTTCTTTTTTTTTTTTGGGGGGGGGGGGGAAATCAAGGGAATATTCTGTTTTATTTTCCCTGGGGAAAAGGGCGACTTTTGTACTGTTTGTTTAAGCAATAGCTGTTTTCGCGTTTTTATTCTTTCCTTAACTAATATTTTAGCTATTTAAACGTATTATTTTCAAAATTAGATTTGTTGCATCTTTTCCAATAGAACGGCCAATAAGAGCAATTATTTTAGTCTTTTCATCATTATTTCTCAGTGCAAATAATCTCGTTTTCTATTTATTTTTGTTAATAGATTTAAGTGTTTTGAGAAACTTGTTTTGTTGAATTTTATAAAACTCTTCACGCGATTAAAGTCGCCGGCGTGCTAAGGACGAGGTTCAATACAAGAAGCAAGATTTGACCAGCTAGTTAGGAACCTTACTCGAGTCCTGAAGTCCTGAGTTTTGGTAGTGGTAAGCCCAAAATAACCTGTAGTTGTTTGGTCCTAAAACTAAAAGAGCCAAGAGGGACGACCAAACTTCCAGAGTGTCTTGGTCATTGTGATATTTATTTATAGGTTTTTAGAATAGCTATTAATATGAGCAGCAGTATGATTGTGGATGGAACGGCCATACGCTACCCAAAATATTCCATTTGCAGGAGCCTACAATCAAATGTTGTCACGATATCTTCTTCTTCTTCTTCTTCTTTCTTTGGTTTAGGCGAAACGCCTGTTTTCCCTCACCACTCTGTCCACTATACATTCAAGTTGTCGCTCCATCGCTTTCGGGGGCGTCCTGTACTCCTACGTCCCGCTGGTGACTTATCACGTGTGACTCTCACAATTCTTCGGTCGTCCATCCTGTCAATGTGCCCATTCCATTCCACCTTTCTGTTCAGCACCCAGTCGTTTATGTTTTCCACCTTGCACCTTTCTCTTACATTTTCACTCCTTTCTCTGTCGTACAGTGTTTTTCCTGTTATCCTGCGCAGCACCCTCATTTCAGTTGTTTCTAAAATCTGTTTGGTTTTTGATGTATCGGGGCGAGTTTCAGCGGTATATGTCATAATTGGCCTAATTACTGCTTTATATATTCTGGATTTAGTTTCTGTTCCGATGTTTTTATTTCGCCATATAGTATCGTTCAGACACCCCGCTATTCTTGTCGCTTTTTGTGTTTGTTCCCTCACCTCAGTCTCGACATCACCAAATCCCGAGATTGATATTCCTAAATATTTAAACTTCATTTCCTGTTGTATAATTTTGCCATCAACTTCCAATTTACATCTCAATGGTATTTTTGACGTTGTCATGCATTTTGTTTTTAAGGCTGATATGGTCATATTGAATGATTTTGCTGTGCAGTTGAATCTGTGTAACAGTCGCTGCAGATCATCTTCGTTTTCTGCCAGCAGAACTGCATCATCAGCATAGCATAAGATATTAACGTCCCGATCTCCCATCCTATATCCTCTCAACACACGTACTGCTTTTATTATCTCGTCCATTATGATGTTAAATAGAAGAGGACTTAAAGAGTCCCCTTGTCGGATGCCACATCCCACAGGTATTGGTTTGGTGAGATTTCCGTTTATTTTGGCTCGGATTTGATTGGCTGTGTATATATTTTCAATAGTTTTTATTATATTGCGAGGGATTTGTCTATTGTATAGGAGATGTACGATATCTCTCAATTGCACACGGTCGAAAGCCTTCACCAGGTCGATGAAGCACATATAAGCCGGTTTGTTGTATTCAATCGATTTTTCTGTTACTTGTCTTATGACAAAAACTGCATCTGTGCATGATCTTCCTGATCTGAAGCCTTGTTGTTCCTCTGCCAATGTAGTTAAGCTGTTAATTTTAGCCGTTATTATCTTTGTGGTAAGTTTCAGGGTGGTATTTAAGAGATTTATTCCTCTGTAATTCGATGGTATTTTTTTGTCTCCCTTTTTAAACATAAGAATGGTCGTGCTAGTGCGCCATTCGTCCGGTATTTTGTGTTGATGGAGAATTTTTTGAATCAGTTTTGTCAATTCTTGTGTAAGGCGTTGGCCACCGTATTTGAGTAGTTCATTCGGGATGCCATCATGTCCTGCGCTCTTCCTGTTCTTCAGCTTCTGGAGTGCCGCACTAACCTCCATGGTTCCAATTTCAATGTCTTCGTTTATCACTATTTCAGGTGTGCTAAGTTCAGTCTCGATGTTATCTGCTCTGAACAGTTCGCTTAGGTAGTCTATCCACTTTTCATTGGTAATGTGATTTGTTTCTACCAGCTCATTGACTTCTTTTCTTTGTGTTCGAATTAGTCGCCAGATTTGTTTTTGAAGCCCATAGAAGTCATTCTTCATTCGCTTAGAAAATGCTTCCCAGTGTTGATCTTTTATCTGTCTTACGCGTGTTGTCGTTTCGTTTCTAATTCTTCGGTATATTTCATATGATTCCGGTGTTCTTTGTGTCCTATAATTAAGATATGCTTTTCTTTTCTCCTTACATTTGTCTTTGATTTCCTGACAAAACCAAGGGATTTTGCGGCTTTTCCACTTCTATGTGGGATTCTTGTTCCTAAGGCCTCGCTGGCGGCTTCTTTTATGTTTTTCTGTCCTTTTTCCCAGCTGGTATTAATGCTATCTTATCCGTTTATTTGGTTAATCTCAATCTTTCCTTCGAGTCTCGTTTCGTACAGTTTTCTTATCGATGTGTCCCATAGTGCTTCTATATTGATCTTTTCCTGCTGTAAAGGTAGTTCTTGGTTTTTCTTTGGTGTAAGTTTCAAATTGATTTTTCCGAGTAGTAAGCTGTGATCGCTTCCCACATCAGCAGAGTTCAGTGTCCTGACATCAAGGATTTGGCTTGGGTGGAGGTGTCTATTAGTGACGATATAATCAATTATTGACTTAAATCCTCTAGTGTTAGTGAATGTGAATTTATATTGGTCTTTATGATCGAAAAAGGTGTTGTTAATTCGCAGCTCATTAAGCGTGCAGAGGTTGATCATTAGCTCTCCATTATCGTTTAACATGTCTTCGTTAAACCTTTGTTTAACCCCAGGTATTGCATTGTTTCCAATGCGGGCGTTAAAGTCTCCCAAAATTATTAGTGATTGGTCTTGTGATAGTGATTGGATAGTGTCCTGGAGCTGGTCGTAGAATGATTCCCTTTCTTGCTTTGATTTATTGTCTTCGGGGGCATAGATTGATATTATATTTAGTTTTTGGTTTTCTGTTTCAAGTTTAACGGTCAGAATTCTTGGGGAGATGTAACCACATTCACGTATACTCCCTTGATATTTCTTATGTACTGCTAATGCCACTCCTTCTTTTGCTCTCTCATGTTTGTCTACCCCGCTGTATATTACTAGGTAGTCATCGTATTGTTTTTGGCCTTTCCCCTTCTTTTTGGTTTCCTGTAGGGCGCCTATGTCGATTTTATGATGTTTTAGTTCATTTAGTGTTTCCTGGTCTTTGTTGTTGAATGATCTTATATTCCATGTAGCAATTCGTATTGCACTTTTCCTATTCCAAATCGTTAACCTTTTTCTTGCGTGGGTCGTCATCTGTGAATCCGTCCTGTTCCGAGGCAGAGTGTTGGTTCTGTGAGCCTGCAATCTTTTTTTACCCCAGATAGGGAGCTAACCTGGTCTGGGAACCTTCCTCCTTTTTCCGGGCTTAGGACCGGCAACATGACCGTTGAGCTACTCAATTCACCCCTCGATCATGCAGGCGGAGTTGTTGTCACGATATGTATCAGTAAATTCCATTGAGGACTACATAAGGTTTCAGGATGCTGTTGATGTAGAACAAAAACGGTGCACCATGAATAAGTTGGTTTTAAATGTCAGGAAGTGTTCAATTACATCAATAACTTAAAAAAAATACCTATACATTTCCAATACAAAATAAATTATGTAAATCTTGATAGGATAAATTATGCTAAAGGCCTTGGTGTTAGCATCGACTCTAAATTATATTTTGATGTGCATGTAAAACATGTTTTTTCGGATGCGGTAAAGATGTTGGTCTACTTATGAGGAATTGCTAGAACTTTGTTAATATTGATACATTCAGGACGCTTTGGTTCACACTTGCTCGAAGTAGACTAGAATATGCATCGAATATATAGTAGTATATTTATCAAAAATTACAAATTGTTAATTGAGTCGACACAAAGAAAATAGAAAATTTATGAAATTTTTTACTGTCAAGGTAGATGGGGTATATCCGTGGATTGGGATAGATAACGGTATACTACTGGAAAAATTCAGTTTAGATAGTTTACACAAAAGAAGCGAAATGCATAAATTGGCTTTTTTACATAAATTAATCAATGGCTCCATTGTCTCCTCTTATTTATTACGAGAAATTACCTTATAGTACTGAAAATATCCAATAGACCCAATAATTATGTTTATCTATTCAGCGTTAACACCAATGTCGCCTATATATCACCTGTGTACAAAATTTGTTTCAGTTTTAATAGAGCGTCCACTGCATGTGATTTAAGTGACTCCTATAAGAAATTTCTGAGCAGTTGCTATAACCAACTGTGATTTTGCGGTTTCAATTTTAACTGAATGTCATTTCTGTAATTTTTTTTATTATTAATGTAAGTATATTTTGAATAATGTTATGCTTATTTGACGTTTTTTTTTATACGGCCCTATAAATTATTATTGCTGTTGGGCTTTGTCTGATTAAATAAATAAGTAAACAACTACAACACTCTCTATGTGTGATAACCAAAAATACTTTCTTGCCGACCCAATAATATAAATAAAAAAGTTTGTAAATAACTCTCCTGAATAATTTTATTAGTTAAGTTATTTAAAAATATCGAAACAACAAAATAATTATACTAGCCCTGTTAGACGATATAACATTTTCATTTGCAAAATTAAACTGATATTGACCCTCTATCACATTGCCGATGTCATTTTTACGTCATTTATCTGTCAAATCGACGAGCTCTCTCATTACTTTGAGTATAGATAGATACAACTCTCTGAGCCCAAGGGAATACTTGAAAGAAAATTGGCAGGGTCAGCGAAAAAGCTCAGCTCTTTGTTTTGTGGCTTCGGTATTTTAATAAGTAATGATTTTTATAGTAAATATTGGATTTCTAATAAAATGTCTCGATAGCTTTGGGAAAGTTTTTTAGTCATAATAAAATTTACTTATCTATAATCATTCCCTTGTAAATTATCACATACATGATGCCATCTGTGATACATGACATTTGTTTCCGAGAAAATAATACTTTAGAGCGAACGAGATTAAAATTTTAGTAAAGTAATAACTAACGTGCACATATTACCACTTTAAAAAGATTAGTTTAATATGAGGACTTATTTCTCTGAAAGAGATTAAGATGTGTCCAATATTGAAGTTTTATCGACAAATAAACAGATATAAATTCGTAATATATTATTGTCATTCTTAATTGTCACTAAGTCTTTTAATACTTGATTAAATTATTTTATAAGAATCGAAACGTAAGAGATAAATGTGGCAATATAAAAGTAATTATTACAATTATAGGTTGAGGGAAAATTGACGATTTGCATTTGTTTTCAGTGAGTTCAAAGTGGAAAACTTATCTAACTGATCAGTGAACAAAAGAACTCGTTCAAAGGGCTACTGCTGAAACCAATCAGAACTTTTTTGTTCCGTAGATCACGAGCCAATTTTTTCTAATGGCCTGTTCATTACAACTTTTTCACTAGGGTTTTAATTTCTAGTATCTGTTTTATACTTTTGGTATTTTTGACATTATAAAGATGCCGACGAACTATTTATTTTCTATCTGTATTTCTTTATTTGTTTAATAAACGGCTAAGTAATGTTAATGTTACTTAAAAAATAAATGGACCTCGAATAATTAGTACTTCTATGAATTATTTGTGGACTAGCGTTCTTCTTTTACCTAAGCAACGTTTGTAGTGAGTTCGCCTTTTGCTACTGCAGAAGAACACAGGAAATTTGTCGTTAATAAATGATGAACTAGATGATGATCCTGAGAAATGTGTTTAGCGAATAGATAAAGCCACATTTGAAGATTTGTTTAGGAGAATTGAACTCAAAACATTCTGGCCGAAGTGCCACATTTGCAGTGACGATAAAAAGTAATTAAAAAAAATATTCTAAAATACATTTTTCAGACAAACAAGTTCTCTCTCTATCGGTGCGGATCTAGCCTCTCTCTTTAGGGGGGGGGGGGGGCGGTGATATTACAAAAATACAGTATGGCAAGTGAAAGCAAATTGTAGACGGTGAAGGGGAGACGTCAGCAGTTCTGAATTTGAAGCTCTTGGAGGTGGGGGGGCGAGCGAAAGTGAAAGCAAGCTGTCGATGGAGAAGGGAAATGCCAGCAACATTCAGATTCCTAGGTAAGAGGCACGGGTAGGTCTATTTTTTTGAATTCAAAGTACATGGGGGGCTATTGCGAGTTATCGAATGGGGGGAATGCAAACAGCATTCATATTCCTAGTGTAAGAGTCAGAGTCGGGTCTATTTTCCTGATTTTGAAGCTCTTGGGGGGGGGGGGGGGGGATCGCCATCCGCGCCTACTCTCCATACTAATTTCGACCACCTTTTGATAATTTTCTATCGCTCCGAGGAATATTCAAATGTTTATTTGTACCGTTGAAGATAAGATTCCGGCATCAAGTTCTGCGAGTAGTATCCTGTCGACATTTTACGATTTGGGAATTTAAAGTAGAGAGTTGTTTATTTGATCCGCCCTATGATTACATACGCCGTTATCGTATGGAGGCCTAGTTCTAGTACAATAAAACGCAAACACGGTCAACTTGATAAAATTCACTGGCTCACGTGAGAATAATGAGTACGATGAGGACTGTCCCGATTAAGGCTTTGGAAGTGCTAAAGAACCTTCCTCGCCCCTTATAGATAGAGAACGAGCCCTAAAGGCTGTTTATCGTCTCAGTTACCTAGGGCGTTTCGGAATTGGACCCAACCACTTTCTTGAGATAATTTTGCTAAGTAGAGAGGATTGAAAGAAAGAGCAAAATTTTCCGAGAAATGGATCCTGATGGTTTACAGATCGATCTCGACAAAATGAAAGTACTGGAGCATGTTCGGTAGAAGCACAGGAGTCGCAGAGTTTTACTTTCTCGAAAAACGTGCGATGATCCTTCAAGCGGGATTTCTGTGAGAGGGGCATAAACAGGAATAAAACAATAAACATTTGCTCAGACATTAGGGCTGCAATACTAGCACTGAAGTCGTTACTTCGCGACTGGTGTCTAAGTGCAAGGGTGTACTGCATAGTCTGACAAGGAATGGCTACACAACCAGGCTAGTGTGGGTCCCGTTTCACTCGGGTACACACGGGAAAAAGGAAGCGAATTGTCTGGCAAAGATGGAGTCCACGATTGAACCATATGGACCCCAACCAATTCTACCTGTTCCAATTATCGTAGGTAAAAGGGAATTAAAATTGTTGCTGAAAAGTAAATTTACTGAACGATGCAAAGAGGCAACTGGAATGATGTGTGTTAAGAAACATATGACTAGTCGTCACGCACAACTTACTAGAGAGCTCCTCTCCTTGAAAAGAAAAAAACTGCGAATTATGGTAGGATTACTAACAGGATATTTTTACCTGCGAGACATCTTCATGAGATGGGCGTCATTCATGACCCGATGTACAGATGGTGTCTAAAGGAAAATGAAACTGTTGACCATGTCCTCAAAGATTGCCCAGGCACTTAACAAACTGAGGCAGAGACATTTCGGAGATACATACCTGAAGCTATTAGACAAGTTAGGTTAACCAGGCTGCCGAGATTCGCAAAGGCGATCAGCCTCGAATAACTTGTGGTCATGGTAGGATGTAAAGGGCCCATTACTTTTTATACTTCATTCAAGCTAGCAAATTAAACAGAGAAAGGGCTTGCCACAAAAGGCCCTACTTCTGGTTTACAGCCTCAGGTCCCATAAAGCCTTAATCCGCTCTTAAATTGGATCGCTATAGTTTAACATATTTTTATTATTCCTAAGGTAGATTATATTTTCCTCATCCCCTGGATTTATTGTAGGTATTTGCCTATCTTTCGTCTCCCGAATCAAACTCCATTAACGAATTTTACGAGAGACACAACACAGACGATGTGGGAATTCGTATGGTTATCTGTCGACTTATCCTTGTTAAGATAATCTTTAGGGTGGTTTACAGCCGAAGGATCTACGGGTGAATAAATCATTCAAAATTATGTACACAATGCATTTGTTACGGTTCAAATTTGAATTTAAGTTTACTATGGCTAATTCAATTAATTTTACCTATTTCCTTTTAGCAAATACTCACGTTATAAGCAAACATAATATCCTTTTCTTTAAGTATCTTTCATATCTCGAATAAAAACATACCATTTGTCGGTTAGTTACATTTTTTGTTGATTTTACTACAGAGCCCTGTAGTTCTACTTCCTTATCGATTTCTTTCACAGCTCGGTTATTTTATATAGACTGTGGGTGGTTGTATTTATGTCCATTGTTATTTGAATTTACTGTTACCTTTCTTTTCAGTTAAATCTCGACGTTCTTGTCTACTATTCAAGTGAAATTCTTCCTCTTATCCTTTTCTACGGCAGTTTTCTTGAAATTATTTTGATTAGTTCCATAGATTTTGCTTTGTTTATATTTTCACGTTAGGATTCTGGTACTGTCGAATTTGCAATGGCAAGTTATTTTTGTAGATGTTGCTTTTTGCATTATATCATTTTGGGCTGATATTTCAATCCATTGTGTGGTAATCATCATATCTTAATTAATTTTTTCTAAGTTTTAGTTTAATTTTTACTCCTGTCAATGCTTTTCTGTGTCTGTTGGAGTTATAAACTTCTCATTAACGCACCACCCATCTGTTTCGGAACTTGCGTTGTGAGCTCGGAGCGACATTTACTCTGCGGGCTCTCCAAACTTTCAGGAAATCGACAATTGTTCCAAATGGTTGCTTGAACTTTTTGCAGGAATCTTTTTTATTACCTGTTCTGCGGCGGTACCATTAACAGCAGAGAGTACATTTCTTTAATTTAAAGATAACTAAGGGGTTACTTATTTAATTTGGAGCCGAAAATGTTGACGATTACTAAATGGCTTATCTAACAAATTTATTTCTTGAACTATCATCTCTTTTAAATTTTTGACGTAAATGAGGCCGAGGCCATTTGCCTTGATTTTCGTTTTCCTTTCTAAAACAACTAAGCTGTAAAATTTACAGCATTACTATATGCAGTAATGCTGATTCATTGGAAAAGGAGGTAGCAAACATTAAATCCGATTTACAACAGAATGGTTATCCTTCAAAATTAATTGACGATGTTATAAAGAAAGTTGGAACAACGACCACTGGACAGCAAGAAACACATTCCTGCTTCACAATTCCGTACATTAAGGGAACCTCGGAGAAAATAAGAATTGCCAGTAGTTATAATATAAAAACAGCCTTTAAATCAGGAAATATATTTAGAGTTCATTTAACAAAAACAAAACTAAAAAGTACCGATAAGAAAGAATGTATTTACAAAGTTCCACGTGAGTATGGTGAAATGTATATTGGTGAAACCAAACGACCGCTAGAAGTTAGAATTAAGGAACATAAAACTCACACAAAAAAGGGAAACGTCGAGATCATATATTGCAGAACACGCCTGGGATAAATAACACCATATAAAATGGTCTGAAGCTGCGGCAATATATATGGAACCCAACATGAAAAAAAAAAGGAAATTTATAGAAGCAGCTTACATTAAAAATAATAATGGAATCTTCAGTAAACCCAGTGTTGACAAAACATTCAATTTATATTTGATAACGATTAGAGATACAACCTAATCGAAACGTCGTAAAAATAAATAAATAAAAATAAAGACAATGCAAGTCAACCACATTTTAGTCAATCTTCGACATTGTCTACAACCTTCAAATAAACGTTGTCAAATTTACATCTCAATTTATATGGTCCATCCTTTGGGATTTTGGGGTGTAAATACCAGTGTAGCAAGTTTCTGTATAAAGAAGTGCTGCCAAATCTTAAATTTATTTTCTATTAAATATCTTTTAGGGATTAACAAAACACATTAAAAAAGGTTTTTATTATTAATTTTGTATTGTTCTATTTTTAAACCTATATGTACATTTTTTCAATACAGTCTAATTAGCTTAATCTTACTTAAAACAAAACCGATAAATTCTTAAAATAAAAACTTTAACCTACTAATAAATACAAAGCGTTTTCAAGCTATGGACCTGCATTACTATAATTTCTGTGCTTGATATTGTTTGGCTATATTTAACAAACTAGAAATCCGTAAATATTTCCTAGATTTATTTTTATCTTTAAATGCTAATCATCGACTTCAAAAACATAAATAAAAAAAGTAACAATATATACATAAACAAAATCACACAAATATTTTTAGCAATGAGCACAATTTACAATAAATCAAAATCACCAGCTCCAGTGTGGCATTAAACACAGCTTGAAAATACTTTTAAGGTTCCATATAAATATTGTCTTTTGTGATCTGAATTATTTTAAATAACTATAAACTATGACAAAAAGAAGTGAGTACACAGTACTCACAGCGGATCTGCCCGTTATCGTATAAAATCTGGCTGAAAAATTTTGCAATGAAATTTTTTTGATCAAATGTAATTTAAATGAAACATTATTAAGAACGTAATATATTATGGACAGGTTGCCTGACAAAATCTTGCCGCGATTACCCTCAAATACCGGAATTGTTATTAATCTTTTTCAAATAACTTCGCTTCACGAATATTAAAAAAATGATTCAGCTCTAGGCCTGCCGCAACCTCAAGGTTGCCAAGTGGAAACAGGTATTTTTTTATTGATTTTCTACGTTCATCAAGTTTTTTTTGCATAGAGACTGCCAATATTTAAATGATTTATCCCGCGCTGCATAAAAGTAACCGAGAAAGATAAGGAATGCGTGCACTGCTTGGTGTGATAGACAAGGACGCAATAGCATGTAATCAAAGTAATATTGCTCTTCAATTTTTACCCGTGACACTATAATGTTTGAATATGAAGAACGAAAATAAAATTGTATTTTTTCATTACAACATTTAAAAATCTCTTTACCATAAATTATGAATTTTCATTAAATATTATTATTCTTCTTCTGAACTTATATTAACTTCGTGAGAATTTTCGGACTTTTTATCCATATCCTCGTTCTCCTCCTCCTCGCAAGGTTTATAAAAATTTTCCTAACTTTCCTTTTTTGACATACGTATAATGTCCTCAATTTTTATTGGCGTAGAGTCAGTCACCAATGAATTACATTGGTTTTAAAGTGGAATCAACATTCAACCGCAATCTTCTGTTTTCAGTCACATCAAACAAAAATTATATATATATATATATATATATATATATATATATATATATATATATATATATATATATATATATATATATATATATATATATACCGGATATCCCAGACCACCAGTCCATTCTTTTTAAAATCTAAGAAAATGAGTTTTTTTAGAATTTCAAAATTTTGTATATTTGAAACGCTCTTTCGATTGGTGGCACTTACAATTTCCGGTTCCTACCGGAAGTGCGTGTTTCAGACCGGAAATTCGTTTTTTTTTTAAATGGAATATATAAATATATATGAAACATTTGTTTAAACATTTTTTTTCAAAAAGTCTTCCTTGACCTCGAAATGACTTTTAAATTTAAGTCGTGGTCTGTTCATTCAAAATCTCTTATGTACTTTGTTAGCCAAATTTTCTAAAATACAGCTGTGATATCTAACCATTCTGCGTCATCTCAAAAGACAGTGTCATTTTGAGGAGTCATAATCATATTTTTTCTGCAAACAAAATTTTCTAAGAACATAATAACTTGTTTTAAAAACAGCAATAGTAGATAATCACGTTTTTACAGTTAACCAGATTTACTAGCACACAGTAATTAATATTATAACAACATAAAGTAATAAACATATTTTTCTGTCAACAAGATTTACTAGAAGATAATGTTCATTTTATAATAACAAAACAAAATAATAATCACACTTTTTCTTCAAACAAAACATTTTAAAACACAAAAACTTATTTCATAATAACAAAAGTAGATTATCACATTTTTACTACAAACAAAATTTTTAAAAACATAATTCTTTTTATAGTAATAAAAAAGAATAATTTTATTTTTACTATCAGCAAGATTTTTAAGAACATAATAATTTATTTTGTAATAGCAAAACTTAATAATCACATTTTTACAACCAAAGCCTTAAAAACGTGATTATCTATTATTGCTATTTTTGAACAAGTTATTATGTTCTTAGAAAATTTTGTTTGCAGTAAAAGTACGATTATGACTTCTCTAATTGACATTGTCTTTTGAGATAATGCAAAACTGTTAGATATCGCAGCTGTCTTTCCGAAAATTCGGTTAGCAAAGTAAAGAGATTTTATGTAAACAGAAAGCGAACTTGAAATTAAAGGTCATTTAGAGGTTAAGAAAGACATTTTCGAAAAAAATTTTGTAAACAAATGTTTCATATTATGTGACGTAGAATCCGATTCTGTTATAAAAATGTGTATGTTCAATTTAAAAAAAAAAACTTCCGGTCTGAAAAACCCACTTTCGGTCGAAACCAGAAATTGTAAATGCCACCAATCGAAAGAGCCTATCCGACATAGTTATACAAAATTTTGAAATTCTCAAAAAAGCCATTTTCCTAGATTTTAAAAGCGGTGGACCCGGTATATATATATATATATATATATATATATATATATATATATATATATATATATATATATATATATATATATATATATATATATATATATATATATATATATATATATATATGTATAGCCTGGGTCGAACGTGTTAGGAATAACTTCAGGTCTAATCATTAAATCGATGATAGTATTCAGAGCAGCTAAAGCGTTAGATAACTTTTAGGGGTTTAGGGGTAGAATTGTTCTCGTTATAATAATAAAGTATTTTGAAAAGCGTTTTCTTAGTGCCGATAAGCATCGCGAAAATAACGCACGCTAGGTATTTGAACATACCTTTATTAGTTCAATCGAATTAGATCTCGAGGTGACTGTAGAGGAAGGCAGTTTTACTTTCTGCAAAGTTTGAAAAGATAACCTTGAAGCCTGAAAAATTATTAATTACAAAAATGTCAAAGAACGACGATTTTCTGACCTTTTTCCATTATATTTCAGTAAATACCAATCCTAAAACAAAATATTATAGGACCTAATTTGATCATCAATTTTCGAAATCTGTATATTTAATGGAAAAATATGCGAAAGACGCGGGGAAAAGAATATTTAAACCCAGTCATTGTGTGATCCTTTGGAAATATTGAACTTCGAATTTCAACAAATAAATCACCCCAGAAATGATTCCGGTGGATCAAATAGTTTTTGCACAATAATTTGTTAATCCAGCCTAGCATGCAAAGAATACCCAATCAATAAATGTTCGATAAATGTTTATTAATAATTTCATTAATGCGACAATTTCTTTACATATATAAGTCGGCTAAGGCTCCAAAACCGTTTTGGATTTTTCCATACCCGACAAGAAGGAAAGCCTAAGGAAATTTTCGAAAATCGCCTACTTTTTTGCTTATAAATAAAATGAATAACTTTGCGATTATTAAACGAAATGTTATTAAATAAATATAGGAAGAAAGTACTCGAAAAGATTATTCATTTGTAATGGAACAAACATTAATTATGAATAATCTTATTAATAAAAGAAAAATAAATCAATAATCAAAGTTAGTCATTTTTATTACTTTTGGGTCGTTTATCTGTTTTTCTGGAACCATAAACTTAAAACATTTTATGGGGGTTCATAAAAATATTTAAATAAATCTGTCAAGAAATCCTACCCTGGTTAGGTAATTAAAATCGAAGGGATAAATAAGTGTCAAGGGCAATCTTAACATGGGTTATCGGCGATCACCGATAGAATGTGTTTAAATTGAACAATTTTCCCATTATTAGGAAACAAAATAGTAATCAAATAAAATCGCTATAATATATATAATATATTCGTTCGATTACATGTACAAAGAATTCATATAATGACTGTCTTTCCCGATTGCAAGAAAGAACGATTTAAATACCATCGAAATGGATGAGAGATTGATCAGATCAGAAATTATTTTAGTTATAGAAAGACGTAAGATAGTTTTATTAACCTTTTTGTTTAAGACATCATTAATTTACGGTGTTCAGGTTAAATCGGGAATAAAATATCCAACATAAAATAATTAATGTCCTCTACGAACGAAAGACTGAAACATTCGGGATTGGAATTAGGGCGAGATAAGTAATAACGGGAACTATAATGGGGAGTTCGAGGAGGAAAGTTCGGAGGTGTTTCTTGAAAATTCATAAAGTCAGTTACGATTTGAAACTCGTTAGAGCTCCAAATTCAGAAAAATTGACTCGCCTGCCTGCTGCATTAGGAACGTGGCTGTCACTATCCCCCCCCCCCCCCCCCCCCGACAACTCTCTTTCACTTGTCATACTGTACTGTCTTGTCTAAGACAGAGGTAATTTCGATCTTTCCTTTGCTTGTGATATCGCCCCTCCCCCCAAGAAAGAGGTTAGTACCGCCCCTGTATATCATAGAAAAGTTGTTTAGGTATATAATATATATGATTACGTCACATTAACTAAAGCTCTTCCCATATAGCCAATGTTAAATATTGTCTTTTTATATCGATTATTTCGACTATGAGATGGGCAAGGTGTCCGAAATTCCGTAGTCTTAAGAAAAATTATAACAACGAATACCCCAACTTGAGGCAGTTTTGTAGCAGGCAACCATGGGTTATCACGTACAGAAAAATTAAAACTTTAATTTGGTATATATTTTCGTTAAAACTCGACAAGCGTAGAAAATCAACAGAAGATTGCCTGTTTAGGCATGGCAACCTGGAGGTTGTGGCAGACTGAGAGCTGAAAACCATTTTTTTACATCACTTTTTTTCATATTTTGTTACATTTACTTAAAAAATATATGAGAGAAGTTCGAAAAACTTCGTAAAAAAAGATTATTTGCAATTCCGGTAAGACTTTGCTAGGGAACCAGGCCGTAATATATAAGGTTGTTAACAATCTTTCATTTAAATTATGAGGGTGGTTGATAAATTCCGGGCTTGACATACAAATGGCGCCAGCAGGCGAAATTTTGTGCTGGCATTCTATGGTACTGCCTTTAGCTAGTTTAAATATAGTTTCAGGTTAGCACTTTGGTTAATATTTGTTTGAAAGCTTCTTCAGCAAAATGGAACATTTGAAAAAACGTGCGTTATAAAATACTTTTATTTAAAGGTTAAACGCCTTCCTAATTCAAAGAGAAAATGGAGAACACACTAAAAGACTCTTCGCCGTCATATACAACAGTGAAAATAAGGATTTCTGAACTGTACGAGCAGTGAAGATGAGCCACGCTCCGGACGCCCCATGGAGATGACAACTCCTGAAATTATAGAAAAAACCCATTATAGCGGAGATTGTTAAATTAGAATAACCCGTAGATAAAATTATCAAATAATTTTTTGGAGATGAGGAATCTCTGTGCAAAGTGGATGCCGCGTTTGCTAACGCCTGAGCACATTTGTCAGTCGAATTGTTTGCTCATCCATCTCAGTCATCAGATTTAGCACCCAGCGACTATCACCTGTTTTCTAACCTCAAAAAATAGCTTGCTGCATCACAGCAACGGGACAGTTATTGAACGCATTATAAAGATGGTATACCTAAATTAGAGAATCAAAATTAAAAATTCATTAGCTTTTCTCGGGATTATGTTGAGAGATAACACCAAAAAAAATTTAAATGTTTTCTTGATAAGGCCGGGACTTATCAGCTCATCTTCGTACATTTCATAAAAAAAAAGATTAGAGCAAAATTTTGCAGCCGGTTCTTATGCTATTATGAACGTTTATACAGTCAGGAAGTTTATATCTTTCCTGGTGAACAGTTCCTGAGGTAACGTAGATTTACAACCTTTTACGTTTACGGCGCTCAGGACATTATTTATTCCCCATTTTTTTACACCGTTTTCTGGAACCTAAAAATCTATGATACGACAAAAATATTTACATTTTTTTAACTTCATCTTGTCTACCATAATTTAAAACACATTCAGCCAGTATTAGCGCATAGTCTGTTACTTTCCCACATATCGAAATTGTAAATTTTAGCGTAACAGGTGGTTCTGTAGGAGCCCTTTTAGTTTCGTTAAGTCTTTATGTGAAAAGTAGGGATGAACACATTTTTTTTCTTCGCCCATATATATATATATATATATATATATATATATATATATATATATATATACAGGGTGTCCAAGATAAGGATCCTAACCATGGGGATCTCGGAAACAGTTGGAGATACGAGGTCGGTTAAATTAGAGAAAAGTTGCGCAATTTAGTGCTAAATTAAACGCAATTTAAAAATTTTAAAAATTCAAAATACTTCCGGAGATTTCCGGAAAAAACCGAATTTTGGCAAAATCGTTTTTAATTTTTGTAGGCTTTATTTAAAGAGATATCAAAAAATAAAAGGTAGATTCTTCTTGCCACTTTTTATTTTTTATAATTTGGTCTAAACAAAATTTAAATCCGACGTTTCGTTTCTGAGATACCATCATGAACTTTCATTTTTTATATGGAACAAAAAAAAGTATCCCATGTATTTGATAGCATTTTTTATTACAAATTCAACGGTGTATCACACTTGCATATCAAGTGTGTAGTTCATTGGCTTTTATAAAACTGATATACCTTTCTCTCTCGCTCTCATGGAGCTCTTATGGAAAGTACTTGAACTACGTATTCGATATGCAAGGGTGATACATCGTTGAATTTGTAATAAAAAATGCTATCAAATACATGGGATACTTTTTTTTGTTCCATATAAAAAATGAAAGTTCATGATGGTATCTCAGAAACGAAACGTCGGATTTAAATTTTGTTTAGACCATATTATAAAAAATAAAAAGTGGCAATGAGAATCTACCTTTTATTTTCTGATATCTCTTTAAATAAAGCCTGCAAAAATTAAAAACGATTTTGCCAAATTTCGTTTTTTTCCGGAAATCTCCGGAAGTGTTTGAAATTTTTAAATATTTTTAACTGCGTTTAATTTAGCACTAAATTGCGCAACTTTTCTCTAATTTAACCGACCTCGTATCTCCAACTGTTTCCGAGATCCCCATGCTTAGGATCCTTATCTTGGACACCCTGTATATATATATATATATATATATATATATATATATATATATATATATATATATATATATATATATATATATATATATAATGTTTTATATTACATTTCTTATTTAGTCACTTCATTCCCGAAATATGAGTGGCTTTTCAACAAAAAAGTATTCTAACTAAACAATAAAATGTAAAATATATCAGGAAAAGCCCCAACCTTAAGACAAAACATGAATTACATGCAAAAAAATAGACTTCTCTTCTGGACATGAACAAGTAGAATGATGGATAATAAGCTTCCAGTGGTATAAAAACGTTTACCCGCTTACCAGGAATATACGTCCGAGTTCAATTTATTGGAGTAATTTTATTTGTTAAAAAGAAAACGAACCGATACATGTAGACTACTACATTTTTGTGTAACGCTGTGGAAATCAGTACTCCTAATTCTCCAACATGACCCGTCTAAAGTTTTGAACCTAGAAATAAAATTTCCAGAACAACTAGATCGTGTTTAAAGGTGCATATAAATACGGCGAGCCGCACTTGTGATGAGCCTCCTTTGAATTTTCGACTTTGATTGATGTCAACCGCACCACGCGAATTTCTCACGAAACCCATGTGTCTTTGGCGACCGGCGCCAAAGGAGATACTAACATGGTCTGGGATACAACAAGCCAACTTCAACGTGTCGTCGGTCTCACTGTAAAGTATATTTTTCCGAAAGAGCATGCCATAAAGCCGTCCAACTAGATGAAACCTTCGAATTCACACCAAAAATCGACAGAACGTCTTGGTCGCGCTGCTCGTGAACAATAGAAATATGATGGTAAAGGCGCTCATCAATCGAAGTCGGTAAAATTCATAAGAGGATCGCAGCAGGTTTATCACAGGCGCAGCTCGCCATAATTATACTCATCTTAAGATTTAAACTTCTTACGGAATTGGCTATTTATGTTTAGTAGGCTGTCTGATATAATTCTTGCATTTTAGAAATCGTATCATGCTTTTCAGTTTCCAAAAACAATTATGTTAAAAAATCAGGCATCATCGATTTTTTTTTTAAATAGTATTTTTAGTTCCAAGTCATTTAAACGTAAGAAATTGAAGAGGGTTGTATCATGCATACATAATATATTTATTTTCGATTTATTATTAATTTTGTTTTAGAATTAAATATTACGATTATTCCGGTGAAAAAATGAAAAAGGCGTAATAAAAGAATAAGGAAATTTAGATTTTTGTCCCGAGTCGTATGTATTTTTTAACTTTTAAAAACTCGACGCACAATATAAGGTAACTATCATTTCGTCTTATTTTATATGAAAAAGTCATAAAACACATTTTTTAGGAATTACTGACATTGCAGTTCTTGGCCATTAATACTACAAGTAAACCTATGTAGTGATTAAGTTCACCTATATTAATTATTATGTACCATGAGGCACCACATTTTCCATTATTTCTATTTATCGCTGAAACTTGGTAAACTACGAGTCGCTGTCACTCACAAATATTTGCTCTTGTATTTCTACTATGTCCATTGGATCTACTGAAGCGGTTGGCTAAAATATAAAGTAACTTGTTACAGTTAAATACTTAAATAAGGCCTGGTATTTTTATCTAACGATGTTATTTTAGAATAGACACGTAATCGTCGCCATGCTAATTATTTTAAAAATAGTGTCATAAATATGTAAAATTACCAGCCCTAAAGACTAATTTTCACAAAAATAGACACAACAGTAACTAAAAAAACGGAAATTGTATTTCCGACAGATACAGTAGTAATGGAATAAACATTAATTATAATTAACCTTATTAAATATCGTTTGACGTAAAGTACATCCCACCCAACAAAGGAATTCTCTTGCCACTCTGTAAATCGGCCCGGACGATTCTACTGTATATTTTGTCTCTACCCAAAAACCGTTACTCGTAAATGAAAATATGAATCAGTTATCAAACTTCAGCATAGACTAGGTTTTAATACTTTTGAGTCATTTTCTTAAAAAATACAAATCCAGACATTTTATTGTTGTATTCCCTTCAATATTTTTAAATAAATCTGTTGAAGAAATCCTACACTTGTTATGTAATTAAAACTGCAAGAGAGAAGTACCAAGAATAAATCTTAACATGTGGTATCGGCGATCATCGATAAAATGTATTAAATTGAACAATTTGCCCCTCATAAGGAGACAAAAGAATATTCAATAAAATATAATGCAATATATTTGTTCATGTGTACAAATAATTCGGATAATGATTGTTTTTCCTGTTCCACAAGAAAGAACAATTTAAAACCCCAAAAATGGCTAAAAGAGTGAACAGGTTTGCTTACAATTATTATCAGAAGACATACAATACTTTTATTAACCCTATTATACAAAAAAGTATTAATTTTAAGAAGTCCAAGTTAAATCGGGAATTATACGGACGAAATATTAAAGCTTTCGGAAAGAGAATCGCCCTTACAGGGTTGGTCTCCAAACGAGTAACTATTTCTATTGGTGGAATAGACGCGAGATTGGTACTAACAAGATTCTGCAGGAAGTCAAGGAGTTTAAAGTTTGGTGGTGCTTTTAAGCTGTAATTATCATCAGTTACAATTGGAAATTCGTTAAAGGAGGTACATTTTGAAATCTATTAGAGAAAGTTAGGTTCTACAAGTATAATAGTAAACAGCAAGACCCCGCCCCAGTGGCATCAAGCTAATACAACAGCTTAAAATGTGAATTTTAAATAGTTAATAATAATAATGGTATTTTAGATGGAGAAAGCAGATAACTTACCGAGCCTGATATATTTGTAGAATCATTTAAAACGTCGGCTTTTCTTTTAAGTAGATCGCTGGGACTCACATAACTGTAAAAAGTAATATATATTAATACATTTATTTATATTAGAAAAACTATTTTAGTTTTTAAACATCTGAAAAAACCTTACACTATAAGGGCAGACGTACTTTGTTCTTAAGTAGCAAGTGACTTTATGGCTTTAGCCTGTTCGACTACGTAGTCCGTATATATACATATACATATATACATATATATATATATATATATATATATATATATATATATATATATATATATATAAAGTAACTTCATAAAATAACTATTTTTGTGTCTAAAAGTAAAAGAAATTGTAATTAAGACAAACTAGTCCACAGTGTCATCAGTAAGGTCTGCTTTAGGTGGAAATTCAATTCTAAATACGTTTCACTTTTATATTATGATTTTTTATTAGAAAATTTGAGTCTTTTCAATTAAACTATTTTCTTAATATTAATGTGTATTAATTTTAGACACAAACTACGTTTTCAAAAATAGTTATTTTATGAAGTTACCTTATACAGAGTCAAAAACAAATGAACTTTGCATCACACGTGACCAAATTTTAACAGCCCTATTTGGATTTTGTAGAAAAATATACATTTAATACGGCGCTACTTTAAACAAAATATGTCGGGGATGAAACATTGTCAAAACTAAGAAGTTTTATGTTCGTTACGTTGAGTCTTATTTTGTAACAGTGGTGCAATTTACAAAAAATGGGCAAAAAATCTAAATTATCTTATACAGCTGATTTTGCATATGGGCTAAAAATTGCATTTAGAAAATCTTTTTCTAATAACTTTTTTAGATATTTTGAGATATAACCCCATTTTTGAATTTTTTTGGAAAACAATTAAAATTTGGCAAATAATGTTAATCACATGACTATTATTTTTCTGGTTAATTTTCATCTCGATCAAAGCAGAAATTGATGCCAAAGTCAAATTTCAAAAAAAGGTATTAATAAACAAAAAATCCCATATGATGCGGACATTACTTAGGATATCATATTTCCGGTATTTTAGCACATGTATATAATTGGGAGGGGGTTGTACCAATGTCCCCTGCCTCCGCTGTATAGAAAAACATAGCCTTAGTTTGAAATACGTTATGGTAGGCAAAATAGTTTGTTTTATTTAAAAGGCCATTATAAGAATAAGATCAAATATACTCTAATGACCTATTACTATTTTGAGATTTATTTATTTCTTTATATTAGTTGCCCACCATTATACATTATACTTTAACTGATTAGGAACCGAAATCAGCAAATAAATAGAGACGTATATGCGGTGAGGCTATCGATGTGTAACACAACAAATTGCCTGCTTTACAGATGAGTTACTTTTAAAAAAAAATATAGGAGTGGTACCAATTTACATTACGAAAAGTATATTAGCCCCTAGCAAAGCGCCAATTTAAAACTCCTAACTTAAAAAATTATAAAACAAGTTGTTCTACTTACTCTGGGTATTTAGCTTTGTGTTCTTCTTCGGCTCTTTTAGCAGCCTTGTAGTAAATGTTTTTGGTTTCAGGTAAGAGGTTTTTCCACATATTCCCCAATCTAACAGATATTTCTTTATTATTTTCCTCTACAAACGACAAATGCATTAATCTCATTATATTCCTTTGACGAATGTTGGGAAAAAAAACACGAAAGTCACCAAATTACCAAAGTTTAGTTAGGTACAGAATTCAGATAAAATGTTCGCTCGCAAACCATCAAACCATGGATGTCAACGGGCAACGGTTCTGTTTTATATACTAGGAGTACTGTTGCGAACGTCATTGATCCTAGACGACAATCGAGGAAAATGCAGAACTTTAAGAGAAAAGAAATACGTCATATATAAATAAGGTTGCCAGATCCAGATCCCTTGTTTCCGGAAAATTTCTGGGACAAATGATGCCCCCCAAACGTTTAAAATTAATATTTCTGAGTTGCAAAGTTCATTTTGTCCTCGATCCACTCTTTAAAATCATTGTAATTTGCACACTTATCATTGAATCCCGTTATCAGCGGAAAGTTTACTCTCTTTTCTGACGACACAACTATTATGTGGCGGGGCTCAAACTCGGGTAGTTTAGAAATGAGAATATATGAAGATTTAGATCAAATCCGGTGTGAAAACAATTTATTAACATTCAATTCGGAAGAACTAATGTTCTTGCAATTCTAACATTTAAATGTACCTTGAACAATATATTGTTGGATTCGCAAGTACTAAATAATTTAAATAGCATAAAGTTTTCGAGTTTGGGCATGGGACGCTGAGTCTTGTAGACCCATATATCTACGGGAGAGGATTATGAGTCTGCCATGTTTATTTTGGAGAGCATTTGTATCATGTTTAAAAAATACAGGAACCTGATTCAGGAACGTCATTATAACACCAGGCAGCCTTATAACATTCCCTTACCAGTACCCTCAACCACTATGGTAAAAAAAATAGTATTATTTATAAAAAAACATGTCAAATAGCTACCTGAGAATATAAAGGGAATTAAAAACTTTACAACATTTAAAAATTTAAGATAGGGCTTACTGTAAAATCTTATAATGTATTCGTTCGATAACCGTTTCCTTTTCTCTGAATTTCATGCTGTATGTATGTACTTGTTTTCTTTTATAATTTAAGTGTGGTTTGTTTCCATTATTGATTGCTTTTACTTTTGTATTATATGAATTCTACTTGATAATGCCTCTTGACACATAGCTTTGTCTACAAGAAGTTTTGACAATAAGGCATGTTTTCAATTTGAATTTGATTATATTTACTCATAGAAGGAAATGTAGGTTCCATATTGTAAAATAATGGCAATATACCCACTTACTTTAAACCGTTAAACATTGCGTATCGCAGTAAGTAACGTAAAATACGCCCTTGTGAACAAAAATAAAAACTGAATAAACTAAGAGAGTGCGGCGAGTGAGGAATAAAGAAATTATTATGTACTCAACAATAGCAAAAATATAAATTCTGGAATGTATATTACCTGGATGTTCAACAGTTAATTTTTTTCTCCATTCATTAGCAAAAATCATAAAAGCATGCGGTGGTTTCGGTATCGGATTTTTTACTTCTTTAGATGTGTCAACTTTATGTGTAGCAGGACTAGGTTTTGAATTGCTCAATACTGGTGGATTCTAAAACAGATTTTTTTATTTTAAAGAAATCATAGCATGTCATTTTGAAAAACATTGCATCTAGTTTTTATATATGCGTAATTCCGGAAATTTTATTATTGATATCATTAAAACACATTGATGAATAAATCTTAAAGTTACAAGACCACCAAGTTTTACTAAAATTTACTTTAGTCTTTTCTCATAAGCTAGGCTGTAAGAAAAAACATATAGCAGATATTTGGCAAATTTATTATGGACTATCTCGAGTCTACTTTTGTGAGTGACAGTCGGCGAAGGGTCTGTATAATTGAGCAATATCCTAAGTTAATTCTACGAATTCGACGGTTTGGCCTTGTACTGTATATCAAAGAATATTTGGATACTAACACTTGTCAAACCTGATTGATTTGCATTTGGAGATTATTTTCAAACGATTTGAAGAATAATATTCAACACAACTATAAAAAATAGTTTGTAGGTAATTATAACCACTTATTGTAAAATTTTAGATCATCAGAATACACAGTCTGTTTTAGTTTTAACAGCGCAAAGTATGCTTCGCTTAGCTTCGTGCAAACCTGATCCATGTAAATTTGGAGTCCAGATAGGAGATCAAGAAGTTAACTACGTATTTTCCGCCTTCCAATCTAGTTTTGGGCATTGTCAATTTTTCCTCACTGAGCACCACCTACCCACTTGCTTGCAGACCTGAATAAGTTTCTTCTGTATTTCTGGCTTGCTTCTTACTGATACTACAACAGATGTATCGTCGACAAATTTGATGATGATTCCAGATAACAATAAGTAATTCATAAGCAGAATAAATATTAGTGAGACGAGAACTGATCGCCGAGGTGCTCTGATGTTTAAAATGTATTCAGAAGATAAAGTGTCCTTTATTTTAACTATGTTTCCTTTTAGTCAGAAATGACATGATAAGACTTAGCGCTTTTCCTCTGATGCCAAGGCGATGGAGCTTGTCCTTAATAAAACTATGATTTAGTATGTCACAGACATTGGACAAGCCAAAGGAGACTCCCACCACTATATTGTTCAGCTCCAGTTGTTTGCAAATGAAATCAACTAGCTGGTATGCTGCTTTCGAAATCCATATTGTTCTGTTGTATAATGCTCACTCAAAGATCTTTGAAAAAGCGCTTAGCACGAAGATGGGTGATAGATTTCCATATCCAAGTAATCCCCTTTTTTGAATATTGGGGTTATTATTGTTAGCTTCAAAACGGTGGGAAACATCTCAGTATCAAAATCTTGATTCATGAGTATCGCAAGGGGCTACCCTAAATCCTGGCGGACGTTTCTTAATACAAAAGGTAATATGTCCACATGATTTTTATTTTTTAGACTTATTATATATTTTTTTTCCACCTTTTCATTTGTAATTGGTTCCAAGAACGCCGACTCTCGCATTGCCAGTCCCACTGTTGCATTTCAAAAAATATTTCCCTTCAAGTGTTCTTCTATTTAATTTTTCATATCATATTCATGTGAAATATTGACCAAATAATTTTGCACTTTCCATTTTGTCTGTAATTTAATCATTTTCACTCCCTATTTCCTTTCTCTCCTTTTTTTTCGTCGTTCACGATGTGTCAGGTGGTTTTGCACTGGTTTTTAGACGATTAATTTTTTTTTATCTAATATACTCTATCTCTTTATCTGAAATATTTCGTCGACACATTTTTTCTCGTTCTTAGAGTATTCCCATAAGTGTATATTATTTCCTGTTTTGGCTAAGTCATGCAATTCCTTCAGTTCAATTTTTTTATGTATTAGCTCCTCCGTCGGCCAGTTTTTCATATTTTTCAACTTGATGTCCTTATATGTAAAATTCAGATAGATTGTAAGGTTGGTTATCATCAGAAGTCCCTGGTAACATCTGTGCTGTTCAGGACGCTTGTATGTATCAGTTAAACTGACTCAAGAAATTTAGAAATGACAGAGATATTAAATGGCACTTTAAGGTGGATGTTATTAATATGAATGTTTATAATGGCACTAGCGCAGTAATATTTTATTTACCATGCCAAAAACAGTGTGTTCAAGTTACTATTACTGCATGATTGTAGAAAATTGAACTTAGTAACTCTAAAAAATATATATACTTAATTAAAAAATATATTTCATTTGTATTTACCTCAGATATTAATATCCTCTTAGCTGGTAATTCATCTAGGGATACGGAATGACTTTCCGGTTTTGTTACTAGACTAGGACTAGCTACATTTGGACTTTTTCCTCTTCTATTATCAATAAAAGTTTTACTGCCATTATTACTAAAAACGTTTCTGGTTATTATGATTTATAAAATTTTAAAAAAGCGCTAGAAAAATAATTGTATCAATATTTATCTGTAATTGAAATTTTTGAATTCGAAGTCAAGTTAGTACATACAAAAATCGGTCAGCAAAAAGTTTCCTACAATTTAATAACCTTATAATATTCAAATATAGATTAAAATGTTTGATCCCTTCTGTTTGGTTTTAGTAAAGAATGTTTTATTTTTTAACTGACTTTATTTGTAGTTGCTTATTTACTGTAGGTAGTTTGTATCTAGTGTTAGTAGATATTTGTTTCATTTAATAATAATTCGGCGTCGACTTCTAAAATTTCAATTACAGAAAAAATTTTGTAGAATTATTTTCACTTTTTACCGTTTTGCTTTTTTGAAGAAAGTTCCATTTTTTAATTTTATTATTTGATTTCTACTTTAATATATAATTGAACATGTCTCATTATCTGTATATTATATATATATATATATATATATATATATATATATATATATATATATATATATATATATATATTAATGAGATGTGTAATGTATCTTTTAAATTTTTCAAGATATTAAAAAAAGTAAACATTTTAAAATCAAACTTACCTGGGAGCATAATATGGTATTTCACTGGGTAAAGGTATGACTGGCACTGGTGGTGTATATAACCTGGATTCTACTTGAGGATGAGGGAGAATGCTTCTATGTTTTCTTGATGCTCGAACTGGAGGTAGTGCACTTTCTTCTGATGGCATATCACGTAATTTGACCGATGATAGACCTAAATAGAACAATCCATGCTTATATAGCAAAAACACCTCAGTATGAATTATAAAAGTAAAATATTATATATATATATATATATATATATATATATATATATATATATATATATATATATATATATATATTTCAAATTTAATTTATTCAATCAGTACTATGTTTTACAACACTTAATTTGTCAGTAAATAAAATAAAAAGACTCTACAAATACAATTAAATTTAAAATCCTAATTAAATACTTTACACATGGAGTCTAGGCTAGGTTTAGTTTAAATTTGTGATAAAAGTTTGTAATGAATAAATTCATTAAAATGCATTTTTGAATTAAAATTGGTTTTATTCTATATTAAAAAAACTATCTGGAAGCTCTCTCAATGACAGAGGCAAAACATTAAAGAATTTTATTGCTAGACAACCAGGCCCTTTCCAACACCTTTCCAAACGAAAATGTGCAGGCGTCAAGTCGTCCCTGTGCCTTGTATCCCAGGTGTGGGCTTAACTGTGCATTCTGAAACGGTCTTTGTATTTTTTTACAAACAGTAAGTTATCCACTACATACAGCAAAGGCAATGTTAAAATTTTCAGTTCCAAGAATGCTATTCTATAGTCATCCTAAAACTCATACCCGCATCAATCTCACAGCCCTTCGCTGAAACCCAAACACGCGAGTCGCCCAAGATGCGTGGTCCCAGACAGACACTGCGTATGATATCACCGTATGGAGCAGCACAAAGTATGAAGCTCTCAGAACAGACATGACAACACACAGCGCCAGACATCTCAAAGCAAACAGATTGCTACGGAGCCTCCCTGAAACCTGCATTATATGAGATTCCCAAGTAATTTAGCACTCAACAAACCCTCATTTACATCTCCCAAGTCACGTAGGAAAAATACCACTTGCTTGGTTTTATTTTCATTCAGAAGCAGCCCACTTGCATCAAACCACACTCTGGCACCAGACCATGCCGCTCCTAATCTCCCCAAAGCCCCTTCCAAAAATATATCCGAGACCGAGAGAATGGTGTCATCGGCAAAGAGTGTGAAATCTGCAGCATTTTTCCACAGGTAGGTCATTTATATATATTAAAAAGAGAATGGACCCCAATACCGAACCCTGGGGCACCCTATCGATATTTCACCCCTGGCCGTGGGCCGTCCCCAACTTTCACAATCTGAACTCTAATTTTCCAAGTAAGATTTTATAAGCTTGCAGCTGCTCTTATTAAAGTTATAGTAGTGCAGCTTTTTTATGAGGAAATCATGAGCAACATAGTCAAACGCCTTGCTTAAGTCGCAGAATAAGACGGCATTATACTCCCTTGACTCAAATGACCGTGTAATCCTCCCAATCAGATCCGAGGTGCTCAGCACCATGCTCTTCCTCAGTCAGAAGTCAAATTGACACTGGCTAAGGCAGCCATTACTCTAAAAAAAACTCACCAGGCTTAACACCAGGCATTTTTCAATTATCTTGGATATGGCCGGCAATAAACTAATTGGCCTATAGTTCGACACAATACTTCGGTCTCCCTGTTTAAACACCATGGCTTGTTTGAGTATATCAGGGAAAATATTCTCCCTAAAACACCCATTTACCAGCCCAGTCAGAGTAATTATTATTAAATTTTTTAATAATTTTATTAGATTTATAGTAAGCCCAAAAATATCCTTGCTAGACTTGTTTTTTATATGATCGATTATTTCTCTCATTTCATTGAAAGAAATTTCTGTAAACTTAAAATGATCACCACAAACAACCTCCACAAAACCTCCCAGCGGATCAGCCTAATGTTTAGGGATGTGGCTAATTAACTTGTGTGCAATATTAACAAAATAGTTAATGAACTCGTCAGGGGTTATGTTTGATGCCCGCGTCACCCTTGTCGTTTAAGTTCTTATAAATCAAACAAACGAATGGATGTACTCCCAGATTAATATATATTATTTCATCTTAAACCATTTAATAATACTAATTCTTCAATTTCTTGGGTATAGGTTTTTACTTTATTTGTTACATCAAAGGCTATTTAACGTTTCGCCTGTTTCCAAAATATATATATATATATTTTTATTTACTTTTTGAATTAAGTATTATTTGTAAACATACAAAAAGAGACAGACTTCAGTTGAAACATCATTTTAAAAAGATTAAAATTAATTAACATCACTAACGATAAAATACATTTTGTCTATACTAAATTTATGAAGATGTTAAATTGTGATTTTAATTATTTAAACAAAGTGTATGTTCTTATTCATATAATTTATTATCACATACCAACCTTTTATTTGCAAAGTTTCGCCTAACGCTAAAACATTTGGCAAATCCTTATCAACTACTTTCACCTCACCATGGTACATAAAGTGTAAAATATACTTGAGATCAATAAATCTTACTCCATTTAATAAAATAATAGGATGTTGTAGAGCCCCATGAACCTAAAACAAATAACAAGGTATGAAGTAAAGTTATAAAAACATAATTTATTATCACAAATAACCGTATCACCAATAAAACTGAAAACAAAAAAATGTTGGTATAAAAATGTTAACAGAATGTAGATTGAAAGCTCTTAGGGCATTGCTTAAATGAAAAATAATTATTCCTGAGTTCAGACCGTGTAATCTTTATTATTAATTTATTCATAATTTTCTTAGTTTATATGCATCCTCATAGCCAAATAGAAAAAACAACATTACAAACACTCAATTGTATAAATATTTTCTAATTTGTGACTGAAATTATAAAGAAAATACTGTACAACATTTTCTTAATGATAATATAACTAACTTCAGACTTAAGTTCTGATCAACTTGGAATCAAAATTTCAATGTACCTTCAAGCAACAATATAAGAAAAATGGTTGTATAACTTTAATTTAAAAATAAATAAAAACAACATAAATAAGGTAAACAATAAGCTGAACTTATTTTAAGTAAACCAAAATGTGTCAAAAATATCATATCAAATTTCAACTCAAGTCTTTTCCATATTATTCTTAAAAACGCACCAAAACAACCTGCTAAATTTTACGTACATAAACTTCCACTATCAGCTTTATTATAAAAAAAAAGTTATATTATTACACAATACATACTACATATTTTTATATTACTACAACATGTATTCTACCAATCAACTTGCCACTCGTCAAGTTTGTTAAAAATATTAGCAAAATTTAAATATTTTCCTATTTAGTTATTTGCTTATTCTTCTATAAGGTCATACAACCGACAAATATTCTGTTTTTATATAAAATAACAATTTAAAATCTAATAACGAAGTTATACATTTACAACAGAGCAGTAAATACAAGCCCCAAAACATAAATCTATAATAAAATAAAGAAATCTTGAATAACACCATCATCCTAAAGTTTGCTAACAACTTCTTTTTAAACAGAGCTGGTGAGGTGGCTTCTGTAATTATAGTTGTGTAGTATAGTCAAATTCAAGCATAGTAAGATTTTTTTATGGAATGGGGATGCGCATTTTCATATAATGCTACTAAAACTTGTCTGTTATTAAAAGAAGTGTATGGTAATTTATTTATTTACAAACTCTACAGACATATGTCCAATTACAGAGTAGGAAGGTTTTACAAAATCACTTAATACAAGTACATAACAACAACAAATTACAGAAAAAATAAAGAAAAATGACAATATTTCATTGAGCAAATTTTTAAAAACTATTGAGACTTATACTGAATATATCACATTGTTGCCTTATTTCATTATACAATTTACACATATTTATAATAGGAGGATTTAAACAATAGTTAGTACGTGCTCCATCCACATACAAAACCACCGGATATCTTGTTGGGTAAGCCGGTACATGAAAATTTATCAAAGCTAGCAAATGAGGGTCGTCAATATCACTATAAATAATTTTATGCAAGAATAATAAACATGCCATAGTTCGGCGACTTTCTAATGTCTTTAAGTTGTATGTTTTCATAATATCGAATTTTAGAATGAGTAGCTGATATGTGCCAGTTTGTTTGTAATACACGTATCTTAATAGTTTATTTTGAACTTTTTCTATGGCATGTTTATGATTAAAGCAATAGGGGTTCCATATAATAGAACAATATTCTAGGGTGGTTCTAACATAGGAAACATAAAGCGTTGAAATACATTTTAAATTATTAAAGTTCTTGCAGTTTCTTATTATAAATCCATACATTTTATATGTTTTATTAACAATTTCACTGATATGGGTTTTAAAATCAAGTTGTGAATGAAAAACAACACCAAGATCCCGCATCTCACCAACTCGAGACAGAACTTCTCCATTAATTCTATAATCATAATCAATTTTACTTTTTTTTCTTGTGAAGTTGATTACATTACATTTGCTAATATTAAAGTGTAAACCATATTTTAGTGACCAACTATAAATCCTGTTCAAATTATACTGAAGGTTTTCAGAGTCTTGTATATTTTCAATTTTTTTGTATAATTTTAAGTCATCAGCAAACAATAAAGAATTTGAATTATTAATTTTTCTAGTTAGATTATTGATAAATAAAAGAAACAGTAGTAGTCCCAGATTGGATCCTTGCGGGACACCTGATGTTGAAATAAAATAATTTGACCTATATCCTCTAACAAAAATTTTTTGCTGTCTATGCTTTAAATAAGATTGAAAAAACTGAAGTAAATTACTGTCAAAGCCAAATTCTATATCCAACTTATCCAAAAGAATACTGTGTGGGATCTTGTCAAAAGCCTTTGTAAAGTCTGTGTATACATCTATTTGGAATTTCTTATCCAGATTATCCGCTATATATCGAGTAATATTACATAAAGTTGTAGAAGTTGATTTATTTTTAAGAAATCCACATTGTGTATCAGTTATTTTGTTACGAACATAAGCATAAATGTGCTTGTATATTATCGACTCAAAAATTTTTGCTGGACATGATAAAATAGCTATAGGTCTATAATTCTGGATATTCGCCGAATCACCTTGTTTAAACACTGGACAAATCTTGACTTCTTTCCATTTTTTTGGAAAAGTTTTAGTATTCAAAGACATGTTAAATAATATTCTCAGTGGTTCTGCAAAAAATCCTATCATACCCTTTATTATATAAGATGGTATATTATCAGGTCCAACAGCTTTATTGATTTTAAGGTTTTTGACTGCATCGCACACATCACTGTAATCAATACGATGGGGAGAAAGAAATGTAATGGTAATGAATGCTTATCATGTCCATTGAAACTGTGAAAGGAAAAGTGGCATGTCTCATGAAGGAGACTTCTGGCACTGTTTTGAATAATGAAAAATTCGCATGAAACGTTGCAGGGATAGAGGAGGGGTGTATATTGAAGGTGATAACTAAATCTGTAAAAACTTAAAATAAAATGTTTTACAGCAATAGTGTCGTTATTTTATAGCCACATCTCATATACGTGTTAAATTTGTAATTGTAAATTTTTTTGAAAAACACATCTGTTGTCACGTATGTGATCTGTAAGGATGAATAAATAAATCTAATCTCTAACATAGAATCCTAAAAATTTGATTATGGACTTGCTTTTATCCATCACTATTTTTGGTTCTGATTAATAGAATGGGAGGGACCGCTAGGTCCCAATTTAGGACAAACTGATACGAGAAACACCACTAGCTCATGTTATTACTAACTTGGTGGATATTTCCAAAAAGTTCCGGGCAATGTGGTGACCAGATTGCATTTGTGTCGTCAGAAAAATTTATTGTAATATCAGGAAGTTGGAGAATATTTATGAATAGTAAAAAATGTGTTCTGATGAAAAAGAATTTTCAACTTTTACAAAAAAAATTCTATTTTGAGAGGAATGACATAAGTAGTGAGTGTGCATTTTCTCCTAAGGTGTAGAATTTTTGGGCTACAAAATCTAAGTTAAATGTATCAACGATCATACAATTTGCCTCTAATTCTGTACATTTATTTGCGGTTTTGTCAGGATGAAGGTGAAGAACAAATTCAATCTACCTAAAATTAACTGCTTAAACACCAAGAAGCTGTTTAGTAAGGATATAGTTTTGGATATTTTGGCTATTTCTCACCTCAAGGATGAGGATGACTGTGGTTAATTTAAGTTCGATAAAGAGAATTTCAAGGGCTATTGATTTTTAATTATGGTTGTTAGAGATTTTTGTAACTTTTTCAAATGCTTTTTTAGAAAGGTTGTTAGAATCGAGTTGAAGTATGAGGACTTGACGTCTGCCGGTAATCCTAATAGATTATGTGGGCATTGAGGATAAGTTGGCCCCAAATGGTCATAAATTTTCGTTTTGGCCACTGTAGAAAAGAATTTTTTTGAACATTTCTGATATATTCTGTTCATCTGTTAGGGCTTCTTTGCTCACTTTAATAGATTGTGGTATTTCTTTTCCATTTGCCTAAATCCATATTTACAATAATCTAGACTGCTTTCATGAGACTTACAGTCAGTACTATTCTATTTTAAAGAAATTGTTTACTCATTTCTTTACGTATTATCATGTCAATATTTGTTCATAGACTTTACATTTAGTGTTTACATATACATATACTCAAATGTTCATTTGATAGCGAATTAAACTAATCAGGGTTTACTCCAATGTCAATAAGATGTACAATTAAATAAGTTGAAAACTGAGTTAATCAGAAACAAAAAGATCCATCCTAAATATACAATTTCTAAACTTGTTACTTTTAGTTTAAAATCAGGCTTCCCTTTTAACAGACTATTTACGAGTTAAATTTTTTAAGAAACTGAAGGAAACAACTGTGTGGCCAATATATTAGTCTGTAAGGCCAAAAACGATTTAAAAATAGTTTTTAACGTGCTATAACTGAATTTTTACCTAATGTGTTTTTGGGGATTATATATACATAAATAGCATTTGTTGTCATTTCTTTTAACAGTTTTACATTGTTCCATTAATAAAAATCTTTTAGTTTTACATTACAATAAAATATATACTTCAAAAATACACAAAGGAATATATCTATTTTACAGATAATCTAGAATATTTAATAAATTATAAACCAGTATTTAGGTACGTTCAAAAACTGTCTTAAGTACTTCACATCTTACCTGAAAAATACTATGAAAATAATCACTACAAGCAGATAAAATTAATTTGTGTGCTTTAATATACTGGCCCTCGCATGATAATGTAACGTCAACTAGGGACTCCCCATTTTGATGTTCGATAAAAGTTTGAACGAAATTTGCTACATGGTTATTCCATTTTAGGTTATATTGATCGCCTGAACTGGGGATTTCCATATTCGAGACTAAAAAGAGTTAATAATAGTATGAAAAAATAAAATCCTGAAACTGGAAACCACATGAAAATATTTTTACAAGTTTTAAGGTAGGTAACATACCAAGGATTAAATTTTTCCACTTAAAAAGTACAGTTAAAAGATAAGGTTTTAGAAAATATGTTGTAATACAAATAAATTTAATGTTAAGATAAAATATGATAAAGATAAAAAGTATAAATTATTTTTCTTGACTCATAAACAATACAAATTTAGGGCTTCACAGATTAGTTACGGAATTATACAAAAAATGCGGCGTTGCGACAAGTAATAACAACAAAATGAAATTTAAATTTTCATTTGGCAATAATGTTAATGCGGCCCATGTAATTAAAACCAACAAAACTTAAAATTAAAGAAGAACCAATTATTAGTTTAATTTTTCCAGTCACCGCATATTAGCGCTAGTAGTTGTTTTTCTAATTTTTGAGACATAACCTCAATACTTATTTTAATTTTTTTTTGAAGACTGTTCTCTTCTTATTAAGAAATGTTTAAAAAGTAAATATTAAAAATAAATAATTTAACGTAAAATAGATTTACTTATTAACGTTTATTTTAGATTTGACGAGAAAGAGAGCATATCTGGGGTATTGCAACTGAAATCTTCTGTTCAGAAATCAATTAGATCAAAAATTTTGGATTCTTACCCTCATTTGGAGAATTATTTAGATACTATTTTGCCCAAAAAAGATGCATTTAAAATAGTTAAGTGGTAAGGAAGTTTAATTTAATTTAATTTATTTACAGTACAGTACATTACAGATCTCAAAATCCAAATAGTACACATGTTGTCCATATAGTTACAGATTAAAATTAAAATACAATAATAAATTGAAAATTTAAACTAGTTTAACAAAAATACAATAACAGTAAAAAAAATATTTACAAAGTAAAGTAACTGTACAGACAAATTGTTTACACTTATTTTTTAATAGACATGGTGATTTCTCCTTTATATATAAGGCCGATAAAAATACAATTTTTTGAGTTAATAGGAACAACTAAGAGCAGCTGATTTATTGCTGCAATGTTTAAAATTAATTTCTATTATATATTTAAAATCGGAAATTTGTTTTGATGATTTGTTTTTATTACTAATAAAATTAAACTGTACAATGGTTTAAAATATTTGATTGTTACTTAAGGAAATATTATTTACAATGATTTAAAACGTTACAACATGCTTTAAAAGCTTCTATTGGTATATTTTGTGTAATTTTTTTTTTGCTGTATATTTTAAAAATGTTTTTAGCCACGATCATATTGAAATTATAGTAAATTCTGCTGGAGAGCAGCAATTTTTTAGACACAGGGAGGGACAATGGATGCCTACATTAAGGTTACTTCATAAATGTAAGTTAATATATTGAATTTAAAGTAAACAAACTTAGTTTTCTGTTCTTGGAAAAAATCAAATTATACATTGAGGATATGCTAACAGTAGATTATCCTTAAGAAAACCATGAAAAATGCTATATTCAAGAATGTTACAAATAAATAATATTAGTTTTTGTGGTACCAGTATTTATTTCTTCATTTTTTATTATTATCTTTACCATTCTTTAGATCCTTTCTTCCTTCCGATGCAACAAGTAGATAAAGGTGCAATTCGATTTGTACTCAGTGGGGCTAATATAATGTGTCCTGGACTGACTTCTCCTGGAGCTCAAATGACTGAAGTACCAAAAGATACCGTGGTGGTGAGTAAAATTAAACTAAAGTACCGATTGCAGAAGTAAGCCTTTTACAAGTATAGCCTGACAATCTCATTAAAATGACTACTTTTAAATAAAATCCCCGAACTGCTCTTGTACTTTGAAAATAAATTCCTAGCCAGTTTTTGTTCAAATTAAACATTTTTGTTTAAAAAATAATCATATATTGAGCATCTTGAAGCCATTAGATGATTTTATCTTCACAAAATTTCTATTTTCTGGTAGATGCTGTATAAAATACCAATATATTTTTGAGTTTTTTTGTAGCATAACCTATAAAATACAATAAACGTAGGTTTTAACCATATACATAAAAGTTAAGTATATAAGCAAGTTGGTTCAAGCTCAAAAAGAGATAGAGAACATTTTTGATGAGTAGTACCTACCTTTCAAATGACACAATACTGCTGAGTCATTGGTTACCCCTGTCACCTGACTGCCATCAGAAAAAGAAGTACTACTCATTGAAAGCATTGTCTCTTTCTAAGTGTGACCCAGCTGGCTTCTATAGGGTCCGCAATTACTTTTACTAATCTGAGGGATATAATATCTAACCTTAATAATAGTGCTAGTAAGGACAGCTTTGATTTAAATATTAAGATTCTTGAGATTGTAAATAATATAATATATCCACTAACTAAAATTATTAACAATTATATTAAATCAGCAGTTTGCGATGATGTTGCTAACTATAGGCCAATTTTAATCAGGCCACTGTTTAGTAAGATCTTTGAGAGTGCTTTAAAAACTCAGATGTGAAGACCAGTATCTGGTCAGTCCATATCAGTTTGGTTTTTGTTGCAACATGTCAACTACAGGTGCCATAAACCATCTAACTTCATACATTCAAGACTGTTTTGAGAGAAGGATGTATGTCGGGATGTCCTTCTTTGATCTAACAAAGGCTTTTGACTGCATGTTGCATGATCTGTTGATTCAAAAGCTTTAACAATTGCACAATCTTCTTAACATTGTGTTGAGAGATCGAGTCTGAGTCCAGGCTTGCACGATGTGCCCCAAAGACCAGTTCTTGGGCTGATGTTGTTTCTTTTATATTTAAATAATATTATTACATGTATTTCATATCGGCTGTGAAGTTCCTGGACATATATTTTGACCCTAAGCTGACATGGGGACAATATGCTGAACATTTTGTAAGTGTTCTAAGTAGAAATACATTTATAATTTGTAATCTCAAAAACATAGTGTCTAATGATGTTCTTATGAATCTTACTATGGTCCTATCCACTCTCATCTTAGTTATGCCTTCCTGTGTTAGGGACATTCATCGCGTGCTTTCAGGGTATTTGCAATACAAAGCCGTTGTATATGTATTGTCTGGTTTAGGGTTCAGAGAATGTTGTAGGGTGAGTTTTCTTTCTATTGATATCCTTATCTTGCTATCTATTTATATCATGAATTGCCTTATGTATATCGGAAAAAATGCTGATAGGTATACCTGTAATAGTGATTACCACTACAACACAAAAGGCATTGTTTTACCCCAACTTATAGTAGAACTGCTAGAGCCAGGGATGGTGAGAACCACAATGGGCTAAAATTTTTTAATGGGCTTCCTAATGGTATTAAAAACCTCATTAAACAACAGCTTAAGTCCAAAATGAAAAATTTTGAAGAAAAAAGCTTTTTACAGTATTGATGACTTTCTTTTAAATGATTTAATACGACAGAAAAAGCACAGATGATTCCTTTACTGTACTTATTTTACTTGTAAACTTGTCTTGGAACAATTTTGTGTTTTTAATAGTTTTACATTGATTTGCTTTTGTCTACTTAATGTTTTTACTATAATACATAGTGTTATATTTGATTTGTGAAAATACTTTTTATATGTTTATCATGATTACACATATATATATTGGCAAGCCAGACGGCTTCGCACTCCCTCCAGGGATTATTGACTCATACCAGGTATACAAAGACACCAAAAGTATGAAGCTCTGTGGGAACCCTTTCCATGTTATCGGGTCTTAGGTTGCGTGGTCTTTTGTACTTCCTACAAATTTTCAGACGGTCCGCGCGGTTGCAAGGAGAACTGCTTGCTGAATCGGTTTATACAGAAGCTCACTAAGGCCCAGTTTCTTGATGTTTTGCAGAAAGTTCTTTGGTATCACTCCAGTTGTTGATAGTATTATGAGAATCGTGTAGACGCTGTTCATTGCCCACTGTCTGCGGATTTGTACCTCCAGATCTCTGTATTTGACGATCTGCTCATCGTATTTTGGTCTTAGGTTGTTATTAGGTATAGCAATGCCAGTCAGTGTAGTTTGCCTAGAAATTTTATCTGTTAGTAGAATGTCTGGTCTATTATGAGCAACTGTTTGATCTGTTAGATCCGTTCAGTCCCAATATAACTTGAACTCGTTGTTTTCAGGGATAGGCTGCGGATTGTATTTGTAGTAAGGCACTTTTCCTACCCGCAATAGTTTTAACTTATCTACTAATTCTTGGTGGAGTATCTTAGCTGCTGAGTGGTGTCTTTCCTTATACTCGGTTGCGGCAAACGCTTGATATCCTCCAGTTATGTGCCGGATTGTCTCTGATGTTCGACAGCCATATCTACATTGGTCATTTTCTATTGAGGGATCTCTGATGATGAACTTCCGATAGTTTTTCGTCGGAATAACCTGGTCTTGGATAGCTAACAAGAAGCCCTTCGTTTTCGGAAACTTCTGTCCTGAAATCAACCAGTAGTTCGACGCTGAGTTGTCGAATTGTCCTAGATGATATCATTTGGATGTCGTCCATGAAGTGGTTTCTGTAGCCAGGCTTGTAACTTCTCTTGGTTTGTTCGATGGTGAGAAGCAATATCCCGTTCCCTCAGCCGTAGCGGCGTTGAATCGTCTGCCTCACATATTGCTCGATGTAGTGTGGAAGAGTCCGCTAACCTGTGGAAATAAGAATGTAATTTATTATTTTTTGATTGAGCTGCTTACCAATATCGACCAATCCTCTTCCACTTTGGTGTCTTCGTTCAATAACACTCCGAGGATGGTGTTTGTGTGCTTTTGTTAAGAGTGTTCTTATTTTCTTTTGCAGGTTTTCGATGTCCGTCCTGCTCCATTTTATAATTCCAAAAGAGTAGCTAAGCGCATAGCATGCGTACGTGTTGAACGCCTTAAACAAATTTCTACTATTTAGACTAGTTCGTAACACCCGTCTTACCCTCCTGACAAATTCGGTTGTCAATTCGGCCTTCATAGTGCGATGGTCAATTCGTTTAGCCTGTTCCACACCTAGGTATTCGTATTTTTGTTCTGCTTCCATTGCAGCCATAGTTTCACCGCTCTGCATCTCAAATGCCCCCGGTTGTATCTTTCCTTTAACGATGTTCAAAATACGGCACTTGTCAAATCCAAACTGCATTCCAAAATCCCCGTAGAACTCGTCCATAATTTTGTGCATTTGCTCCAGCTGTTTTCTGGTAGCAGCCATCAGTTTAAGATCATCCATATATAGAAGATGATTCAATCTTACTACCTCTTCCTTGTTATTTCTAATACTAAAGCCGTATCTGGTGAAGTTCAAACGACGTGACAGTGAGTTTCATTGCAAGACAGAACCATAATGGGCTTAGTGAATCGCCTTGAAATATTCCCCTTCGTATTAGGATTGTATTCGTTTTGACGGTATCGCTGGATGGCATTTGCAATTGGATCTAGTTCTCCAGGTTGACATGATGCATTCTAAAAAGGAAACCAAATGATTATCGACCCTATACGTTCTCAGTATAGTTTTGAGCCACTCATGTGGCACTGAGTCAAAGGCCTTCTTATAATCCTCGTAAGCAGCAAACAGGTTTCTTCGGTTGGTACAGGCTTGGTTACATATGACAGAGTCAACAATCAATTGTTCCTTGCATCCCATTGCTCCCCTGGTGCATCCACTCTGTTGAGTTGCGATGATTGTTATTTTGTTCACAATGTGCATAGATGTGTTGTATCAAGCAGGAGGTGATTACGTTATATAGTGTGGGAAGGCAGTTGATTGGCTTATACTTAGCTGGGTTATGTGTGTTATGTTGGTCCTTTGGTAAGAGATACGTAGTACCTTCTGTCAGAAACAATTATTATTATTATAATATATTTAACTTTTATATCTATGATTCTAATAATAGACATAGAAATATATAGGACTGCGGGTCCTATGGAAGCATGTTGGCCCTTGCTTAGAAAGAAACAGAGTGAAACAGGACAGTAGTACCTATCTTTTTTTGGGCGGAGTTAAGCATGACACCTCTCTCACCTGACCACCGTTAGAAAGCGGGGGTACTACTGTCCTATTTCACTCTGTTCTGTTAGAAAATTACTAATGGCCTCTTAGCCTACTACTATAATATGTCCCTCTGTCTCTTTTTAAGCAAGAACCAACACACTTCTATAGGAAGAAATTTTAAAGAAAAATCATAGGTGGGTAAATTAAAACAAATTTATTACTGATATTTAAAGTGTATGAAAGATTATTGTCGAACATGTTAAAACAGAAAATTTGAGCCAAATTCACTAAAAAGGTTAAATTTCAAATCAGATCTAGTTGCTATGGATGTTAAATTATCTAATTGGTCAATTCAGTTTTGCTTAAGGTATTGTTATAATTTGTATTATTTATCTCAAATGAAACTTTTTGCAGAACAATTAAGGATAAAAATCACTAACCAAACATATGGATTCAGTAAGAGGCATAGTTATCTTCTACAAATAAACCAAGTTCCCCATTTTTATCAGTTTGGTAATAAAAGAAAACAATTTTTTCATTGTTGTATCAAACTTTGCTGAATTTATTGTTCTCTTATGCCAGATAGATCATGTTGGTGGAATTAGACAAAAATATGAGTCAAAGCATTTCGTAAGCATAGTTTAAAATCTCTAATAAGCATTTAATTATTTTATAAAAGAAATACAATATAATTTTGCATTAATTACTGTTTTAAATTGTAAAAATTTCTGCTTGAATAATTTTCCTTATATTTTATATTCTTAAACATCGTGTATTTTCTTTGAAAGGTATCTCTTTAATAGGTGTATTTTTATTTTTCAAGAATGTCATGGGTAATGGTATCAAGGTTCAAATTTTATAAAAATATAGAAAAAGATAATACCAAAAAAAGATCTTACATCTCTGTTGGATTTGTAGTAATGCATAAGAATGTCACCATCTTGAAAGCATTCATGAAAGAAAATATGCTGATAGAATTAGACTTCAGATGACTAAAATATATGTTGGTACTCTTTAACCGACTTTTAAAAGAAGGAGGTTCAACATTCGACCGCTATGTATGTTGTTCTTTATGTATGTACATTGATTACTCCGGAACAGTAGTACCAATTTAAATAAACATTTTTGCATTAAGTTCAGGAAGTTGCTGCGGAGATCCTATATTATTTTGGCTTAAACTGATTCAATAAAATCCAAGATGGCGCTGATGAAATGTGGCGTATAAAAAATTAATTTTGTTTGATTTTCTCCAAAACTGGTATGGGGGAGTTTTCGTCCAAATTGGTATAGGGAGTTTTTGAAGGTGTAAATGACGAATTTAAAATCACTTTTAAAAAGTTCAATATGGTGGTTTACTTGATTTTGTTCAAAATTAGCGTAAGGATTTTTTTTTGATGTAAGTTATAAATTTAAAATTATTTATTAAAAATTCAATATGGCGGAATAAAAATTTAACATCTCTCGATTTTGTCTAATATTGATTGGTTTTTGAGAGTGAACATTATGAATTTAAAATTGTACAAAAAACTTCAATATGGTGGACATTTCTCGATTTTGTTGAAAATTTGTTGCTGGGGGTTTCTGGAAGTGCAAATAACGAATTCAAAATTAAAAAAATATATATAGAAAATGGCAGATGTAATATGGCTGTCTAAAAAGTTTGTATTTCTGGATTATGTTCAAAAATGGCACTGGGAAGTTTTTGAGGGTGTAGATTAGAGTTTAAAATTACTGAAACCTATATGGCAGATCGAATATAGTGGGTTAAAAATTTATGTTATTAACATTTTTTCAAAATTTGTATTAAAGATTTTGGGAACTGTAAGCTATGAATCTTAAGTTAATTTTTTACAATTTAACATGACCAGATACAATATGGGGAACTTAAAATTTTACGTTTTTTTCGATTTTGTCTAGATTGATAATGGGTGAGTTCTTGGGGCGTATATTATGAATCTTAAATTAATTTTTTCAAACTTATTATGCAGAAAAAAATATATTAGACTCAAAAATTTCATGGCTCAAGTTGTTTGTATCAGTATTAGGGGTTTTGGAGGCCTAGGTGACCCTCATCGCCTTCCGTATATCCCAAAAAGTCGCTGGGCCTCCAGTATTGCATTGGAAAGTTACGAGTAGAAAGTTGCAAAGATCCTGGACAGACATCTTTTCCGCCATGCTCTACTGGAATATTTTGCTTTATCTGATACTGTAACATGTCTCTTTTTTCAACAGTTTTCTTACAGCTACAACGTTTTGTCAATAGTCAATTCAATAGGCTTGCTTAATTAAAATTTTCAAGTTGAAATTGAGACAAATCATCTTTCTATTTTTCTAGACGAGTTTCCCTTAATGATTGTAACATCTCTTTGAGATACTGCTGGTTTGTTAAGCTACACTTAACATTATACAGCATTTCTCCTAACATCACGACCCTTAAATTCCGCTTTGTAATTCTTCAAAAAAATCTTGTAAAAAGTGTAAATACAGCTTGAAGTTAATATGAGGTCAGATTCTTTAAGCATATACATGTTTTTTATTATGTTATCCCTTTCAGGACTGGCATTTTTATATATATTCTTACAAACTCAAAAAAAAATATTTATGATATTCTCTTTTGCTCTATTTTTATAAAATCCTAATCTAGATGCTATTCTTATGATTTTATTTTGATCCACGGACGTAGCAATATTGATTTGAATTTAGTAACCATATTACAAACCTTATGTCGTGACTTATGTATATGTTTGTGCTTGCTGATGGTAATATATGCTTTATTTTTCACATTTTTTTTAGGCTATAATGGCTGAAGGGAAAGAACATGCTCTAGCTATTGGAAAAACAACCTTATCTACTGAGGACATGTAAGTGATAATAAATCTACAACCATCAAGTACAGAAGATGCCAAATGAGATTTTAGTGAAACGTCTGCAAATTTCTACAAAAAACCAAACAAACGATCGGATGTATTCTCAGAAATAAACTGAATTTTATAAATTTTATATATATATATATATATATATATATATATATATATATATATATATATATATATATATATATATTAATCTGGGAGTACATCCATTGGTTCATTTGGTTTATTGTGGAAACATGCAGAGGTTTTGCCAAAATTTCATGTTGCATCTTCTCTGCTTGTATATTGAAGATCAATTGGCCATTTTACTAGCTCATAGGGCATATTTAACTTTTCTGTTTATGGGGATTTTACAGTTTTTTTTCTTATTTAGCACCATACCTAGAAGCTTTATTATGAGAATTGAAAAAAAAAACTTTAAATGCGAAAGTTGTATGATTTCTTCCATATTATCTTTTAGATTTGTTTACAAAAACAGTGACTTATTGTAAAGCTGAAAAAAAAAATAATTTTTTAAATGGAACACCCTGTATATTGTCTGCTAAAATGAAGTTAGTTTTCGGACTAGCCGTTATTGAACTTTAAATTTAAAAAAAAAAACTTAAATATTTAAATAATGGCTAGTCGGAACACTAACTTATACATTTTTGAAATCAGGAGGAAAAGAACTCTCATTTTAGCAGAGAATATACAGGGTGTTCCGTTTAAAAAATTAAAATTTCTTTTGTTTTTCAACTTTACACTGCGTCACTGTTTTTGTAAACAAATCAAAAGATAATAGGAAGAAATCATATAACTCTCGTATTTAAACTTTTTTCCATCTCTTATAATAAAGACTTCGGATATGGAGCTAAATATTTAAAAAACCCTGCATGCTAATATAAGTATATATTTTTTTTAGAGCCAAAATCAACAAAGGTATAGGAGTTGAAAATTGCCACTATTTAAACGATGGACTGTGGCAAATGAAGCCAGTTAAATAAATTGTATATGACCATATATTTATGTATTATTTACAATAAACGAAATCTATGGATTTTTGTTATAATAAAATGAGTTTTATTTACTTTTATTTAATACGTTTTATAAAACCTTAAGAAATCTACTAGCCCATTACTTCTCTTAAAGGGTATTTTTATTTATTAGTTTGAAAAAAGGGTTATTATGATTTTTTTTATTATTTTGCGCATAAAATGCTAGTATTAGCATTGTATAATGGTACTAGGCACGTTTACATTTCCAAAATTACCGCTATTTAGTAGATGTTACAAATTTTAGGCAACCAGTAAAACAGACACGTTTCGCTTGTGATAAAAAATAGGCCAAACATTTTTTTGCTTGATTTAATCAATTCCCTGATAAGTTTACTGTCGATAATTAATTAATAAAAATTTATTTTCATCTAGTGAAAGTGGGAAAACACAAAAATACTGTGCAAATTAATCTCCGACTCATAACGGAATCCTACGAGTCACTCCCCGACCAATTTTATTTAGCTTTTTTAATTTGGCATCACTGGTTCACTGGCATCCGCTGTCAGTCAATCTCGTTAACAACAAGCTACGGAAGTTAATAAGATTTTAGAGTTAATTTTACTAAAAAAAAAATCGCGAACTAGTGCTCAATTTTCTAATTTTTCTTTTTTTTGTCAGTTAAAACTATAGTGGTAAGTACAACTTCATTGTGCAACTTAAAACGTGTTTTTTCAGAGTGAAAATGTGCAAGAATGATGAATGGTTTGAATCTATAGCTTCGTGCTGATTGAGGGTTTGGCTGCGTCATGTTCATCTTGCCCTTAAAATTATACGTATAATTATATACTTTACACATTTTTGAGTTTTGTTGGGACGTTTCTTTAAAACAATAAGAGTTTTTTTGTCTTTAACCTTCTAAAATTAAATACTTCCTTTGTTCTTGAAGGTTGCGAAGTAGGTTGATTCACAACACTAGTTTTTAGTCCAAATTTCATGGAATTTCGGACGATATAATGGCTGTGCGTCGTAGAATTTCCAAAATATCAGCGTGGCATAAGCAATAATAAAAAATACGTAGTGATTCATTGTTCTGTGAACTTGCTTATCAATTTTATTGTTTTGATAATTTTTCAAACATTCTAGGTAACAAGTTTATCTTCTTTGTTTATTTTTTCAAACTGTATTTGGAAGAGTTATAAAAAGACAAAGTTTTATATTTAATCTTCAATCAGACTGTTTTACAATGGTTATGGGCCGTTTACCTCCAATATCCTTTAAATACAAATTATCTGAGATTTATCCTTGGCATGCACCTATAGTTAGACCTTGAATCTTGAATACCGCGAACTCTAAGGTCGCTGACCTCCCACTATTCTTTGTTGGACGGGTTTACGGGATTTTTTAAAACTTTTTGCCAACTAAATAAATCTTTTATTTTATTGATGGTTAAACGGTAAAAATAAAAGGTTCATATATCCGTTAAAAATCGAACGCCTTTTTGATTTTTCCAAAATAGCTAAAATAAAATGATTGTACAAAAAATCTTTAAAAAAATATATATTTTGCCATTTTCTTAAGTATTTTTTTTTTTTAAATTCTTACATTGTGCAGACATTTAAAATTAATAATGTCCTCAGTAATCTGTACTTATTTTTATTTATTTCTAAAATTAAATTAGATATAAACTAAAACTTACATTTTTTCTATGTAAATTTGGTTTATATGAATATAAATAATTTTTAAAAATACAATTAATATAATTCCAATCTGAAAAAAAAAATATGTAAAGGTTTTAGTTTATTCATAAATAAATAAAACGCACTTTTACAAGTCAGAAAGTATAGTAAATACACTTATGTAAACAATTAAGTGTAGATTAAAATAAATACAAAAATTTTTACTTTACAACACTTAAACAAAATTAAGTATTTAACGCCAGGTATAAAAAAAACCTTTATTATTATTACACATGATAAATACTTATCTGCTTTAATTATTTCTTAATTTATATTAAGATCACTAAAATCATTCTGCAAATTATCATCAAAAGAGAAAAACTCGTTAAGATCAAATGTTTTTTAATCTTAATGATTTTAATTAACATTTTTAAAAGTAGTAGGGAGGATATTAAATAATTTAACACTATAATACTCTGCACCTCTAGTTCTTGCGAGCCTGTGGTAGTCAGGAACTATGTCAGCATTGTTTCTAATTAGGTATTCGTGGAAATCTGAATGGGTTTGGAAGGATGACAAGTTGTCCTTTATATAGATAGACCAAGCGTTGTAATATATATTAACACGGAAGTATAAGTATGTTCAGGCTTCTCAAACAACCCCTACAGTTTCCTCTGTAATTTAAATTGAGATATATCCCAACGCACTTAGGTTGGAGCGCAAGGATCTTATTTTCGTGGGCAAAGTGCCCCCAGACAATAATTGAGTAGGTCGTATTTGCGCCAAACAACCCCATGGTAAGCCGACATAAGTATCCTCAAGAAAACGGTGGAGGACAGGTTTCTGATTAAATATATTAATTTTGATAATTTAGCCCTTAAATGGATAACATGACTTTCCCATGTTACTCTACAAGAAACTTTACTTGGTTTATGCAACTTGCTACCAATTTATTGATGTTTGTGTTGCCATATCTTAAAGAGAAATTGATATTCTGAGTTTTTTCTGAATTAAGAGAAAGTTTATTTGCTAAAAACTATTCAGATGCTTTTTTGTGTTTCCATGATACCAGAGTTCTCAAATGTAGTATCATCTACAAAGAGTATTAGATTTTGCTGATCATCATGGTTTACCAGGTTATTATTGTATATAAGACAGAGAGGTGGGCCAGGTTTGGAGCCCTGAAGGACTGAAACTATTAAAAGAAGCAAATTGTTTTTGATGAAATAAGTAAGATTTAAGCATTTCAGTGCTAGATAATTCAAAGTGGTAAAACTTGACTTTGGAAATCAAGGTATATGATACACAATTGAAAGCCTTGGAGAAATCAAGGCAAGAGACGAAGGTGTCAAAACCTTGCCATATATGGTCTGTCACGCAATTTATAGCCAGGGAACAAATTGGTTTTGGAAGAAAAGAGAGTTTGATTCAAAATATTCACAGATCTAGGATTTTAATACAGTTTCAAAAATTTGATAAGTAGCACTGAAATAGGTCGGTAGTTGGAGAGGTCCTCAACAGAGCTCTGATTAAAGATAGGCATTACTTTAGCTATTTTAAGCAATTCGGAAAGCTACTTTGTTCAATAGCTTGATTTATTAGATTAGTTAAAGAATAGATAATTAAATTTTTTTCTGTTTTAACCATTTTTGTGTTAATTTTTAAAAGTCCTTGCTGTTACTGTTTTTTAGAGAAGATAACAGATCTCTTGTATAATTAAATCAAACGGGGATGAAAAGCAATGCTACCATTTTCAATAGGGATGGATGGATAGGTAGTCGGTGTAAGTTTTTGTAGAGTTAATTAGATTATTTATAACCTGTTCAGGTGTAGAAGTAAAGAAATTGTTAAAAGATGTAGCATTAAGGATCAAGGAATTCTGCTAGGCCGTTGTTTTCGTTTTATATTGATTTGCAATATTCTACATTGCTGACTGTGAATTTGAGAAAGGAGATATGTAGGTATCATGCATGGTTTTTTTGGCTGTGGCAATCTCCTTTCTGTAGGATTTGTGATACTCTGTAATTGCGTTCTTGGACTTTAATCAAATACTTATCTAAAGATGTATGAATAATTATTTTGATTAAGTGAATCTAGGAAAACGACGATTTTTTTTTTAATTATGTTATATACACCTTATTTTGAGGTTGGAGAACACAATTCTGGTCTTGATTTTCCACTATTTTTCGTCAGTTTTGTAGAAAACAAAAAAACTACGCTTCACTTCATAAGGTAACTTTTATTTCTGGAAAAAGCATTGAATTTTCATATTTATTTTGAATAGTACTAGTTAAAATACATTCTATGTAATATATTTCAACTATTTTCGCACAAATTTTAGCAAACAAATTAAGAATAACTTGTACTTTCTAGAAAACAACAAAAATAAGTTTTGTAAATTTCATCGATTCTTCTATTCTGGAAAACAACAAACATTTGCTGGTATATTGCCAGATTTTATGAAATAAACATTTATTTAAAAAAAAACACACAGTTTAATCTTTGTAATAAAAAACAAGTTTATTTATTAATTTATTAAGGGGTACAACCCAATTTTGCAATATCATTTACAAAATAACAAAAATATAATAAATAAATATGAATATAAACATACTCTTGTCAATACAAAAGAATAATAAAATAAGGATCCAGGACCTACAAATAACAGTTACGAGGCTATACACAAATCAAAATTAAAATAATGTTTATGTGGTTTATTTTAAAGATGTCTTCAAATAGGTTCTGAATACATCCACCCCCAACTCTTTTCCATAAAAAATGATTCTGTTTATTACAGAAAATTGCTCATAACTGGTGCACTGATGTTAAGGCTGGAATGCATTCTTCTCTCTCAATTGTCATTTAGGAAGGCAAAAATTCACCAACCACAAGAGATCCCGACAATCTATGTTATTGTTTATGTGCTTATACTTCTTGGGTTTAGTGGTTTCAGTGGAATCCAGCTTTTTACCCAATAAATGTAAAAATTTATGTTGTCTTCTTTCAATTCTGTCCTTGATATTGATAATAACGTGACGAGAGTGTAAGTTTAAAATCTTGGCCACTTGAAATTTTTGGTTTGTTCAGGTTTACCTTGATTTTTGTTAGTTTAGAAAACTGAAAATAACCTGATATAACCTAAAAAATGTAATTGGCTAACAGAGACCACGTGGAGGCGGGACAATCTCTACCAGGGAGGACATTTGGAAAGGTCTGAATTAATAGGGAAGCAGGGGAATTAGTATCTGCTGCAAAAAATAATATGGTTAGAAAAAAATATATGTGTATTTCACAGAAAGCGTATTTATGCTATGGCAACAGCGCAAATTATTTCCCTTTCGAGACGAGTTATTGCTGAAAGACGTAATGAGAGATTTTTTTTTAAAGTTGTGGTCGTTTTTCTTGATTTTTCTCATTAAGAGAGTGTAATACAGAAGCTTCTATAAGCGTGAAATTTGTGGATGTAGCAAAATCTTAACAATATGGTGCAAAAAATTAAACCTTAAAGAGAAAAGTGATTTACTGTGTTTTCTGGGGAATTGAAGGAAAATTGTGGAAAATCAAGGTCAGAATCGTGATTTATAACTTCGAAATAGGGGTATGTAAAAACATTTTCCTAGATTGCATGAAAGAAACTAGAAAAATAAATTTAAACAAATATGTAGTTTACCTCACCCTGTAATTCCTGAGATATTGCCAGTACACTAAGAATTTAAAAAGTCTCTGTAACTTGATGACACTATTGATAGCTATACCTCTAAAGTAATTAAGAATAATTTGAATTTAACTTTTATATTGAAATCTTGCATTGACCAATTCCATTTACACCTGCATCTAGATTCAAACATCAGCCTTGTAAACGTAATTCCAGGATTGGGTCAGTAAAATATCTGATGTAAACTGTGCACTTCTTACAAATATTGTAATGATATATTTTTCAAGAGTTTCATTAAAACGTAGGCTGCTTAAAAATGATATTGGTTACGTTATATAATAGGGATAAAAAGACTGCTTTTTAGGGCTTGTTTTATTTAATTTTTTTTGTTGATTTTCTTTGTCTACATTTTGGTTTCATATTTTTAGTAAAAGCATCTTTATAGTACAAATGTATAACACATCGATATAAAATAATTCACAAGTATCAAGTCACGTTTGCAGTCTTCAGCATTTTGTTAGATAAACGCAAATTGTTAATTTTGCGATTGAAAAAACACATTTATTTCTAGTAATGAATTGAAATATCTAGAAAAACAATAATATCTAAGAAATATTCATTATTTATTATCACGTGACATTTTTTCAAAATTTCTCAGAAATTTTCAGTGGGAGTTAGATGTGGAGATTGGGACTACAGTTTTGTGTATTTTGAGAAATGTCCTGGTGACATTACATCATTAGATTATGACATTAAATTTTACTTTAAAATATCGAATGTAAATTCGTCCTTATTGCCTTCTATCCAGTATGAAGGACCCATACCAAAGCCTGTTACTATGATAGATTCGCCTCAATATTTACAGTGTATTTCAGGTTATTTTTCATACATAAATTGTACTTGGATTTGTTATTCCAAATAACACGTTTCCATTCGTGTCCACTAGTAAGGCACTTTTATCTTTCTGACAATAAAGATTTTTTGATTGATCTTCTTATCCTAACATTTTTTAGTCCGTTTCTTACAGTCCTCTACGATATTTGTATTCCCATGTCTATCTAGGGCTTTATTTTGTCAAGGTTAATAACCGATTTTCTGTGGGATACTTTCTGTTTTGCTTGTATCGGTACTCGCTTAAAATTCATTTTTGTTGTGAAACAATTTAGTTGAATTTATCTACAAAATTACGTATTTATTGTAATTTTTAAAAAGTTACTCTTTTTTGCCATATATATATATATATATATATATATATATATATATATATATATATATATATATATATATCCAGGTTTCAATCCATTCATTCAAAAAATTATTTTTTCCAGTTGTAAACCCTATTTTTTTTTTTATTTCGGGGCACTTTTTTACATATAATAAAGTAAATATCCATGTTTATTAAATAAGGAAATTATCGAGAAAAATTACTGTAAAACTTTAAAATTAAAAGAAAGAATTTTGGTACCAATTAAATTAATCGTTATTCACGGGAAGTTGACCTTTCTACAACTTCTACTTTTTGCATTGGAACTTGGGTCTATACCCATATAAAAGCCAACCGACCCAGGGACTTAAGGTAAACGACCATAGACAACCCCGTGTGTTTGCTGTTTGGGCTCTGGAGCAGTTGGAAGGTGATACAAATTTCCCCAAAAAAAATCATTCTTAGTGAGGAGGCCCATTTTTGGATGAATGGTTGTGCGAACAAGCACAGTTATCGGATTTGGGGCGATATCAACCCACCCAAGATCCACCAGCATCAAATGCATCCCGAGCTGTCTGGAGCGGCTTTTGTTCTGACGTAATCATCGGTCTGTACGAAACTGGCATGACCATAAACGTCAACGGCGATCGCCGTAAATCGATGATAAGCAACTTCTGGCGGCTTAAACTGGATGATATGGATACTGAAGATATGTGGTCCCAACAGGAGGCGCTATATGTCACACAACGCATACCACGATGGACATTCTCTACGAGCGATTTGAGGACACGGTATGGGGGCAACTTGAACAGGCCACCGAAATCGTACGATTTAACGCTGTTAAATTTCTTCCTTGGGGGTTATGTTATATCGCAGGTCTATGCGAATAAATCGCCAACAATAGATGCCCTCAAAGTGAACAAACGAACGCCATTCAGAAAATTCCGCCAGACTTATGCGACAAAGTTATCAACAATATGATCTCCCGAATACGTGCCACCAAGTAAAGCCGCAGCGTGCATTTGAACGACGTTATATTCTATACTTAATGCAATAAAATATTCTTTCAAATAAAAAAAAATGAATGGATATCTTACATACAACTTATTATATTTACATTTAAAAATCGAGCGTTCACTCTAAGTTGTGAGCTTCAGAGAAATGGGGCGGATTGTTTTTGAATTTGATAAAATGTAGTACTGTCACCAAACATATGTGAGGTCTGCAAAGTTTCAAATTGATTGGATTTCAGGAAGTGTATTAAAAATGAAAAAAAAAAGATAAAAACATCAATTAAGTCTAGTAATATTGTGTACATTACATATTTTATAAATCACGCTAGTGCTTTTTTAAAGAAAATATTATTTGTACTTCCTATCTAAAAATACAACAGTATTTTTTTTTATTGGAAATTAAATTGGACATGCATGATTGTAATTATTAATTACATAATTTATTATAACATTTTTGTTCTACCATGTAGAAACAACAAACATCCAATGAATCATTAATATATACAGTTCTTTATATATTTATATACTTCTATGAATTTGTTTCAATTTTCAGCTTGACAGTTTTCTAAATAAAATAAAAAAAAAATCAAGTATAGGTTTATGTAAGGATATTAAAAACCGAAAAAAAATAGGAACTATTGATTGAACTTGTTTACATATGAGGGGGGACCCAAAAAAAACGGGAATTTCGTCATGACTTCTTTATTTCTTAATATTTTTACACCAAATTTTGATCACCTTCAAAGTATTCTCAAAGTAGGGGGGGGGGGGACAATCGGTGTCATGCCGTTTTTGGTCAAAAACGGCTTTACGGAGAGGGTGGTGTGGCCGGCGCGTTGTCATGATGGAAGAACCAGTCGTCTGTGCGCCAAAGATATGCCCTTTTCTTCCAGATACTCTCCCTCAATTTTTTAAAAACCTCCAAGTAGAACTTCTGGTTGACAGTTTGACCCGGGGGAACGAACTCCGCGTGCATAAAACCTCTGCAATCGAAGAAACAAATGAGCATGGTCTTGATGTTTGATTTCACTTGACGAGCTTTTTTGGGACGAGGAGAGTTAGCTGTCTTCCACTGACTCGATTACTCTTTTGTTTCAGGGTCGCATCCATAGCACCACGATTCATCATCAGTAATCACCTTGGAAAAAATTCAGGGTCCTCTTCGAGATGATTTTGAAGCTCAAAACATGCCTGAAGTGACGCTCCCTTTGCTCGTCTGTGAGAAGGCGAGGGACAATTTTGGCTGCAACCCTTCTCATGTGCAAATCGTTGTATATAATTTTCTGAATTGAACTCCATGACATTCCGGACATCTCACAGAGTTGATCAATGGTTCGGCCACGGTCTTCACGAACTAGGGCATTGATTTTGTCGATGTTTTCGTCACTTCTTGACATTAAGGGACGTCCTGAACGGGGTTGGTCTTCAATTGACATTTCTCCATTTTTAAAACGTGAAAACCACTTGTAGGTTTTACTTAGCGCAGCATCTCCATAGTTTTTGCGGCCGATTTTTCCAACAGGAAACAAAATTTCACAATCGCGCGTTGCTCTCGACAATCTGCCATCACGTTTTCGGCGAAATGGAAAAAGTTGTTTTACTAAAAAAATTCTCACGGATTGACCGATGCACTCACAGCGACAGAACTTTGCACACTGACTCAGGAGGCGTGACCTTAACGGACACCTGGTCGAACAATGGGTTCCCCTCCTCTCCCTCCCCACCGCAGCCCAATTCCCGTTACTTTTGGCCCCCCCCTCGTATAACTTTTGTTGGAAGTTTTCAGCACGTTTAAGCGAGTTCTTGCAAGACAGTAGTGTAAAAATATTCATTTCTACGGTAGCTTTATTGCATTTTGGTGTCTTGTTTTTGAGCCATCGCCTTTTTCATCTTACTTCAGTGAAATTCCATCTTCTTTCCACCATTTTAAAAACTAGTTGAAACTAAAAAAAAAATGAGATAAATTGTTATAAAAATAATTAAACGACTTCATAAAAGCGGAAAATAATTATATATATTTTTTTCTGGAATTAACATTTTTGAGGTTGGTGCTAAATTAATGCAAAAAAAATTGGTTAACCAACAGCTATCTACGTCGTATGAGTTTTGTATTGATATGACCGGTTTGGTGTTATATATCTTGACATTATTTGCGATTTCTTCTTTACTGTAGCTAGTTATTTGTTTGAGTTAGTGTTATTTGTCGCCAAATTCAGTTATATTTCATAACCTTTTTTTTTTTAAATCGGTTCAATTTTTATTTATTTATTTTTTAATTTTTTTCTAATTTTGTAATTGAATTTGTCTCGATGTCCGCAAGTTATTTTAATAACTACGTATCCGTCGAGATATATAGTAATCTCCGTAATATTTCCAAGGTCGCAAAAATTTACACTGATTATTGAATCCGCATGTTGAATTTTAAGAAATTAACTCTGGAATCGTAATTTATGCCACCCCAAAAACACCAAATATCAGTTTTATACACCATACTAAATTTTAAGAAAATAATTGTAATTCGTAATCCGTGCCCCCAAATACCCCCTTATGGAGAATGTCCGGGAAATTGCGGGAAATCTCCTGGATAGGAAAAAAACACGTGAAAGTTCATATAAAATGTTTTTTGTATAGGCCTCCTCTTCGGAGATATGGGCTCCCAAAGAGCTGCAATGGAATCACGTTTTTACACTTAATTATTGAACCACCAGATATATTTCAATTTTTTTTTAATACTATGTATACCAGGTAAGACCATTCAAATTACTATCCAAGAAAGTGTTGTGAATTATTCACAGCTGCAGGGACGGAAAAGCTGTGACACTCATGACCCCATTTTTTTACGCTCTGTATGATAAGAACTTTGGACTTTTTTACATACTTTTAACTATTGACTAAAAATTAAGTACTCTTCATTCATGTCGCTAATCCTAACCGTTTTCGAGGAAACGCAATTTTATTTACACTGTTAGCGGGCACGACGATTTGAGGACTGCTGTACTCGCCACATTAACTCAGCATTGTTCCTTATTTGATCACAATGAAAGGTGATTCTTCATAGAAGTTCTTCCCTACTACGGACCGGAGTAGAGGTTTTGAGGTGTCCTCACAGGTAAAAATCCAACAGTGTTGGGTCGGGAGATCGAGGAGTCCAGGCAACAGGTCTTCCTCTACCTCTCTAACGGTTTGGTTAGACGTTATTCAGGTGCTCCCGCACAGCAACTCTGAAATGAGGTGGTGCCCCATCGTGCATGTAGTACATGTGTCGGCGAGTTTCAAGTAGTAAGTGCTCTACTAAATCGTGAAAAGCGTTCTGGAGGAACTCCAAATAAAGTTCTCGTTTCAGTCGCGCCGGCAATACGAATGGTCCAATCAAAAATTGCCTATGATTCCGGCCCAGACATTAATTGATTAGAATTGATCTTGATGATGCGAAACAATAGTTGCATGAGGATTTTCATCAGCCCATACATGTGAGTTGTGTAAATTTATGATACCATTAGTGGTAAACCCTGATTCATCCGTGAAGAGAATAATGCTAATGAAGTTTACATTATTTCGTTGCTGATCCAATAGCCAGTTTGCAAATTGCATTCTACAGGGAAAATCTTGAGGAATTAGTTCATGCAGTTTTTTCAAATGATATGGGATAGCAGCTGTTCTTGAAGAACTTCATGTGCTATTATTTTCGACGTAGTAAACTGCGCTGATAATTTTCGAGTGCTTGTTGAAGGAGTGTCATCTACAGCATTAAAAATATTTTCTTCTAATTGCGGCTTACGTACTGTTCTTCCCCGACCAGCATCAGTACTTCTTTTCCCAAAATTTCCTAAAAATACGAAGAAATATAATAATATTACCTTATTAATTGGAATCGCTTATCATTCGCGCTTAGACGGTGGTCAACTCGTTGAAATGTTTTCTGATCTGGAAGAGTACGATTACGATATCTGTCGTGATATAACCTCCTGGCTTCCAAAATATTGCAAGACCATACATCAGATGCGTATCTGCATACTCAATAAACGTGTATTCCATATTTTGAATTATTTCACAATTATTTTCACCACGGAATCCAAAAGTCGGTAAATTAATATCCAACTAAAGAATCAGTCAGTGATGTGAAAGTTAATAAGTTCTAAAATGCAGGATATTTATGTCTTTCGTACCTAGCCAAGTTTGCCGACAAAATAAAACGCACATTTTTTTTGCGAACCTAGGTTGACTGCAATTCAGAGAATTAGACGTTTTTAACTAAAGAGGTAAACTCTAATTTTGGATCGAATTTTTTTTGTTGAACATTTGATAGGAACAAAGATGTATCTTTTATCGAAAAACGCCAAATACATGATATAAATAAAATGATTTTTTTTTCGAAAACGGTTAGGATTAGCGACATGAATGAAGAGTACTTAATTTTTAGTCAATAGTTAAAGGTATGCAAAAAAGCTTATATGAACTTGTAATATTCCTTTCACGTGTTTTTTTTTGTATATGGGAGATTTCCCACATTTTCCCAGACATCCCTTATAGTGAAAGTACTGAATAAACTTGGAACTGACATTTGACATTAGTAATAGGCCTGAGTGGTTCTGGTTTATATAACTTTTATCAGTTGGTGACACGTTGGTATAAACTTCAGGGCTAGACTTTAATTTTTTTCGCCATTTTATATAAAATTATGCCACTTAAAGATGTCAAACAGTAACGTAAAAGATTTAACTCTAGGAAAAATCTACCTTTACTTTGCATTTATTTACATAAAAAATTATTAACTGGTTCAAACTACTGCAATAAAATAATAATTTCAATGACTTTGGCCTAATACACACAATAATGATCTAGGGAAATTTCAAACTCCCTATTTCACATGATCGATGCCACTTTTAAGTCATTAGTCTGTCAAATTGACGAGTTCTCTCAGTACTTTGAGTATACTAGGTTTGAACCCAATTGGGAAGTTTAAAATTTTTAAACCGCCATTTTAGATCCGCTATATTTTATTTTAAGTTTATAATCTGCTATCAAATCTTTCCTACCTCAATCTCGGAGGAAAATGGATGAATCTTATCCCTTTTTCGCCATATTTTAAGCACCATCTTGGATTTTACTGAATTGAGAATTTCAAATTTTATTGGGTTTCAGGTGATTGAGCCACTTTTAACAGAAGAAAGACTTGTACACCCAAAGCAAAGTAACGCACACGCAATTGGTTGCCCGCAGATTCCCACCCTCACCACGGAGAGCCCCAGGCAACCGGGGCCACAAGCAGCTCGTGCATCGGGGAAGGTATAAACATTTTTTTAAATTTTTTTTCAGATAATTGCAGACCCGTCTATTGTAGCTTGAATAGGAATTAGGATGGAATTTTGGGAAGCATACATTTTTTTCTCCTTATGTAATATTTAATAAAAACAAGTTGAAAATTTGATTGCTTCAAAGATTAACTATTATGATTATATTTAATGTTTGATAACGTTTTTATTGCTTTTACAAATGGAATAATGAAATAGCCAACTACCTCCCCTCTGTTAACTTTTATGGAAACAAAAAGAAGTAAACCTAGAAAAATTATAACCGAAGGAGCAGCTTGTCATTATGTCTTTTCAATGTTTTAATTATTGAATTAGAATTAAGAATAGTTTTAAAGTTTTGTATGATAAAGGGTGTTTTTTTTAGAGGTATACAATTTTAAAATTAAATAAAATACGTATAAATACTGTTGTTTTGGCTTTAAATGTTAATTGTATGCCATTAGTGTTTAAATATAATTTCGGACAAATGAGCTCCACGGCTGGCTCGAATAAAGCGCTATCGGGAAGTCCAATTTTCGACCACTTTATCGAGCAACTGGGGCCGTATATCAGCAATTACGCGACGAATGTTGATTTTCAAGTGGTCCAACTTTTGTGATTTATCGGCGTAGACTAGTGACTTTACATATCCCCAAAGAAAGTAATTCATAGACGTGATATCACATGATCGTGGAGGCCAGTTCACAGGTCCATTACGCGAAATTATGGGCGCATTGAATGTTTCTAGCAATAAATTGATGGTGTCGCGCGCTGTATGGCATGTTGCGCCAACTTGCTGAAACCAAAGCTCTGTCACATTGATACTATTCAACTGACGGGAACATTCTGGCCAGCATCTCTAAAGAAATATGGGCCAGGGATTCCACCTGCCCATAAAACATACCAAACAAGACTTGATGGATGGGCGCTCAATAAAGACTTCTGAGTTTTCTTCGCTCCAAATTCGACAATTCTGTTTATAAACGTAGCTATTCAACCAACAATGAGCTTCAGAGGATCAAGCTGAATATTGTTTTTGGCCCATTCACCGAATGTACGGCGCGCATGATGGTCACGCCGTTTCAACTCTTGCACAAGCTGGATCTTGTAAGCTCGTAATCGAAGATCTTTCCGCAAAATCTTTCACAAAGTGATTGAGCACAGCTTCAGTTGTTGTGCACGATGGCGAATCGATTCATTCGGATCTTCCTCAACACTACGTTCTACAGCACCAATAACTTCTGTGCGCACTATACGGCGTCTTTGTGAATGCGTATTATCAACCAGAGTGTACGTAGTGCGGAAACGATCTATGGTTTTCCGAATAACTTGCTCGGATGGACGATTATACGACTGTAAAATGGGCATCGCGCACGGTAGATTTGGCGAACTAAACTACGATTCTCAAAATAAGTTTGCACAATTTGCAAGTGTTGTTCTGCTGTAAGTCTGTTCATGGTGAAATGGCAAAATGTACTGATTAAAATCAATTGTCTACTATCAAATTTACAGTCATTTTAAATAGTGTTACCAGCTTAAAAACCAAACCTCAAAAAAACACCCTTTATTTTTACCCTTTGTACTTTAAAGTGTTTTTTTTTTGTTTAGCACTCCTCGTTTGTTTCCTACTTACTAATTGGTAATTTATGTCTATATATTTAATAAAACAAAATATTTAATACATTTTTGTGAATATATTTGAAGGATCCGATATGTTAATTTCTATGTAAAAAGATGTCTTTCTCATCACTCATGTAACATATAAAAAATTAAAATTGGCAAGTCTGAATAAAAATATGTGGGTAGGTAAAAAACATGGTCGGTAATGAAGGCTTATTGTATTTTCCTTCTGTTTTTTTTATCCCTGGAAAATCAATAAAATGTATAATTTAAAGATTTTCACGATAATTTTTTTACTTACTAATAATAGAATAGAAAACTTCTAGGTATAACCAAAATACTCGCAAGATTATTGTTTTTAAAAACACAATTTTAAAAAGTTCCTAAAATTGTTATTGTTAAATTTTACGATTAGAAAGAAAAAGGTCAATGTCAAATGTCAGGATTTGTATGGAGGCGTTTCCCTCTAATAGTTTATGAATTTTTTTATTTTCAAGCCTGTAAAAATACGAGATGTTATTTAAATGCCTGATTAAACTTGAGAAAATAATTGTTTACCTAATTCTAAGGATAATAAAGATATTGATTGCAATTCTTATAAATAAATGCGTGATATGGTCGCTGTTGCCCTTTTTGGGATAAGAAGACATATTTTGATATGCAAATCAAAAAAAAAATAATAGAATATGGGGTCTTATTTTAAATCACTTAATCGTATGAAAGATCGTGATCAAATCAAAATCAAATACAGCAAAAAAGCAATTCTAAAACTATTTAAATTTAAAAAGGAAATACAGTCAGTGGCGGCGTGTGGGATGTTCAAGGGTGTGTTCTGCATTGAAAATACGCGAAATACGCAAAGCAAAAAAAGAATTATTAGACCTACCTGTATTCCTTCTAAGCTCTGGTACAAGGTACAAACATGCAACATGCAATCCTTTTGTCGCAGGTGGTAACCTGGTAGCACATTGAATATAAGGGGCAATAAATGTCAAAAAACGAAAAACAACAACAAAAATTTAAACGTTTAAAAAAATCTAAAGTTCACTTTTTATATATCAAATCAATACGTCTTTGTTTAGCTCTTGCAAACTTCTCAATTACTTTCTCATTAAAATTGGGGTCTTTTCTAATAAAGGCATTTTCTATTGACAGCATAGAAAGTGCGGATAATCTACTTTCACCCATGGTATTGCGTAGGAAAGTTTTAACTCTTTTTAAAGTAGAAAAACATCTTTCTGCCTCTGCCGTTGTCATAGGAATAGTTATAATTATTTGTAATAACTTGACAGTTTCTTTGAAAGACTCATCCAAATTGTTAGATGTAAGTAAATTTAAAAATGCTACTGCCCCTTTAAGATTCCTAAAATCTGGCCTTATGTAAATTATGGACAGTTCAGTCTTTAGGCGTTCTAGTTCAAATAAAGGGTACATAGTTAGCACAGAGTTTAATATCCCATCTGGAAATTTTTTTGAAAACTTCTCGAACAATTCAGATGTAAATAACGTCGCGACTGCTAAATGATCTACATAATCAAATCTAGTTTTGGCAGTATGAATTATTGTGTCGCAAACTTCTAATGCTGCCGCACGAAGGTTCTCTTTTGAAAGACAAATTCGTTTAACAGTGGGCTCCAAATCCTGTCTGAGAAGATTTCCTCTGTCTATTACCCCGTCAATATTATCTCTCAACTCTTGGATACACTTTTCAAAAGTATCGACGCAGTTTTTAATTTCTACCGAATCGGCTTTCCTTGTTTGTAGTTGGTTATATAAAATGTCAACATGCGGCATAACATGATGAAAAATATTTAGCCAAAACAGAAATGATTCATCATTAAGCGAACGTTCTATAGCAACTGCCTGACTTACGACTATTCTATTAGCAAACCTCCGTTGAATTTCTTGCATACATTCTATTAAAGAATTTCTGTGCTCATAAATAACGTTTATTGCTCTGCTTTTAAAATTCCACCGAGTCTGAACGGCGCGTGGTAATCTTCTCCCTACTACTTCGTTTAACACATCCATTCTTTGAGGAGAATTCGAAAAGAAATTTACAACGTCATCTACATTTGAAAAGAATACCCGCACTTTTGTATCTTGAGACACTGCCTGGGCCATTATTAAGTTGAGTTGATGAGCGTAACAGTGAACAAAATGTGCCTGGGGATATTTTTCCTTGATTACTGTGTGTACTCCTCTATGTCTGCCACTCATAACAGCAGCGCCATCGTAGGTTTGTGCAATCAGCTTGTTGAAATCTTTCGTTAAGAATGGATCTATAACGGATTTAATACAGGCTGCTAAAGATTGAGCGTCATGTTGCTCAGGATTTATAAAACCCCAAAATCTTTCAACTGGGCTTCCTTGATGTACATATCGTAAAACGACCACCATTTGAAATTTTGAGGCAACATCACTAGTTTCATCTGCCAGAACTGCTAAATAATTTGATTCATTTATTTCATCAGAGATTTTTTCTCTACATACCTCCAGCATGCATTGTAATAGTTCATTCTGCATGTCCTTTGATGTACCTTTAAATAACGTAGCAGATTCTAAATGTTTTTGGAAAACGTTGTCAAGATCTGCACTAAAATTCACCAATCCACGAAAGATTCCGGGATTATCAGACTCGTCACTTTCATCGTGGCCACGGAGGGCTAACTCAAACGTTCCACAAAATTTTATACAATCAATAATACGCGATAGCACATAACGATTTTTATCAACTTGTTCGTTGTGCCGTTTTACATTAATCCAGTAGGCATTATCCAATTGCTTTTGGATGTTTATGTTTCCTAATAATGCCAGGCTTACCGTATTGGAAATATGCTTCTGTGTTCCTTCGTGCCGTTTAATGTTTTGGCTTAAATGTCCCAAATCTCTAAAACCCGTAACTGTCCACGATTTGTCACCTCCAAACAAAATACAAGGGAAACAAAAAAGCGCGTGTTTTTTGTCACAACCGCACAACCACTTTGTATTGTTATAAACCGTGTCATTAAACTGGCGTTTGTATGTTTTGCTTCGACTTGAACCGCTAATTTCAATGTTTAATTGTGGTGTCGATCGACCAAGTTCTTTAATTTTAATTTTGTCCTCGTATGCCAAAGAGCTAAAACTATGACTCTGCAAAAACTCGATCGAATTCATTATAATTAAACTAAATAAAACAACAGGACAAAACAAATAGCCGGCCGCGCGCATATAAAATTACAAAACCACTGCTGGGTGCTGCCGTCCTGCAGCCGCAAATTTTCCATAAATCGCCGTATTAAGCCACGTGCAGCGTTAAACCAATCACTCGCTTTGTTTTCAGAAATCATTAGCTGTGAACCCAAATCCGCGGCGGGCTCGTAAGCGGCGGCCCTACGCTCGAGTGTTCAGGCCGGAAAACTTGCGGTGTTTTGTTTGCCATTTTGCCAATGCTATTAGAGAAATAATTTAATATTTTTATTGTTTAGTTTAGGGATACACTACATTAAAAAATATATAATTTGTCGAAATTATGTGTGTTCTGCAGCTCCGCAGCACTTATGAACGCGCCGCCACTAATACAGTTATAGGTTAAACAAATGGTGCATGGGAAAAAATAATCATCATACATGCCCTAACAAAACAAAATAAAATCATCAAATAATTAATAATATCCAGAAGATCTTAATAATGTAGATCAAATAAATCAGTATTTTATTAATTTTGCCTCAAAAATATCAGTAAATACATATTTTCATTTTTCTTGAAACCATTTTTTTTCCATCTGGAATCCTGTATTCTTAGTGAAGTTATCATTTATTCACATTCCTCTTTTCTTGGTGGAAAGTAAACAAAATTTAGTATTTTATGATCCTCCTTATATAAAAAAAGTATAGGTTAAAAGTCTTGCCAAAATAAAATTTTTTCTTTAAATGCCTACCATTTAGTTCAAAAAAAAAATTATGTAAAGTACAACGATAACTACGTTTATATAGATTAAAAAATTCTTTTCTCAGATAAACCGTTCTCGAATAAGCGATCCGGTCGTTGAATCACTATTATTATATAGAGGCACAATTGTAATTTAATAACGTTGTTAAATTTTATTTTTTTTTGAATGGCAGCACATAATAGAGGATGTTATAATTCTTATTAATTCGTGACGTATTCATGTGGTTTTTAGGACGGCGTAGCCGCTTCTTCCGCCAATAAACGACGCTGGGTCCCACCATCGACGCTCAGGCTCCGCGATGCGGTTGCTACGCCTGAGTCACGTAATGACCAAGTTTTCCGCAAGGTAGGTTAGATCTTTTTTCAACTTTAAATTCGACTGTAATAAATTTAACAATAGGCATGATGACTGTAACTAAGAATCATTGAAATTATGACTTGAAGTAATCATATAGGATAGACAGATTCTAAAAAACACACTTATTTTTAGATTACAAGCGAGATTCTATTTAATTTAGTAAAAATAAAAACACAAAACATAGAAATCGGCCATATTAGATCGAACACCAATCAGAAGCGCGTGACGTCACGCTTTTGTAAACATCACATCATTCATCATTGTTTATCGCCTTTATCGTTCGAATTTGTCTCTATTTGCATCGTTAATCAGGTATTTTGTGGATAAAACTATCAAGTGTGTCAGTTTCGTGCTACCAAAAGTACAACAAGATCATGGAACAAGGATTTATCAAGGGCAATAGCTCAAATTTGCCAAGAATCGACTTCTCGATGCTGAGAGTGAGGTTAACTGGTGCACTGTTTTAACTTCAGTCTGGACAGCTTTACCTCTGAATTTATATATATATATATATATATATATATATATATATATATATATATATATATATATATATATATATATATATATATATATACTTGTACTGATTTATCAGCTGATTTTGAAAAGGTGGTAGGTGCTTCTAGATCTTCAATTGTGTGCAAAGCTAAAAAATAAAAATAATTACTTGTGAACAAACTATAACTGTTTCCACATTATTATATACTATACTTTTTGCAGCAGACTATAATAATAATAGATACCTCAAAGATTGTTTGGAATCATAACTACCCATAATGTTATGATTAAACCGGCAAACAGAAAAGATATACATTTGAATTCAATAAAACAGCTTACTGGTATAAAAAAGCAATGGTTACTTACTTGAAATTTCTGATGAAGCCTGCGAGTTATAAATGTTCTGTAGGTGTTTTTGTTTGTGCTACATCTTTCTCATTTTCTTCAATTAGACACCTTCTTTGTTTATTGAGAGCATAGGGACGCTCAGCGGTGCCAGAAATGCGTTTGCTTCTGCCTGGTTAGCATTCTAATCTTGTGGGTATACCCTATATACTCTAACTTCATTCGCACTTGTGAAACTGAACTCATTACATAGTACTGTATATAATTTTCGATATCATTTAGTAACTGAAAAAAAAAGCTTTTAGTTAGAAACTTTAAATATAATACAGTAATAAAAAAATGAAACCTAACCTCAAACGGGATCGACAGTGTTATTGACAAATATTTACCTTACATATATTTTGTTGCGAGCTTCGCCACTTATTTATATACAGTAAATACTTAATTAAAATGATCTTCGCAGAAATAAATTACCGAACTAACAGATACAGAAGCTGACTCTCGCTTTGCAAGATTTAGCCACGTATTTCTGATATTTTTCTTCACTGACACGTTAATCAATAACTTATTTGGAGTTTTTATCGATGTATTATTACATCGAAGAACTGCATACCATCAATACACCTTGGAATTCATTATTGCACAAAATAATGGAAAATATGAATCGAAACAAGCAATAAGATGCGCTTGTCAGGTATTTACGAAAGGGTGACGTCACAGACGGACGCCATTACTATTCTAGCGTTTTGGTGCCAAATTTAAATTGTATTTTAAAAAAGTCAATTTTTCCTTCAAAACATTAATTTTTTACGGAAATAAGATTTATTTTGTATAAAGTAAGTGCGTAAAAACATGGTGAAATATTTTTCCAAAACCAGTCATCATGCCTATTTGAAGTGGAAGTAATATCAAAAAGGTGACCATTGAGAAGAGGTCATAAAATTTCAAATTTCGATACTTTTAATGCGGATATCAACTATCCACAGCTTTACCGATATATCGATATTGATATCATTTATTTTTTCATTTATTAATACTCACTCATAAAATTAAATGAATAATTTTCTTGTATCAGGTTCGGGGCATTCTCAACAAGCTCACGCCAGAGAAGTTCCAGAAGTTGAGCGACGACTTGCTGCGTGTTGAGCTGCAGTCGCCGGTCATCTTAAAAGGCGTTATTATACTAATCTTCGATAAGGTAAGCTCTTAGGCATGCTATTATGATTGTATTACTTTAGATTACGTTAGATTTTTATTAAAATAAGTTCATAATTGTTCTAGTATTTTGCTAACCCACTTGAATTCATTTAAGTGTCACTATTTTTAGTTTTTAAAGGTTTGTAGGAATATTTTTTATAATAAAGAATATTTGAAAGTAAAAGTATTGTTATCAAAATTAAAAGGTAAGTATTTGCTTATTTGTGTATCTTGATTAAGCAACATGAATGGAAAAGGTATTAGAAAACTACAAATGATTGAATAAATCAAGCAACTAGCAAAAAAACCTAAACAACGGTCTCGCTCCACTACTTTTTAACTTATAGGCATCCACTTGCTTGAGACGCGTTCAAGAAGGTTTAATTATGCTGACCACATGGATTTGATTTCCAAAACCTGTCTGTGACGGAGGACGCACTGAGTAAAGATTTGATGTCACAATTACTTTGCCAAATGGAGACTAAAGTCTACCGGATCCAAAACCGAGACGTTATGCTTTCACCTAAATAATAGAATGGTCAGTGTTGAACTTAACATTCCAGTCTAATGGAATTTCCTAAATAAGTTGGTGTCACACTGAAAGGAACATTATCGTTCGGAAAACATTTTGCCAATGTAGGTGCAGAACTTAAAACCAGGAATAACATAATTTGCAAATCGTGCGGTATCTCTTGGGAAACCATGACTGATATATTGTTATGCTGTGTCATCGGATTGGTATATTCAGCGGCAGAGTATTGCTTCCTAGTATGGTTGAACAGCTCACACACGAAAAGAGTGGATGTCTAAACTCCATGTGGATAATTAGTGGAACCATCAAACCCATTCCTACTTGCTAGCTGCTCACTCTTAGCAGTGTCCCACTCCTTCCCATCTTTGCTCAAATGCTATGTGCAGAGAATGTACAAGTGAAGACTTCTTGAGAGCTGCTTTATCGACTGGTGCTTTTCATTGCCTAAATTGGAATTTTACAGCCATGTACACTAATGGTTTACTGTCTCTTCATGATTTTCGTCCCTTACTTATACGTGAAAGAAAACTGACTTTAATTACTCAGCAAAAACTACAAAACGAAAACATTGATTTAACAAAAAATATTTTAGATAAAAAAGATAAAACAATCTTTTCTCTAGAAAAAGGTAGCTATTGTTTTTAGTATCATCAACGATTTCCGAAATATTAGCATAGTACACCTCGCCGACTTAACTTTATTTACACTTAATAACAATCCATAATTTCGATAAAGAGAAATCGCTGTTGGAATATAATGCATTTTGGACCTCTGTTTTCGCCGTACCGACCAACGTATTGTAATAACATTACCTAATGTAATTTATATGTATTTAAATTAATTGCATTCATATCGTTACGTTCACAAATTAATCAAAACGATATGATATCTGCTGTTTAGCGTTTAGTTTCTAGAAAACCCAATAAATCATTAAGATTATATTTTATTTTGTCTGCAATTTTATCGAATTATTGACAGTATTATTCTCACTATATAATGATTTCTTTGTAGTTTAAAACTTTATTTTTCTTATAGTTTTTTATTAGTCACTTCTATAATATTTGAGTACCACATGTATAATCTTTGGATTCTTTGTATAAATAAATTAACTACGATTTCTGTGGTTGTTTTTTCATAGATAAAACATATTGCAATTTTTAAACCGCTGTGAAAAATAAAAACACCTTAAACTACGTTTTGAATCGCATAAAGACAAAGGCGCCTCACTTGTAATCCCTTGAAATCCAACACACTCATTTGCGAAATTTCAATGCTGATTTTTCAGTCAGTGTTAATCGAAATTGAATTAAGTATGATTTAAAATTTCCTCTGAATCTGAACGGTAGTGATTCAAAGAATAAACTATCGGAAAAAAAACTTATTAATGAAGTCGAGAAGAGATCTTTATGAGATAAAACATACTCAATGATTATGCCTGCTGGCATTGGTATAGCTAGGGAGCAGCTTATCTGGGGGGGGGGGGGCAGCCAGGCAACTGATCCGCCACCGCAAGGTTTCAATTTCGGTAATCCCATTAGTGACAGGCGCAGATCCAGGGGGGCAATGGGGTAATCTCTACCCCCCCAAGAGCTCCGGAATTCCGACAGTTTTCTATGTTTTTCTTACAGGTTATGTGTAATTGTTAGGTAATATTAGCGTTCTCGGAAATGGCATTTTATTGTATATGAAATGTAAATATTTTTTAAATTTTATAAATAAATATAATTATCATTTTTGTATATGTAAAAAGTAACTGTTTATTACTAAATTGATATTAAATTATATTAATCAAAAAAATTACACTCCCATTTAAATATTTTTTTTTTTTGGATATTTCTATTTTTTATAGCTTTGATACACACAATGCGTAAAAAGCTTTGCTTCTGTCGCATATTCAACTTTACGTCACTCTTTTTTCTAAATGGAGGTTTTCGAGCATGATAACATAATTTTACGATATGTTTTCAATATGCTTCAATATTGTCGATTTTTCTAGGGTGGGCAAAGAGTTTTGTAGGGTGAGCGGTGCCCACCCTTACTCCCCCCTTAACTACGCCCATGCGTGTTGGCTACACATAGCTTTAGATAGATAACCTTTTATTGTGACATTTAATAATGATTCTAAGCAATGTCCTAAAGGAATAAATAAGAAATTACTTTATAAAAATATAATTTAATGTGAACATTTGTAATAGTAGAATAACAATTTTGCTAGTTTTTTAATGACCTAAATTTAAGTAAGAAAATAATGATTTAGGATTATAATAAAAATTGAGAAACTAACTATTATTTCCTACACATTTATGTATACAATGGGACGTAGTCTGGAATAAATTCACGATTTAAAAAACGTTGGGTTTTTTGAAAAATCATTTGAACGTGTCGACTTCTTTCAGTACATTAAATTATACAGGTTGACTTGAAAGAAGTTATGCTATAATCAACTTTAATTTTCCAAATAGTGACTTCCAATTTTTTGTATAGGGTGTCCAATTTTCGATGGTTTTACGAGTTATCTCCGTTATTAGTAAAAGTAGAAGAAAAAGGTTTTCGTAGCACTGCTTTTTTTTTTTTTAATGGGACACCGTATATATTTTTGAATAATGTGTTTTAGTTTATTACAATCTATTCAAAAATGTATAACACCCTATATTTAGTATTGAGTCGTAAATTAACGTTTTAAAAAAATTATCAGATCCTGTTCTTGGCCATGACGGGGATTTAAAGAAACAAAAATCTATTACTGTTATCAATAGTATGTTGATAGACACAAAAGGGCTATGTATATTATCGGATTCTTAATATAATTTACTTTATAGCAACAAAAAGTTGTGTATTAAATTAAACTAAAAAATTGTTCACAAATATTGTTCAAATTGTTCTCCATTATGCCTTAAACATGTTTTAAACATAATTCTTATTTCCTTCAATGCGTTTGAAATAATAAAAAGGTCCGCCTGTAACTCTCTAAAGGCCCTTTGAGTTCGCTTTTCTTAAATCTACTATAATTTGTTACTGGATGGTATAAATTTTATTTTTGAGATGATCCTACAAGAAGAAGTCCAAAATTTACAAATCAGGAAACCTGGGTGGCCAGCTTATGGGTCCATTTGTCCCGATCCAGCGGCCGGGAAAAGTAGTGTCCAGATAAGCCCTTTGAATTTGTGCGTTGTGAGCGAGAGCTCCGTCTTGTTGCAGGTACAGGTTGTTGAGTCGCATTAAGGGCATTTCTCTTATTTCCGGAACACTGTGCATAATTTGTAAATATTTATTTGCGGTAAGGCTGCCTTCATATATATCATATACGATTTTTGTTCCAAGTATAAAACATGAAACACTGAAGCCGAACCTGCCTTGCCCTTGGAAATATCACATGTTGATTTTCCTGAGATCAAAACCGAGTATTCTGTCGATTCAATATACCGGCGCTAATAAAATAAGCCTCATCAGAACGTATAACCATTAAATTCTTTTAATTTAGTAATTAACCGTATTTCTTGAATAATCCGATTCTTTAAGTCTTCTGTGTCAATTGACTTAGTTTGGAAAATTTTACCTTTAAGGTAATCCCACAAAAAGATTTCAAGAGGGTTTGAGTCTGGAGATCTCGGGGGCCATTAACTTACTGTTTTGGTTTTTTACTCCATCGCAATATCCTATCATTAAAAGAATTTCTATCCTTTGTACCTCAGTATGTTCAAAATTAACTCAAAATAACAATTTGACAAGTTGTGACAAAGGAATAAGTCATTGGATCAATTATGCTGGTAGATCATTGTATTTCATTTTGAATTTTAACTATTGATAAATCGCAAACAGGTATATTTCGGTATCAGACGTAATAGAAAAAATGTTCAGTTTAGTTTGCATAGAGTCTAAAATTGTACAAGAAATTACGGTCGCTATTTAAAAAATCGAAATTGATTATAGCACAGGTTCTTTTGAGTCACCTTATATAATTTAATATATCGGAAAAAATTCGTACCAAAAAAACAAAGTCGATGTGTCCGAGCGATTTTTGAGGTGTTTGTAAGACGAATCTTTAAATAAATAAATATTTCTTTTAGGCTTTAGATGAGCCGAAATACTCGTCGATGTACGCTCAGCTTTGCAAGAGGCTGAGTGAAGAGGCTCCAAATTTTGAACAAGGCGACGGTACAACTAACACTTTCCGTATTCTACTTCTAAACAAGTGCAAGGTAAGTTCAGAATTGCTATTATTTTCAAAATTATCATCCTGGAAAAAAATTAAAGCTATTTAATATATTTCTTATAGATCTACTAAATTCCGATTACTAATGGCATTTTTAGTCTAAATATTCTAATAGGTTTAAGGAATTCAAATAATGATAAGTAGCAAATAAAACATTGTTAATATCGATATGAAGAATTTTGTTTAAAGAACTTTAACGATTTTGTTGATTAATCACGCTCTTTAAATGGAAACTTTGTAATAAAATAGTTGCATAATATGTAATAGTTTTGAAGCAAAATATATTTTTTGTTGGCATGTAAAATTTTCTCCAAATTATACCAAATATTCAACTGTTAAGTAAAGAGAGTACGAAAACAACACACTATTCCTATTTCCATTGCTTTTTAATTTTATTTTCAAAAAAATATTACACTAGCATGGCATATTTTGCAGTACTACTGCTTCTTCAGATGCTTACAAGTTAACAGTAACCTGTAGACATGGGACGAAACATAGTTCTTCGAAATATATGTCATGCTGGTGTAATATTTTTTCGAATAAAATTTAAAATCGGGAAAAATTTGAAACAGCTTTTTTATTTAAATACATCGGAATTAGGTATGGATTTTCATCAAATAAATATTTTTAATATATTTTGATCATCTAAATGTGAGCAAACATAAAAATCGTAGAGCTGTTAAACTGTATCTTTTTAAAAAATGCTTAACTAAAATAATTAATTCCCGGGATCGTCCCACGAGATATATAGAACAATATCGTACATTGATGCATTGTTATTAACAAACTTGCAAAAAGTTTTCACAGATGTCTTGTGTTGTTGGTAATCACGATTAATACACAAACGAAAAATCGTAAATACGAATTTCGTAGGTTTTTGAACCACTAATTGAACAACGCCAGAAAAATGGATTTATAAAATTCAAAGACACAACCAGCGAATATAGATTCCATATAGAAGTGCCGTTCTTGGATAGAAAGCGTCGTTAGTCGTGGGTACCAATGTTTACAAAGATTAGTTCTGGTACTCACAAAGCAGATAGCGCAGATATCTTTCTCTCAGATGAGCTAAAGTGGGAAATGAATTATGTATATTAAATGACCTTTGGTCCTCGTGGCTGAGAGGTCAGGAATGTTGGAAAATTATGTTTTGCATTTCATGTTCCTGTAAAAATCTTTTTCTTTTAGCAGCTTTTTGCCATCCACTCATCATTTATCTCTATTGTTTTGTTTGTCAGTAGATGTAAGCTTCTTAACCAGATATTTCTGATATCAATCTTTATTTTGTCTTAATACTTCGAAAGTTGGAAAGCATTGTTGTTGTATTAGCTTGCCTCTTTCTTTTCTGATATTAACAGTTTCTCTCAACAACTTGTGGTCACTGCCCACGTCAAATCTGTTCAGCACTGTTACGTCTGATATAATGTACTTTTTGTTACTAATAATGTAATCAATTGCATTTCTTGTTCTTTGAACAGGACTTCTCCATGTCCACCTACGACTTTTTGGTTTCAAGAAGAAGGTATTCATGCAATAATTTCATTTTACAAATAGTTTATCAGGGTTTCCCCTCTGTCATTGATTATATTGTCGATATTTTTCTCACCTACCTTGGCATTAAAGTCACCTACAATCACACAATAATGTTTCTTTTCCGTTCTTTTTGCTAGTTGTATATCTTCATATAACTGTTCGATTTCAGTATCTTCACAAGAAGTAATAGGAGCGTACACCTGTATTACTTGTGTATCTCTGTGTGTTATGACCGTGTCTCTGTCTGATATTGGGTTTATTTTAATGATACGATATTTAATTCGTTTGCTTATTAGGATAGCTGTCCCGCCCAAGTGAGTATCTGTTTGAGTGTTGTTAAGGTAAAGAATATGTCTTAATTTTAGTGTGGTAACTGTTGTTCCTTTCGCCTTGTTTCGCTGAGACTTATAACATCCCATTTTATATGAGACAATTCTTCTTCAAGTCCTTCTAATCGGTCACTTGTCTGCATCATTCTTATATTGAAAATTCCTATATGGAGTTTGATTTTGCTCTTATTAGGAAAAGTGCACGAATTTTTACCTCTTCTAAAATCCATTAGGCAAACCGCAGAGGTGTGAGATATTGAGATTTTTTCTCGACCCACCTGGGATACCTTACTATTTGTTTTAAAATTCGCCATTGAGGGTTTTAATAGCCATAATTTTCCACACTGGCTATATGGGTTGGAAGATGTGAATATCAGTCGTCCCTAACCTGGAAAACCGATGTTGTTTGCAGCCGCTTCTCTGAAGACGGACGCTACGTGCTAGTTTTTGTCCGCCCTGAATATTTCATTTTCCCGGTACCACTCGTATCTGGGAGGCATTCCCCTATCCGCCGCCTAGGGAGGCCCCCCGATGGGGGACTAGCAACCCCTCAAGGGTTCTATAAAAATATGTTATTAAAATTAATATGAATTTTTTTTCTATTTTATTTAAATTTAACTTGAACTAATTAAAAATGAAAAGAAGAAGATTGTGAATATTTTTTTTTTATTTCTTGATTAAGAAAGTTCAATTAACAATAATAATTTTATCATTCTTGCAGAAATATTTGTTTAACATATGCAATAAATATTTTCTATATAAAAAAAAATGCATTAGACTGGATTCCAACCAACAACGGCAAAATATTTGCTAAAGCGGCTGACCATTCAACCATCAATATATTGAAATAAGGTAGTATCATTTCTTTTATTTGATAATCTAGAATGAGAACTTGTCGGGAGGAACTGTGGAAGGGAGATACTTGTGGTGGAGGCAGCGTGCGGGAAAGATAACATCAAACAGTGACTTAAACGATCTTATAAGAACGGCCCTTCTATATGGATCTATATTCGTTGACACAACTAACAACAAACTGTAGCCTACTGCTATAATATTCTATTATCCCCTCCCAACTTCCATGGATTGAACATACACAAGTCTAATTCTTAAACTTGCGAGATTTTTAGGGAAAAATAACGTTAATTTTCGAGAAAAACGAGAGAAAGTTTTAAATTCTAATTTGCTACCATCATCATCATCTTTTAAAACCCACTCAATAGATCATAATAAAATATCCAGAGGTTTTAATGTTAAATGTGTTCTTATATTATCCTTTGAGTAGTAGTGACTGTCTGTTTCATTGTAGAGGTTAATATTTTATAACTACAATAATCCATTGTTGAGTAATATGAATGTAAGGTTTGTTAAAATGAAGAAACGTCTTAACTTTTATGTTTTTACAGGTAGAGTTTGAAAACCGAGCAGCCGCTCTAGAACGTAACATCAATGGGTTCGCCGAAGATGGCACACCCCTCGACAGGGAAGAGCTCGAAGACCGGCGGCGCACTGCCAAGCGCAAGATGCTTGGAAACATCAAGTTCATCGGGGAGCTCGGCAAACTCGAGATGTTGTCGGAAAGTATATTGCATCGGTGCATCAGAGTAAGTATGATTGGTTGAAATATCCTTTTGTGGTGGTGTAAAATTTTTGAAACATTCAAGTATTGCGATATTTCAGAAACTACTTAGTAAATATTAAAATATACAACAATAATTCTACCGAAACACCCAAGGTATTTCTCAACTAAAGATTGGAGGGCAATGAAAACACATCGAATCCATGTTACTTACATATTACCTCACATCACATACTTTCAGACATACAGAAACATTATTATTACATAGATCTCATTTAGAACCCTGACAGTACTTATGCGAAGCTGGGGCAGGTCCTCAATAAAAAAGTAAAAAACAAGAATTCTATTAAGAACACACAAGATATGCTTCAAGATTGGAAAGTAATGATAAAATATCATTTATTCATTTAGTTTTTTGAGTGGAAGCAAAAATTAAAATGCTATTAAAGAAAAACTACAAAGAATAAAAAGACGGAGTTCTGGAAAATATTTTTCCCAAATGTAGAAAATAGCTGAAACCTGTCGACTGAGTTTTGGAATTTCGTATTATAAATCTAACTCTTAACAGTCGAGTTATAATTGAACCTTTTTTAGTTGAATTATAAGTCATATAAATCTATAGGAATTGCTGGTGCGGCGAGGCGATGACCCTTCCGAAGATCTCGAGTGCCTTTGCCAAATCATGCGCACCTGCGGTCGAATATTGGACACAGACAAGGGCCGGTTCCTCATGGACCAGTATTTCGACCGAATGCGTCAGTTGGCCGAAAATATGGATATGCAGCCCCGGATAAGGTAATTACTTAAAGCAGATATACTGTGTGTAAAGTTGACCGTCTGTACTTAGGGAAATATTGGTGACTGAGCCTTCGGAAAAAAAATATACAGAAATGGCCAAGATAAATTAAAATAAAATAATTTTCGGTTTCAAAATAGGCCATCTTATTATCTAAAATAGAAACGACAATTTTTCGACAAAAAAAATACAATGGTAAGTGCCCATTTATGTTTTTGATATCTATTGCTTATGATTTGAAACCTTTGTATTTAATTTTTTGTTCTAATTTTTAAAGTAATGGAAGGGGAAAGAAGCAATATTGTTGAAAATCATGGTTCTTTGGTTTAGACCATGTCAAATTAGAATTATTATCCGGTCTTTTTCGCCTACGATTGCACAAGCTTCTTCAGGGATCTTTATTCCACGAGATTAGAAAACAGTGTTAGAACGATATAAAAAATCACAATACGAAGGATCTCCTGATTGGTTTTAAAACTCTCTCCTTCCATTACATGATCGAACAACATTTATGGACGGCCTCTTTGTGGCTTACCTTTCTTTAATGTAAAAATTAAGATGCAGATTATTTGGAATGTCGCCTTTTCCTTTAAAATGTTTAAAAAAAATTTAAGTTTGACAAATAGCGCTCTCTGACGACTGATCATTAAAATTTAATTAAAACTCCTTTTCTACATAAAAAATACCTTTTAAATAAGACCAAGTTTATTTAAATCAGTTAAGGCAATCCAGAGTTACAATATTTTTTAAATAAAAATATTCCTTTCTTCCCCCTCCCTTTATTGCAAAAGTGAGAGCAAAATGTTAGGTAAAAAAGTTTTAAAACGTAAGTAGTAAATATTAAAAGCGTAAAATCGCACTTACATTTACATTTGATTTTTTTGTAAAATTATTGTTTTTCTGTTTTATTTCATCAAATACGTCCTCTTGCGACCTATCTAGAAACAAAAAATATTTTATTGAATTATATTTTTCTAAAAAATTACCTTCTTAATATTATCAAGTTCATTTAAATTGGATAAGGCAGAGTTTGAATAACAATATTTCTCCCTTTATCCTAAAAGTTGGAGCAAAAATTTAAAAACAATAGTTTTAAAACAAAAGCAGTAGATATCAAAAACAATAAAAATACCCCTATCATTATATTTGATTTTTTTGAGAAATTCTTGTTTTTCTACTTAAAAATGTTTTGTTTGGATTCGTCTTGACCGTATTACTTAAGCGCATTCTTTCCGAAGGCTCATTGGCCAAACGATGCCCCCGATATCATACAGTTTTTGAGTAAATCTAAAAAAAAAACTTTTTAAAATTTTTTTGGTGGTTTTTTTATGTTACATGTATTGAGGGTCATAAAATTCATTTTAAAAAAAATAGTTTTCTGACAAAAAAACGTTAGATACGAGAGTCGTTTGAAAAGTCCGTGCAAAAATTAATACTAAATTTTTTTGGATAAATCTATTTAATTTTTCAACATAGTTTCCTTTTATGCTTATAAACTTCGTCCAACGCTGCTCTAGTTTCTTGATCCCTTCTGAATAATAGGATTTCACTTTTCTGTCATCCATTACCATATGGATTTTGTCAATGGTTTCTAGAGTAGTAACCTCAACAGGGCGTCCAGAACGTTCAGCGTCTGTTGTGCTCATATGGCCACTCTAAAAATATTGAAACCACTTATAAACTGTTCTAATCAAAGGTGCACAGTCGCCGTAATGTTTATCAAGGTTCTGTTTAGTCTCCTGAGACGTTTTGCCTTTCAAAAAGTAATGTTTAATCAACACACGAAATTCTTTTTCGTCCATTTTTGGAGAATCACTTGACTTCCTCGATTCAAACGAATGTCAAATACAAAGAAATAGACCGAGCCGGCTGAAACTGGGTGTGCTTTTCCAAGAGATGCTACTAACTGAAAATAACCTCGATACGCACCCATAGTCTCATCTCGCTGACTTTTAAAAGAATATGATGTAGAATTCTCATCTCGAAGATCAAAAATAAGATATTGTAGGGTCTACAGAATGTTTTTTACAAAAGAAATTAAATAAAAATATTTATAATTAAATACTGTATGATAAGTTTAGTTTTTCTTCTTCTGGTGGGATACTTAAAGAAAAAATTACATTTTATTTTCAATAGGTTCATGTTGAAAGACATCATAGACTTGAGGAACGACGAATGGATGCCTAGAAAAGCGACAGTGGTCGAAGGACCTGTTCCAATGGCACAGATCAGACCAGTAGAAGATGATCGAGGAGGTTTCAGAAGGTATGTTGTTTTTGTATAACCTAATTACAACATCTTGTACTCAAAGAGATAAATGGTAAAAATTGACGTATCTAGTTTTTGTTTGTCTAAGTTCCAAAATTTATACCTGTCAATTTTTGACATTTTTAATAAAAGTTAACAAAAGCTTTTTGGTAATTTAACCCATCTGAAAAATGTTGACAGTTTTATTTTGCTTTTGTAATTTTTAGGGAAATTTTGAATATCCCATGTATATTAACTTTTATCATCCATAACAATTTGTATATCTCTCTGTGTTATTTTTATACATACGACATACATACATAAAAAAAATATAACGGTTGGATTTAGAATCTCCTTTTTTGAGTAATCGGTTAAAAATGATTAATTTTTTTCCAACGAATTTGTTTCCTTCTGGCATTCGACAGTGATCACACGGTGGGCCCCTTCATCTTAATTTTTTTAAAAAAAAGGTAGAGGATTGAACTAGGAGTCAGGACTTATTCAGATGCCGTTCCCACCATAATAGAATGTAGAGGCTATATATCAAGCGATTAATTGGACATATCTGTGTCTAAAAATTCTTTTAAGTGTATTTTGTCAGATCTGTGATTTTGATTGTTGCTGTGTAGTTTATCTAGGAGAATTATTTCTTTTGTAAATTGTTGTCTGTTATGTTTAAACTTTTATATAATTAGGTTATGTATTAATGTAATGATGGTGTAACCATCTAATAATGAATAAATACATTTCTAGCATTAAGTATTTTAGAACTTACTTAGAATGGCTTTTTTGGATTGGGAAATTTTTTGGTTTTAGATGATTTTTTTAATTAAATTAATTTTAACAAAGCTTAATATATTTAGGGTGATCACTTTCCAGAGAATCGGTAAAAATCTAAGTTTTGCTCCTACTACTACTACTACTACTACTACTACTAGCATACTACGTAAAATAAGTTAAGTTCGAGTGAGAAAAAATTAGCAGTCCTACCATTTCCTTGAAATTACTTATGCGTTAACTGAAATCAGGTATTCTCCAAACTTATAAGATACAAATTAAAATGAAATTGTTACGTTAAAACCGATTTTGTATAAAGCTAAGGCTGGAGCTATACCGCTAAAAATAAAGCTGAAATTAAAAGATTGCGCCTTAAAAAAAAAAACAAAAAGACAAGTATAATGGTTCTCATATATTTTTTGCATTCCAAACCATCGGAACTTCTAATTTAGAAAAATTACAAATATTGAGAATATCGCTAAAACTATGGTATGTAGGGTTAAGGACGATTGGTTTTGATTCCTTGCATCTCCCTTTAGGGTTACATCGCTCTTCTTAATATCTTGTATAATTATCCCGTTCATTTCAAGGAGTAGATAATATTAAAAATACAACTTAAAAAATGATCATGGATTAATATAAGTTGCTATGTAGATATATTCATTGCTCAAAAAGTTGTTTATAATTACTATTTTATTATTATATCTTAACGAATTTAACTGCTTGGAAACCGGAAAAATAAGTTAAGATTCGGGAGAAAAGTAACGACCTGTACTTATCCATATGTGAAAAAACTTTCCAGTTGGTCTGGGATTTTAACAGGACGTTACACTATTCCTGGGCTGAGGAAAATATACATAGAACAATTAATGTAAAATTTGATTAGGCTGCAAACATTACCTAACTCTGAAAATCATGGTTCTTGGATTTAGGCCATGCCAAATTGGAATTATTATCCAACGTTTTGCCTATGATTGCACGAGGCATCTTCAGGGATTTCTACTCCACGAGATTAGAACATGAATGACCATCGAGGAGCAACAGCCCGGTATTTATACCCGACTGGTGCTCAGCGAACTGTGATCCAGCGTTATCATCGATTTGCACGCGTAATGCAGACTGTAACCTATATCTCTATTAATATTTGGATATCTACAAATTTTGATTGATTCTCTAAGTTTACGTTAACAGAAACCATACCCTAATGCGAGCACCTTAGTTTCTTTTACTTAAAGATTGTTAATGTAAAAGAAACTAAGGTGCTAGCATCAGTCTCTGGTTTCTAGAAATGTAAAATTAGAGAATCAATTGAAATTTGTAAATAATCAAATAATATTAATAGAGATACAGGTTACAGTCTACATCTCGATTATAACGCTGGATCACGGTTCGCTAAGCATCAGTCGAGTATAAATACCGGGCTGTTGCTCCTCGATGGTCATTCAGTGTTCTAATTTCATGCAGTAACGATCTCTGAAGATCCCTTGTGCAATAATCGGCGAAATAATAATTCCAATTTGACATGGTCTAAATCCAAGAACTCTGATTTTCAACTTGACCAAAGTCGTGAAAGCTTTCGTTCTTTATTACCTAACTTTGCGTGTGATTACTATACCCTTGACATATTTTACTTATTTTACTAAAATTAGTAAATAAAATTTGGAGTATGAATAAAAAAACAAAATGCTTATATACTCATGCATATATTTTTTGTTCTTAACTAAATTTACACTTGAATTAACTAAATTTACACTTGAATTAACTAAATATATTAGAAAATTATCGGGTAACAACAATAACGCCAATAACAAAACAAAGATCGCTCTCGCTAGCTCGCCACATTTTCGAAACAGAGTGTGTTGGATTTAGCTAAGACAAGAACTTAACATCTACATCACCGCGACACAGCGTTGTGTTGTTTACCTAATAAATTTCTTTTTAAAACTTTATTACCTTATTAAACAAACAGTTAAAATAATGAAATCCCTTGGTGTCTAAGAAAAAGCTCCTTTTTTGTCAAAATAAACGTATGCCAAGCAGACGCGGATTCAAGGGGGGCTGTGAAAAATGAAACTGACGTTCCCGAAAAATTATCTATTTCCGCAGGCCAACAATGGCCAAGTAACAGAAACTTTAAAATACTTTTCCAAAAGGTTTTGGTGCGCTAAATCCGAATCTGGCTTCAGAATTGCTCCATCACGTCAGGTTTTTGAGATATCTTAACCTAAACGTTGAAAAAAACACTGTTTTTCGCCATATTTGAGGTTATGTAAAATCACATGGTAATTTTTTTTTTCACGGAGCTAATAGGAGTACGTGAGAGTTTCTCTTTAAAATCAATTTTGAAATGTCTAGATATCTTTTTTTCACCGAGACAGGCTAATTGTAAATTTACGTCTCACTGATCTGTTCGAATGAAAGCTAAAAATAGAGTTTAAGCTTCCTCTTTGAGTGTACATTTCTAAATTCCGTTAGTTTAATGAAAATTACTATCAGCTTTTAAAAATTCAAAATGGTGAATCCAATATGGCAGATGAAAATTTCAAAAGGTTTTTAACTTTAAAGAAAATTTATGTATTGGTTTCTGGAGGTTCCTGATATCGAAACCAAGGTCAGATTTTTAAAAATGTCAGTCATCGGAGATGTTAATTTTAACCTGGCAATGACCTTTATAGTTAATTCAAGGCCATCGTTTTATTTTTAATAAAAACCCTTTCTTTTTGACGTAGGCAATCAAGACTGAAATGACAGATCCAATATATCTGCTAAATTTCTCAGCAATATTTTCAAAATCTAACGGTGGATTCGCAATAATCAATCTCGAGGATACCTATTTACACAAATTTTTACTAAAATTAAAAATTTATTGAAATTTTCGACTGTCATGTTGGATCTACCATTTTGAAATTTTAAAATTCTACTGTGAATTTGTAATCAGCGACCCCTAGAATGCTTATTCAGGTATTTTCTTCAAAATAACAGAATTTAGGAAAATACACTCAAAGAGGTAGCTTGTATTATATTTTTGGCTTGCATTCGATGAAAAAAAAAATATCGGGACATTTTAAAATTGATCTTACAGGTGCTCCTGCTAGTTTTGTGAAAAAAAAATACCTTGTGATTTTCTAATAACCTCCAATATGTCGAAAAACAGTGTTTTTTGCACTTTTATGTTAGGATATCTCAAAAACCTGACGTGATGGAACAATCCTGAAGCCAGATTCGGATTGAGCACACCAAACTCCTTCGGTAAAGTATACTAGGGTTTCTGTTACTTGGCCCTTGTTGGTATTTGTAATTAAATAATTTTTCTAAAACGTTAATTTCGATTTTCATAAACCACAACAATATTTACCAGACTAGTTTCTGTTACTAAAAAGCAGTCACATTTTGTTGCTCTGTATTATTAATGAGCAGTTGATGTACTTTCAAATTTATTGAGTCAAAATTATATGCCTTTCAAAGGAAGAAAATTCAATCGTTCGGGATTTATTGGAAGAAAAATTACCATTGACTTAAATTAGATTTGCAAGACCAGAACTTTTACAAAAAGTAAATTTAATTTAAATTTGATTCATAGCATGTTACTTTTTAGACATATTTTTTGATATATTCTTTTATACTAAAGTCTAGGATTTGTCGCAGAAATAAGAAGTGTGTTTCTGATTTGTGCATTATTTTCAAGTTTAATGTTTATTATGTATTGATTCTTTTTAAATACATGTGTATTTAACATTGTGCACCTGTAACTTGTTTTTTCGATGAATTCAAGCAATTTTTCCGGGTAACTTACCATCTAATCCGACTTTTTACAATTTTTAATAATTTGTTTTAGTTTATCAACAAACAGTGGTTGTGTTAACTTATATCCAAATTGATTTTTCCTTTAAAATATCTTGGCGAATTACATAATCTGCATAGTTTTGTTTTAATCAGGTGTGTTTATTTGGAAATCATGAAAAAAATTCTGTATATATTCATGTTATTTCTTTTTGTGGCAGTCATTGAATTTTACCTTAATTAAATTAGCAAAAAATTATTAGCTATTAGTAATTAGCATATTAAACCTCCTAAGTTGATAATATCAGTTAACCAAGTATTCATCTTTTTATACTCTGAGCTTTGCCGATTGAGATTAAGAATATCTGTTAAATCTATATTTGCTTTAACTAAAATTACATTGTAACATGAATTGTATATTGTAGCTAGAATGGATATTGATAGTAAGGCTGAAACTAGACCATCAAGATTTAATATAACTAAAAGTTGTAACAGAGTGATTAAAATTCCATCTATAATATTTAAGCATGCGTCGGTATAAATTATTGGGATGTTAAGTACCGGAATAACGATATTGATCAATATACGACCGGAAACGGTGTTTAGTAAAAACAGAATAACTCGTAGCAAAGTTATAAAGTAAAGTTCAACAGTTATATTTGCTGTGACATAAACTGAGACGCTTATCACGATATCGATACATAAATCTAGGACCGTTGTAATGACACCTGCAGAGAGATTTTTAATAATCAAAGATATGTCTACGTTGGCATAAATGAAAGTTCCAGCAAGTATAGTGGAGACAAGGGCACTAAGATTGACTAATCCATTCTTATTGTTCCATAAAGCTATTTGAGCAGTTATTAGAGCTTGAATAGAGTTAATAGCTGCGGTTATACTCACTACTCCGTTAACGTTAGCACATACGGATAAAATAATCAGTAGACAAGCGTCAAGTTCTATAACGGCATCAGTAAAGTCTACGACAGCAGCTACTACTCGGATTACTCCGGTGACTCCTGTGTATAAGTTTCCACCCAATCTAACACATATTCTTAAGAAGTGTCTGATGTTCGTGATGACGATATTGAGACCTACGACCAAATCCAATTTAATTCCTATTTGGTGGCAGACGTAGGCGAAACAGCTAAGACCATCATCTGCTTCAAGAATTAGTTTTATGTTGAGATCAACCGCTGAAAAGAAAAATGAAAGTTAGGGTATTTTATTTTAAAAGTAAACATCTTGTACTATAATGTAAATTAAAATGTGGTTGTCAGTTAGATTGTATCTCTAATCGTTATCAAGTATAAATTAAGTATAAACTGAATGTTTTGTCTTAGGGCTAAGAGCTTGTATAGGAACTGTGTCCATTGAAGCGCAAAGTTTAGCTTCACTGTACACACTTCAATGATTTAATGTTACAAAGTAGTGGTTGCTAAAGATTAGGTGTCTCGACACTGGGTTTACAGAAGATTTCATTATTATTTTTAATATAAGCTGTTTCTGTAAATTTTCTTTTTTTTTTCTTGTTGGGTTCCAGATATATTGCCGCAGCTTCAGACCATTTTATATGGTGTTGTTTATCCCAGGCGTGTATGAGTTTTATGTTCCTTAATTCCAACTTCTAGTGGTCGCTTGGTTTCTCCAATATACATTTCCAGCACACTCGCATGGAACTTTGTAAACACATTCTCTCTTATCACTAATTTTTGATTTTGTTTTTGTTAAATGAGCTCTAAGCGTATTTCCTGATTTAAAGGCTGTTTTTTTTATTATAACTGCTGGCAATTCGTCTTATTTTCTCCGAGATTCCCTTAATTTATGGAATTGTGAAGGAGGAATGTGTCTTGCTAGCCAGTGGTCGTTCTAAAGTTATTTATGACATCGTCAATTAATTTTAAAGGATAACCATTCTGTTGTAAATCGGATTTAATGTTTTCTACCTCTTTTTCCAAGGAATTGGCATTATTGCATTTAGATACATCCTGATTATAGAGGTTGCGTATAATCCCCGTTTTGTTAGAACAGAATGATTAGGATTATGGTTAAGATATTGTCCAGTATGTGTTGGCTTCCTGTATACTGAAGTTTTAATAGTTTCGTTTGAACGGTTCACTATGACATCTAGAAAGGGTGATTTTACCTCTTTTTCCATGGTAAATTTAATTGTAGGTCGAAAGGTGTTTAGATGTTTCAGGAGATCATTAAGTTTTTGATCATTGTCTTTCCATACGATGAAGGTATAATCGACTTGTATGGATTCTTCAGAGCTTATGACGTCTAAAACAGGTATGATTTTAGGTATCACTGCGAAATTAAGGCCCTTGCTTAATAGTTGTTCTTCCGCTGCTGAGAGTATTCTTAAAGATAAGCTTATGATAGTTTTCTTTGAAATTGTTTTATGTAGAGTCGGTTGTTATTGTGATTTTAGTTTTTCCAGTTTATTTCGGTGTTTCTTCGCCATATTTTCTTGTTGCATATGTTGACTATTTTATGGAAAATTGGCTCATGATCATCTGATTGAGTTTCGGCTTTGATTTCTGCATAGCATTGTGTAGCTTCATTCAGTAGAAGGGTTTTTCACCATCTGTGATAATTTATTTGTGTTCGTATTAGTGCTTTACTAGTGTTGTCCAGAATATGTCGTGCTCTATTACCTGGTATTGGCGATTTTAATCTAAAACCAATAGGAATGACGTTGCTGCCTCGAGCTTGTAGTAAAAATGAAGGGTGGGCTCCCTCCTAAATCTATAGAGTCAAAAATCTACAGAACACTAAGGAAATATCAAGACCATATACCTAATAACCCACGATTGGCTTTGATATCACACTACAGTAAGTCACCACATCTTTACGAACTACCGAAAATTCATAAAACGAACATACCATTGAGACCAATAACCAGCTTCAGAGGATCCCCAACAAATGCACTGGTGAAGTTTCTTTTAAAAACCATACAACCTTTAGAAGGTTAGACGAACACATTTGTTAAAAATTCCACACATTTCGTGAACATTATTAGTAGCATTAATCTGGAGCCAGACGACAGACTAATAAATTTTGATGTGGAAAGTCTGTATACTAATGTACCATTAGCGGTATCACTAGACATAATCAAAACTAGAATTGCAATGCTCAATGATGCGACGTTTGGATGACTAGAGTGGTTAGTGACTTTTTCAGTTTCGCTCCATACATAGGAGTCTAAAGGATTTAAATCTAGGTTGTTCGGAGGCTAGAATTTTTTCGACCAAAACCCCCAAACCTATCGACGTTGTCCGACAACCAGTTTTACACCAAATGACTTGTGTGAGCGGGCGCATCGTCCTGCTGAAGAACATACGGCTTTTTAGACGACACAGTTTCAATTTACGGACTCACTGCAGTTGTCAGAACACGCAAATAAACACACCTTACCCTTTGTTAAAGAAATGCGGTGGCATGACATCACCCTCATTGGTCACCTCATCGAGCATGTAAACATTCGCCGGAAATATATAGGTCTAATCTGGTCTTGGTAAAAAAAAATCTCTGTGTTAAAAATGATTTTTTTTACAACGAATTGTTTTATCTATCATTCGTTCTTAAAGTGTTAAAATTTAAGAAGCTTACCTGCTTGCACAAGATCTCCTACTGTAATTTTCGCCGTGACAGTTAAATCGATCAGTCCTCGGAGGATTTCTAAGAAACCGATCAATCCCCCTTTGATGATGACATAGTCCGTAGTAATCAATTTAATTAGACCTGACAGTTGTACTCTTATGCTTACAATTATTTCTGTACATAAATTGACGGCCACTGTGAGGGATTCATTGATGTTACTCTGGAGCTGCAACAACAATATTATATTGTTACGAAGTAGTAGATATCTGTTGGACTTCCATTTATTTTTTGTTGAATATCACTGTGATATATCAACAAAAAAAAAATAAAGACAATGGAAGTCCAACAGATATATACTACTTCGCAAGAAACATCGTTGTCTATGACCTTTAAAAAAACAATATTATATATTCAGACGGCTATGAATTCGAAGGAAGGTTGCCTCATTCCATAGCCCAGTCATACCTGTTTAAAAATGAGTAAAAGTCAAAATACATCCGGTAATATCCGGAAAAGAATTAAACACGTCATTTTTATTTCAATCTGTATAAATAAAAATATTTTAAAATTGAGGCACATTACTTTAGCCATTTGTTAGTTGTACAAGATACTCCTTTTTTCTAAACGTCTCATTTAACAGGTTGCGTAACAGTTTATTATAAAAGGGCTATCTGCCTTTATAATTGCATTTTAAATCTTAAAGTCAGTCAAGTCTTAAAGTTAAGCTCTGGATAAAAAATTTCATAGTGTTATTCAGTATTAATGGTTTTTACGAATATATTTGGAAATATTCCACTTACTCAGTTTCTAAATTTAGCCCAAAAATATATGTTTCGGTTTTCGAGTTCCTAATGACGAGCCTGCATTTTAAAATAGTAAAAAAACTTCAACATTTTTTCACAATTTTGTAACTTTGCTTACCTGAACGTAAAGGTCAACATCCAAATTTCCAAGAATGAGTTGGACTGACGCTAATACTTCTGTGGATGGATTCGTTAGATCAACAAAGCTATTAGTGTTTAATTTTTCGATAATTTCCAAATTGACAGCTGTAGGAAAATTAAATTTAGTTTGGTATAGAATATTTATATTTGAGAGAATTATCCCTTTATTAGAATTGGTGTGTTTTTCCCATGAAAAAGATTTGAAAACGGTTAATGATATGGTAACAAAATCAACAGACAATTTTTTTGGAACAATCTTATTCTAACAAGAATTTTTGATAGATCGAGTTCGCCCCTTGAAACGTTTTCAGATTTTTCCAAATAATTGTATTTAAAAATAAAAAAAAGGAGTTGTTTTAAAGTTTTTACATAATTAGTTTTTTTAAGAAACTGTTAAATCTTTATAATAGTTTTCTAAGGCAATTAGTTAGGTTTATATCATCAAAGGTAAAATAAAACATGTAATTTTGGTCCAAAAGGTTTACTAAAATTTCCAGGAAAATTTCGAACTTCCTATATCACATGATATCGATGTCATTTTTACGTTATTTATCTATCAAATCGACGAGTTCTATACTTTGGGTATAATAGTTTTTAGGCCAGAAAATATCGGGTAGAAGGAAAAGTTCTCGAAAAAATTTTGCTATTATGTTCCAAAAAAAGATTAACATTTTCAACTCTCTTCTCTTACGTCTTTTAAGAAATAGTAATTATAACTTACTAGCCACAAATTCTATTAAAGTACTTGCAGTAACTTTCCATCCTCCTCTTGGCACATAGTGACAAGTGCGAGCTGTAATATTGATCAGTATTGCTATTCCAGCATTGCCATCACATAAGAGAGCTCTTGAGTTTACAAAGTCAATTGCAATGGCGTAGTTTGCCTCAACATCGGCGATCACTACAAAAAAAAGTCGAATTGATTAAGGACGTACAGCAGTGGTGAGAACAGGAGCCACTTTTTAAAAACTATAATAAAATCAGTGACCTTGTAGATCAATTTAAATAAACTGCCTTAAAATATGAGGTATGTTAACTCATTCCATAACATTCTCATGAACACTGGTTTTCATAACATGTCGGAAGTCTTGTTAGTGAAGAACTTAATTTGAAATATATTGTCCCGATTTTAAAGCACCGAGACGGATCTATCATGGTATTAGACTGCTTTTCAGGCTTCGGTATAGATCCTTCAGATCGGATAGAAAGCAGTGTGTATCGATTTATGTACGAGAATATTTTGGAGGACAATTTAGTGCCATATTCTTAAAATTTTATTTTCTCAAAATGCAAGGAAAAATTACTATTTTGGAATAGTCATCCCGATGTCCTGATCTAAATCCGATTGAAAATTTGTGGGAAATCTTCCACTTGAAGATAGGAAACAAAATCTATAGCATAGCAAACTCAGTTATTCAATTAGGTCATTTTCCTTCAACTTAAAGAGGGCTGAGATTATTTTTATTAAAAAGAAAGGCAAAAGGACCACAGATATAAACAGTTATGGGCCTATTAGCCTTCTCTTCAATGTGGCGAAGATTATAGAACGTGTTACTTTAAACAGATTAACTGGTTTTTTAAACAGAGGAATATCTTGCCTCCGGAGCAGTTCGGCTTCAGGAGCAATCACAGCAGCGTTCAGCAGACTATGGCATCAATGATTATACAGGTGTTTAATAGAAAATCTTACACAGGCGCAATCCTATTTGACATCAGCAAGGCCTTCGATAAAGTATGGCATAACGGGCTTGATATCAAACTGATAAGGGTAGGAGTACCGAGCTACCTCGTGAGACTAGTCTCAAGTTTCCTTGAAGATGGATATCTTGTGGTGTCATCGGATGATGCTGTCTCAGATATCGAGTCTATAAGAGCTGAGGTGCCGCAGGGTTCCCCCTGTCCTCCACTCTCCAGCTTCTATACAGCTGACATTCCCACATATAATTACAGCAAAATTTTCTTGTTTGGTGATGACACTGTATTCGCGACATCCTCAGGGTCTTTTCGCCTTATAATTTTGAAGCCACAGCGTCATATTAACAAGTTGGAGAGATGGATGGCTGATTGGAAAATCAAACCGAATCCGGATAAAATTCAAGTCATAATGTTTAGTAGATCTAGATTTCCAATCCCGGACAATCAGCTAACCATTTCCAATACTCGCATTCCCTGGCGGGATCAAGCGAAATATTTGGGACTGGTCTTCGACCAGAAGCTTAATTGGCTAGCACCAACAATATCCTATCAAAAGCCAAAACGTCTTGGATGGCTCTTTATTCGTTACTGCACCGCAACAGTAAAGTGAACTTTAAAAATAAAGTAACAATTTCCAAGCTCTTTTTAATATCTATTCTGTTCTTTGGTGCTCCAACATGGATCACCACAGGCAGAACCAGATTCAAACGGATAGAGAGCTTCCAAAACAAAGTCTTCAGAACGATCTGCGGAGCCCCATACTACGCAAGAAACACTATCATTTACAGGGATCTTAGATGCGATACTTTCATAATTTCATTAGGGCCTCTATAACCAAATATCTAGACAGACCAACAACATCCACCAATAGTCTGATAACTCGACCCCACAACCTGACCACCACACCACAGCAACGCCATCGATACGTCAGAGACTGGCTACTTGATCATAAGTCCGGGTCATTTTCCTTTCTTAAAAATCTGGCTTAAAAGCTAAACGTAATTTTTATCACCCTCATAACCTGTTCAAAGTCCATCATTACAACATACGAGTCTATAGGGCTGTCCTGACTCCAATGAGATAAAAAATTCAAAGAAATCGATATTTATTCCACACATTTGTTGAAAGTAAAGATAAAAATAAATTTATCTTTACTTATTCAACCAACTAAAAATTTAAAAGGTTACTCTAGTTTTGCTACGTACACTAATCAAAATGGCGATTTTTAAATAAAATATGTAATTTTGCTTTCTGTTTCTCAATTGTAAAAATGTATCATTAAGTTATAAAGCAAATTTTATGTTGGAAAACTAATTTTTTGGAAGAAATGTCTCATTTAAATAAAATAAAGGTACATTTTTCGCGCCTCGATGCATTTTTGTTTTTTTTTTTTTAACCAGGATATTAATTTTCATTAAATCCTTTTAAATATTTTTAGTATCGAATTCATTAATTTTGCACTAGCATGTTAAATTTCATTTAAATGGGAAAAATTTAAAAATTCAGCGAAAAGTTTCAAGATCCAAATCATAAATTTTAAAACAACAAATATTTACCAATAATATTTGGGTTAGTAGGTGGGCAATGGTATTTTATGGGTCTGCCTCCAGCTTTCGGAAGTAAGTCACCGCTTTGGCGTTCAAGATCCTTTATTTCAGCGGGGTTCCTCGGAATATATCTTAAGGTGTCTAGTAGTTTAGGATGATTGAATTTTGTCAGTCCACTCGATCTCGCTTCTAGAAGAGATGCTTGACCACGTAACCAATCTGTAAAAATTATGTTAATAATTAGGTTAAAGTTAATTACTTTTATTTGATCTTTCATATGAATAAAATTTTAACAGCGGTTATTTTTAAGTAGCTTCAAAATAATTATACAATGCATCTTTTTTAACGCGGAATATATATTATTTATTATACATTATTTATTTATTTGTCGATGGACAACACTGTCCATTTTACAAGAATTAATTTCAAAGCTAGAGTGAAATATGACGATGTGAAATCAATAATAGTATAAAAAAAAGGGTGTTTACAAAAGAAAAAAAAAGTGTACACCTGTCAATCAGTAACAGCAAAAACACAAAACATTAATCGACAATCAATTCCAACAGCCTTCGTTTAAAATGATTCAAGGACGTATCAAAGAAATTCAAGTCACCCAGCCCGTTAGCATATCCAGCCCCCCTTGGTATAAAAGAATGGCTTGCATAATTTGTTCTATGAAAAGGCTGGTGAACTGTATGGGAAGTAAGAGTACTCCTGGGGGGACCCACAGACCAGCACTCGGCAGCAGGCGCGGGCAATCGGTGATACTGTTTATAATTTTAAAGAGAAGTTTTAAGTCTCTACCCTTTCTTCTATTAGCAAGGGGGAGCAAATTCAACTCGGAGCACAAAGCAGATCAGCACCTCCATTGAATTTCAAGTTACTATTTTTGAGAAATCTTCTCTGTATCTGTTCGAGCCGGTACACATGTGATTCATAGTGGGGGTTCCAAACGCAAGAAACTCACTCAAGGTATGTTCGAACCAATGAGCAATAGAGTATTTTAAGGGACTTCACAGTGGAAAGCTCCTTGGCACGACGTTTAAAAAAACTTAACATCCTGAGGGACTTACTGAAAGGGTGGAATGAAAAAGGACTTCCAGATCCTCCACAGAATCAATGGAGGTCAGCCGCCTACCATCCAAGTGATAGCGAAAGTCCAGTTGATAACGCAATCTAGAAAACTTCAAGAATTTACAGAAGACACAAAATCATTCACCCGCACTACCTGATGACGATCACTCGGATAGGTCTCAATCCAACCAAACAGTGGACCAGAGACACCCAGTCCTCGAAGCTTATCCAGCAGAATCTCATGAGCCACCCTATCAAAGGCCTTCGAGAAGTCGGTATACACCGAGTGGACCTCGGATCCGCTCTTCAAGACCTCAGACAAACCGCCCACATAAGAGACCAGATTCACCTCGGTGTTCCTGCGAGCACAAAAACCAAACTGCTGCTTAATGATAGCAGACTTAAAAATAGAGATGAGAAAGGCATTAACCAGCTTTTTGAAGATTTTAGGAATAGTATTAATTATGCAGATAGGTCTGTAGTTCCTAATGTCAGCCTTGCTGCCGACGTTGTGAATAGAAATCACAAAACTCGTTATCCAAAATTGAGGAAAAATACCCCGCCGAAGAGATTCATTGAAAATGAGATAAAATGGGCGAGCCAGAACGAATGAGCAGTTTTTCAGTAGCATTGGATGAACGCCATCAGGACCCGTACCCTTATAGAGGTTAAGACCATTCAACCTGGTGTAAATGTCAGAAATAGATATGACGAAGTTCGAGACATTTATATCAGCTGAGACAGCACTTCACTGTTACATCAGTGTACACTTTGCTGAAATATTTAGCAAAAAGTTCAGCAGCCCCATGACCCAAGACCACGCTGTCATCCTCCAAAAACAATTCAGATTGCATACCGTTCGAGTGAAGTTTGTCATTCACAAAATTCCAGAATGACTTCAGACTCCGGCCGATACCAGATTATCTCAAAAAAGTAACATATGTAGCAAAAAGAAAAATTCTATTAGATTTACTGTCACCTGACGATATTGTGGTAATTTAGACCTTATGAGTTTGGTCTGTAAATAGCTAACCTATATTCGAAGTATTATTCTTGACCTTTTGATTACATTTTTCCCGTATACAAAAACTCGCATAACCTCCTGTTTTAAGTGAAAACTGAAATTCAAAAGTAAATATTTTTAATTAGTGTTATAGTTAGTTAATTAAACTTCTAACAAAAGAGAATATTTATGGCATTTGCATGAACTGGAGCATTTGTGACCTCCGATAGTCGAAGTGTACACGACTTCTTTTATGTTACCGACTGACAGGAAGTACATTTCGCATCTTTTAAAGATTTTTAAAGCTGATTCTAAAATTTTGTCGGGAATTGATATTTTTTTTGTAAAAGTTTATAAGAGAAATTATCCAAAGTGATGATATTGTTACGAACAACTAGGAGAAATTTATTGATTGATATGCCCTCGTATACAAATATTCCGATGCTATGAGTCATATTTATTATGTGCCGAAAGGAATATTATATCGATGGGTCATATTTCTAAATAGTTCTCAACTTTTATACTAGTATATTTCTTGTTATTTCTAGGAAGTTCTATGGGTATATAAATAGGGATAAGATGCGAGTTTTAAAATAGTTGTATAGTTGTATTTGAATAGTGAAAATATTAAGAAGTAGTAATTAGATAGTTGTGATTTAGCTGTGTTAAGAAGTAGTTAGTACAAGTATTGGAAGTATTAGTGAATAGTGTTTTGTTTTATACTGCGGAGCCAGTGAGCGATTTTAAAGAGACAAAATCGTAACAATATTCTTCATCGTGAGGTGCAAGCAACAGTATCTCAGGGGATGCCATTGCTAGCTGCAGTGTGTAATTTTGATATTCTTCGCAGCACATTGTTATTGCATTAAAATAAGAGTGCAGCTGTTGGTTATCGAGAAAAAGATACATATTCAGAGTCGTGATAATTTGTTGTTCTATATTATTCAACATTTTAAATCGCCGAATAAATCATTGTTTAGTAACCTGCTCACTTTTTGAGTTTGTTGCGGGAATTAGGTTTAAGCTAGTTTCTTGGTAATTTTACTTTCACTATGTTTATTGTATTAGAGTTTAATAGTTAAATCTCAAACGTTAAAAATTACACTGTTTAAGAAATGATAAAATATATGTATTTAATTTGCAGATGAATCGCTTCATAAAGCTCTATTTCCTTAAGAATGTAGTTCTACAAATTCCCATTTTCAAGTTAACACAAATATTGCTATAATAAAGCTAACTTACCGTGTGCAAAGGAGCTACAGAATAGCGCTAAAAAGAACACTCCAGCTATTTGAGTTTTCATTTTGTATAGTAATCGTAAAGCGGTTGTTCTAAATGTAAGAACACGAATTGAATGCCTAACACTTGACAAAAAACGATTTATATATAAAAATATTTTTGGAGTTGTAGACCTTTTGATTTAAAAAAAAAACATATTTACCTTTTTTTATATAAAACGTTGTCAAGGTTCAGTTACATTGTGTTTATTTGACAACGGAATTTTTATTTTTTATTTTAGAATGAATACAGTGTATTCTAACTATTTCAATCCTTTTGTTTCAAAAGTAAATATGACTGATTTTAGTCACTGGGTGCTCTCTTTCACTTTAGTAAAAACCATTTTTCGAGACGGCAATCTGGCGTGAGCTATATTTAAACAGTGAGTCTGTTAGAATATACCAGTATTGTAGAATTATCAGAAAAATGGTTTACCAGTAAAATAATTTTGATATATTGATGAACTTAATTAAATAACAGCAAAGTTGGTATAAATAAAAAAATTAGCTTTTGGTTAATCCCCCGATACCTCTGAAGTTCTTAATTTTTGGGGACCTGGACGTCGAGAACTATGTCATTTATAGAGAAATTTACCGGGAACTAATTGCCATAAGGTTCAAAGGGGGCCTTTTCAGATCGCAAAAAGGGATTCAGTGCCCGCAACCAGAGTTCGAAGATGTTCAAATATTTAATGCTTAAATTTCTAATGACTAGGAGAAATAATTGCTGGAATAAAAATAATCTTAAAGGTTAAAAGAATCACTTCAAATCGCAAAATGGGCTGTCAAAATATCAAACACCATCTAGCGATAATCTCATTAATTATTATTATTATTATTATTAAATTAATTGCTCCAAGTTGTATCCTTAAGTTGCTACAATTTTGCTACAGTAAGACTTCTGGTTAGTAAGTTGATATAGTATTAAAAATAAGTTTTTCTTTCAGCTAAGAATATTTGGGTGGAATCAACGCATACAACTTATTTATTCATTCAGGCCGGCTTCCTCTTACAATGTTACCGTAATGGCAGCTTTATATTCTTGAATACTGTAGTTTGTAACAAAAACAAGATATTTATATTCATGTTTGAAAATGAAAGGAAAATTGCTAAATATTCCTAAGCTAACGAATAAACATATTCTTATCAAGAAACTAAGAAAGAAAGGTGAAAGTGACTATTTTAAAGACATTTGTCAAAAAATATTTTCCAAATAATTAATGGGACATAATTTATTAAAATTGAACCGAAAAAAATTATTGTAAATTGGCTGCTAAAGGGTTACAAACGTACTGTCGACACATTTTTTTTAAACTTTATGTAATAAGAAAAAACATTTTGTGTTCCTAAATGGGAACGGTATGCAGACAAACTACCAAACTACTTACCATGACTAAATTTTCTCTAAAACATATTCCCTATATGAAAATATATATTAAGTGGAAATATAATGAAATTCTTTAAAACAATTATTGTTTCCAAATGGGAACGGTATGCATACAAACTACCAAACTACTTACTATGACCAAATTTTCTCTAAAACATATTCCCTATATGAAAATATATATTAAGTGGGAATAGAATGAAATTCTTTAAACCAATTATTCCTTTTGTTAAGACATAAATGTACTTGACATTTGTCGCCCGTTATGCATGATTTTCCTTAATAATTGGGTTTTTTGCATCTTTCTCGGTTATCGGTGTGTGAAGGCCAATGATCAATATTGTCGGTGTTAGTTGGACGCGGTTCCAAACATCTTTTGGTACAGGTTAATTAGGTGAAGTACTATTAAGGCTCCCCCTTTTTCTTTCCGTTGTTTTCCAAACCAAATCTAAATTTTATGCTAAGTTCATTTTGAATTCTAGCAGCGATACATATCCATTTCTGTTTAGCTGTTTGTTGATTCGGCCTGAAAGTACTCAAACATTGACTATGACAACATCAATCATATGACAAAATATGCGCATATACCATTTCCTGCTCTTTAGTTTAATGTGATATAAACCCAAAAGAGAATCCTGCAAGTCTACACCGCCCATATGCATGTTGTACACACATACAATATGTGGGTGTTTTATGTATCTTTGACAGTTTTCCTTTTTAAAAAATTGTTGTACTTTGGTTACTGGTTCTGTTCCAGAATAACTAGATACCAAAAAAAACTTCGCGATTATCAAACCACTGTACAGCATGAATGTCTACACCACCCACATTCTCAATGCATGAGCCTCTCTTGCGTTTTCATTTTTTTTATGCAATTTTCAATACCTTGAGGCGATTAGCTCTTAATGTAACTACACTTTTTATCCCAGCCTATCCAGATAGAATAGCAGAGATAAAGTAGAAAAATAATTATCAAAATAAACTTTGTGATAGACATTTTTAGGAATAGGTCTACACAGGCGCACTCGCTGCGCCAAGATCAGGTTTTTCTGGCGTTGTATTTATATCGGCTTTACTAGTGCATAGCTCAAAATTTGAACTAAAACTGCTAAGCCTATATAAAACGTACATTTTATATCCTTACTTGTACGTGGTTCTTCCTTTAAATGGAATAATTTGTTAATCACAAGAAAGGTTCTCCTCAATTGGTATTTTTTGGCGTGCATTTTTTATCTAATTCAAGACTGACATAATTTTGTTAGTAATCTTATTAGCTATACTGTCGTAAAAAAAAAAATGAAGAAACTATTTTATTTCCTCCAATCTGTTTACGGGCATAATATCAGCTATTTGGGACGTCCTTGTGTTAGAGGCCCAGTACCTTGCGAGTGGAATGTTTCCTTATTAGAGACATCCATATTAATATTCCCAAAAACTGTTCGATTTCTTTAGAGCCAGTGGTTAGGGGTTTGTTTGGTATTTTTTGAACACTGTTAATACACGTTTGCTCTACCATTTCTGAAATAAATTCATCTGTGTTAAAAAATTTGAATAAATCATATGCGTTATTCAAATATAAAATGTCCTCTGGAAGATCATATTCCCCTAGAAATATATTTATGTTTGAGTCTTTAACAATTGTTCGTCCATGTAAAATTTTCTTTATTTTTTGAGAACAATATTTTTTATTTCCTGGAAGGCCAAATAACTGAATAAGAGGAATGTCATCATCAAAATCCAATGTAAAATAAACGAATTGTTTGTATTTGCTGACATAACAATATTTGTTAGAATTTACCTTCATCCTCATCATCTAATAGTTCAGAATCTTCACTATCCGAGGAAATGTTACTTATAACGAGTGGTTCTTTTTTCCCATAAAATGAAGTAGGTTTGATTTCAGGGAAATCCTTGCAGATCTACAACAGAATGTTTCCTAGATGGTAATAGTAAAAAAAAAACGTTACATTGCGAACCTTATATGCACATTGTTCCGAAATGGGAAGTACTAGGTTAAGTGATGCTGCAGTTACAATTGTTAGTAAAAATAAACAAATGTACTAGTCTACTCTTTATCGTAGTTATATCTTAAGTATAAAAACATTAACACCTACCTGCATTTAGTAAAATTACGAAATTTTCACACTGCTGACTAACTGGCTTGGACCTTGGCTCACAAACAATTTCAAAATGATAAAATGTAGTTCTGTACGAACATCTATTATTAAAAAAGTAATAAATATGATGCAAATTAATAGATTTTTCACACATTCGCCAATAAAATGTAAGCTGATGCCACTTAGGCAAGCTTAAAGAAGTATGTTCCCATTTGGGAACCATACGCAATAGAGGGTTAATATACTTTTCTTGTTTAAAATAATTTTTGCAATAATAGTTGTGAAAACTCCAAAATAACTAATACGAAAATTATAGTATACAATTTATTGTACTTTCAGAGACCGTAATCAGCACGACCACCGAGATTTGGACCGTAACCAAACAGACTCCCTGTTCCGACACCCATTAAAAACCAGAGGTGGCATCGACGACATGCTTGCAGGGTTAAGTCTGAGCTCATCGCCTGCGCCCCTTATTCCTGTGGGATCTCCTTTCGGCGGCCCTAATGGATTCGGTAGTAGAGACGGCAGAGACTACAGGGGGGGCGATCGACGAGGCAATCAAGGATTTAACAGCGCTGGTTACGAAGGTAGCCGAAGGGGACACTACAAGCATAATCAGAACAACTCGTCCAATTTTAATAATCGTAAGTGAATTTATTTCTAAATTAATTATAAATTAAATTTTTGTGTCAAAACTTTTTTAATCTCGTTGTACGTTGAAGAATCATTGACGTTTGGGCGCAATTTAATTTTATAGTATGTTGTGGGAAACTGAGATCGTACATACGCCATAAAAAATTAATGAAAATTCTAAATTGTTAAGAAAAATATTTTATGTAACAAATCCCACATTATTAAGAAAAAAATTCCAACCCTAAAAAATTCAAGATTTTTCTAATCATAAATTAGGATTGTTTTTTTCAAAATTTGAATAATTAAATGCTTGTCAAACCAAAGGGTCTCCAAACTAAGACTCACTGGCCAACACAGTTCCGCGAACACCACTATTCCGGTCGGCCATAGTTTACAATAACATTTTAAAATTTACAATGTACGTAAATAATTTTTTTTTAACTTAACTTTCCATTGATAATTGTTTCCAATTGTGGATCAAGTTTATTAGTGGAAATTATCAGCTGCGACTTCAAATGATCATCAGTTAATTTCGATCTATAAATATTTTTTGTATATTTCACCATGAAGAATGTTTTTTCACCCATAAGTAGAGCTGAAAGTGGAAAAAGCCGTGAGCAAATTTATTCAATTGATGAAATTGTATGAGTAGAAGACTCATAAAATTCCAGCAATGATGACTTTAAATATTTTTCTTTGCTACTATTAATAGTGATACATTTCAAGTTTTTCCATTGAGGATTGTTTTTCTGAAGAGCATTTTCAACTCCTTTAAAAATATCTTTTCCAGTGGTTGTGCCGTGAATGCTATGAACGTCAAGAAGCTCTTCAAACTTCATAATTTTTTATCTATCTCTTGAATAAAATGTACCACCTGAGCAGTATCTGAAACCTCTGTTGACTCATTCAGGGCCAAAAACAACCCTTCTTAAGTGTCGGTTTTTGTTAGACAACTGAGTGAACATATTATTCGCAATATCATCTACTCTTTGAGTGTTTGCTGACAAACAAAATTAGATATTTCTGGGTACATTTCTTCTGGTGCTGCAATCATGCAATTCTTAATTAAGTTTCCCATGTTTCGCTATTGAATGGGCCACGCGGAAACTAGCTCGAGTTACTGCTTCCTGTTCTGCATTTATTTTTTTAAAACAATAATTGCTGAGAGTTCAGTGATTCCTCTATTTTTCTTACCGTAAGGTTCCTGTAAATTGAAATAATCCTGAGAAAGTTTATGACGTTTTATATTCCATTATTTGAGAGCTGTTATTGTTTCATTGCAAATTATACCTATTGCCTTATTACTTAACTCAATCACGAAATATTGATACCCCTCTGCTCTTGAAATGTTCTGCACTTACTATTATTTTCCATATTTATACCAATCTATACAAAATAATAATAATGAATACTATCAAGAGCAGGGATTCTGAATAAACAAATTGCACTTGATTGATCTTCAAGACACTTTTAATTAAACTAAACATACTGTATTTTCACTAAAAAATTATTGCAACAAAACACACTGGTCGTACTATATTTCGCTTTTTATATGGCACTTGTCTTTTTCAATTGAAACTCTGGAACTGTCGAACTTTTGGTTGCCTTCCGTATTTGTACCGCGTGTCCGCGGTGCGCATAACGTATTCGAATACTCTCGAAAGTACTTCTAGACAAACGATCACAAAGCAGAACCTTTCCAAAACAAGCTCTAGCTCCTCTACTCACTACAAGATGAGGTTGTATACTTCGACGAACCATGCAAAATTGACTTTTTGAGCAATTCCGCCACTTTCCATAAGGCGCTATACTACTGTAGCTTTGCCATTTACTGCCCTTTTCTACTCTCCGCAAGATGTCACTACAATACATTTAGCATGGTCGTAAGTAGTCTTAACAATAGCACTATCTCCGCCGCAATGAAATGCCCTTGACATTTACCCATAAGTACCAACAGAAATTGCGAACGGAGCGGACTTCACCGCTGCGCTCTGCCTCCATAGATGTCCTACTCGCCCAATACGAAAATTTGTGCGTAATTCAGAAGTACAGTAGTTGGTATGATGATAACCTTGTATTAAATCATCCTATATTAGAGCATTAATAACCGAGTTAGGTACTGTATTCAGTATTGTGTAATAGCTTTTAGAGCAGTAAGAGATCAAATTAGGACAATCGGGGATGTTTTGGTAGTTCGTGATGTTCAAAAGTGGCAAATAAAGAAAAGGAAGAAGCAAATAAAGAAAAGGAAGAAGCAAATAAAGAAAGAAGAAAAATATGCCAATATTATGGAATATAAATCTTAGATTATTTGAACATACACTACACCTAGGACAAGGCATATTTTTGTGATTAGAAAGCGCGGGTGTCATGGTAAATATAGAAGTTATGGCGTGCCCAACGATCACTTTTCAACTAATTTAGGATCAGATTCTAGACGGTGTAAATGGCACGCTCAAAATCTCTCCCACTCCTTTATCCTAGTTAGGAACCGTGGATATTGTGTAGTGTAAAAGCCATTTTAGATTTACTAAAGGTTGTTAAGTTTTAAATCTGGATTAAGGATAAAAAATTTCGAGATGAAGCCATGATATCAGTAAGAGAAATGTTGTCTTTCATAAATAAACTAAAATTATCATTAAATAAAAAAAGATTTTTTCGTTTCTTAAAGAAGAGCGTCCCACCTATTAAACAAAAACAAGATACAGACCCAATAAAGATTTAGAACAAATCTGTTAAGTGTATTTAATTTTTGTGTCGCGTATTTGTGGCGTTTGTGTCTTGTCTTTGTCTGATAGATGGGCGCTCGGCCTTAGATTCAAAACTTGGTCGACTTGTACTTGTCAATTTAAACCCTACATTATCAACTTGGACTATATTAGTGAGTTGAGGGGTTGGTTATAATTTGATACGAAACTTTTCGAACCTCCTATTAAGACCATCTTAATTGTAAAAGCAAAATCAACCAGTAAGTTTCTAGTTATATCTCAGTATAATATTTATGCCAAAATTCCTATCTTTTTTCAGAATCCAACAAAGACCTAGCTCCCCGCTTCAAGCGCAACAACCTCATCGTAGCCAAGGAAGAACTCCAAGAAGTGGAGCTCCGTCCCAATTCAATGCTTTTTAACAAAGCATCGGTGCGCAGTCACAACGCTGCGAATGCAGGACCTCAACCACCCCGCACCCTTCAGCCGGAATTACCTTCATTTGGCGGGGGTAAACAACCCCCTAGTGCCGTTAAAGAACCGCTGCCCATGAAGCAGCTTGCACAAGAGAGACCCAAGTCTAAGAAGGACAAGGTAATAATTTCTTAAATAGGAAATTCAGTGTTGCGTCCGTTTATTTGAAGCGCGTTATCTGTGACATTAAGAGTGGAATTTAAGAAAGAATTATTAAGAAAATTTCTGTTTTAAAATTAGTTGCAAAGTAAAATAAAAGAATTATTTGAATATTTTAAAGTCAATATTACAATGATAGGAAAAATGGGAACATGTTCGATATAATATTCAGTTAAAACAAAAAATAGTTATATTGTTGCATACCATACTTTCGTGTTTATTACAATTTTTGTTTTTTTTTACAGGGCCCAAGTAAAGAAGAAGTCCAAAAGAAATTCAATACATTACTAGACGAATATTGGAAAGGAGAAGTAGATCTAAAACAAGCTATTAATTCATACAAGGAACACAAAGTTCCTGATAAATTTGTCAAGGAAGTTATTTTGTCTGGATTATCATTGGCACTGGATAAATCAGGTTGGTTTATTTTATTCTTTGTCATTTTTATAAGTTCTACTATTTCTTGAGTATCAGGAGGTCCAGTCACTACCCATGTTACATCAGAAATATTAGATTATATGAAAATCAATTTCGTTATAATGGTTTAAATCGTAATTTATTCTATCGTGGAATTTCGGTTAATTTTACCATGTAAATTTTTGAAAATTAAATTTTCAAAACTGTGTTTGTTTGTACAGAATCTTATGGAAAATCAGGATCTTGACCCTTTCTTTTGAATTATATTACCTTTTGTCGCTTAAATTAGGTTTAAAAAAATAAAAATTAGCTTTTTGAAACATACATATTTCTTTTTTTGCAATAAAATATTTAGCTTCTCACAGTTTACTGGTCTTTCAATAAAAAAAAAAGGCATACAATTTAAGATTAATCTGCATATATATATATATATATATATATATATATATATATATATATATATATATATATATATATATATATATATATATATAAGTAGCAGCAGATTTTTGTTGTTTTGTTTTTGCTCTAGGGACTCCTGACATAATTTAGATTAATCTTTAGGGTCATTTCTTGTGAAAAACAAAACTTCGGCCAATTCGATTAATTCTAGAGGGAATAGCATTCTCTTGAAGTATTTTCAGATAACCTCCTTTAATTAGTTTTCCGTCAATTTTGATCATATCGTCGGGCTTATTACCAAATCATCACGCTACCACCACCATGCTTAACAGTCTGCACAGTAAACGCTTCTGAAGCCCGTTCATCTTTTGATCGGCGCATACACGTCTATTAGATCAAAAAATCTGAAATTTGGCTCATCCGTTTCCCAGTCTTCTCCTGTCCAGTATTTATGTATTTAAGCCCATTCCAATCTATTTTTTTTTATGAATACTAGTTAATCTCGGTTTTTTGGCTGCTACACATCCTTTCAGGCCAGCAGACAGTAAACGTCTTTTTATAATTGTTATTGAAACTGGCTTTTCCCGTATTTCATTTCAAAAAGTGGCAATTTGAGGCGCAGTTAAACGTCGATTTCGTTTCGATAACATTACAACGAACTTATCTTCATGCTTTGTTGTAGATTTGGAACGTCCAGATCTCTTGTGGTCTTGATTTCCTCAAGTAGCTGCTTTTCATATAAGAGTATAATGCATTCCTTTACATGAAACGCCAATCTTTTCTGCAATTTGACGTATAGAATATCCTTCCTTGCTCAAAGTAGAGATAACACTCCGCTGTTCAAGATAAATCTGTTTCATTTTTGCCATTTTATGCGTTCAACTGTTGTAACTATTACATGAACATCAAAATAACATTAACCTCTAAACTAATAGTTTCTGAAATTATACACCCGTATTTAAAAGATTAGACTCTATTCAATACAAGAACAACGACTAAAGTCGCTAATTCTAAGAAATCAACTGGCAGTATATTGCTTTGTGGTCATAAAACAGTAATCCATAATCAATCAAATCGAATGCCTTACTAAAATCAAAATATATGCCAGCCACTATATTACCCTTGTCAATATCATCGTTTATTATATTTAAGGCTTGAAAGACAGCTGTAGTAATAGATTTTTTTTGGAAAAAAATTATACTGACTAGTAAATAGCAAATTTATATCTAATTAAGTTATCAAGTAATCTAGAGTGAATTACTCTTAAAAACTATAGAAAATACAGGGTGTCTCAAAAGAAACTACACATTTGTTTTGCTTATTGCGTGAACGCAACTATTCCGAGCGGCGCGGGGGGTATGTCAATCGGTAGCCTGGCTCTTAGGAATTTAGTCGCTCGGGAGCGGACCGTGCTTTGTGCGTACGTGAGTTTTACAAAAACGGTAATTCGGCGACTGTAGCGCGTAGAAAATTCTGCAATTTTCGACATATTCGTCACTTAAATGATGCGCCAAGCGCTCGGCTTATTGGAAAATGGATCCAGAAGTTTGAAGAGACCGGTTCAACACTAGATAAACCAAAATCCGGGCGTCCGAGGTCTTCGAGAACGGTCGAAAACGTAGAGAGTGTTACTCAGTCTGTTCGTGACGACCCAAACGTTTCGATTCGTAAGCGTGCTGTTGCTTTAAATGTGCATAGGTCATCATTATTCCGCATTTTACACAAAGATTTAAAGCTGAACCCCTATAAAATTCAGTTGGTGCAAGAATTGAAACCTCAGGATGCTGGTCAGAGGCTTGACTTCGTAAACCAGATGACTGAACGCTTTTCAACGTTTACCAACATCTTCTTTTCGGATGAAGCCCATTTTCATCTTAATGGTCATGTAAACAAGCAAAATTGCCGCTATTGGAGTGCAAACAATCCAAAACACAAACATGAGAAACCTCTACATTCGCCGAAAGTGACTGTATGGGCTGCGATGTCGGCGCGAGGAATTATCGGCCCGTACTTTTTTGAAGATGAAAGGGAACGCACAGTAACAGTGACTTTAGAGCGGTATATGGAGATGTTAGACGACTTCTTCGTGCCTGAACTGCAAAATTTTCCTGGCTATAACCAAAGAACATGGTTCCAGCAAGACGGGGCAACTTCACACACGTCCAACATGTCTCTGCCACGAGTGCGTGAAATTTCTCCTGGCAAATTGATATCAAAGAAAGGTGACATAAGTTGGCCTCCACGCAGTCCTGATTTATCACCTATGGACTTTTTCCTATGGGGTTATGTCAAATCAAAAGTTTACGCCAACAAACCGACTTCCCTGGCACAATTAAAAGAAAATATCCGCAACGAAATGGCAGACATCACGGAGAATACCTGCCGAGCCGTCATGGGCAATTTTAGTGCTCGATTGAATGAATGCCGTGAGCGCAACGGCTTACATTTGGACGATATCATTTTTAAGAAATAAATTCCCAATGTATTTTAATATGTAATAAACATTTTTTCAATAAAGTCCTGACTTTTTTTTTTAAATCGATTTTTTAAATGTGAACTTTCTTTTGAGACATCCTGTACTAGCAACAAAGAAATGGGACTACAATTACTAATCTCCCTTTTTGTAAATGGGAGCAATTTTAATCATTTTCAAAAGATTTGGAAATTTCCCTTCAGAAAAATAGCTGTTTGAATGATGAATGATGTAGGATAAAGGTAGGAAGAAAAGGATACTCTATTATTAGGTACCTGATATATGACATGACCTAGAGGAAGGCCTACAATTGACTTGAAATATGAGGCAAACAGTTGAATGTCATTGTTAACGTTATTTTTATTTCTTATCTTATTAAATATTTGCTAAGTAACTTTAGTTTTGTTGCTGGAATTAGTTGTTATATTATCATTATAATTTTTTTATAGTCTAATCTATTTTTTGTAACTTTATTTCTAAGATTTTGACCCCAATTTCTAATTTTAACATTCAACTAAGTTTCACCCCTAGGATAACAATTCTTTACCAACAATTTTTTATTTGGAAACATTTGTGTACGAATACGATGTTCTACTTCTTCCCAGAGATTTTCACTGGGGTTAAATAAAAAATCCGAACGTTATTTTTCTGAAACCACTCTTGACAACTGTTGAAGAGTACTTTAATTGTTGGAAAATAAAAGGCAATGACACTCTGCTTATGGTAGCATTATATTTTGCATCATATCCCTATAGACAAATTGATCCACGGAGTCATTAATGAAATTTAAATAGCCGACACTGCCTTTATCATGTGATTATAACATATTTTCATCAGTTTATGAATCGTTCGTTAATAATAACCACTCTCCTAAATTTATTTTTGTACTTTTCGATGTGGACAAATATCAGTTACAATGTATATGGGAAAATTTTCTCTAAATTGTATTATTGCTTAAATTTTGTATGTAGTTAACTTTACAAAATCCTATAATTTTTCTTAGGAAATCAACAAAGGTTATTTGACTTACTACTGAATTCAGTACTGGGAAATATTTTTTATTAAGTTTGTGGTACAAATAATACAATATCAAAAACAGTATTGTTGAAAAACAGCACTCGAACATAAACAATAATTCAAATATTTATTGTGTTAATTCTATATTAAGATAATTGTATTTTTAATCCTAATTAATTCTAAAACAGTCTGTGCTTTTTCATTTGTCTATATAAATAATGAGTATTTCGTACTGTTGTATTTAATTTTTTGATATTGGATTAGTGGTTTAAGCATTGATGAATCTTTACACTGGCTGAAATTTTCTTGGAAGGTATTTTTATATACTTAAAAAATAATATTGGATAACCTGGCTAGGTTACTCTAAGAATAAATAGCTTATTCTAGGAACATTATATATTGATAGCCAACTGTTTTGAAACAATCTGTGTAAATAAATATAACTTAAAATATTTATAAGTAAATAAAATAAAGGGTGTTTTTTATAGAGGTATAGAACTTAAGTTGGCAACACTTTTTTAACTGGCGGCCATTTTGTCAGCTGTCAAGTGATTTATGTTTAGTTTGGTTTGGCATTTCAACATGAATAGATTGACGCCTGAACAACGCTTCCAAATTGTGTAAATTTATTTTGAAAATCATGGTTCTGTTCGAAATACGTATCGCGGACTACGTCCATTTTACGGTCAACATAATCGTCCATCAGAGCAATTAATTCGATTAACTATGGAACGTTTTCGCACCACGTTTACTCTAAAAGATAATACGCATCCACAGAGACATCGTACAGTGCGTACAGAAGAAATCATTGCTGCGGTAGAGCGTAGCGTAGAGGAAGACCGGAATCAGTCTATCCGTCATCGTGCACAGGAATTGGATATGTGTCCATTCACTTTATGGAAGATTTTGCGGAAAGATCTTGGTTTGCGTGCTTACAAAATCCAACTCGTGCAAGAATTGAAGCTACACGATCACCTAGCAAGGCGTAGATTCGGTGAATGGGCCCAAAACAAGATTGCCGTTGATCCCGATTTTCATAAGCGAATTTTGTTTAGCGATGAAGCTCACTTTTGTTTGAATGGATACGTCAATAAACAAAACTGCCGTATTTGGAGTGATGATAATCCTCAAGGGTATGTTGAGACACCGTTACATCCAGAAAAACTGACTGTTTGGTGTGTTTTATGGGCTGGTGGAATCATTGGTCCGTACTTCTTTAAAAACGATGCTGGTCAGAACGTTACAGTCAATGGTGACCGCTATAGAGCCATGATTACTGACTTTTTCGTTCATCAATTGAACAACCATGATGTGCAGGAGCTGTGGTTTCAACAAGACGGCGCAACATGTCACACAGCTCGTGCCACAATTGATTTATTGAAGGAAACGTTTGGTAACCGCATAGTTTCACGTTTCGGACCCGTGAATTGGCCTCCAAGATCGTGCGACTTAACGCCGCTAGACTATTTTCTGTGAGGATATGTGAAGTCGCTAGTCTACGCCGATAAGCCCGAAACGATTGATCACTTGGAGGACAACATTCGCCGCGTTATTGCCGATATACGGCCACAAATGTTGGAAAAAGTCATCGAAAATTGGACCTCCAGATTAGACTACGTCCGAGCCAGCCGTGGCGGTCATATGCCAGAAGTCATATTTAAATTATAATGCCAGAAGGTTATCTTTCGAATAAAGTAAATTTCATGTCAATTTAAAAAATTCATCTTTGTTTTATTCCATTTAAAAGTTCCATACTTCTATAAAAAAACACCCTTTATATTTGTTCTTATTTAGAAAATAAATTATTTTTGTTAAAATAACTGAATTCAGATCATTGCCGAGTTTTTTTTTCAAGGATTTTATTGCATGCAAATTTTGCCAAAAAGAAACTATAATAAAAGAATCGTTTTTAAACTTAGATTCACTAGTCTAATTTTTTATCAGATATTCTTGTATGTATATTCCCTCAGGAACCTTGGGCTGTTGGACGGCTTCAAGATGGGTAGCTCCCCTTCTTCGATTTGGTGTGTTCCCAAGAACAGCATCATAGAGTTTTCTAGAGCGCAGCGCTATGAAAGGATATGAATAGAGGTTTTGTCCTTCTCACATAATCTGCACTCTTCTTCTACCCGTCCGAGTTTCCTGAGGTGTCCCTTCAGGTAGCAATGCACGTCAGAACCACTGTCAGAACTCTGAGTTGGTTTTACTTAAGCTTATATATTCTTTGAATCTCTGCAGGTCGTAGTTCCTAAGAAATATCTTTGCTTGTCTCAATCTTTGCAGCTCCGTCCAATAATTGGATCTCCTGCTTTCTTCTTCTATCTTTAGTTCTTCCAGCATTCCGCTGCTACTGATTCCACAGAAAGGCTCTGGTCCCAGAAATGGTATTTTTGTCTCTTCTCGCGAGCCTGTCTACTATTTCATTCCCGGTGTGTCCCGGTACCCACATGAAGGTGACTTTATTATTTTTACTCAAATTTCTCTAGGCGTTCCCAAACCATCTTGGAGCGATAACTTGAGAGCTCAGCGCACTGATGGGTGCTCGACGATCCGTCACGATGATAATCTCTTAGCCCTGACAGTTTTTTTTCTTTGTTGAATTGAAGACATTTCCTAATGGCATGTATTTCTGCCTGGAAAATGCTTAGTGACTTACCCAAGCTTTCATAGTGTCTAGTGCCGAGTCCATACACTCCTATTCCCGTGACCTCCGTTGTTTTGGAACGATCTGTATACCATATAATGAATTTCTTGTTGAGTTTTTCAATGGCGTTTCTGTCCCATTCACTTTTGCGACTCTACTTTGTGGTGAAGTTTTTTACAAAGTTGAATTTCTTTTTCATTTCATCTTGGGACATGTCCCAGATTTGTTGATTTCTGGGTGAGAGATTGGGCCTTCGTTTTATGACCTCATCACATCCCTCTATAAATTGTCCTCTTCGCCACACTCTCTACAAGTATATGTAGAGGTGTGAGGTTTAGGATTACTTCCATGGCGGCCGTTGGGCCGATTTTCATTGCCCCGCTTATATAAGCACAGGTTAGTCTTTGAACTTTCGAGAGGTTAACTCTCGTATTAGCCACACTGGTTCTTTTGCTCCAGATCACTGCTCCATATGCGATGATTGGTCTCACTATTGCAGTGTACATCCATTGCAGGATTTTTCCCGCAAAGTTTCTAGAGACCATTAAGGCTTTTGTAGCCTTGTCAATTACTTCTTTTTTGTGCTTCTTCCAAACGAGTTTATTATCTAAGGTCAGTCAGGCTACTAGGGTGGTTTTGATGGGATTGATGTTTAGTCTCATTATCTGGCACCATTCCCTAGTGTATTCAAGCCCTCTTTGAACTATTCCATAGAGGGTATTCTCGAATTTGCCTCTTGTAATCACGACCATGTCAGCGGCATAGCTCTGACAAGATATGTCGAGGTCAGTCAAATCACAGAGAAGTCGATCTACAATTAAACTCCACATGAGTGGAGAGGCTACTTCCCCTGAAGGCATCCTCTGGTAGAGCAGATATTCTTTGTTTTGCATTCATTCGACCAAGCCATGGCTATAGGGTTCCATTTGTACTGGGTACTTTTAATTTATTTAAATTTGTATTTTTTTGTAGCGAATCCCCCTTTTAGTTTCCTGTCTACATGGTAGTCAGCTTTTTTATTGGCTAAATTTATGTAAGACTACTTTTTACCGAACGAATTGTATGCGTTATATATATATATATATATATATATATATATATATATATATATATATATATATATATATATACCTAAAATTTTATTTACAATGAACGATTTTGATAATGGCAAAAAATAATTTACTTTCAGACGTGGAACAAGAGAAACTAATAAAACTCCTTGGCAACATAAAAGAAGACGGAGCGGTCTCTGGCGGTGCGGTCCAAGAGGCGTTCAAGTCCCTGTGTCACGTTTTGGATCGGCGCGATAATGATGGTGAAGAAAAGGAAGCCGTCATAACGGCTGCTTCGGTATTGTTGGCGGCAGCGGTGTGCGAACATTTGGCACCGCTGTCCGACGTCGCGACATTGACGGACAACGGTGCGCACTATCCGTTGTTCTTGTTGGTGTTGCAAAGAGTTAAGAAGAAGAGAGGCAAATCTGAATTGAGCGAAATATTTAATAAGAGCAAGGTATGAGACGTAATAAAATTAGTAATTTCTAAAATAGTTCATATAAGGAAGTTATATATAATAATTTTAAATTGCGTTTTTATGAATCATATTGTATATAGGACTCTTGGGAATTAGGAGTGTTTTCAAGTAATATTTGTCAGTACTGAAGTTTTTTTTTTACATAAGTACATTTAATTTTCAGATTAACTTAATGGCACAACTCCCTGAGGTTGACAAAACAAAAGAAAGACTTTCGGAAATCTTGGAGGAACGCGAACTTACATTCCTCTACCCATTACTTCGTATTCAAGCCGACCTAGCGAGACAATTAGCAACTGACCCCAACCCACAGGCGTTTTATAAATGGATTAAGGTATTAATCTACTAAAACTATTGATACACTATTCAGCATTTATATACTTGAAATACCAATAGAATGTATCAATTAGACATTCAAATTACTTAAATATAACATAAATTATGTGATATTGTTGTGTGCCCTGTTAGCCTAAAGTCGTTGAAATTATGATTTTACTGTAGTGCTTCGAACTCATTAAAAATTTTGTGTGTAATCCTTTACGCTCTATTTAATGTATTTAAGTGGAATAATTATATATGAAATGGCGGAGAAAATGTAAAGTCCGGCCCTGACGTTTATAACAACTTGATACCAACTGATAAATGTTATATAAACCAAAACTATGCAGACCTATCACTAATGTCGTATGTCATTTTTAATTTTATTTAGTCCTTTGACTATATAATAGCTGTAATAGAAGTAATGACAATGATTATTAAAGAAATGAGATACCAGAGAATCTATACCGGAAGTAATGCAGCATTTTAGGTCATAGTTGTCCCTGTTGTTTGACTGTTCAATTATCAACCACGTAAACGTGACTTAAGGGGCTTAAATATGCCTTTAGGTTGTTATTGTACTTTATATTTTTATCAATATTTTGATTATTTGTAAACATTAATGAAGATTTAGTGGTAAATTATACATCAAACATTGGCTTGATCCACTGATTGGGTTATGGAAAGAAGCTGCATGTGAGAATTTCATACGTACATAGCCTGACTTTGGACACACATTTTCACTGCTTGGTAGGATTGTATATAGTTAAAACGCTTTTAGGCATGAAATTTCACATATCATACCAGTCGTACCAACTAAAAGAAATAACATTCAATTGTTCATACACTCGTGGTTTAAATTCACAGTTCCATTTATTTCCATACATACGGTACTTGTTGTTTTACAATATTTTTGGATAACTTTAATAGTCCATTTCATACTTTCCAAGTATTTTATGGAAGAATCTATTAACAGGTGGTTTGAAAGTTTCCGAGACTGGCACATAAATGGCAACTTTAATAACATATCCATATGATTTTTAGGCAGTACCAACCTTTATAAGATACGTGTCAAAATTTGATGACATTTCGACGATTAGTCATCGTGATATTGAAATTTTTGTAACGCCCATCTTGATATTTTCAAAACAATGAAAAAAAAATCTGTTTCATATATTGATAAATCACTGTTATTTGATGGGAAAAAATACCGTTTAAACTCGAGAATGGTCATTATTTGCTGCTGGTTTGCTGATTTTAAACGCGATCGTGCAGACAAATGATGTTGAACAATCAGGGCTCTCAAATGTGAAAGCTCTGAAGTGAGTACTGCGTTTGCTCACAGTTGATCAAAATCAACAACGTGTTGATGATTCAAAATGGTGTTTGGAGCTGTTTAAGCGGAAGTATTTTCTCATGCGGTATATGACAGTTATGAAACATGGTCCACCACTACATGGGCAGTTAACTAAGTGGACAGTGAAGGATCAAAGCCAACCAAAAACGCAACAGGCTGGCAGAGTTACGGCGTCGTTATTTTACTATCTTGAAAAGGGAAGAACCGTCAATAGTGAATATTACATGACGTAAAGAAATGGCGAAATAACGGCCTCAAATGAAGAAGAAAAGAGTTCTTTTTCGCCAAGACAATGCATCGTGTCACAAGTCGATCGCGGCGATGTTAAAACTGAATGAATTGCACTTCGAATTGCTTCTGTATCCTCCATATTTTTCAGATTTGGCTTCCAGTGACTACTGTCTGTTCGCAAACCTCAAAAAAATACTTGCCGGAAAGAGATATAACTTCAGTAAAGAGGTGATCGTCGAAACTGAAGCGTATTTTGAAGGGTCGAACAAATTGTTCTATAAGAAAGGAATAGAAATGTTAAAGCTGCACTGGAACGATTGTATCACTCTAAAAGGAGACTATGTTGATGAATAGAGTCGAATTTTGCCAAAAAATTGTGTTAATACGTTGGTCTCGGGACTCTGTTGGCAGTCAATATATTTTACATCCGAGGAATATATTTCTATAAATGTTTTTAACATTCTTGTCTGATTTAGCATATATATATTTTCTGACTAAATATTTTCCTGCTAATAAAAATTGAAGACTAACAAAATATAAAAAAAAAAAACGGTCACTGGCGAGCGTGACTCTTGTGTCAAGGGTTCCGTAACATCCAACATTATAGACTACACAGAAATATTAGAGTCATACTAGTTTTCCTAAAAAATAGATAAACTTTGTGGATTAGAGAAGAAATGGATTTTTTTTCGTACATTTTTGCTTCTAGATCAAAAACTATGCAATTTTAAATTGAAAGAAAAATAAGAGTAAAATATGTAGAGACACATTATTTGTCCTAGTTGAAGTTCAATTTCAAAAATTGCTTTATTGTCCAAGAAAAAAACGTTCATGTTGGCTAAACGGAATAAACAAAACAATGTTTTAAAAGTAATCAACCTCTAAATATAACAAAAATAGAATATATAACAAATAACAAGGAATAATAATCTAAAGAACACGTCACTAAAAACATTAAGCAATCAAAAAAAATTTAAAAGTTATATGCAATATAACTACAAAAACTCTTTCACACTGCTGCCCTTCAATCTGAGGGGAAGATTAAAAATTTTAATTAATTTACTAATCTGCTCAGATCCAGGTTTGGACAAGTTGAGAAGTAAGGCTTGGCGAGAGTTCTATGGTGTTGATAGAGAATATTCATTCCTATACTTATGAATCAGACATATTAATTTCAAAATAAATAAGCACCACAAAGTTAAAATACCATCTCCTTATGAACAAAGGGCGACAGAAATCATTGTATAACAGGCTCCATGTTTCTTATTGATGAACAGATATTGTGAATGAGGCCCCCAGAAGCAAATATTATGAAAGTAGCACTCGATAAGAGTAAAATACTCATTTTTAGCTACTGAGAAGGCTAAGTTACTAAATGTATAACTCGTAATGATTAGTAACCTAATGATATTTTATAGCATAAATTACATATGTCATTTTCAAATTTAAAGGTGCTGTAAATGCATAATCCTTAAAATTTATTCGATTGAGCTTGACAACAGCTACATTTATTCACTTGATATTCAAGTATGCCACCATCTTAGTCTAGTAATTCGTTTTTATTGTTGTTGATGGTAAAATTTTCTACAAATAATTTAATTTTTAGGTGAATTATTTTTTCAATTTTTTTAGAATGTTTTTGTATTCGGGAAATATATTAATTACAATACTTATTGTCAACAATTTTTTCCTTAAATAAATTTAGCTGAATTTTAATATTTTTTCAGGAAAATTTGGAATCAGCAAACTTTAATGATCCCGGATTTATTAACGCACTTGTTACGGTACTGATTAAATATATAACGCAAGAAGCTCAGTCGGCGGGAGATGAGAAAGCAATGGTAAGTTATACAACGAAGAAAGTTATTGTTTTTTAAAAATAGAATTTTTAGAGGAATAAGGTCATTTAATAAAAGTATATAGAACATTTCGTGGCAGTCAGTTTTGATGTGTTCAGCTAACTCCCCAGGCTTTTCCGACTAAAAAATCCAAATATTGTTAGGATTTTCTCTCCCAATATTTTTTCACTGGGTTTAAATAAAAACACAACTTTTCACTGATTACTTTCAACTCTTTAACTGGTTTACACTTTCACTGTTCAAATATAACTACACGTTCGAACTTGGGCAGTTCTTCATTACAATATTTTTATAAGGACACGTCCGAATTCAGATATTCCTTTGTTACAATATACTTCATACAATAACATAATAAACATAGGAAGAACAAGCTAGTTACATAGTCATACAATAATTAAAGTTAATGTCAAATATTTAGAATTGACAAATTATTATAACAATGAAAAAAAATGTAAAATTTTCGGTTTCAGATCGAAAAGGAAAACGCCTTACTAAAACGCTACCAACCAATTTTACACGCCTTCTTACGAGACAAATCGTCTCTCCAACTCGTGGCAGTTTACTCTTTACAAATGCATTTTTACGCTCTTGGTTTCCCCCGTGGACAATTACTGAGATGGTTTATGGCTATGTATGAACTGGAGATTGTTGATGAAGAGGCCTTCCTCAATTGGAAGGAGGACGTGACCGACGCATATCCCGGAAAAGGACAGGCTTTATTTCAGGTAAGTTTCCTAGAAATGTCTTGTATTGGTGACTAACTTCAGTTGTTTGTTTAGGTCAGGGAATAATGTCGGATTTAGAACTCGTTTTATGACAAATGGGTACAATCTAAATAGTAAAGTCGATTAAGCTTATATAAATTTATCTAAAAATATATTTAAACAAAATCACAAAAAATATCCCTTAATCAAAACAGAATATCTCGGTATAATAAGCGAGTATTCTTCGACTTGTCCTTTGATCTCTCACGTGCCTTTGACACGATAAATCTAGATTTTGTAGCTAAAGAAATGGAATAAATTGATTTTCTTGGTCTCTATTGTATGTATAGGTATGAATAAAGATTAACTGATTGATTTTGTTCTCTGCACAAAATGTCCATATAGCAAGATTGAGAAAACTATACAGGAAATGAACAGATGGTGTCACTGAAATCAGTTAATTTTAAACAAAGACAAAACAGTTAAAATTCCCTTCTACAGATGAAACTAATGAAATTTTTGGTTGATGGAAGGGAAACAGTTGTGAAATATTTGATATCATACCTTCACTCTAAATAGTTTTGGAATCGGCAACTAGACCATATCCCCAGCATATCTAATTGAACAAAACAGTGTTTGCTTCGTTTAAACTGAATCCGATCGTATCTTTAGCAACACTTAAAGCAACTTATGATCTTGTTTACTCCTCCCCAGCTTATGCTTTGGGGGCAATCTATCGCTTTTGATAGGATTGATATAACCTTCTCAAAACACTATTTGAGCCTAAAAATTTTTAACGGGCTACTAGTGTAAAGCAGAACAGCTCACTACCACAGTTATATGCTACGTATGCTACTACCTCGTGAAACGATCGTTGTGCACACTGAAAGAATTTCTTGAGCACAGTAGGGATTGCCGACAGCAGTGTGGTGTGTAAATGAATCCCTGTATTTTGCGGTGTCATGTTTATTATTTTATTTGTTTTATTACTCTCACTGCTTTTATTATGGTTATATTTTAAATTATGCTGTACTCTATGGCGAAATTTTTGTCAAATTCTAACTTTCGGACGAATAAATGAAATTTGAATTTAATATACTTGAAGAGATTCGATATCCAGGCACTCTCAGAAGCATGTACACAATTTGAAGCAGCTTTCATTGTTTATTCGAAAGATTTGCCGGTCGTTAACAACTGAGTACTCTCAGAAACTAGAGGAAAGTTTACCAAGATGTCAGGCAATTATCGACTACAATTTTTACTGTCTATTGATGAAATACTTCCTAACATTTTCAATGTATTTTTATGTAAAAAAGTTATAAAATGTTATTCACTATCTGTAAAATTGCGGTTCTTTTTTTGTTATAAGTTCTGTTTAATTAAACTTTGACAAGCTGTAACTCGATAAGTATTGAATTTTCGACTTTTTGCTATATGACTTACTAACTTTATTTTACCATGCAGAATCACCTGTATCCTGATTCATTATCCGAACACCCTGTATATTCATTCAGTTTCTTTTATAATGAACAAAATATAGTTTTTCATCCTCAGATCTTTAGTTTTTCGTATTTTTATTTTAGGTAAATCAGTGGCTGACCTGGCTTCAAGAAGCGGAATCAGAAGATGAAGAAGGGGATGACTGAGCAACCTCGCCCCAATAAACAGACGTCGTTTGTCAATAGACTTGTCACACACCTACTTGTAATCACGCCCACTTTAGTAAAAAAGTAATTCGTAAGTTAATCAGCTATCCAAAAGTGAAAAAAAAACTTACTCGAAAAAAATTAAAAACTCTGTTCTCGAGTATTTTATTATTGTGCTGTTTGTAGGATAAATTTTTGAGAAAGGCTTGGCGATTTAAGAGTATGAGTTTGGAATTAATATTTTTAGTTTTTAGGTTTATATAAAGGATGATTAAGTTAAAAAAATAAGATATCGGTTAAAAAAATTGCTTAGTTATGTTATATTAATTGTAATACTATTAACAAGTAATCGGAAATTAGACTCTGTAATAGATAATGTAGTACCACAGGCAAAATAGTGTCAGAGACTGCTTCTAATATAAGAATAACTGATATCCATCATTAAATTCTTAATTTTTGAGGCCCAACTGGTGTAAAAAATACTAGTTATTTTTAGGTTAGGAGAAACAGTCTTAACATTATCTTTTTCTTGTGTGTAGCAGAGACTATTCGTTTTCTTCATATGATGTTCAAAACGTCATCCTAAAAGGAATGAAGAAAGTGCAATTCTAGGAATGTTTTTGATAGGTATATTTAATTTTGATAAGTTTTGACAGAAGCAATAACGCTAATCGAATAGCAATGTTGCCTTCAAATATACTAGGCTGTATGTTATACATATACGTGCGTTGTTTTCTTTTTACTCATATAGCGTCTTCAAGGTTTGTACTTTAAGATGGCTAAAAAAATTGCTGACGTAACCAATTTTTGACAAAGACGTCAATTAAAAATATAACCTCAGTTTTTAAATTTGGTTGTTGATAAATGAGGTTATGTTTTTGACAGCTTCGTCAGATTTATGCGTAGACATGGAAGTATATAGACTGCGGATCCTTTAGAAGTGCGTTGGCTCTCGCTTAGAAAGAAACAGGGCGAAATAGAACAGTAGTACTTAGGGAGGTACTACTTTCTAAGCTAAAGCCATCGCGCTTTAATAGGATCCCAATCTATATACTTCTATGTCTATGGATTTACGTCACAAAACATCTCTACCCATAAATTGAAAACGTCATGAGTTCTTAGGTATTTGGTGGCCACAGAGTGTCTTGGATGATTCTTAATATACAGATAATTTTTCTCTTACTCCTTAATAAAATTGATACGAAGGTTAATTATCATTTGGAATTACTACTATCAGGAAGGAGTTATATAATTTCATCCATAGATAAATCATTGTTTTAAAAAAATCTGTATGTTAAAAACTTACCAGAATATTCTGTGTTTAGTTTGGTGAGGGCCATTTTTTCCTCAGTGTTCATCGTTTTAAATGCGCTGTATAGAAAGAACTGATAAATCACTGTACCAAATGGTGAATCTTTTTGAAAGTCATGTCTGCCCCTCTCAAATTTTATAGACAATGGCTCTCGACTATTTTTTTACAGAAATTTTAATGTCTAATTAAAATTTCTATAGACACAACTCGATTTTTTGGGTAATTTTCAAAATACTAAGCGTTTAAATTAGTATTTTAATGATCTCAAGAAAGTATAGAGATAGTTTAGTTTATGTCAAATCAATGTTTCAAAAAATAATTAGTCAATAAAATTAAACTTCAGGAAGCGGTTTAAGATACCAGAATTAAAATATACAATTGAAATGCTTTGTATAAAGTGATTGGTTCTTCATAATTTAACGAACAAGTACTAAATTTGGTGTCCCATATAATGAAAATTAATCATAGGATCGAGTTGCTGCAATGGACGATTTTAATCAGGAGATCGAGAATTACAACATAGTAAGTTTTAAAAAAAATTGACCGATGGCAATTTTCCATAAGGTTTGTGCGGGGCCCTTTGTGTATTGCTTACTTTGTCACTTTTATTTTAAACCTTAATATTAATTATTAGATTTAGACATTTGCGATTTATAGTGGTTTCTTTTTTGATACTTTTCAGAGTTTTAACTTTTAAATAGAATCCTTGTATTCATTTGATTAATATAAAACTACATTCGGGAATGTTTTCGTGTTGCCAAGTTTATCTCGTCCTAAATAGGTTAATTCCTATAAAGATCTAGCGTGTGACTGGTAAGGTTAACATTTGGGGTAATTTTATTATTTTAAAGTTGAAACTCACTGATTGAAGATTTACAACGTTAGATAAATTCTGTCCAGTACACCACCTAAAATTGAATAATAATTAACATTGACTAGTGAAGAAAGGAAAATGTTAGACTACTCGCATCTAAAGTTAGACCTTTATGTTAGAAAAATATCAATAAAGAAACCACAAATTTCCTAAATAATATCCCAAGTATCTTAAAGAATAAGCGTTATACAGTGTCGTCCAAAAGTTTTGTGCGATAAATAAGCTTTTTAATAATTGATTTAGGTGATTCTAATTTTCGAATCAGTTACTTAATGCAGTCCCCACTTATTGGGATTTTTTTTTGTTGACACTGTATAATTTACATTAAATTTGTTCTCCTCAATATCCCCCAAACTCATATTTTAAGATCGGCGGTGTTCAGTTAGACTAATTTAATTTTTTTTAGCGGAATTCATGATTCGAACCCTAATATTTTCCGTGACCATTAAAAGTTTATTCTTACTGTAAAGCGAAAGTAAGTTTAGAATCTTGTTTGCGAAATTTGTTGTATTGCACGTAGTTGTACAGATTAGGGATTGGAACTTTTATCAATAACTGTCGATATGTTGATAGTTGTCGATTTATCGGTAAGGCAGATTTAATATCGCCGATTCCTTGTAGAGAATAATGTAATGGGATGGAATGTAGACTGTTCCGTTTACAAGAAGAGGAAGCTCTTTCAAAACGTTGGTTTCAAATTAAATTATCTACAAATCATGATAATCTTAAAAACATCTTAAGTGTCCATGATTTATTCCCCTAATTTTTTGCAGTAAGAATAATCCTTTTTTTAAACTCGTAAATGACGATATCTTTCTTTTTATTTAAATTAATTTGAATTAATATTAGTAACAATTAGTAAAAGAGACGTAGATCTGTAAGTTTCATTTGCCAAATTTTGCTCTATTTTGATGAAATTTTTTGTGTTGCAATGAATTTTAACTCTTGTTGTTATAAAGTCATCCAAATAATAAGAACCTACAATATTAAATAATTTTGTAAAAGAGAATAATAGTTTCTGTAATGTTCATTGAAAATCTCCTCTCAACTACAGAATTTTAAAAATATGGATCACCTGGTTGCAGGACAACTGTAATGGAAAATTTAATTTTCTTTAAAAAAAACTATATGTTCTTTTGTTACGAGAAACACGAAATATCCTTGTGTTATCGGTTCAAGCAAATCTTCCTAAAACATATTGGAATATGACATTAATTCTTGGATTTTATTTTTAAAGCATGTGTGGCATATTCGGCAGCACAATCGTGTTTTAAGGATAAGTAGTTTATAATAAATCGTTTGGATATATTAAAAAAAAAACTAGGAAATTTAAATACGAACGGAACCATCGATTTTTAAAATACAATAATGCTGTCAAATATAACATTGAACTCTATCGGAGCCACCTTCTTGATTATTAATGTTTGAATAATCTCCATAAAAATTGTTTCTTATTCCGCAGTCCAACATAATAAAATTTCCAAATTAAAGCTGATTTGGTGATTTATTTAGTTAGAAATATTATTAAACTGCATAAAAGTATACTAAATCAAATGCAGTCGAACTCACTTTTCCGCGACTGTGTTACAGAGTGCTTGCCGAAAAATTTGCAGTTTCCAAGAGTGGTCATATATAAAACGGGAGTGTTTGGTCCTAAATAGGGTTAAGCTTTTTTTATGTTGATTGGAAAATGATTAATGAAAATATTTTGCCTAATTTACTTACCCCTTGGTCTTAATTTTGGTACCAAAATGAGAGCTCTTTGATTTTCCACAGAGGTGGCTAACTAATTAGAAACAATATGAAGTCAATAAAATTCGAAGTATTTATAGGTAATTAAAGAACATCTGTTCTTGTTTTATATTTTGATTTTCTTCTAATAAATAACTTTGTAAATAGAACTTAAAGTTATTTTTTTTTCACAATAACGTTCAAATTAAGGTTTCTTTTGTTTTGGAATAAAGTCGCGCCGGTAATGGATGCCACTTGATGACTGGACCTACAGTTTGACGTGGGTCCCGCATCACGGTCTTACCAAGCGGTCACCCATCCGCCTGGCGCCGGTTCACTTCAGTGATCAGATGTGAAACGCCCGAGTCACTGAAGCGAATCCACGCCATGTTCAAATTAAGAGAAAGTTTTTCTAAAATCTATATTTTGTTGAAGAAGCACAAATTTTAACAAAAGCGCCATAATTACTTAGTAATACCTTAGTTAATATGCAATATAAAGCCAAATATTCCGTGGGTATCCTCTGTTGTAAATAACAAACAAATTTTGGTACCCCTTTAAAGAGAGTGGACGTAAAATTCATTTAAATTGATTTTTTCTGCTTTTAAACCCTTTTTGAGATTTTTTATAGAACTTAGGCCTGAGCTACACAATGGCTGGCTTATCAAGGTAACTGAATTTTTTTAAAAACATTTTTACTATTGAACCAGCTGTAACTTGGCGTTATTTAGTGTTTGTTCGAAGGTCATAGACAAAGAAGTTTCTTGCGAGATAATAGACATCTGTTGGACATTTTTATTTTTGTTGAATATCACGACGTTTCGGCAAATTTCACTTGAAAACGGCTAGAGATAATTACTAGTCGAAACGTCGTGATATTTAATAAAAAAATAAAGACAATGGAAGTCCAACATATATCTACTAATTCTCTGGGCGTTATTTTCTGTGGACAAAACCAAGTAACTAGCATATTTCCTTTGTTAAAAGGAAATATACGGTTTCCCATGGAATTTTTATGTTTTTCTTGATTCAAGATTCCTCTAATCATCCTGACTTAAGGACCAACGCTGCTCCAAGGAAAATAATTCCTATTAATATTTTTCCCGTCCCTTTTGAAGGTGGTATGGCGCACTTTAAGTTATCTGTAAGAATTTTATGGAGTAAGTAAAATTGGTTTTCTAAGTATAGCACTAAAATGAAATGTTAATTTTTGTCTCGAGCTTTTAAAATTAGTTGGCTACCACTGTAGATCTTAACAACTATTGATGAATATTTTTTTTTAAGTTTAAGAATTCCAACCCTAAATGTTTTAAAACATTCAATTGCCCCCACACACTCTTCGCTAAAATCTATTATATTTGAAGTTTATATACACAATATTGTGCAATCTTATTTTTCTCAAGACTAAACTGTTGTCAATTTAAAGTGTCAAATAAGTGTCTATCGCTTATTATTAGAATTAACGCCTTTTTTTTGTATACTTTGGGTGTATTCTCTTATTCACTGGTAAAATTACCAAGTAGAATGGTAGCCTTGTGTGTAACTTTCATCTATAAAATTGATAACCAGATGAATAAAAGACCATACTCTTTCCTTTTAACACAATCTGCTTAGCATCACTGTCTAGTTTACTAATATTATGCTTACTTTTTCTTGCTGTGTAAAATTAGCTAATATTTTAAGTAAATAAAGGAAACTTTGTCGGAAGTTACTTGTTAAAATGCTACGTTTTTTTTTTTCTTTTTTGATTGTGTAACATTATTGGAGCATTTAGGTGGATACCCCGTCATCGGTGTCATCTAAATACTCCTTCAATACTATTAGCAGACCCATTTATACGCCTGAGTATACCCACCTTCTTAATTTATACATGCCTATAGAATTCAAAAAAGTTCCTAATAATTGGAAAGCTTTTTTGTGATTAATTTTCAACTAACTGGGTAACTTATTTTGGTCATCAATTTTGCAAAAATAATAAAAACTTAAAGTGTAAAAACACTTACGGCGTAGAGTAGTTTTTAAGTGAACAAAGGAAATGATTAAAAAATTGCAGGGTGAGGCTGACTCGCATTACTTTTAGGACACGATAATTTTATCAATTAAATCAAAAATAGAAATTTCTGAGAAACTAATATTAATAATAATAATAATAGTATATTAACGGATCACATAAATACAATCCATTTCAAAATTAGAAAATCATATTTGTTGCAACTTTTTTAACCACTGCAAATGGTATTTTTTCTTAATATGTGTTATTGATTCTAAACTATTGATTTTTAAGTCAAAACCTTAAAATATTCTTATGAATTTAGAAGTTGGGTAAACTTTGTCCACTAAGCGATATATTGAAATTAATCATTTCTTATTCTGATTCTGATCTAGAGGACTAAATGTGACTTCGTTCTGAAATAAAATTATTTTTTAAGAACATGTTCCTTTTTAATAAGCTGCTTGAGGTAAGAACTTAAACCAAGAACACGAGATGCTTTTCGAGTTTTTGGTCTTCCTTCCTAACATAATAAAAAGATTATCAGCGCGTCTTAATTTTAGATGGTAACTTATTTTTTCCATTTTGGGAACATGACATATAACTTGCATAAACACAAAAATGAGTAAACAAGGTCGAAGTTAACTTTATTAAGATATCCTTAGCGCTTAATTATTAATATGTGTTGTTTTTAATAGACCCGTGCACTAAATCACTTGAATTCGTAAGATGATATGCGAGAAAACGTTCGATATAACAGGAACGTCCACACACTTTTTTTTTATTAATCCTATTGACGTTTTACTTTAAGAAGGATGGATCAAAAATTTTAAATAAATCTTGTCGCTGTTTTCCGTTACAATAATTTTTTATTTTGTTTTTAAAACTCGTCAAATTTAGTTCCTCGGATCTCCGACGAGCTATAACTAGTTATTTTGTACATAAGTTAAATTTTTTATGGAATATTCTAGTTTTTGACCTCTTTTATTTACATTAGCTGTTTTTCGGAACGCACTTTACAATTTAGATGCTTTTTTATTTTAATCTGATGTTATTTTTCTAAGATCAGAAAACTGTGTTCCATACCTTATAATTTTATGTCTTACTATATTGTATTTTTCTAAAAGTATTTTTCGTCATGATTATAGATCATTTCCAATTTCTGTACACTTAGAATAGCTAAACAAAAAATTGTACTGTCAAACTTGTGTTAATAAAATAATCGGTGGTGTTTTGCTATCGATATCAATTTTATAAGGTTATTTGTCTATTATTTTTTTACTGGTCAGATCAAAAGACAAGCCATGTCCTGTAATCTGTAAAGTAACTTGTTGGTCCGTTCCAGATGTATTTTCAAGTTCCGTCTTAGTCTCAATTTGGTGTAATAATTGAGGAAGGAATGATCGACGACTCCCAGGATAAAAGGCCCAAATGAAATTTCTCGGTGATGTTACGGCCAGGGTACCTATTATCGTTCTTGAGAGAACGATCACTTGATGGAAAGTGGGCGTGGTTCTCACGAAAAAGTATGAAATCGTATTTTGGGTAGCTTTTCTCGTTCTCCAGAGAACGATCATCTTGATGGAAAGTGGCCGTGGTTCTCACGAAAAAGTAAGAAACCGTATTCTGAATACGTTTTCGTACTTTTTCGTGAGAACCACGCCCACTTTCTATCCAGATGATCGTTCTCTCAAGAACGAGAATAGATACCCAGACGTCGTTTGATTTGGTAATAACTTCGATAATCCGATCTTGGAACAACTCCCATAATATCTCTGTAGTTGAACCGTTAATAAAAATATCACATTTTCAAAATGTTGATATTTTTATATATATTAGAATCGGAATTTGATATATAAAAAAATATATCGATAAAAAATGTGATATAAAATACGGTAATTATCTAGATTAAGTGAAATCTACATTTTTTTGAAAAAATTTCCATACTCATCTCCTATTCCGAGGTCGTAGAATACGATTTTGGCCTTCGTTTTCCACTGTTTTTCCTCACTTTACCGGGAAACAAAAAACGCCTAGCGCAAATTCACAAAGCACGTTTATTTCTGAAGAAAGCACTAAACTTACGTATTTATTTTGAATGGAACTAATTAAAATATATTGTATGTAATATATTTGAACTATTTTGCATCCATTTTAGCAAACAAATTTAGAAACGCTTTTATTCTCAAAAACCAAAAATACGTCTCGGAAACGCCATCGACCATCAGAATCGCGAAAACGACAAATATTCGTTGCGACGTTGTCGCATATAAAATACTTTCCTGGTATAAACTATAAAATTTGTTCATCTCGGTCAACAACATAGTTTAATTTTTGGTAATTTATAAAAAAAAGGATAAGATTAATCTTGACCAACCAAAATTTTTGGTTAGTTAAGGTTTAGCTTGATTTTGGTTAGTTTGCAAAATTAAAATAGACCTAAACTGACCTCGATTTATACTTTCGTGGTATAAACTAAAAAATTTATCTATTTTAGTCAACAACATAGTTTAATTTTTGTAATGTATAAAAAAGGATAAAATTTGTCTTAATTGTCCAAATTTTTTGGTTGGTATAACGTAAGAGGTTTCATATTATTGTGAATAATCTTTGCTATAGCTTTAGCTTGGTTTTAGATAGTTTGAAAAACTGAAACTAATCTGAAGTAACCTAAACTGAACTAGATTTAGAGTGGGTCCACACGATAAGAAAAATCTGGGCGTAAGCGTAAGGTAATATGTCAAATTTCAAGCATTGTGATTCGTTAAATTTAAAAAAAGACAGAAGATTTCCCGCCTAAATCTGCATTTTCCAAGGTCATTACGCAAAATAATGTTAAACTTTTCAGCGCACTGCTTTAAATAAGGCGGAAATTGTTAATATATGATATTTTGTACGAACATAACCTGTTTTTTTTTTCCGTTGTTTTTTCTTTTAATTTTTTTTTTTATTTTGTGGGTTTTGAGGTAATGGATATTTATGAACAATGGTAAATTGTTTCAATTTATTAAAAATGCTTGTTACTGAAGATCGTTACTGCTTGGTCTTTAAAAAAAAACATTTCTTGTTCATTTTTTTTATTAATTTTATAACAATTGCAATTTTCGTTATATAAATTGAAACTTATGAAATAAAGGCCGTTATATAATACAATTTCTATTCAACGATAATCTTTGATATCGAGCCACTAATCCAGACATTAACTTAACTATGGTTACCAGATCAAATAATGAGATTTCCTGACAATATCCTTGACTTTTCATTAAATATCCGGACATTATGTTTAAATGTTGTATGTGGTATGTTAAGGCAGTGAGAATTTCAAAATATTTGCAGTCGAAGCACCAAATGTGAATATCGAGCGAGTGTTCTTATTAATGGGAGCGTAGTGGACTAAGGAGAAAAATAGGCGGTCTATATTGTTATAAGCTTTGCTTTTCGCTGCCACCAATGTTATAACTTTGCTGGTTCTGCTTTTGGTTTATTACTGGTTTTGATGAATTCAAATAAATCTTCTATCATACCCTTTTGGTAATAATTCGGAAAGGTGCCATTTTGGTTTGTTTGTTTTGATTTTTTTGATAATTTTCTTAATTTTTCTGATAAAAAAAACGTGCACACTAATAAAAGCATCTGTATTATATAAAATTTCATAAATTTTTATCGTAAAAATCAAGAAAATTATCAAAAAAAAATTAAAATCAAATAAAACCAAAATGGCACCCACTTTTAGATTTACACCTTTCCGAATTATTACCATCACTTTTAATATTTTATTAAAATATTCACTAACGAACAGTTTTTCTAAAATTTTAGTTTCCCTGGTCTCTATGTTCATGTCCTAGTTATATTCTATTTCTGTATCTAAACTATTATTTTACAGTGACAGGCATACTAACAAATATAACATAACTATTTATTTACATGATTACTAAAATAAAAAAGTGTTTATTCATGGGATGATAAGACAATACGAACAAAAATAATGGTAAGTAAAGTTTTAGAGTTTCAGACATTAAGGCATGCTTTTTGTTCAGTAATTGAAAATATATTCTTAAAATGAGGAATAATTCCATTGTTGTCAATTATTGATCGTGCTACTTGGCGGGTGATTGCGCCGGTGGCGCGTTAGAACTAAGAGACGCGGGGGGAGTTGTCCGTAGGCACTCAAAGAGAATATTACGTTAAATTTTGTAACACACACACACATTTGTATCGATGTATTTGATATGCATTTATTTTTTCGTTTTCATTAAACAAGTAAAGTTAATAGTGTCTTTTATTAACAAATAAAGAGAATCAGCGTAATAATTAAAATCGAGTGGTTAATCAAAGAAATCTCAGAGATACCACAAGATCCCACATTGGTCCTTCGAAATGGATTCCAAATGGAAAAATTGCCGTCAAGTGGCTTGCTAAAACATTGCCGTCAAGTGGCTTGCTAAAGAAAAAATTGCCGTCAAGTGGCTTGCTAAAACATTGCCGTCAAGTGGCTTACTAAAAACATTGCCGTCCAGTGGCTTGCTAAATTCCAAAAAGACAGTGGTGTTCTACCAATGCATTCAAGTGTGCAAATTGAAAATTTCTGGTATTTGCCGTAAATTAGTTTCCGCATATATACCTATTTTAAGCAAAGCGAAATATTTGGTGAGTTTGTTCCAGTTTGACTCTATTTGAGTATTATTTTTTTTTTTGCTTAATTTGCATGTTATGCTCTCAAATTATATTTTTTGCAATATGATTTAAAATTTTTAAAATAAGCCTTACAGAGTTTCCTTAGGCTTAAAGATCGGATCGATCGGTGGATCGGTTATCAGATTATTTCAATCGATTTTGTTGCATCATATGTTATACAGGGACGTATCAACAAAATACGTACTAAATTTTTTGCTTATTCTTGCAAATTTAATTTGTTAGAAATTAAATCTAGTATTTTTTTCTAAATTTAAACTTAGTTCAAAATGAGCGAAGAAAGGCATCGATTAGTTGCCCGTAGAGGTGTTTTTAAAAGTCAGTTAACTCGATTTGAAACCTTTATTGAGAATGTTAGCAATCACGAAAAAATTACGGAAATAATGGCTCGTTTGCAGAGGATTGAGGCTGTTTATGATGAATTTAACAATGTACAGACGGAGCTAGAGATCTTAGATCAATCGCAGTCAACAAATGAAGAACGATTTGAGTTCGAAGATAAATATTACCCGTTAGTGGCAAAGGCCAGACTAATTTTAGAGCAATTTTACATTAAGCAATCTCATTCTAATGCAGCTGTTCAAAATCAAATTTCTTCCAATACAAATCCGTTTAAATCTTCTTTACAGTTACCTCCAATTGCATTGCCAGAGTTCGATGGTTCATATGACAAATGGACTACATTTTTTGATACTTTTAATTCTTTGGTAAATGAGAATAAAAACTTATCTAATGTTGAAAAATTTTATTACCTACAGGCCTCTTTAAAGGGCGAGGCAGCTAACATAATTGATTCTTTAATTATAAATGATTCAAATTATAATGTAGCATGGGATTTACTAAAACAAAGATATGAAAATAAAAAATATTTAATAAAAGGCCATGTAAAACAAATTTTTGATTTGCCTTCAGTTATTAAAGACTCTCACAAAGACTCTCACGTGTCTTTGCGCAATTTTTCGGATGCATTCCTAAAAAACTTTAGAGCGCTAAAAAATTTGCAGGAACCTGTTGACTCGTGGAATACGATGTTAATTCATTTATTATGTACAAAATTAGATATTTCTAGTAAAAAAGAGTGGGAAATAAAAAGTAAGGATCAGGTTTCTCCTTCAATTGATTTTTTTGTAACCTTTCTAACAGAACGGTGTCAATTATTAGAATCTATACAAACTAAAACGCTTAAATCACAAACACATTTTGTAGGAAACAAAGTAACTTGTATTTTTTGCAAGGCAGAACATTCCATTTATTTTTGCAAAAAATTTCTGCAGCTTACGATTCCTGTGAGATTTAAAGAAATAAAAAAATTAAAGGCTTGCACCAACTGTCTTCGACTTGGACATATGTCAGCAGAGTGTAAAACTAGTCCTTGTCGTCATTGTAATAAAAAACATAATACATTATTACATTTCCCAAGTCAATTTCCACAAAATCAAGAATTTAAATCTCCGCAAAATTCTAGATTCTTACCACAAAATAATACACCAGGTGCGATAGAAAATTTTCAGGATTCGCGTAATGCAAATAATGTTCAAAATGAAGTACAAAATATCAGTACTCAACAAAACAAAGGTTCTGAGAATACTATTGCTACTTGCAGTCATAATAATTCATTTACAATTTTATCAACAGCATTGCTGCATATTCTTGACAAAAATAATCAACCTATTACTTGTAGAGCTTTGTTGGATTCAGGATCTCAGAGTAATTTTATTACCGAAGATTTAAGAAAAAAATTAGGTATTAAAGCAAATAAAATAAATCTACCGGTGGTGGGAATTAATTCTGCTGTTACTAATATTTCAACTTATGTCAAAACAAAAATTAGATCTGTTGTATATAAAAATGAATTTTCATTGCAGTTTTTGGTTATCGATAAAATCACAGATAATATTCCACAAAATACATTTAACTGTTCTAATTTAAATATACCAGCCGGTATTAAATTAGCTGATCCAAATTTTAATCAATCAGCTGAAATTCAAATGTTACTTGGTGCAAATATATTTTATAATTTGCTTTTAAGAAACCAAATTAAGCTTGGTATTAACAAGCCTATTCTTCAAAACACTAAATTAGGCTGGGTTATTGCTGGACAATTTTTCGAGCATTCTCAAAATGTAAGTCATTGTTATTTTTCGAAAAATATTGATTTAGAAAGAAAGCTAGAGTCATTTTGGACTATTGAAGAATGTCCGGTAAAACAGCAAATATATTCAAAAGAAGAACAAGAATGTGAACAGTTTTTTCAGGATACTGTTAGACAAGATGAAACTGGTAAATTTGTAGTTAAATTGCCTTTTAAGGAAACATACCAAAATTTGGGTGATTCTCTGGAAATAGCTATAAAACGATTTCAATCTCTTGAGCATAAATTTAATAAAAATTCAAATTTAAAAGAAAGGTATTCCGAATTTATGAGGGAATATGAAAAACTAGGCCATATGGTTCCTATTAATTTAAATACGGAGGAAAATATTCCTAATTTTTATTTACCTCATCATTGCGTTTTAAAGGAAAACTCTCTAACAACAAAGTTGCGGGTCGTTTTTGACGCAAGTGCTAAATCTAGTTCAAATTTATCGTTAAATGACGTATTAAAGGTAGGACCTTCTATTCAAAGTTCGATATTTTCAATTTTACTTCGATTTCGAGTCCACAGCATAGTTTTTACAGCAGATATAGCTAAAATGTATAGATGTATAAAGGTTGATGAGTCAGATTGTAATTATCAGCGTATAGTGTGGCGTTCAGAGCCAGCTAAACCGCTTGTTCATTATGAATTAACTACAGTAACTTATGGCACCGCTCCGGCATCCTTTTTAGCAACTAGGTGTCTTAAAGAACTAGCTCTAAACAATATGTCAAGTTTTCCGGACGAAGCTCAGTCTATACAAAACAATTTCTATATGGATGACTGGCTAGATGGGAGTAATACAACCGAACGAGCATTAAACCTTATTAAAAATGTAGATAATATTTTATCTTCTGCAGGATTTAATTTACGTCAGTGGAGTTCAAACGACAAACGTGTATTAGAATATTTACATAATAATAATCAGTCTACTAATTCACAGTACGTTGTGAAAGATGTCCAGGATTCAAAAACTTTAGGCGTTTTTTGGAATTCAGTCGAAGATAATTTTCAATATATTACTAATTCAAAGGAAATAAGAGATATTACAAAGCGATCAATGCTTTCGGTTATTAGCCAAATTTTTGATCCCCTTGGATTAATCGGTCCCGTGATAATAAGGGCGAAAATTATATTACAGTTATTGTGGCAACTAAAGATCGGATGGGACGATCCGATTCCAGAAGAATTAAAAATATCTTGGATGAGATTTTACGAAACTCTTAATTGTTTAAATGAAATTAAAATTCCTCGTCATTTTTTGGTAAATAGTCCAAAAAAAATCGAGCTACATTGTTTTTCTGAACCATCTCAAGCTGCCTATGGCGCATGCATTTATCTAAGATCAGTTGATCAAAAGGATAATGTTTTAGTAAGACTAGTGTGTGCGAAATCTCGAGTAGCACCTTTGAAGTTAATTACCTTACCGCGATTAGAATTGTGCGGTGCGCTACTAGCAACAAAATTATGTCAAACCGTGATTGATTCTTTAAGTAATATAAACGTGGATCAAGTCTATTTTTGGTGCGATTCAACAATTGTTTTAGCATGGATTGCAACGGATCCAAGTAAACTTAAATTATTTGTAGCAAATCGGGTTTCCCAAATTCAGAATAGTTCAAATTCCTTGTGGAAACATGTTCCGACAGAATGCAATCCAGCGGATTTTATTTCGCGCGGTCTAAACCCAGGTGATATGAAAAATTTATCTATATGGTTTAATGGACCTGAATGGTTGTCATTAGATGTTGATGCTTGGCCAAACACTAACTTAAGTTATAATAATCATGATATACCTGAGATTAAAACAAGTGTCATTTCTGTTACTTGCAAAACTGCTGAAAATTTTATATATAAATTTTCTAATTTTACAAAACTAGTAAGAGTAGTTGCATATATTAACCGTTTTATCAATAATGCCCAAAGGAAAGGTGAATACAGAACTTTTGGTGCTCTTACAATAGACGAAATAGATAAAGGGATAAAAACAGTAGTGAAGATCGTCCAACAGGAAGTTTTTCCTAATGAATTACAATCTTTAAGGAAAAATAAATCGGTGTCAAAAAATAGTAAATTATTACCGCTTAATCCTTACCTAGACGAATTTGGTATAATACGAGTTGGGGGAAGATTAAAAAATTCTAATTTAGATTTTGAAAGTAAACATCCTATAATCATTCCTTCAAAAAATCATTTAACTACACTTATTATTAGACACGAACACTTAAAAAATCTCCATGCAGGGCCACAAGCAGTTTTATCAATTGTCCGAACAAAATATTGGCCGTTAAGGGGACGACAAATTACACGAAGCATTTTACATAAGTGCGTTACCTGTTTTCGAGCAAATCCGCCTGACGTTTTCCAGAAAATGGGTGATTTACCAAAGTCAAGAGTTACACCATCTCCTCCGTTTTCGATATGTGGCATTGACTATGCTGGTCCATTTTTAATTAAAGATGGAAAATTACGCAATAAAAAACTTATTAAATCATATGTTTGTGTATTCATTTGTTTCACGACAAAGGCAATGCATTTGGAGTTAGTAAGTGATCTTTCGACCGATGGTTTTTTAAACGCTTTTAAACGTTTTATTGCTAGACGCGGTTTATGCTCCAGTGTTTATTCGGATAACGCAACAAATTTTGTTTCTGTAAACAAACAATTGTCTGAGGTTGCAGATCAGGTCAATGATCCTAAATTACAAACATTTTTAATTGAAAATAAAATAGTTTGGCATCATATTCCCCCTCGATCAGCACATTTTGGTGGCCTATGGGAATCAGCTGTAAGGCTAACTAAATTTCATTTAAAGCGTATCATATCCAGCGTAAATTTAACTTACGAAGAGTTTTACTCTATTCTTACTCAAGTAGAGTCTATAGTAAACTCAAGACCACTAATATCACTGACTGAAGATCCAGATGATCTGGAAGTGTTGACACCAGGACATTTTATAATTGGTCGTTCATTATTGGCGTTACCAGAACTTCCCGTTTCGGATAATCGTTATACGCTTGTTTCCCGATATAGACATATGAAGTTTTTGGTACAACAGTTTTGGTCAAAGTGGTCACACGACTATTTACACTCGTTACAACAACGATCGAAGTGGCGATTAAAATGTGAAAACAAGTTTTTGATCGGTTCCCTTGTCATTTTAAAGGAAGACAATCTCCCTCCCATGTCGTGGAAAATGGGCCGTATAGTTGAAGTGTTTAAAGGGAGTGATGAGCTTGTGCGCGTTGTACTTGTTAAAACGAGTGATGGATATTTTAAGCGTGCCGTAACAAGACTTTGCATGTTTCCGGTTGAAAACGATGAAGAGTTTTGCAAAGAAGATAATTTGGACATTTCTTGTTGAAAGTGGATCCTTTCAAGGCTGGCGGCATGTTCAGTAATTGAAAATATATTCTTAAAATGAGGAATAATTCCATTGTTGTCAATTATTGATCGTGCTACTTGGCGGGTGATTGCGCCGGTGGCGCGTTAGAACTAAGAGACGCGGGGGGAGTTGTCCGTAGGCACTCAAAGAGAATATTACGTTAAATTTTGTAACACACACACACATTTGTATCGATGTATTTGATATGCATTTATTTTTTCGTTTTCATTAAACAAGTAAAGTTAATAGTGTCTTTTATTAACAAATAAAGAGAATCAGCGTAATAATTAAAATCGAGTGGTTAATCAAAGAAATCTCAGAGATACCACAAGATCCCACACTTTTGTTTGAGCCTACTACAATATAAATTTACTTAAGATTTAATTTCTTCTTAAGAGAGTATTAAATATTAGACTATAATTATCTATTAGTCCACAAGAGTAACCTAAAAATATTTAAGTATATTAATTTAATAATTAAAAATTTGTAGTAATAGTTGGTTTATAAAAATATCTTCAGTTAAGGTTCTACTGTAGAAACAATTTAATTTAAAGGACATATCATATGAAGAACATCATGAAATGGTTATAAAAGGCCAGCAATTGCCAAGAGAAACATCAAGCAATAAAAAGTACGAAACTAAATTGATTAATATACTAAATTAAAAATTCACTCATTTTGTTAATATTTAATTAATTTATTTTTTCTTACTAGAATGATTAATAAATATTTTTTTATTACTTATATTTTCCTCTTTTAATTTAAAAAAAATACAGACAACTGCTGGTTTTCCCTGTTTCCCAAACGGGGCTAAAATTTCAGACTTGTCAAAAAAATTACTGTCGTCTGGTAACCCTACCCTTAGCAAACTTTATATAAACATATTATAAACAATTAAAAAGTAAACATTAACATTGATTGAAATTTAATTATAGAAATCCAGTTAGTATCATATGTAATGTATTTTTCTAAAAACTGCAAACGATTGTAATTATTAAAACGATTGTTCGAAATAGACTGTTATATTGAAATCCTCGTCTTTAAACTCCTTGGCAATTTTTTACCAGGTAGAAGTGGTAAACTTTGGTAATAAAACTTCTTTTAAAGAGTCTCATTTTACGGTACAAGTAATCTGAATGATTTCACAAACACTGTTTACCGACTCGGAATTCGCAGTTGCTTTCACATGCTAATTTCATGAGCTAAATATCACAATGTGATTTTCAACCTAGTAATAAGGGTATAGCTGTACACATTTCCATATCGTGTTTCCTAATTATTGACCCAACAAATAGCGAAAAACTCAAATTCACCAATAGTAACAGGAAAATATTTAAAAAAAAATCAGTATCATTTTCTCGCATTTCTTGAATTGAATTATTAGTGTGTCCAAGCCTTTCTCTAATGTTTTCCTCAAATATAAACCGGACTCAGTAGCGACGAATTTCCTGTTTATTTAATAAAGAATATATCAATAATCATACTGCCGCAATTAATGTTTTAGTTTGCTTTATTTTAATTTTTAGATAAAATATAAACAAAAATCCTGATGAAAGTTAGGTTAAGACCACACTCCTTACGATCGTTGAACGATATATCCCGTGTGGAGTCCACACTGTGGACGAGACATTTTTAGCTTAAAAGGGCGTAATACTCCTAGGCTTAAATTTTTCTTGTCGTGTGGAGTCACCCTCACGCATTCGTGTCAATTTTGGCTTTATATCCTAAGACAATTCGCCAGCTTATTGCACTTCCGGTGCTCATTTCGAATTAAAGCAATCCTTCAGGAAAACCGGTTTGTGAACTTATTCCTGGATACCTTCAAGCCATACACTCACCCCTAGGGACAGCATAGCACCGCGGGCGAGAGATAGCATAACCTTGTATTCTCTATCTTTCTCTATTTGCCGTGTAACGCACGGAATATGTCATACATGGGAACTCGCGGACTGGCGGGTTTATACCCCCAAAACCCTCTATTTTTGCACTGTACAATAATACTTCATATTTTTTCCTCTTTTCCCTCTTAAAAAAAGATTGTAAATTTTAAAAACGAGGCACAGTCAGTCATCTGGGAATTTTCCAAATGAACTTTTGCCTCTTGAAATACAAGTCATCAGATAAAATAGTTATCTACATATACATGACTAACAATCCTGGTTGAATTATGGAAGTATCCAGACCCTCTTAGATGAGGCATCCTTCTGAGTTTTTCATCTCAGGAAACCGGTCTCCCAAACCAGGTTACCGTGTAAACCTTCCTGACGGGTTCCCAGACAAAGTGGTATAAGCGCGAGAGGGGGGGAAAAGAGAAGCTGATTAAGTTGCCTCAATCGCAACGGCCATATAAACCAGTAGTTAAATCCTTATTTCTGTGTTGGTTTTTTTAAATTTTGAAAAATATTAATACTTTATGTATAACTTTAAATTTGGACATAATCGACCTAAATCCGTAAATAAGTAATTGTAATTTTGTACAAGACTTTAGTCTGAGAACCTAGCAACTGTAACAACATATCCTAAAAAAGAAATTAGCAAAAAATGCTGATATTCTATCAAATCATAAGTCTGGATTAGAAGCGTAACCAACAATTCAGAGGCGAGCGTTCTAGCTTTTTGTTTGGCTCTTTTAAGTAAAATGGTGATGTATATGCTGTGTAAATGAAAAAAGTTTTAATTCGATATGTACCTAATTACTAACAACCAAAATAAAAATTGGGCTGTAGGTAGGAGTAAATTATATTCTGAATGTCGGGAGCCCAGAAGAAGATTACATTAGAAGTTCGAAATATTTCTTTTATTTATTATTATCTAATGGGGTTTGTGTGTTTTGGAACTCTGAACACCTATTTATGCTCCTAGGATGGTTCTCTTTCTTTTATTAGTAACCAAAAATTTAAAAAATAAGGTAGGGTTTAACACAGCATTAAACTTTTTAAGCTTTTGCTTCATAAGTTTTTGGTTTTACTAAGTTTTTAAACTGAATAGTAAAATGTGACTTTACTTCTGGTATGGAACTTTGTATTTCAATTTTCTCAGCAAGAACTGGTTCTTTCAATAATTCACCAACAAACATGAGCAAGTTCAAAAAATAAAACAATTATATTTTTTGAATAAATTTATTTCATAATAATCTTCATTGCAAAATACAATTTAATACAACCAACAATCTTTACAAAAAACTAGACAGATATACAAAATATTCAGTATTGTTTTTACAATAATATTTATATCTTGGTTAATTCATAGATGTTTGCTTTAACAAAAAAAAAAAAAGAAAAACTATAATAAGTCTTTGTTTTCAAAAAAGTCTTCGAAATTGTCTATGTTGAAACCTGCTTTAGATGTGTCCAAGAAGCATTATAATTGACCTATAAAGGAAAAAACAATATATTAAAAAGTAAATAAACTATGACTATTTGCCAATAATTATTTAACCGAAATACTATGCTGCTTATTTTGTCATACACATTATGTAACGAAATGTGATTCATTTCGGAATAATGATATCTTATATTTATTATTAAACCAGTAAAAATAGAAAATTTTATGTGTTCAAGTGACAACTATTCCAGGATGTATATCTTGATTATCACATCATCAACCTGTATTTTTCATAGTAATTTTGTTTTGTTCCATACATTTTATTAAGAACCTTTTTTTCTCCCTTAGAAGGTTATTAAAAGGCGTTTTAGAGTTGTGTAACCCCAAACTATAAACATTAAATAACAATTTGGGGCTCTCTAATTGAAAATTTTAATATTTTAACCCAAGACTGCCTTTGCAGATAGAGTTTTGCCCCATATCTGTTTATAATTATTGTTCTAAAACGGCATTACTTTTCTGATATCATATAATCTCAGTAGTGGTTACACATTCGTAGCCAGCGGACAGGCAAAATGGGCCAGCTAATAGCAATATAGGTATTTACTAACTATATAATAGAGACCCCTGTGTCAAAAAATTTTTTAATCTTTATCCGACTTCAAGTGTTACTCTTTCTTTTCAAACTGCTATAGTTTCGGTGTTTTAAAGGCCACCACTTTTTTTTTAGAATAAACTCTAGTCTCAAATTGTAATTAATAGTCACACAGCACAAAGTAATATAATGTATGAGTAAAAAAGTTATATTTAATGCAAATGATTAGAGCCTTATTTTCATTTCAATTTCTTAAGCACAAATTTTGATATTTAACTAAGGTAATTTCTTGACTAAAGTTAGACAAATGAAAATGTTTATAAAATTAGACGTGAAAATATAAATTACTTTGGCGGACCCATTCATAACAAACTTACAGTTAAAATACATTAAATTTCTCGCATTTCACTGGGCTTTCAGGTTCATAAATTGTACTTTATACAGTGGGTAATACGAGTTCGCTCAAACAACATTTTCTTGAAATTGAAAGGCTTAGAAGTACAAATTTTTTTGAAAAGTGTAACTCTTTTACCTAATAAACAAATATCCAGACAGTCCCCGCAAACAAGACAGTTGGTGGACTAGTTTCTTAAACTTGTATGCCATTTCAGAATTCTGGGTATAATTGGCAGGACTTTTTAACGAAGACATCAACTGGGAGCAACGTATGACAAAGTCTTCTAAACCTACGATGTAAAATATTAATCTAGTTTTTAGATTTCAACATTTTCCAGTACTGGGATGGTTAGTTTAACATGGTAATTGTTTTCTGTGAATTTTGAGCTTAGTTTGATTCATTTTCACTAATGAGAATAGCAAGTGTAGAAACTCCATCTGAAGAGAGAGAAAAAGTAAAAATTCACAAAAAAAAATCGTTACTTTCTTTATCGTCTTTTCTTAATGTGGGGTCAGTTAGTATTACTATTGTGATATTATACATTTTGTCCATTGTTGGATACACATAATAACAACAATTCCCTTTAGTACATATGACCAATGCCCAAGTTTCCTCTAATATTACAAGCCAACTGGTGAGACTATTTCGCTCCCGTAACTTTACTGGCAAATAAATACTGTGAAAATGTAGATATGTTTAATTTAACTTTGGGTTGATTTAGAAACGCAATCAAAAAAAGATTACTTTATATAGATTTATGCGTGGGATAAATTGTGACTGCTAGTTGATCTGTCATCTTGGTACACTACCATTGCTATTTGAAAAATGGATTTGGTTCGTAAATTTTTATTTATAATACACGTGTCAAAGTAATATTAAAAATATTAGCCTTAATTAGAATGTAGACGAGTTTTAAAATTAATTCAAACTAATCTTGACATAGTGGCGGATGCACTCATTAAAAAGATGGGACATACGAAAATCAACATCGTGGTGAACACGTCCTTGAGTAAAATATTATGACCCATTTTTTTTTTGTTTCATTAAAAACTATTTTAGAGAAAAAAAGAATAGTCAAAACTGAAAACTTTTTTATTTCTACATATTCGAACATTTTTTTTTTTTGGAATAATTCAAATACTAAAAAAGTTACAAGTGGAAATTTTTATGCAAATGTTTACCTGTCTTACCTAGTAAACAAATAGCCTGTCTCCATAATCAAGCAAGTCGGAGAATTACCCCTCGAACTTACATGACCTTTCAAAATTCTGAGCTGTATCAGCGGGTACTTCGCTCTTAAGGACGCAAAGCCACTTGACGTAATGGCAGAAGTCTTTTGCTGGGAGCAACTTTTGACTAAGTCATCCAAACCTAAAATATAAAATCTTAAGCTTGTATGCTTCCTTTCAACATTTTCCACTACTTTAGTGTGTATATGGATGTGATTTGACTATTTATATTTTACACAGTGTAATATCAAATCAACAAGTTGTAACAGTAATCACAATTACTTTGTGTGGATTTCATTCTTGATTAGATTCACTACACTAACGAGAAAAGTGGTGGATTATTTCAATATCCATCTGGGGAGAGATTTCAAGTAAAATTCACAGAAAAAAAAAATCGTTACTTTCCTCACCGTTTTTTAAAATTACTAATATCATTGACGAAAGGTATGTATTTTCTTTGCTAATATTAAAATATATTAATCACTTTGTCCGTTGTTGTTCATATTGTTGAATCATTTTTGCAATATGGACCGTACAACGCTGACGAGTCCTATGTAGGACGAAACAAATGACTAATATATTGGAAATTTTATATGAGTGTTAGTGTTTCATTGGAGTGGTTACCCAAACTACCACTAATTCAAACAAGATTCCTAATGTCAATTATTTAACATATGAAATAAACGTATTAGAGCAGAAAAAAGGACTCCAGGTTCAGGATAGTGACCTACCGTATATCCTGCATTCTAAAACACAGGAACAGAGAAAATGATTGAAAACAGGAATAACCAGGGTTGGGTAAGTAAAGTTTTTTATAATACATTTAATCAAACAACAAAGAAAGACCCAAAAATCGGAAATCAAAGGACAGGTAGAAAATCGATAATAGTCATATTTTAAATAATATTGTTTGCTCATACCGCTTACGTAAATTTTGGACTTTTTACAGTACTGTGTGTTTTTCTTCCATTTTTATAGAGTTAATAAGAGATAGAAAGATAGGTATTAAAAAGGGAAGCTTAAATATAAAATTATAAAATTTAATCTTTCTATTAGTAATTAAATGAAACAGCTTCTATCGCCTAAGAACAACAGGAAGTGACTATCCAGGGAGAAGTTAATAATAAATGCGAAATTTTAACGAAGTTAAGTGCTAAAAAAAAAATAAAGAAACCCTAAAATAACATAAAGAAACCTATAGGTCTATAGACAAAAAATAAAAAGGAATGAGATTCAATAGACCAAAGTAGTGAGAAAATAACAGATGCCTTATTAGATGCCAAAGTTAAGACAATGAAAATCAAACTTTGACGGTAGTAAAAACAAAACTAACTAAACAATGGTAATCAGTCAAATAGACCAAATCCAAACAGAATAATTACATAAAATTTGCGTTGAAAAATTGAAATAACATTTCAAAAGCTATATTTCTTAAGAGTGAAACATAACAAATAAAACATCAAAAATAATAGAAGACTTAAGATCAAAGGGGGATATGCCAGAAACAGAGATAGATAAGACATGTTATAAGAGAATTAAAAAATAGCCGTGCTTCCGGAAAGGACGGACTAATTCTTGAGCTCCTAAAATTAAAAGAAAAAAGGACAAGATGTTATTCAACAACTGCAGTGAAATCAAAAGGATTCTAAAAGATTGGAATAATGCAATAATCATCATAAAAAAAGATAGGTCAAATTTGAGAAACTATAGACGAATCAGTTTACTAAAAAGTTATATAAACTTTAATCAAAAATAAATATGAATCGGCGGATCAACGAAACTGACTCTTGGGCTTGAATCTCATTATAGTGCCGCTCTCGATACAATCTCGGTTCTATACATTTTTTTTTAATGAAAAAGAGTTTACGATATCGAAATCTCCACGAAACCGATAGTGTGAATAGGTTCATTGTTTCTTCTGTAAGAATATTTTACCGGACCGAGAGCGTATCAAGAGTGAGAATCTGGCCTTAAAGGAAAGGCAGACTTCAGGAATTTTACTACACATACATTGGGCAGCAAAACTCTGCAACTAATATTTTTAAAAAAGATAAAGGTATATAACAACAATAGACAAAGTCAAAAAAATAAATACAACAAGGATCCAATGCTATAATGGTTTAATAACAGCAATCAAAAAACATTTTTTCAGAAACTATTACATGATTACCAAATATAAGGAAAAAACTATACATTTTTTGACTAGTAAAAGTCTAAGCACATAAAAACAATTTTCATTTAAAATTATGAATATACGTTTAATCGTTCTATTAGCAAATAAACAAGAAAGCTCCTATCTCTTAAGATTAAAAGGAAGTGGCCACAGACTAACCAGGGTGTTCATAATAAATGCGAAATTAGAACGAAATTAACTGCTAAAAAACAATAAAATAAAGAAACTCTAAAATAGCATAAAGAAACCTGTACGTTTATGAGAAAAAAATAAAAAGAAACGAGAATCAGTAGACCAAAGTAATGAGAAAATAACATATATTATTAGATGTCAAAGTTAAGCAAGCTTTGACGGTACTAAAAAAAAATACTATACAATTGTATCAAATAGACCAAATCCAAACAGAATAATAACATAAAATTCGAGTTGAAAAACTGAAACAACAAATAATTACTTTCAATAGCTATATTTCTCAAGAGTGAAACAAGACAAAAATACATAACAAATAAAAACATAAAAAATAATAGAAGGCATAGGATCAGAGGGGATATGTCAGAAATAAAGACAGATGAGACATGCCTTAAAAGAATTAAAAAATAACAGTGCTCACGGAAAGGACGGAGTAATTCCTGAGCTCCTAAAATTAGTAGAGAAAACACTTTAGACAGTACAAGATATTATTCAATAAGTGGAATGAAATCAAAATGATTATTTCTAAGAGTGAAATAATGCAATAATCATCTTATGCTATACAAAAAAGATAGGTCAAATCTGAGGAAATACGGACCAGTCAGTTTATTAAGAACGTTATATAAACTTTTAACAAAAATAACTATGAATAGGCTGATCAAGAAAACTGACTTTTAAAGGCAGATGTTAGAAATTTTAGTACACATACATTGGGCAGCGAAAGTCTAGGCACACTACTATTTTTAAAAAAGAAAAAGATGTATAATATCAACCACAATCAAAATCAAAAAAAAAATTCACCAAGGGTTCAATGTTATGGTGGTTTAATAGCAGCAAACAAAAAACATTTTTTCGGAGACTATTACTTGATTACAAAATATAAGGGAAAACTATACATTTTTCCAGGTCAACTAATTTTAAAGAGAATAACTATTGTTTGAACAATTATAAAATTGAGAGTGTTAAACTTATTCGGGATTTTGGAGTTCTCTTTGATAACAAACTTATTTTTGCTCAGCATGTTGATGCTTGCCGTAAAAGGCTCTCAAGATGCTGGGTTTCATAATGAGAAACACTAGAGATTTTAATAACGTCAATGCTATCAAAATATTATATACCTCTCTTGTAAGACCACAATTGGAAAATTGTACCAATGTGTGGAGTCCTTATTATCATATCTATATTAATAAGCTTGATTCAGTCCAAAGAAAATTTTACCTTATATAGCCTTTAAAAAGCATAAACCAAGGGAAAATATCAATTATAAAAGCTTAGAATTGGAGTTAAATGCGAATAGTATAGCAAAACGTAAGGAAAATTATGATATTGTGTGTTCTTGCAAGATTGTGAATGGGTTCATTAATAGCCCAGAACTTACTGAATTGTTTCAAATATATGTTCCTCCTAGACAACTGAGAGAATGTAAAGTATTCCAGTTGAGGCAACATCAAACAACATATGGAGAAATTTCACCATTCAACCGTATTATGAGAAATGGAAACGAGTTTCATGGGGATTTATTTGATATTTCTCTAAATAGATTAAAGTTTGTTTTAAAAAGACTGTACAATTGATTGTCTGAATTTGTATATTTGTGATAAATCTAGATGTAACTTCTCTAAATTGTGATTGATTTATTGTTTGTTTATTATTTGATTTTGCTTGTAATCTACATTTTAACCATAGACTGTGATTATTGTTATTTAGTACTTTTGTGCGAATGGGCCTGTCCCGTGTATTGATAAATAAATAAATAAATTTTTCGACAGGTAAACGTCTAAGTACATAATAACAATTTTCATTTGAAATGCTGACTAGGTGTTTGCAATGAAATAAGCAAGTAATTTGAGTTAACCATAGACATACAAATAAGTATATAAATTGCGAATCCTATAAAAGCGCGTTGGCTCACGCTTAGAAAGCGATAGAGCGTTTTCGATGAGTAGTACCCTCTTTCTATGGGCGCAGCTAAGCATCATACCCTAAACGTCATTGGATGCCCCTCTCAACTGACCGCCATTAGAAAAAGAAGGGTGCGTTCCACTAAGCACCCACAACGATCAAGCTTATGATAGCAGTTTTTCCCGTTCCACTAGCTTGTGAGCATTCTAATCATAAACCCAAGTGGAATGGGATTGTGGACGTCTTAAGCGTTGAGTTAAATATTACAAATGGCGGATTTGAAAATAAATCAATAGCTTGAAAAGGTTATGTTATAATTTTTAAGCTTTAATATTAATAATTTGTTATAATTATTAGTTAACTTGCTTTATATTAAAGAAAAATACTATTTAGTTTCTTATATTTTATTTTAGTGGAATCTTTAAGTAATTTACGTTGAAAAATATTCAAAATATCTTTTGTGGTGACAGTTGGATATTTAATGGTGGATCGTAATCATGCTTCAGAAAGTACTTCATCTAGTCCAGATGAAGAATGGAATGCAGTTTTACAAAGTCGAGAAAAGCGAAAACTTAGGCCACGTATTATTGATTATGAGAATGTTATTAATCGTTATTCAGATAAAGAATTCAAGTCATTTTAGGGTAAATTTTATATAATTACTACATTCTATAAATGTGCTTGTATATAATTACTACATTTTTTAAATGTATTTTTCAGTAACACGTTTTGTGGATTGGACTACACCATCTAATTCAGTGTATTTTGAATCTAAACTAAATTATACTTATTTTTTTCTCATATGTTACACTGTAATTTTGAAACTCTTACATTCAGTTGTCTTTAAATTTAAAAAACCGCGCCAAAATTCTGAACGTCCACTTTGACCCACCTTTTCAGATGGGTCGTTGTGAGCTTGGCGTGAGCGAGAAGAATGACGTCATTAATGACGTTTTCGCTGCGACCGCGACGACCGTAGTCGTTATGTGGAACGACTGAAGGAATATTTTGAGCGTTGTGAGCGCCTAGTGGAATGCACCCGAAGTCGTACTCATCGAAAACGCCCTGCCTCTTTCTAAACGTCAGTCAACGTTCTTCTAAAGAACATACTCACTTTTATGTCTTTGGAATAAACTAATTAGTACTTGGTAGGGTTACCCCTTAAATCGAGTATGGCTTGAAGACACTTTGACATAGACTTCACCACCTTTGGATTATTTATTTTTCTATATTTTGCTATTTATTAACAAAAAATTTTCATCATTACTTTTACTTGTTATTTTATGAAATTGAATTTTTCCCATGAATGCTCAGTGAGATTCAGATCGACACTCTGAAAAGGTGAAAAGTTTTATCCATAATTCGGTCAATTATTACCAAATTTCAAGCCCCTAATATTGCCATACAGCCTCATTCCATTATACCTCCATCTCCATGCTTAACAATTTTCATAGTCTATTTAAGATTATGTTCTTCTCCTGTTTGTCTCCATACTGCTTTGATGTCAAATCTAAATATATTGAACATACTGTTATCAGTAAATATTATTTTCATCCCGAGTTCCATTTCATGATTTAGATATTGGGCGAAGTCTTAAAATAGCTGATTTAAAATCTTGTTAGTAAAGTTAATAGAGAAAAGAGGCCTAATTTTGCAAAACAATATATTTGGATCCAACGGTATCTAAAAAGTATGGAGAAAAACAGGAGAATCATTTAATCCTAATAACACAATCAAAACTGTTAAGTTTGGTAGCGTTATGGGTTGAAAATTTGATAATAATTGAGATGTTAACTGTATCCAAATAAAAATATAATTGTGCCGCGAAACGGTAGTTTCCACAATAGAAATTCTAAAAACATAATATTTTTCTTTACTTTTAGGAATTTTATTATTTTTTTAATAATCAAAATGTAATTAAAAATCTCCTTCGAGTCACGTGACAACGAACACCAAAGTGAATGATGTCACTCCATACTAACGTCATCGCTGGCACCCAGTCCTGATACGGTTATTTTTTAAAGTCAGTTTTATCACTTAAAGTAATCATGATCACTTCGACCTAATGACAAGTAAACGCATATTCAAAAGGACATGATGTTATCAGTTTCACTTTTTTCACTTTGATCATTTCATAATTAAGAATACAGCCAACGTCATCGCTGTCACGAAGTTGGCATGTAAATTTTTTGGTTTTATGTCACATTCGTGATCGCTGTCAAGGGCTACCTTGCCTAGTTAATATTTTATAGTCACTTTCATGTAATTTATTCGAAATTTGCTTACTTTTCCCTTTGAAAACGATTTTAGGAAATTTTCTCATGATGGAAAGTAGATTTATTAAGGCAAATAATTTGAATTTTCCGAGAACTGATTGTTTTATGGTGGCCAATTTTTTCGCAACAAACAGTAACTTCTGCCCTCCTGAATTTAGAAATGTGAAGACTTCCATGTAAGTAATTTACCAAGTATTGTTATTTCCGCAACGGATAATGAATACATAATAGTAATCAGGTATTTATAAGCTCAAAATTAAAATAACACAAGTACTGTCGAATTCTTGCGGGCTAGCTGAAGCCATATTTTCCTATTATTTTCTGAAGATGGAACCTGAATAAATAACTTTTCAGGTGTTTTAATTGTAATACTTGTACACAGAGACACCACACAACACTTAAAATAACTTAGAACTCATCTTTTATTACAAAAATTACGGAAAAACTATATCTCCTGGTCAGTTTACCAGAACTTATATACTAGTGACGTCACAGAGATAAAGTGACAACTACTGGCGTTTTGGAGGGAAATTTGAAACGGAATTTAAAATTTATGATTTTTAAAGTATTAGTTGTATTAAAAAAATATATATATTTTGGGCTAAATTAGATACTCATGAATGGTTTTAAAGATTTTTCCAAAAATAGTCAACATCCCAACTGAAGGAAAAAAGGATAAAAAGTCTACTTAAATTTTAAAAGAAAATTTACAAAATAGGGTAAAAAACTTGGAATGGTAGGTGACTAGTATTTCCAGCAAAACAACGGTCTCAAGTACACCGCTCTCATTATTCGTGATAAAGACTATAACACCACTCACAGGCTTCAAACATCTTAATCCCATTGAGCATCTATGCATCTACAGACAGACGAATTCAATGTCATAATATAACGAGTATATTATAAATGACGAGAAACTGATAAATGGCTAAATATAGGAAAAGAAGTAACACCAAGGTGGTAGTTTTTCCTTATATTTTGTAATAAATCTCCTATAGTTTTCGAAAAAATGTTTTTTGTATGCTGTTATTAAACCATTATAACATTGGACTTTTGATGTATTTATTTTATTTTCTCTGTGAATGTTATTATATGTACTCTTCTTTTTTAAAATACTGGTGTTCCTAGATTTTTGCTGTCTATTGTAGATAAAATATAGATACTGCGAAATATGAAGAAAACAACTGAATGAAAGGTTTCGATTCTCTAGAAACATGGGACAATAATAAAATCATTAAATAACTGTTGAATAGACTTCAGGTACATTGAATTGTTGAACATTTACAAAACGGCAACTGCTACAATTAGATTACACATAAACAGCCAAGAAATAAAAATACAGTACGATAAGGCTGACTCATGCACCTTGGTAACGGAAGATATCTAAACAACCTCAAATATACTGACAACTTGTTCTAAATATCAGAAACCCAGATGAATCCAAGGGAGTAGATTTAATCATTAACATGAAGAAGAACAAGATAATGTATAAACCACAATCAACAGGCCAAAGAAATAACAAGGTAACATTAAGAGACAACTGCAGACTGTGAACCAATACATATACTGGGGATAAATGATACAAATTGACAAATATACAAACTACAGACCTAAATTTTTCATGCAAAATGATTTATTGATAATTCATTATTTTTATATATAAACAGTAGATTTAGACTTGAAGATGTGTATATCTAGGGGTGTAACGCGTATGTGTATGACGGTGTGTTCGTTTTACTTCTATAATTTAACCTATGATGTAGTAATGTTTCACCAACCAAAGAATTAAAATGGCCGGACGTATCTTCGACAAACTGAGTCAGATGCTATGAAATAAAAGTGAACGACTTACATCAGAGAGGAAAGTCCCAGTTCTAATAATTACAAACCTAGAGAAAGTGATGCAGTATCTGAAATTATTCACCTTAGTAGTTGAAGACATGTAGTATATTTTTGTTTCCCTATACACCAGATGAAGTTACAAATATTATTGTGCATTGTGGTAGAAACTGATATCTCAAGTACCTCAAAAAATCCAGTAAAATTGTAGCAAGGATGGATACTTGGTGCGTGAATAATTATTTAAAATTAAATACTGTAAAAACTTGTTTCATCCCTTTAACAATCAGAATCAATCATTATATACTTCTTTGAAAGGCAAAATAATCCCTCAAGTAGATATAATGAAATTTTTAGGTGCGACACTGGACTCGTCTTTATCATGGAGAGAACAGCTTGATAGTGTGGCAAAAAAGGTATATAAAGCAAGTTATCTAATGATATATCTTGATAACTAGGTAGATCTGGAAAGTTTTAGAGTTTATTATTTCGCGTATGTTCGGCGAGCAATTCAGTAAAGCATAATGTTTTGGTTTGGTTCTGTAGATTGTCACAAAAGCGTGTAATAAGGTTAATGGTGGGTCTCTCTAGCAGAGAGTCTTATAGACCATATGTTAAATCCACGCACATTTTAACAGTTTTTTGTATATAATATTTTGACTATTTGCTTATTTGTGTTTCAAAGTTCGACTACAGTTTTCTATAAAGATGGGTGGGATATCGTCTGGTCCAGCATCATTGATCTCATCAATTTCAATAAACTTTTCAAATACAGTAGGACTATTAATATCTATGTTCTGTAAATTTATGTTATTCATTGAACAAATATGTGTAGGCTTTGAAAGGGTCAAACTTATTGAAGTAAAGACTGACTGAAAGAAGTCGACGAATAAATCCGCAATTAAAAGTGGGTCAGTGAGTTGTGTGTCATTGAACTTCATATGTAAAGGAAGCCTAGCCGCGTTTCGTTGAATTTTAATATAAGACCAGAAAGCTTTGGTGTTCTTCAGGATATTATTTTGAGTTGAGTTGAACTGGCATCTTAATGTTTTCCACACAGCCTCGACAGTTAGTATTTTTCTCCATTGTGAGCCGAATAGTAGCTTTTGTAAAATAATTAGGGTTTTTAGGGGTGAGTCTATTAGTTTTTGGGACATACATATCAATTGCAACATAAAAAATTGTATAAAACATCTCCATAGCGCCGGCAATGTCACCATAACACAAAAAGCTCTAGTCGACGAGTTCAAAGTGGTTATTCAATTGGTTATAGTCACCTTTACGAAAATTGTAGTCAGTTCAGGTATAGTATATTAACGGATCAAATAAATATCAACGGATCAAATCAAAAAATTGCGATTCCGATATTAGGTCGTTTACAAAATTAACACAGAAATTTATTAGCTGAGACGGGTGGTATCTGTCTGCATTGGTTAAAGGTCAATTACAATTAGAGACCATTATATCACACTAATTAGAAAAAACTAAATCCAATATTACATTGCCGGTCTTGCAAATATTGTTATGCTGAGTAAGGTCGTAAAAGCAAACACAGTCATAGAGGATTTGTTCACTTTCATTGTTGGAAGTAAATACAATGTCTGCATTTATATCGATATTAAATAAATTTAGAATTGAATGCTACCGGGAGTATTGCGGAAATCGACCGGTACAAACGAATTCGTGTAGTAAGGCAAATCAAAATTATCGAGCAATTGGGGATCATCTTCGACTGCCCAACAAATTTTTATTACACAAAAAAGAATTATCCGCGTTATGCTAGGGTTGCACCCTAGAAAATCATGTAAACCTCATTTTAAATCCCTGAATATCGTGACTGCACCATCATTAATTTTATGTCCCTAGTAATGTTTGTCAAAAAACACCATGACCTCTTTGCTGTTAACAGTGATCACTACAGCACTGAAATGTCAACTATCACAAGAGGCAGAGGGGATCTAAAGGTGCCAGCCCATAGTTCAGCATATTTTGAAAGGCCTTATTACATCAATGTCCCTGACATTGTTTGTAACCACAAAAAATAAGGTCTAATAAAAATAGTTGAGGTGTCAAGGAAGCTACTACTCAATTCTTATTGAATAAATGTTTTAATGAGTTTAAAATTAGATTTTAGGAAACGTATTTACAATAGTAACTGTTGTATATTTCTATTTATATATTTTTGAATAATATGTTTCGCTTTTGTGACGTCGCTTTGACAAATTTGATTTGATTTTGTTGACAATAAAGGAATTTATTATTATTAATAAATCTTTGGATGTCGGAAAGTGATCAAATATATAAAACTGAATTTGTGACGTAATGTTTCACCTATGAAATTCATGACAATAAAGGTTTTATTTACTTATTTAAAGACCTATCTACGATGAAAAATTTGATTTGATTATCAACAACCTAAAATATGTCAAATATGCAGACGGCATGATATTAATATCAGAAAACCCTTGACACAACAGATGCTAGAATTAAGAATGAAGGTAAGTTTAGTAATTAATATGGAAAAGACAATGCATAAACCACAATCAACAGATCAAAGAAATATTTTTTAAATGTCATTAATTTTTAAAATTTTTTAATTAGAAGTTTTTAAATGCTGCATAGAGAAAAGGCTGAAAGACTTCATCAGCTGCACGACTCTTTTAATTTCCATAGAAAAATCAAGCAAATAACTGGAACAAATAGAACAAAGACATTGCCATCAATAAGAAATAGACAAGGAAGACCGATATTGGATACCGACAAATTAAAGGAAACTTGGAAGAACTATGCGCAGACTTTATTCAGTGATCAACGAACAGATGTCCCAACGAATGACACTGAAAACATGAGTGGTCCAAAAATTCTTGAATCTGAAGTCAGGTATGCAATGAACTGTATGAAGAATGGTAAGTGCAGGTCACGACGATATATATGCAGAAGTTTTAAAACAAGTTGACTTAAGAAGTATCAACAACAAACTTCTCGATGTGAGATCTTCTGCGGTGGTTGATGAATTTGATGTATTATTTTTTACCGAAACATGGTTGAGGAGTGAAGTGTGTGATGGTGAGATTGGCCTTCACGGTTTCACTTTGTATAAGTGTGATCGCTCAGTCAATACCAGTGTTAGTGCTCGTGGAGGTGGTGTGATGATTGCTGTGAGGGATCATCCATCATATCAATTTCATTTAAATTGTAACCAGATTGAGCAGGTCTTTGCCATGATAACTGTTAACCAGTACAGAGTAATCATAGGATGTGTTTATATTCCTCCTGCTTCTCCTGCATGGATATATGAGGAGTTCTGTTGCTCATTGGAGAGTATTTTAGACAATAACACCTATGATGACATTCTGTTGTGTGGAGATTTTAACCTGCCTGGTATCATGTGGAGGAATGAAGAATGTGGAGCTGTTCCTGTTTTCTCGAGTGGTTCAGACCAAAATGCAGACATTTTGTTGGACTTGTTTGTGTATTTAAATATGTATCAGCTGAATTCATTTCCCAATATATCTGGTAATGTACTGGATCTGGTGTTTAGTAGTACTCCAAGAGTTAAATTGAATATATCAAATGTCCCTATTACCAGATCTGATATCTATCATCCAGCATTAAGCTTGGAGATCCCAATGCCTGAGCAAATGCATGAGTTTCAGTACTGTTGTATCTATAATGATTTTAAAAACTGCAATTATTTAGAAATTAATAATCATTTGTCTTGTTTTGATTGGCACTTTTTTGTTAATGAACATGATGTGAATGTTACTTTGAATACCTTTTATGATATTCTTAATGAATGTTTTAATATTTATGTACCTAAAGCAATTGCTAAAAATAAGAAGTTTCCTCATTGGTTTAGCCCTGAATTAAAGGCACTGATCTTAGAAAAGAAGAAGGCACACAGAAATTTTAAAAAATGTCTAATTCTGCTGAAAACTATATGGTGTTTTCTGATTTGAGAAGATCACGTAAGCAATTATATGAAAGTACCTACCATGCTTATATTTCGAATATGGAGGGGACTATGTGGCTCCGATAATAGTGCATTTTGGGATTATGTGAATGCAAAAAATGGAAGAGGTTGTTTCCCCAGCTCAATGTCCTATGGTGATTCTTGGGCTAATAATCAATCAGACATAGTGGAGCTCTTCAGGTTATTTTTTTCATCTGTGTATTCTAGTAACTCCGGCGGCCTCCCATCTAATAACTGTGCAGGATCAACTGATCTTGGTTCTCTGCATGTGACACCTTTGGATGTATTTAATGCAATCTCACATCTAGAAAGTAGGTTGGGAGTGGGGCCGGATGGTATTTCACCTCATTTTATCAAAGGTTGCCAGTGTATTCTTTCCACAATATTATCAGAAATATTTAATGTATCTCTGTCCACTGGTGTGTTTCCTGATGTTTGGAAGGTTACTTATATTACCCCTATCTACAAGTGTGGTGATAGGACGAATGTTGAGAATTATAGAGGTATCTCAAAATTCTCTATATTTAGCAAATTGTTTGAACAGATAGTCCATCAAAAAATATATCCCCTATTTATAAGTATTTTTTCTACTGCCCAACATGGCTTTGTCCGTGGTCGCTCTGCAGTCACTAATCTTTTGGCTTATGAGCAGGTCTTGTTGGAGGCGTTGGAGAGGCGTTGTCAGGTGGATGCTATTTACACTGACTTCTCCAAGGCCTTTGACAAGGTAGATCATCAGCTTCTCTTAATGAAGCTAAGTAGTATGGGTATCCACGGAGTTTTTCTTAAGTGGTTTGAAAGTTATCTTTCCAATCGAACACAAAGGGTGAAGATTGATGGCGTTGAATCTGCTGATATACCTGTCACTTCTGGAGTCCCACAGGGTGCACATTTGGCACCCCTTCTTTTTAATTGTTTCGTGAATGACATAGAGGATTCTATAATCTCAAGCAGATGTCTTTTATATGCTGACGACTTAAAGATATTTAAGGTTGTTGGAGAGATAGAGGACTGTGTGGCCTTGCAGGGTGACCTGGATAGTTTTACTAAGTGGTGTGACCGCAATTTCATGCAACTTAATTTAACAAAATGTTCTGCCATTACTTTCTCAAGGAAAAAAGATAGTATGGTTTATAATTACACATTGCACAATACAATGCTGACTCGCTCAGATCATATAAAGGATCTTGGGGTGATATTTGATGAGGGTCTTTCTTTTGACCTGCACGTTAATAGTATTTCGAGCCGTGGTTTGAGGCTTGTTGGCTTTATTAAACGCACATTAGCTGATTTCAGCAGTGTGCAGTGTTTTAAATCTGTATACTGCTCAATGGTTCGATCTGTCTTGGAGTATGCATCTCCAGTCTGGGCACCAAACTATGAAATATACAGAAATAAAATTGAGAAGGTACAGGTCCGTTTCTTGAAATTTGTTGCTTTTAAGCAAGATGTGCCATTCAGTGTAATACGGGATTATATGAGCTTTTTTTCATTATATAATAGACGCATCTATCTTGACCTAATATTATTTTATAAGATCATAAACTCTATGGTTGATGCTCCTGAATTGTTGGGGGCTGTTGGATTCGCTGTACCTCAGAGGGTGCTTCGGGCCCATAGTCTTTTTAATGAACCATACCATAGGACAAACTATGCGTTTAACACTCTCTCTGAACTCATTTAAGGGTTGTATTAAAGAATTTTTAAATAATTAAATTTTATACATAATAGACTGTAGGACAGTATTATTGTTTTAGTTAATTGTTATTCTTTTATTACTGATGTGACTTGTGATATTTTGTGATTGTTTCGTTTTAGATTTTTTATTCTTATTTGACGTATTATATAAAATGGAATTTGTATGATTTATTGCCGTTAATAAACCATTAATTAAACAGCTTACATACTTCTTTAAAGTGATATATGACTCTGGGCAAATCCCAGTGGATTGGTTAAAGTCTACGTTTATTGCTATTCCAAAAAAAAACCAACCCCAAGAACTGCGAAGACTACAGACTCATAAGCTTGATGAGCTCTTAAAACGTTCCTTCGAGTAATCCATTCAAGAATATGCAGAAAGTATGAGGATATGAGCGGGGACACACAGTTTGGCTTTATCAAGAGACTTGGCACTACAGAAGCTCTCTTCTCAATGAAATTACTTGTGCAAAAGTACTATGACCCAAGGTAAGATGTTTTCATCTGCTTTATTGACTATCAGAAAGCTTTTGACGACATAAAGCAGGAGCCGCTGTTGGAAAGATTACAGGAGATCGGTACAGATGATAGAGATATTAGAATAATAAGAGAACTTTATTGGCAACAGTTAGCCGAGATCCATATTGATGGCGATCTGTCAACAGAGACCTTTAATATACTGAAGGGAGTCTGGCAGGGATGTGTACTGTAGCCTGGTCTGTTTAATATTTACATTTAGAAAATATTTCAGTTAGCATTAGAAAATGAAGCGCGAGGTATCAAAGTGAATGGTATCCCAATAAACAATATTCGCTATGCAGATGATACTGCAGTCTCAGTTAACAACTTTGAAGATCTCCAATCAATATTAAAAAAACTCAACGAGTGCGGTGAACAGTTCGGGCTGGATATTACTGCCAAAACAAAAATGATGGTGATTAGTAGGCATCAGTACATCACTCCTCTTAACATCAACGGGGAAAATATTAAACCTGTCGCACGGTTCATGTATCTTGACGTTACTCTGAATGAAAAGTGGGAATGTGACGAAGAAGTGAAGGGAAGAATTAGCCGTGCAAAAACAACTTTCTATAAACTTAAGAATCTTCTCCTTTACAGAAATATGCCACTACACACCCGAATACGTGTGGTTCAGTGTTATGTATGGCCTATTCTACTATATGGTGCTGAAACTTGGTCACTTAAGGCTGAGACGCTGAATCGGATCGAAGCTTTTGAATTGTGGACACTCAGCCGACTACTGCGTATCCCCTGGACTGCTCACATAAAGAATGATGAAGTTTTATGAGAAGCTGGCGTAGAAACACAACTAATGGACACTGTAAAACAACGAAAAGTGTCATATCTAGGGCATATACTAAGGGGATCGCGCTACTCCATACCAAGGCTAATACTACAGGGAAAAAATGGAGGCAGACGGGGGCCAGGTCGAAAACAACAATCTTGGCTCCATAATATAAGAAACTGGTGTGGTATATCAGACACCGCAACCATATTAAGACAGACTGAGGAGGGCACTCTAGTTATAGTGTGACCATGAGATGGACAAATGAACGCCGACGTGTGGTATAGCACATGGCACTTGAAGAAGATAGAGAATATTTAGGGATATTGTATCCTGGTTTTTTAAATAACAAAACAATTTTGACGAATTTTCACTTTTGTTATTGTAAACGATCACTCAAAAATGTATAAAAAAAAAGTCACCAAGTGAACTAAAATCAAAGCCCAAATCAAGTCCTTCAACCTACTTTAAAAAAACTGATGCGATTTTGCATGAACAATTTGTAAGTTTTAGTGATATTAATAATTTACTATTACCTTCTTTTTAGTTAATAAATAACAAATTGAATTACGTCCATTTGTTTTGGTAAGTGAAGGTGGAATTTTCTACATCACATTATTATTTTATTCATAAATAAAAAATAAAAGAAAATTTTTTACTTCTTATTTTACTAAGGAATATATAAAATTAAAACTTTTTGCTTGAATCATACTTGACAGATTTTTTTTATGAACCTAAAAATTTCTAGATTACATTACATATTTTATTGATAATAAATACTGTGATATAGCGTGTCCAGAGAAACACTGAAAAATTATTCATAAGAATTTAATTTTACCAAAGAAAATAAAACAGATTTATAATATTAAAAAAAAGTTAACCTTAATTGGAATGTTGAAGAATGTTAAAATTGTTAATAAAAATAATCTTGACGTAGTGGCGGATGCGCACATTAAACAAATATGACAAATACGAAAATTAACATTGTGGTTAATGCGTCATAAAACAAAATATTATGATCTCGTTTTTTAAAAATTTATTAAATTCAGAAAAAAAGAATAGTCAAAACTTTTTAATTTCTACATATTCGAACATTTTGGTTTTTTGGATTAATCTGCACACTAAGAAAGTTACAAGTGGAAATCTTCATGAAAATGTTGACCTATCTTACCTAGTAAACAAATATCCAGTCTCCATAACCAAGCAAGTTGCAGAGTTGCCCCCTCTAACTTACATGCCCATTCAAAATTCTGAGCTATATCAACTAGTACTTCAATAATAGGCTGGAGTTTTCAGCATAAGCCTCAAATGCAGAAAGGTATCTGTTGACCTTAAGGACGCAAAGCTACTTGACGCAATGGCGGATGTCTTTTGCTGGGAGTCATCCAAATCTACAATATAAAATCTTGAGCTAGTATGCTTGCTTTCAACATTTTGCACTACTTTAGTGTGTGATTTGACTATTTATATTTTACAGTGTGGTTATCGATTCAACAATTGTAAATCATGGAACAGTTCCTTTCTGGGAATTTCATTCTTGATTTGATTCGTCTTCACTAATGAGAATAACAAGTGGTGGATATATTTCAATATTCATCTGGAGAGAGATTACACGTAAAATTCGCAGAAAAAATCATAACTTTCTTCACCATTTATTTAAATTACTAATATTAAAATATATTAACCACTTTGATCGTTCTTGATAATGTTGAATAATTTTTGCAATAAATTTTATTCTGCATGATTATTCTTGATCAATATGGACCATACAACGCTGAAGAGTCCTACGTAGGAAGAAACAAATGACTAATATATTGGAAATTTGATATGATTTTTAGTGTTTCATTGGAGCGATTTCTTAAACCACCAATTTGTCACGAAAAGTAAATGTCACTACTAATTCAAACAAGATTCCCAATATCCATTATTTAACATATGAAATAAACGTATTAGAGCAGAAAAAAGGGCTGCGGGTTCAGGATAGTGATCTACCGTATATTCTAAAACACAGGTACAGAGTAAGTTATTGAAAAGAGGAATAACCAGGGTTAAGAATATTAAAAATACCAATAAAAATGAATCTCGACATCATGGCGGATGGGCCCATTAAAAAAATGGGACAAATACGGAAATTAACATCGTGTTAAATGCCTCATTAACAAGACTGAAAACTTTTTTATTTCCACATATTCTAGAGTTACAAGTGGAAATCTTTATGAAACATTCCAGTTTTTATAACCAAGCAAGTTGGAGAATTACGCCCTCAAACTTATATGCCCTTTCAAAATTCTGTGTTCTATCAATGGGTACTTCAATAATGGGCTAGAGTTTTCAGAAAAACCTCATGCAAAAATGTATTTGTTGATTTTTAGCATAAAAAGCCACTTGACAAAATGGAAAACATCTTATGCTGGGAGCAACTTTTTACTAAATTATCCAAATGTACAAGGTGAAATCTTAAGGTATGCTTACTTTTAACATTTTCCACTACTTTGGTATGCATATGGATGGGGTTCGACTATTGATAATGGACAGTGTGGCATCGAATCCACAGTTGTAAATCATGGGACAGTTATTTTAATGCATCTTTACTTTTTGTAAATTTTCCTCGTTTTCATTCGTCTCCACCTACGAGAAGAGCAAGTAATCAAAATCCATTTGGAGAGAGATTTAAAGTAAAATTCATCCAAAGAAATCGTTTCTTCACTGCTTTTTTGAAATGATGAAACATCTCGAGATTTTGTTCCTTTTTTGGATGTACTTTAAATGTTATAATTTACATCGCCAAATTTTTAAGATGAAAAAGGAAGAAATTATATAACTGTGACATATAGACAACCAAATAGACTATAATTAGTTTTCTTAACTTTCCTCTTGCTTTCAACAAACAATTTCCACATATATAAATATTTACTGTATAAATCTGAACTAACCCGACTCATACTTATCACTGTTTGAGGGAGGATAAATTTGTTCTATGTACTTAAAAAATACATGGTACACGACTCGGTCTGGAAAATTTCACTTACGCTGACCAAATTTCAGAATACTTTCACGAATTTCAATCCAATGTACCACTCTGTGACATCACTGATATATGTTCAAAGTTTATTAAGTTTTCCTTTGGCTTAACTTTAGTATTTTGTGCTATATCTTAATAAAAGGTTATATATAGGTTTTTCTAAAGCATGCTATATTTTAAAATCGGCAAATGTGTTTTAGTGAAAAGACAAAATTTAAATTTATTTATTTATTGATGGACAACACTGTCCATTTTACAGTAATTAAGTACAGAGCCAGAGTGAAACATAACAATGGAATATCAATAATAGTATAACAAAAGGGTGTTTACGAAAGAGAGAAAAAAAGAAGTGTACACCAGTCAATCTGTAACAACAAAAACAAAACATCAGTCAACAATCAATTCCAACAGCCTTCGTTTGAAATGATTCAACGACGTATCAAAGAAATTTAAGTCAGCTAGCCCATTAGCATACCCAGCCACCCTTGGCATAAAAGAATGGCTTGCATAATTTGTTCTGTGAAAAGGATAGTGAAATATATGGGAAGTTCGAGTACTCTGGGGAGGGAACTTCACACCAACACTCGACAGCAGGCACGGGCAATGGGCAAGAGAAGTTCTAAGTCTCTACCCTCTCTTTTATTAGCAAGGCGGATCAAATTCAACTCGGAGCACGAAGCAGCTTAATCAAGATCAACACCTCCATTGAATTTCAAGTTAATACACCTGAGAAACCTTCTCTGTACCTGTTCGAGCTGGTACACGTGTGATTCATAGTGGAGGTTCCAAACACAAGATGTGCTCGAACCAAAGAGCAATAGAATATTTTAAGGGACTTCACAGTTAAAAGCTCCTTATCATGACATTTAACAAAACCCAACATCCTGAGGGATTTACTAACAATGTTAGGGATGTGAGGAACAAATGAAAGGGTGGAATCAAAAAAGACTCCCAGGTTCTGCACAGAATCAAGGGAGTTCAGTGGCTTACCATCAAAGTGATAGTGAAAGTCCAGTGGATAATGCAATTTAGAACACTGGCTTTGCAATCGCTGCGACAGTTTTATTTTGCAGAGGTGCAGTCATTGATATCTTATAGCATGATGTTTTGGGGATCATCTTCGACTGCCCAACAAATTTTTATTACACAAAAAAGAATTATTCGAGTTATGCTGGGGTTGCACCCTGGAAAATCATGTAAGCCTTATTTTATATCTCTGAATATCATGACTGCACCATCATTATATTTTCTGTTCCTGGTGATGTTTATCAAAAAGCATCATGACCTCTTTGCTGTTAACAGTGATCACTATAGCACTGAAATGTCAACTGTCACAAGAGGCAGAGGGAATCTAAGGGTGCCAGCCCATAGTTCGGCATATTTTGAAAAAGGGCCTTGCTTGACTGAAAGCTGATGGATACATCATTAATAAATAAGCTGAACAATAATGGACCCACGTGTGATCCTTAAGGAACCCCTGAGGACACTGATATCTCAGAAAGTTCAACATCATTCACCTGCATTACCTGACAACAATTACTCAGATGTCTCAATACAACCAGTGAACCAGAGACATTCAGACCCCAAAGCTTATCCAGCAGAATCCCATGAAGCACCCTGTCAATAATAGATCAGAAAATACAGGGTGAAAAAATGATTTTTTTTGGAGACTGTTCTGGGACCGCCAAAAAAAAACTTCAGATTTGTGTTCTACAAACCCAAAATAGAGCCTCGCAAAAAATCACTAAAAAATTCTGTTTCCAATATTCCGAATATTTACCAAAATGGTTTATACCACTAGCCAAATATTTCTAAGGAATACTTACCACTAAATTTAAAAAATTCCAACATATCACAATAGACCATGTAGAGGACACAATTTCATCACTAAAATATGTTAGTGGTGGGTTTCTGGTAATAGAGATGATGGCTAAAATTACCATACCACATCATTTGCTTCTTGTATTGTGGACCTGAAGTTTATAAAAATGAACACTTCTTAATATAAGTATATAAGAGCAATTTTTTTTGAGACAGCACAAGGAGTTATTCACCTATTATGAGACTTGTAAATTTATTACGAAAGATTGCAGTAAGTCAACAAGTTATAAATCATTACATATTTATCTATTGAAAGGTCTGTAGTTTTCTTTAGTTACTAGCAAATATTTCATTTTAAAAGGGATATTTACAGGCGAAATTAAACAGTTTCTATGGTTAAAGTAATATTCTCACACCAAAATGACCTACAAAAAATGTTTGTATCTACATATTTTCCCAACAAAGGCTTGAAGAAATGTTTATTTTAAATGCAAAATGCCATCATTTAATAACATTGTTGTTCTTTCTGCGCCTATAATTACCCATAAAATTATCTTATAACCATTAAAAAATGAAACAAACTGTACCCCTGAAAATTACGATTTTTAATTTCAAAGACCGACACAAAAACAAGGTTAATGCCATATGTATTTTATTTCTTTTTTATCTGTACATCTTCTACTCTGTAGGACAATTAGCCAGCTCATTAGGAAAATTCTCTGGTAGTGCATCTACTTCTGATTATTTTTTTATTTTTAAAATTTACAGTGCCGAGTACTTTCAAGAAAAAATATTTGGATTTCTGTACAGAATGATGTATATATTTGTCTTTGGCCTCTAATGATCAGTTATAATAAAAAAATTTACATTTCTGTTCTTGTGTGGATTTTGCTCCCAAGGACAAATGGCCAACCTGTTAGGGGCAGTAGCAAATGGTCAGGGAGAAGGAATAATTTTGAGCGATTGTACAAAAAACAAACCAATTACGTGTTTTTGAAACCTTCAGATTTATAAAAATATATATATATATATATATATATATATATATATATATATATATATATATATATATATATATATATATATATATATATATTTCTGCTTTCCTAAAGGTGCAAGTTGATGTTAAAGAGCTCGCAGAGTTTGGTCATTCTTTGAAAAAACTTTCAAACTAGTAGGAAATGAATGAAGTGTGAAATTTATTTTTTGTTTCACCGAAATTTTGTATTTTCGAAAAGGAATTAATAACTAAATTTTTTATAATATGAATCATTAAGATACTATCGTATTCCTGCAACTTAAAACTTAAAAAAACTGTCAAGAAATTTAAGTTATAACCTAAAAATGATAGATACAAAATATCCCACTAAAAATTAAAAATGCATTTATACAAAATAACTACCTTCGCATAGAAAAAAAAACAAAGAAATAAGTGAGATAAAAGATATAAATAAAATTAAAGCATGTAATTAAATTTTTTCTAAAAACTGAAGGTTGAAAATATTTTCATGACAAAATGGTGAATGTAACGAAAATTTAGATTAAACTGATGACAATAGTAAACAAATACACAAGGTAGAAATTGAGACACATTCATGAACATTTGGTGTATATTTTGCTACTTATATATTTTAAGACTTTTCCGAGTGAGGAAATTAAAGGGAAACTCAATTTTTAGCAACAATCTATTATTCTTTTATAAATTTAAAAAATACCTCGAACTTTACTTTTTACAGTAAAATAGTGTATCATATATGTTGTTAAATTGTACATGCATTTACCACTTTAAAGGCTTTTTAAGTATAAAGAGTAGTAAGTCCACTGTCATTTGCTTTTATGTAAATATTTATTAGTATGAAACAAGGACTTCTCGCTGGTATGAAACAATAACAATTACAGAAGCTACTGAAAACGTCACTAAAACAAAATCGAAGAAAACTAAAAAACTTAGTCAAGATACGAAAACAGAAATAAAAGCAGAAATTATTAAAAGAAGGAAATAAAGAATTCAAAGACACCTCTAAAGAGACCCGAAAACTGATAATAAAAAACATGGGAGATACTAGGAAATGGAAGTCGTAATAGTAATTGAAAAGAACAGAGGTATCAAAAGCCTTAGAAATCATGGGAAAAAAACTACTTAAAAACATTGGATGGTCAGTAAATAAGAAATTAAGAAGACGTCTTACAAATTACACATGGATTTTTTCAGTAACCTTATGAATACCATACATTTCATCCTGAAATATCAGAACACACGACCAATTCTCAACACAGGATAGAAACAAATGCTGAATATTACACCACAAGAACTGGGATACTCTAAGTCAAATGAAAAACAATAAAGCTCCTGGACAGAATTCTGTACTCATTGTAATGACAATGCAAAGAGCAAATATACTCAAAAGTAAGCTGTGTGAACTAGTCAAAAGATACTTAAATGAGTGTCTAATCCCAAAAAAACTGGAAGAATGCAATTATATTATTGATCTAAGAAAAGGGAGATAAAAAAAATCTAAAATAAATAAAAACTGCTAAAATTGAATTCAATATTCAACTTTACTGAGGGTAATCAAAGTGCTCAATTAAAATACAGAAAATATTCAGAACTATATCTATCTTGGACATATGGTAACCCTAGCCAAAGAAACCAGTTAGGATGGGTAACATTTGACAAGTTAAGGAAGCTTTAAAGAAAAAAACTTACCCCTGTTCCTTAGGGAACGACTCTATGATTAGTATGTAGCCAAGACAAGGACCTTTACAAAACTAACAATGAATAAAATGAAACATATTCAAAAAACCATGAGACGTAGATGCTCGACTTATACCTAAGAGATCGAAAGCGAAACACATCGATTTGGCAAAAAACAAAGGTGAAAGTATTCTGGAAACTGTAACGAGGCAGAAATGGAACATCGAGGGGCCTGTAGCACAGTTTAAAGACAATAGATGATCCAGTACTATACTAAGATGGAGATCATACATAGATAAGAGATCTAGAGGAGGCCCCCATTACGGTGGACAGACGATTTAAAACATTTCAGATACTGAGGTGGGTGAGAAAGATAGATAATAGAAAAAAATGGTAGTAAATAAGGGAAGTCTATATATTCGAGGATGGACTAAATATGGCTAATGAGATGAGATAAGATTAAGGCTCCATATAATAAGTCCCTCCGTTTATTCTTTTGTCTGTTTGTCATAGTCTTTTTTCTTAAAATGAAGAGCTGAGAGCTGATATCTGATACAGTTCCAGTTTTTTTTGAAATCCCAAGAAACGATAAGAAAATTTTGAGGTCAAATTGTATTGGGTATGAAATAAAAGTTAATAAAACATTAAATGTGAAAATATGAATTAACTTTTGTGGTAATTTTGTTAAACAAAACTTTTAAAAAGTCATGAAAATCATGCTCCAATGTTTGTATACATTTAAGAAAATAACAAGAGAATTTAAAAAATATATAGGAAGTCCATAATTACTAGCACATTGTCCTACATAATTCTAAGAGAAGAAAACAACTTTTGGTTTAGTACTTGCTAAATTATTAAATTAGTTAATTTGTAGCTTTAAAATATGGTACAGAACGCTTATTCAGCGAGTTCAACTAGTACTTCATGGTCTTTTAAAATTAATTAATAAGTACATATTGTAATTACACTGTGTGAATTAACTTACCTTTAATACATATTCTCCAACACCTCGGCAACTGTTTCGACCTTCCTTGGCCTTCATCAGTGTTGTACGGCTCCGAATAGAGCAACAACAGACAGCTGCTTACTTATTATAATTCTACATACCTAAAAAACCTGAAACGTAAACAGCTGCCAAGAAAACACCTACACCTATCACATTTTCGGTATCAGTGTGTTCTTAGGTTTAAAAATATAAATAACCTGAAAAAAATAATTTATAATGATTAACTGAACAAAAATTAGCAATCCTAAAAAAAAACATTAGTATAATTCAATCAAAAAATATTCTTAATAGTAAAATACAGAGGTGAAGTCTTAAATGCTTAAACATCGGATCTTAAAAACAAATCATAAAAACCAAATCTTTGGTTGCTTTATCTGATTCTGAATATGTTCAATGGCACAATTTTATAAAGTTGTAGTTATGTTGGCCAGAAATAACTACTTCCTTACAAAACAGTGCAATTTAATCAAAGACAGAGTGATCAAAAGGGCAAGTTTTCCTTACCTTTTTGACACAAAAATTTGACATTTGGTAGTTTATCTGAATATTTCAATATGTACAAATGTATATAACATTTGGCTTTGAAAATGCAGAATTATGCAAATTCGTTGCCAAAAGCTGAAAAAATGCTTTTAAAACAACTCAAGTAAACATATTTTTCAAAAAAATGACTGGTTTCCTAATTTTAATATTCGGTTCACTAAACTTGTTTTCTTATAGTATAGTGATTATTCAAAATGTACCAATTCACCTGAAAAAGAAAAAAAAGCATTACAATTCCTATGTTTTCTATACTATGACAAACAATATTGTAATTTTAAGGGTATATTATTAAACGTTTAAAATTTAAAACAAAAAATTAGCATCTAAAGTAAGAATATTACACCTTTTTAAACACCTATTTTTTAAACTCGGCTTCAAAATGTGTAAGTTGGTTGTAAATTATTTTTCTGATATTTAGAAAAAAAAGCTTTGAAAGAAATATGGTCATTATATAAATTTTTAAATCATATAAAAAAGAGATTTATACTCATCATACGCTACTTCCGTTAGCTGTTGGTCCTTCGTTCTTTAGTCTTCCTTCACAACATTATACACACACACAAATAAATCTTGTCAAATTGATTTCAATCGTTGGTGTTCGGCACTTCTCACTGACACGTTCCAATGTGATAATTTGCCTTTTCCCAAGAAAAAAAAACATGCATGGACTTACCTGAAACAATAGAGAAAAACTATTAATTACATAACAAAAATATTATGAAGATAAAGACAGTGAAGTGGAAAAGAAAAACTGAATTTCAGTATCTTACGAACGCCAATTAAAAAAAAACTCATGAAGGGTTTGCACCTCGTAGTCAAATGCCCTAAAGGGTGTTCTTTTAAAATACAGGATTTTAATTTTTAAAATAAGTATAGCATAATTACCATTTAGTAAAATTTTATTGATTAATTTTTCTCGTTTTCACTATCACTATACGCAGAGAGTTACCTTACTAAATTAATTTGTTAAAAATACTATACTGCTTCTTGCTAGTCTAAATGAATTATTAAAAATTATCTAATAAAATTATAGTGACTTCGAGCTTCTTCTAAAAATGAGTCTTGCAATGATAAATCTTTTATGTTTATTCCAAAACGGTCCCATATAGTCAGAAATTGCGATGGGTTACTTTAATGTGATTTCATTTAATATTACACAAAAATTTATCAGAAGAGGGTAGTGTTTTGTAAAGAAATAAGTAATTTACTAAAATAACAGCCATGAGTAGAAATAAACAAAAATTTCTGCAGATTTTTTTTACTTTTCGTTTCTTAAAATTTAAACTTTGTAGAATTTTCTTTACACACATTTTTAAAGGCTTGAAATGTGAGTCTTTTTAAAAATTTACTATCAAAAGATCATTAACTTTACGGTATTGAATCGTAGTAGCTTTTTGCTAGGAATGATACAAATAAACAAAGAATTGTTTAACATACTGAATTTTTATGACAATTTCTTGACCACTATTTTGTTAGGACATTCTGTAAAAATTATATTCTTGAATTATAAATACCTTTCTGTATAAGATGTTTAGTTACAGCACAATAATAATACCAAAAAAAAAAAATAGCTACGCAATTAATTTCTTTGATAATACTATTTAAATGTAGGACTGCCAAATACAAGGGTGGATCTAGAAACTAGAGAGGGACTTCCGAAGATCCACAAGCCAAATGTCCCTCTAAGACCCATCGTTAGCGCTTACAACTCTGCCACTCAAAAACTAGAAAAATACCTTGCTGCCTTCATGCAACCACGTGTTGAGAAGTCAAAAACTCGGAGCACTTCTTAACCATTCTACACTCCATAAGAATTGACAAGGACGACATCATTGCAAGTTTCGACGTAAAATCCCTTTATCCGAGCATACCGATGGATGAAGCACTGGATCAGATCGCTCAAAGAGAAGATTTCCCAACTCATATCATGGATCTCACCAGACACTGTCTTAAAAACGCATATTTTCTGTTTGATGGTCAGATATACAGACAGAGAGACGGCGCTGTCATGGGCTCTTCACTATCTCCAGCCGTGGCAAATCTTTTCATGACCTATTTCGAAACGAAAGCTCTTGATAAATTCCACCTCAAACCCAAACTTTGGTGTCGCTACGTTGATAACGTATTTGTAATATGGCCTCATGGCAAACAACAGCTCAGCTGCTTCCATGAGTTCCTCAATTCTACACACGCAAAGATACAGTTTACTCTGGAACTGGAGGAAAATAATCAGCTTCCGTTTCTAGACGTCCTCATAACCAAAACAATGAATGGAGATCTACGACAGACAGTATATCGAAAACCAACACACACGGACAGATATCTGAATGCTGATTCTCACCATCACCCCTCACAAATACAGGGCGTAGCCAATACCTTAATATCAAGATCCCTCCGCCTAACTGATGACCAAGGAAAAGAAAAGGAACTGTCACACATAAAAAGGGCCCTCCAACAAAACAGCTACAAGACACCAACAATAAATAAGGCAATAAAATTGCAACAAAAACCAACGCAAGAAACAAGACCACCTGCCGAGGATAGACAAATCACTATACTTCCTTACATAAAAGGCACAACAGACAGAATCGGCGATTACTCCGGAAACACAACATATCTACAGCCTACAAACCACATAAAACAATAGGCTCTTCTTTAAGAAATCCAAAAGACAAAATCAGTCTAGAAAATCAAGGCGTATATAAAGTCTCATGTGGTACCTGCAACAAAACATACATAGGCCAGACCAACAGAAGAATATCAGCTAGACTAGAAGAACATAAGCTCGGTATAAGAAACAAACAGACAACATCGGCGCTTTTTCGACACCAGCACGAGACAGGACACAAAATTGATTTTGACACCGGCCAGCAAATCGCTAATATAGGACACTACAAGGCAAGATTGATTCGTGAATCCATCGAAATTGAAAAGAACGGCACTCTGAACAAGAGAGACGATGCACTGAATCTGCCCTCTACTTGGAAAACTCTCTTCAAGCGGGACCATGGTACCGACACGCGTGCCACGCTTAAACTGACACCAACGGTGGCGCTCGAGAGGGAGGCGGAGCCAACCAACCGCTACTATCTGCGACCGCGTATAAAGCACGCTGCACGATGACTTTTCTTTCAATTGATCTACAACCACCAAGCACAGAAGATGCCAAATGAGATTTTGGCGAAACGTCTGCAAATTTCTACAGAAAACCTAACCAACGAACGGATGTATTCCCGGATTAATACTGAATCATATATATATATATATATATATATATATATATATATATATATATATATATATATATATAGTGCTAATGCTGGGTTTTTTCCCGTTTTTCAAACGTGTACTTGTCTCATATTCAAACCACATTGGTGAGTTTCTTAATAATTATAAGTAGAGTAATACTCTACTATTTAATTAATTTAATAATTGTAGAGATGTCCTGAAGAAGAGATAAATGAATTCTCGAAAGCTTGACAGAATCAAAAAAAGGGTTTTTCTCCTTACCAAGGCTGCCTCTGTAAGTCATATTCGTCGTTCTAAGGTGCTATATATATATATATATATATATATATATATATATATATATATATATATATATATATATACATACATACATACATACATACATACATACATACATACATACATTCCAGCTCAGTGAAAAATTTGTATGCTCTCCTCCCAAATTTTCAGGATCCTCCCTTGTCAAAAGCGATACGTATAATATTATACAGGTTGTTCAATTTAAATGATAGCACTATTGGTATTTCCTAAAGGGCAATCCACCCGAGGTCGGTTAAATTACTAAAAATTGGCTCTTTTGGGGTACATTTTATATACACTTATACACAATGGCTGAATAAGAAATAATCGACCAGGACTCAAGCCGGTGCATTCACCTGGACTGATCCCAATAGATTTTTCTGTATGAAGATATGTTGAATATAAGGTTTATTTTACAACTCCTAGGGATTTAGAGGATCAAATAAATCGAATTTCATTAGCTTGTAACGAAGTTATCCCGGATGATCGGTATTTAATGTAAAAACGTAGAAAAAAGCCGCAGAGTTACATATGGCTCTACTTCGGGATAAAGTTGTTTTGAAAAATGAAATAAAAAATACCGCTCTGCATCTATTAAAATTAATTATGTATTGGTTAAATGAAGGATACATTTTTTTAATAAAATCCAATAAGGTAATTTTATATAAAATAAAAATTATAACATTTTTTATTGGAGATATTTTTTCTAAAATCAAAAGTTAACGAGATATTTTAAAAAATAACTTTTCCACATTATCCAATTTTCTCTAATATCTACAAAAGTATAAAAAATTGACATCTCTGTCAGCCTATCCAAATTTTCATGTTAATTTTATCTTTGTTTCATTTATACACAGTATTGAGAGAATTCATCGATTTGACAGACAAATGAAGTAAAAATGACATCGATTATGTGATTTAGGAAGTTCGAAATTCTCTAGATTTATCAATTATTGTTAGCCCAAAATCCCTGAAAATATTTTATTGTAGTGCTTTGAACGATTTTGTGTGTAAATTAATACAAAAATAGTTAGTTTTTCCTATACTTTAATCTATTACGCTGTTAATTTAACATCTTGAAGTGGAATAATTTTATATAACATGACGAAGGAAATTTAAGGCCGGATTCTTAAGTTTATATCAACGTGATACCAACTCATAAAAGTTACATTAAACCAGAACTCTTCAGGCCTATCACTAACGTCATACGTCATGACTAAGTTTATTCAGTGATTATACTAAAACTATAAATCTTTCTAATGTGTTTTTAAAACTTTATTTTTTATTCCAAAGAGAAAGACAACTATAGCTGCTAGTTTAGTTTTTTCTTAAATATCAGTATTTTTAAACACACACACACACACATATATATATATATATATATATATATATATATATATATATATATTATATATGTGTTTAAAAATACTGATATTTAAGAAAAAACTAAACTAGCAGCTATAGTTGTCTTTCTCTTTGGAATAAAAAATAAAGTTTTAAAAACACATTAGAAAGATTTATAGTTTTAGTGTAATCACTGAATAAACTTAGTCATGACGTATGACGTTAGTGATAGGCCTGAAGAGTTCTGGTTTATGTAACTTTTATGAGTTGGTATCACATTGATATAAACTTAAGAATCCGGCCTTAAATTTCCTTCGTCATGTTATATAAAATTATTCCACTTCAAGATATATACTATATATATATATATATATATATATATATATATATATATATATATATATATATATATATTTATATATATATTACAACCCCTTAGAGTATCAGTTAAATATAAACCTAAAATTGTTTGCGAAGTATACATGAACAATAAAGCCACTTACCTTAGTCGTCTCTGCAGACTGCCCTAATCCAGCTTGTGTCCCGAACATTTTAAGTTTTCATGGTCGCACTTAATTGCAGTCCCTGAGACAGATCCAAAAAACAACTATTTTTTGCAACAACTAGTTCTAGGAAACAACAATCAAACAGACAGGAAAGACACTGCATTATTGACCAGATTTAGTTCAATGTGAAATTCAAATTAAACTGATTGAAGAAAGAAAAATTATTATTAGTATCTTTAAAAAACGAAAACGATCTATTCAATCCTTTCTGTACGTTAGACTAAAAAAGACTGGATAGCTTAACGCATGCAAGTCTTCCGTGTCTTATGCCACCCTGAAAAAGACGCGACTCGTCTTTATACTGTCCTGAAACAAAGGAAATATATCATTAGTTAAAAAATTTGAATAGATTATAAACAGCGTATGTGTTAACAATTGTTAAGTAATTGTCAATTGTCAGTAATCCTATTCAACAATAACACTAAAAAAATAATATGATTATTTATTTTTGTTTGTTATTGCATTTATAAAAGATGTTCCTAAATTGGTGTCCAGAACATTATCAGCGTGTAATATGGACAACTCCTTATATTTTAGGAGTTGTTGCTGTTACTCCTAATAAAAGATTATAATATAATATCCTAAACCTTGTGATGTTGTCTTTTAGTAATCCAGAGAGCTACACATTTATTTAAAAACTTATTATTTACTTAAAATATTTCTATCATATACATAGATAAAGCTGCATTTCCAGAAAAATATTTTTTATACAGGATGTTCCAAAAACTCATGGTATAGTTGCATTTCCGATTTATTGAACTTCTAAAAATTACCTTTTTCACATATTTGGAAAAAATTTTAAGTTGTATTATATTCAAAACTAACTATAATTCTCGAATTTGATTGATTTTTTTTTAAATTTCTGATATATCAAAGTGTAGAAACTGGTATATAGTTGTAGAATGTTTCATACAAAAAAACACATTTCTAAATTTTGAAGAAATCAAAAAGGATATAGTTTGTTTCATGCACTATCTAAATCATCAAGGGTTTTAAAAATTTAAGTAAAAAGTGAATTTTTAAGAATTATCAATTTGGAAGGTATAGTATTTCATTTACATATAGATATGTTTCTCTCACGATAATCTTTCTCTATGGGTTTTAATAACATTATTCTATATTTCTTACTTGTCTTTATGATAATCAATAATATGGTAACATATACAGATTTTTCTACATCTAGATACTTCTACTTAATTTTCTATAATCATTTATCTGTTTTAGTCTTTTCAAATACATGATAGAGGTTTAAATGGTGTATATATGTGTTAACAATGTATTAATAAAATGTACTAATAAAGTAGGTAAATCATGATGAATATAACTATAATAAAGAAGTTGCCATTGAAGTTATGATGTATTCAAATATCCACCGTGATGAATTGACTTTAACTGTGCACGTGCTCTTCTTGTTTAGAAAATGATCTTGTTTCTTACACAGCGTCCCGGTACGATCGAAACAATCCGATGGAGTAATGTTCACTTGAAATTCGAGTAATAAACGGTTCAGATTGGAGTTTCTACCGAATGCAAACTTTCTATTGTTGCAATGTTGCATTCGATATAAATTTCAATTTTAACTGGATAAAATTGCATCGGATCAGTCTGGCCGGATCGGAACGCCACGTTAGAAACGACATTTATGTGAATAAAAAAATCAATTTATAAGCGACGGCTCCACAAGTGAATATTTAAGTTCATCTCTGTTTGACTTAACAATATTATATTTAGTTACCTCCTTGTCCATCCCAATTTGCACGATAACATTTATTTTCTTCCTTTCCTGATGATGTCGTTTTTTTTCTTCACGATCCTACTCTCCAGGGTACGAACAAAATTGGTTTTCGAAGTACCCACAACAGCCGGCTGTTAAGCCTTTTCCAGACATCCAATTGTCTTCAAAAGCTAACTGTGCCGCGCTTCTAAACTACGACGATGTTTAGGAAAAACCCGTGAAGAGTAGAATCAGCGCGCGCGCCACGCACTTTATTTTAAATTTTTATCTGTAGAACAAGCATGGTAACGGATAACTGCACTCATTATCTCCATGATCTTGATCTTCGACTTGAACATATTGATTATTCGATATTCACAAGTTCTAGAGTCAAGAGTCATGGAAACGTTGGGCATAGTTAAGAATTTATTGAATATATCCATGCTCATCTTACAAGTAAAAAACGCGCGGATTGTCTGGCAAAATGTATCTGAAATAAAGAAAAACACGTTTAAGCTACTTATATAAGACATTTTGAAACTAATATTTTAAATGAAGACCATTTTGGCCACATCGTGAATTCAATATATGCGGAGATTCACAAGTACATATGCAAAGACGTGTATAGACATCTTCATTAAAATGATTTTCGTCTCAAATGGCATATTTTAATTAAGAGTTCATGGCTATTTAATTGGCTATTTTTCAAAATATAATTTTGACCTATTTTCTTAAAAATTTGTATTGAGACTTTTTGTTTTAATAATGATTGTATAGAATACACAGGTATCTTATTAATGAGTACATAATATACTTCCGCAAAATAATTAGAAACTAGTCCGTGCCAATTGGATCATACCAAAACAATTTGCAAACTGTTACTTGACTTTTTATAAATTCTGGTTTACGCTTACTGGTTTGTAACTTTTTTACGAAAAGGTTTTATAAGCTGCATGTTAAAATATTTTCCTGACATTAGGTTCCTTTTAATTTATATTTTTTTTTCATCTAGTGATGTTCGTATCCCTTTACTTTTATTTTATAAAGAAAAGTTTTGACCGAATTCTCGACTCAAAGAAATATTTAAAGTAAAAGTTATTTTTTCTATATTGTGAAAAAAATCTCTACTTTTTTTTAAAAACATATGCAAAATTACAGATTTTGTAATTTTCACATTATTTTGAAATGATTTTGATTTGTTTGAGAGTTTAAAACTTATTAAGATTTTCCATAAGTAACAGACAAATTTTAAAAAGTAACTATTATGTAGAAAGTTTCGAGTTTGCAACTTTTTTCGTCAGCTTTGTCGTATAGAGATTTTTGGTAAATTGAAAATTATAATAGTCTGAATACATTTTATAAATAAAAATGACACTTTAAATTCTAGCCTGGAACTGCTGGACATTATAATTATATACTGCATGCAATTTCGAAGTATTGGCGAGAATTGCAGAGTATATTTCTCACTAGCGTTAAAAATATTGGCGTGAAGGGATTAAAAATAACATATTATATTTATTGATACAAAAAAATAAACAATAGCAATAAAAATAGGACTTACATTAGTTAGCATCAATGTTCACCCTGAAGACATGCTCTGCTCCAATTTTTAATAAACGAGTTTATGATCCAGGAATTTTCCGAGGCCGCCGTAACCATTCCTGGACCGAAAGAAATTTTTGCAACCCGTCGTGTCTCCTCCTCTTTCACCGGCCGTACTCCACCCAACTCTTCTGATGGGACGGCAAAGAGCCTAAGAATAAGACTCAGGGTGTAATAGTCCCTATGTTTCCTCAACTGCATGTAAGCCGCTACTGAAGAGTATCCCAGGGTACCCCCCTCCCCGATATCCTCACTGGGACTCATCCAATAGTGCGCGAGGCTTTAAACACATCTGACCATGCAATAAGGGCCAGGGAGTTACTCTACGTGAAATTGGATTCGTCCGCGTCGCGATGGATGTAACATAATTTATCGCGTCTGAAAGTAAATAAAAATTCTGTATTAGAAAAATATAGACGGATTGTTACTTATAAAAAGGCAAGATAGCGATGCCAAATTATCTGAAATTTTAAAACGAATGAGTTTATTTTTAATATAATTTTATATGACCATACAATGTTCACAAAAATAAAACAAAATAACTTTGCAGTCAGTATTTAATCAAATGCATACAAAAATAATCATATAGTTCACATTACCTAGTATTTTTCCCAAAACCACGCTACAATGGGCTCCTTTTCGGTTCCCAAACAAAAAAATCTATGTTAGTGAAATAATTTTTAAAACTGCTTAAAAAAATTGTATTTTTAATAATGATATCAATTAGCTTCAACGAAAAAAACTTAATAAATTGAAAATATGTTTTCCACAAAAACTCTTTTTCGGTTTCTTTTTTAAAAAATATAATAAGAAATTTGGCGAAAGTCTAAAAATTTTTTGTACTAAAAGACAAGCCAGGTTTGAAAATAATAAAGAAAAGGAATAAAAGAGAGTCTGAGAAAATTAAAAAGGTTAATTTAATACTTTTTCTAATTTTTGTATATTTGTAAGAATTTTAAAAATAAAAGATACAAATAATTTTCATATGAGAATAATGTAACAACTTTTATCAATATCAATCAAGAAATAATTGAATTTGAAATTATGCCACTGCTCCGATCAGGGCTAACAATAGGGGGAGGGGGCAGCTGGGGAGATTATCCCGGATCCGAGGCAGTTTGAAAGGGCCCTTAAAGCCCACTTAGGATGGTTTTTTAGTTTTTCAAAAATCTATTTAAGTGTATACTGTTTAAATAAATTATTATATATAGTATTTATAATTCTACATATTATTTTTTCGTATATCCTTCATTTTATTTTTTTAAGGAGCCTGAAAATGCTTTTACTCCGAATGTTTCCTGCCCTATGGGCAGCTCTGGTTTTGATACTAAATAGAACACAAAGATAAAAAGAAATACTAGGTCAAATATCCGTCGTCCAAGATTGATTTTAAAATACAATAAAAATAAAATTTTTATAAAAAAAATTGAACCGACTTCTAAAAGTGCGCTAAAAAGTGAAAAATAACTTTAAATTTTTATATGAAATTGAAATTTTTGAAGTCGGCGCCACACTAATACATGACAAAATGTGATTCGCATAAAAAGATTAAAAATACTTTATTTGTAATTGCTTTCTTACCATAATTTTTGTCTATTAGTAGTTATTTATTTTATTTAGAAATAATTTGGCGCCGACATTTTCAACGGACCATAATCTCAAAAAACAACAAATAAATAAAAAATATTTTATAAAAGGTCCAAGAACTAAATAAATAATATCTTATATATATATATATATATATATATATATATATATATATATATATATATATTATATATATATATATACTAAAAAAACACATTTTTTCAGTACTTTAATCCCCATACTAAAAACATACATATATTAAAAAAAATATCTTTAAAAATTAAAGTTTAATTCCCAATTTATCTGCACATTGAATTAATTAACAAATAAACTATGTATCTGACTTCCACAAAAAATTCGCCTTTCATCTCTCCATGAAAAAATATAAATTATAAAAAAAAGTATAAATTATAAAGAAAAAGCATTTTTCCAAGTTGCAGGCATTTCGAAATGATTTCTAAAAATATAAGATATTTCTCCGCTGTAAAACGCTTCCCTCTGGAACAGGCACAATACAATAATATATACTAATTAAAAAAAACAAATGGTATTTAATATGCGAAGTATTTGCTAGTTTTGTAGAATTTACAATAATCATAGAAAATAAAATGTATATTGCAATTCCTTAAAAAGCCATATTCGAATCCTTGTGAAAAAAAGATAAACATAATAAATTTTGTAAAGACATAAAAAATTAGTATTTTCAATATTTTTTCAGAAGTGTTAACCAATTTTGAAAATTCGAAATTCATAATTTTAAAAAGTGAAATATATATTTTATTCTCACAAGAAACCCGTTTCGTATCCTAGTGAAAAAATATATAATAAATTTTGAAAGGACATAAAATGGTGTTTCATATATTTTTTTGAGGGGTAATATTTCAAGTTTTGGGTACTATGAAATGATTTTTAAAAGTAAAAAATACAATACAAAGTACAATTTAAAAAAAATGGTCCGAATGGTTCCGAAATTCTTACTACTTTCGTAAACTTTACATAATCTTAAAAAATAAAATATTAATTTCACTCTCGGAAGAAGCCCCTTTTGGATCATCGTGAAATAAATAAATTTTTACAAGACATAAAAAATGTATTGTTCAATATTTTTTCAAAAGAATTATCCAAACTTTAGGGCACTTCGAAATGATTTTTAAAAATAAGAAAAATCCCCCTCCACTGGGACACGTAAAAAAATGGGATAAATAATTATTAATATAAAAAAAATGGTTTTTTAATACATTTTCACGAAGTTTCTGCTAATTTTCTAGACTCTATAGTAATTTTAAACAATGAAATATAAATATGACTGTCGCAAAAATTCAAATAAAAAAATTGTATTTTTAAGATCTTCTCAGAATTATCCCAAGTTTTTCTTAAGTTTCCATATTTTACAATAATTTTACTAAATAAAACATATATCTACAACCGCCCATTAGTCGCCCGCAAATAAATATATGAATAATTTTTAAGAGAGCTTAAAATATACTTTTCTTAAGTAGTAAAGATCTTTATATATAATATAAGGGCGGCCATATGTCAAATTCCAGTGCGGTTACAGTCTAAGTATTACACCCTATTAAAATCATTTCTTATGTATGTACTTAGATCATAATTGCAGTATACCACAGGATTATTTTGACATCTAGTTACATAAGTATAAGGTGCAAATAGGCAAATAATTTTGAGGCAAAAAATTCTTCAAAAACTTTCGAAAACTGAATGTTCAATACAAAAATGTACTAAAAACCGTAATTTATAAGAAAGTATCGGCCTATTTGGAAATACAAAAACTAAAAAAGTTAAAAATTTATCTTACACATAGAAGGAGCAGAGCAAGACTTTATGTTAGGACGAAAAACGATAAAATTGTATTAAAATATACGACGGGAATATCCGTGGCCATCCCGAGATGACCTCCTCTAAGTCGACCACGGGGACCGAAGAGGGAACTTTTCCCTGCAACACATTCGATACGAAATTTCGGTACAAAATGAGGAAATAAATTAGACGCAAAATAAAAATGGTCCCAAAAAAACTCTACATCGAGCTCGGGTTTGTATAAAAACTGTTGAAAAAACAATGAATCACGCCCGTTTGCTTAGGTAATTGAAGGTATCGGGATATTTTCTACCTGAAATTTTGTCAATTTTTGATTAATATGAAATATTCTAGATCTCGTTATTCCTATAATGAAAAAATACTGTAGAATTATTTATTTTAAATTTTACCAAAGGAAATATTTTTCACACATATTTTGTATTATATTGGAATTGTAAAATTAAATAAATTGTTTCATGCGTCCTGTTTTATATTTTACGGATTTTTGATTTTTTTAAGTCAATACGTCTTTTATTCATAATAATAAAAATTGTTATTGTACAGGGTGAGTCAATGGATGAAGTAGGTTTGTACCTTTTCGGTGAAATTAACAAAGAAACTATATTTATTGTTTGATACAGTTTATTTTTACGCAGATTTTAAAAATATTTAGGACTCTACAGGGTGAGCCAAAAAACTAGGACAGCATAAAGTTGTATTTTTTTAAATAGAACACCCTATATACGAATCATATTTTCGATTTAGCTTATAATTTTAAATCTTTTTTATTAAGGGTTTACTATAACAAAACTTTATAGTTTCTGAGATAATTAAGTTTAAAGAAAAAAAGTCACATTTTCGCATCAATTCAATCCTAAATAACGTTTTCAATTTTGTGACAAATATATTCAAATTTGGAATTTAGCAAGGCCAAGGACAAGTTAACATAATTTTTACCTAATATTTGCAATAAAAGCTACAGGGTGTTGAACACATCGGCTCAAATTTGAACAAGTTTAAATGAATAAATATCTTTTTTTTTAATGGTACACCCTGTATATTTTCATGTTATTTAATAGAGTAATAAAAACCCTAAAAGTTTTGTTCAATATATCCTATACCTATTTATAATAGTTTTTGAGATATTTCAGTTTTTCTTATTTTCCATACTTTTTTACAGAAATAGTCTTCATTATCATAGTAGCCATGTAAAATAATAAAAAGAAACTACAGAAACAAACAGAATGTGGTTAAATATGATGAAATACATTATTCGTTATATTACAACGGCAATAGTTTAATTAAACATAATGTGAAAAAATTAACACAACAATAACGACAAGGCAAATACATATTTACTTTTATACTAAATTGAAACAAAAAAAATACATATTAAATACTGAAATTAATTATTTCTTTTTAATAAGTGTTCGAATAAACGACCCTCTTGTGCAATGCACAAATTTAGTCTTTTTTGCAGATTTTCTCGGACCCTGGACAAAATTAGTGGCGTTATTGTTCTACAGGTATCCCTAATCCTGTTTCGCATATCTTTCACTGTTGTTGGTGGATTAACATACACCTTATTTTTAATATAACCCCATAGGAAGAAATCTAATGGGGTGATGTCGCAAGACCTTGGTGGCCACTCAATGAAACCCCCACGTCCAATCCATTTTTGCGGATATCGTTGGTCCAAAAACGCACGAACTTCACGATGGTAATGTGGAGGCGCACCATCGTGCTGGAACCACATACAGTCGAGCTCATCCCTATCGAGACCTTGAAGCAGTTGGGGTAGTTCTTCTTGTCCAATAATTCGATTATGATGAATACCACACCAAACATTTAATGACCAGTGATTTTGATGTTGCACCTCTCTAATCCAAAATGGATTTTCTGTGGCATAATAATGCATGTTGCGTCTATTTACGGCACCGTTACTTCCAAAAGTAGCTTCATCACTAAACATTACCTTGCATAATAAATTTGGATTTAATTGAATCTCCGCATTTATTGTACGACAAAAGTTTACACGACTTTCAAAATCCTGTCCATGCAATTCTTGGTGTGTCCATGTGATATGGATGATACCTATATTTCTTGGTAGTACGATTAGCGGTGGATTGTGATGTTTCACATAATGCTGCTAACTGACGGCTACCAATATAAGGATTTTCCTGAACATTTAACAATACTTGTAGTTCTTTTTCTTCATTAGTTACTGGTTTGTTGACCACTTTACGTTTTGGATAATCAACAGTACCAGAAGAATCAAATCTTTGCATTAAGTTTTGAAAAGTATGGGTATTAGGCTGGCGTCGATCAGGATACTTCATTTTGTAAATTCTTTGAGCAAGAAGGCAATTTTTTTGAGCCTCTCCTATTGTATAAATCATATCTATTAACTCATTCTTTGGAAAATTCATTTTACAATATAAGATGGATGCAAAAAAAAACCAAACTGCACTACATAAAAACCAAAAGAAGCGATTGCGGTTATAAATTTGACGCACAGAAAAATGTTCTTTTACATTGTTTTTGCCATGGCTACTATGATAATGAAGACTATTTCTGTAAAAAAGTATGGAAAATAAGAAAAACTGAAATATCTCAAAAACTATTATAAATAGGTATAGGATATATTTAACAAAACTTTTAGGGTTTTTATTACTCTATTAAATAACATGAAAATATACAGGGTGTACCATTTAAAAAAAAAAAGATATTTATTCATTTAAACTTGTTCAAATTTGAGCCGATGTGTTCAACACCCTGTAGCTTTTATTGCAAATATTAGGTAAAAATTATGTTAACTTGTCCTTGGCCTTGCTAAATTCCAAATTTGAATATATTTGTCACAAAATTGAAAACGTTATTTAGGATTGAATTGATGCTTGAAAATGTGACTTTTTTTCTTTAAACTTAATTATCTCAGAAACTATAAAGTTTTGTTATAGTAAACCCTTAATAAAAAAGATTTAAAATTATAAGCTAAATCGAAAATACGATTCGTATATAGAGTGTTCTATTAAAAAAAATACAACTTTATGCTGTCCTAGTTTCTTGGCTCGCCCTGTAGAGTCCTAAATATTTTTAAAATCTGCGTAAAAATAAACTGTATCAAACAATAAATATAGTTTCTTTGTTAATTTCACCGAAAAGGCACAAACCTACTTCATCCAATCGTTGACTCACCCTGAACAGAGCGTCCACAAAAATATTGGAGAATTCTTAATTTAACCAACTAAAATATTTTTCGTAAAAACTTTATTGTTATTAAAAATAATATCAGAAATATATGTTAAGATGGCATATACAAGGTGAAGAAAAAACTAAAAACGTATAAAGTCATATTAAAAAGCGGGCATTCATTATAAAGCAGATTCTCTCCGGAAAATATTATATAAAGTTGTGCTGAAGGAAAATATAATTTTATTTTTGAAGATTTGTGACTGTTCTTAGTGAAATAAGCCAAAATGTAGTATGACGGAGTTTTTGACTTCCTGATCAAAAGTTTTCATGGGCCTGAAGCCATCTAATGGCTAATTTTGAGATACAGTGATCTAAGAATAGCATGCTGGGCAAGGCGATGGTTCCGCATCATTCACTTGAACTTAAATGTCTCAGAAATCAAGCATTCTGGAGAAAAAGTTTTAATACAAAAATTGTGAATAATTAGGTGGTACCAGGGGCGGATCCAACCTCTCTCTTTGGGGGGGGGGGTGATATCACAAAAGTACAGTATGGCAAGCGAAAACAACTTGTGGACGTGGGGGGGGGGGGCGGCGACACCGGCAACATTCCCATTTTTAGTGTAAAATGCAGGGTCGGGTCTGTTTTTCTGAATTTGAAGCTCTTGGAGAGGAGGGATCACAAGAAAAATAAGTTCCCGACAGGAAGTCTATTTTCCTGAACTCAAAGCTTTTGGGGAGGGGGCTATCGCAAGAAAAACAAGTTGTTAACGGGGGAGAGTGCCACCAACATACACATTCCTAATATAAAAGGCAGAATCGGTTCGGTTTTCCTGAACTCAAAGCTCTTGGGAAGGGGCGATCGCAAGCATACACATTCCTATACTCTATTCAAGAACTAGAGAGAGTAAGACTGTTACCGAAACTTCCAACGTACCTGCTCCAATGCTGCCGTAAATCTAATTATTTTTAATTATATTTAAATATTATAGGCTTTTATAAATTTACTGCAACAATAAAATTTCTGATAGTTCAATTTAATTTCTGTCAGTGAGCAAAGTACACCTTACAGTGTGTCCTATCGTGTTTGCGTTTCTTTTTATATATTAATTGAGATTAGTGAGATACCCAAAAGATATGGCCACCTCTATATCTATTCCAAAATCGTTAAACCAGTGCATTTTTTCCTCAACGAAAAACTTATTACGATGAATGTTTATGATGCCTTAAGATATCGATATCTAGATAATAATGTTAAAAGTTCTGTTGAGATGTGTTTCAACATGACAGGAGTTGGAAAATCTACTATGTACCGAATACTGAAGGAGAAAAAAACGACTGAAATTGTTAGTACTCCCAAGTCACATTCGATCACAGGCAGATGAAAAACCTCATTGGAAGAAAAGATGAAAATTGCAATAAAAGGACCCACACAGCACTAGACGTCTTATAGACGTCATTTTTATATCCACATTATGTCTGAACGTCTAAGACATAAATAAGGCGTCTTATAGACGTTGTTTTAAAGACGCCCATAAGACCTCTATATACAACGTCTTTAAGATATCTTTTAAAAGTCTACATATTACATTACATATGAAAATAAATACAGTTGTGAATAATTTAGTTGATAAAAACTAAAAAGCATTTCCTTCCTAATGGATTTTGTCGCAGTTGGGTAATAAATAAGTTTGCAACGGCGCACAGAGCTCAGCTGAATACAAGTTGAGGTTAAAATTTTTGATTGAACGACAAATTTTTAGTAGCCTCACTACGACCTTGGTTAATAGAACTTTTGCATGATCTTTTTTATCAATACTTTAGTGCTTTTTGTCACAGACTGTTTGATGTACCGATAACAATGACACACATAAATATGATGCCAGCGAAACTATAACTTTAAAAAATCCGCCTTTTGTTTCTGTCAACTGTCATTTTTCAGTTTTGTATCATAGATAAAATATTTTTTGTATTTGTGTTTCGTCATGTCGTTATTCATTTTTAATGTTGTTGGTACCGACTGTGAAAATTTAGCTTTTGAAAGAATTTTATTAAAATAGTTGATTTATCGATGTGCCTCTGAAAATCTTTTTTATTCGTGTTTGTGTAATACTTAAGGTAAGATCGAGAATCATATGTACTTAGGGAAAACAGTAACGTTAATTATAGGTTATGTTGCAGGAAATTCCCGAATGCTTTACCGCTTATATTTTTGTAGTAACTCTATGTTATTAGAAATATGAAATGAAATTTTCAAAAATATTATCTGTGCAAGAAAGGCTTGCACAGCTCATCCAGACCCGGTCCTAAATGTTACAAGAAATATTACTAATGAAGTGGAAGGCGAAATATTTGTTTATGGAGTGTTCCACTAATGAAACCTGTAAGATTTAATTTGTTCCTGATGATTGGTTTATATTTAAAGAACATAGAAAATAGAGTTTTGTTAATTACAAGAAGTAATTTTGTTTAACGTTTTAGAAATTTCAAAACTGGGAGTATGGAGCATTTATGACTTTGTAAAGCGAGCTTGTATAATTACCATGTACAGTTGATTAGTACGAAAAGGAAAGAGAAAGTTCTACGATTCCAACTTGGTGAGACTTATTATGAGTAAGTTCTGTCTTTCATTATACATATTAACCTTGAAATAGCATAAGTCACGATTCTATAGTAGAGCACAATTATAAAAATTCGCAAAAATATCAAAAAATTTACTCCCACAAATGATAAACTTTATCCTATAAAATTAAAATCAGTTTATTATTAGGATCTACAGAGACAACAGGACTGGCAAAAAGTTAGAAGAATGAGGAAATTTCAATCCAAACATGGCTGAAAAGGGCATCAGACCAGATTTGTTATTCGACTAAATAAAAATTCTTGTTTTTAAAACTATTTAAAGATTTGTGTACTTTTTATTTTAATAAACTTTTATTTTGTTGATAGTCTACCTTTTAGAGTTATTATATCGAAGGGATAAACTAAGGCTTAAATTTGATAGGTCCACTTATAGTTCGAACAGTAGTAATTCTGAAAATATTTGCTCTTCTACCTCACTTCTTAAATTTCAAATTAGAAAAAGTTTACATTATGCTTAAGTTATGTATTTTTTTGTATAAAGAGATTATGTTGAACATATTTTTTAAAGCAAATTATTCATGCGGAACTTGTAGTTATTTAAAATGGTAGTGTATATTTTGCTCTTGATTTTTTCTTAATTAAAATTATTTCTTAGACTTTTGAATAATCACGGTTTGACTTTGTAAACAAGACAAACAAAAAAATTCAAGGGACCCTTTTTAATGTACATAATTTTAATGGTGGAATATGTTGGCAAAGGACGTACATAAGACGTTGTAAGCAAATGTCTTAAAGACGTTACCTTTTGTAACATAAGACGTCTATACAACGTCTTACGGACGTCATTCGTCTTTTACATCCATAAGACGTCCTGAATGTTGAGATCAAACGTTTTATGGACGTCTTTAAGACGTATTTGTGCTGTTTGAAGAGTTGTACATATATTTTATTATGAGAAGCAAATCCCAACCGTCGACAAAATTCTAACTAAAATCAATGAAGATCGCGATTTACCTGAACGTAAAAGAACTGAACTCTGAAAATTGCTCCGAGAACTTAATTTTTGCTGGGAAAAACCAGATAGAAAATCTGTTTTTATAGATCGTCCGGAAACTGTCCGCTGGAGAGGAAATATCTCTCTCAAGTAAAAGGTAGAGTTGCTAAAAATAACACAACTACCAAAATTAGTAATTTAACTGAACTTTTGAAAGATTTTTTAAATAAAATTACTGCAGAAAATTGGCAAAAATCCTTAAAGGAATAAAACAAAATGTGGAAACTTGTGAGATAGAAGAACAATTTATAATTAATTTGAGTGAAGATAGATACACTGATTACGAATTAGATACGCAATGTTTACCAGTGTAAACACAATTTATTATTTAAATTTTTGTTTTTGTTGTATTTTATTGTTTAATGTTGTTTATATATTTTTTTATTTTTTGTATATATTTTTATTTTATTGTGTCCCACTCTTTAATTTTATATATATTTAATTCCAACTTGCCGTAATTTCTTTATTATTGTATTTATGTCTTTTTCTTAAGCATGTAGAATTAACATGTTTCCTTTATTTTTTTTTGGGCTATCGGATTTCCATATAATAAAGTAAATTAAATTAAGATGTCAGTGCAATAGAAATAACAATAGGTAGGTCTAATTTTAACTGTAACATAATATAATTAATTACATTTCAATCCCTTTTTAGTGTTTAATTGTAATTCTGCAGATGGTTTAAGAAATAAATAAACTGAAACATCAAATGTTCTAAAATATTTTTAATTGGTAATAAAATGACCGATAGCCTCAAAAATATTTTAATATTATATGGACGAATTTATTCTTTTATATATGTTTAATTTTTGTATTTTTAACGATGATTATTTTGTAAGTATTGAAATTATAACTTAGCATTTTTGGAGAGAATAAGGCTACGTGTTAGTCTAAATGTGCCTAAAACGGATTATATGACAAAATTAAAAATAATAAAAATACAGTTGTGATTTGTGTTAAATATGACAAAATTCTCTACATTTTGTAATGTAGTGTAAATCATAAGAAATAAAATAATATTATAAAAACTTTTTATTTTAAATTTATTATCGAAATAATATTCTATGCCATAAATACTTAGTGAAAAAATAAACCTCCTTCCGACGCCTATGACAATGATTAAAATCCTTTTTAACACTTCACACATCCCAATATATCTTGTTATCCAACCCAAATAGTCCATTATTATAGACCGGTATTTTTGATTATAAAATTTTTAACTCATTCCTATGAAAAATATATGTGTCTAACAGATTTTGCCAAAAACACCGGACTAAAGAACACAGGTAGTTAGCGAAAAAGGGTAAAAATGATTTATTACTCTCTCTAGTTCTTGAATAAATTATAGTGTAGGAGGCAAAATCGGGTCTATTTTCCTGAACTCAAAGCTCTTGAGGGGGGGGGGGGCAATTGAACTAAGTTTCCGATGATCTAGAGACCTGAGGCCCGATTCTTTAAGCGTTCCCTTTCCTTATCCTTTTAGGACAGTGACATACTTATGGGTTACTACAGGCAAAACAATGATGGAAGATCCTTATTATGACATTCTCTTTCCCTTTACTTTTATAGAATCGCAGCCCTGAAACTTTAAACGTAGCTCAGAACTGGATGACATTGCAGTAATAACTCGCTTTCTTGTCTGTCTCTTTATCTGTTCGGTACAAATTTTGCAATCAATTTTAAACTAACTTCTCGATGAGCTAGAGACTTGAAACTTTTATAGCTGGATGACAATGCAATATTAACTCGATTTTTCGTCTGTCTGTTTTGTTTGTTTGTCTGTTAGGTACAAATTTTGCACTAGATTTAAAACTAATTTCCAAATGAGCTAGAAACTTGAAACTGTATGTAATTGCTTTAATTGTATTGTTTATTTTAAATGACTTCTAGCCAGGCGGGGATCCAAGGGGGGGCGGTGGGAGCGTGTGAAGTGTTAAAAAATAGGCGTCGGAAGGAGGATTATTTTATCACCAAGTATTTATGGCATAGAATATTATTTCAGTAATAAACTTAAAATAAAAAGTTTTTATAATATTATTTTATTTCTTATGATTTCTTAATAATCCACATACATTACAAAACATAGATAATTTTGACATATTTAACGCAAATGACAACTGTATTTTTATTATTTTTAATTTTGTCATAGATACCATTTTAGGCATATTTACACAAAAACGTAGCCTTATTCTCTCAAAAAATTCTAAGTTATAATTTAAATACTTACAAAATACCCATTCTCAAAAATACAAGGAGGTAAAAATATATAAAAAAAATTCGTCCATATAATATTGAAGATTTTTTGGGGCTATCGGTCATTTTATTATTAATTAAAAACAGTTTCACTTTATTTATTTCTTAAACCATCTGCAGAATTACAATTAAACACTAAAAAGGGATTCAAATGTAATTAATTTTTTTATGTTACAGTTACAATTAGACCTACTTATTTTTATGTCTATTGCACTGACATCTTAATTTAATTTACTCTATTATATGGAAATTTGATAGCCTAAAAAAAATTAAACAAACGTGTTAATTCTACACACTTAAGAAAAAGGCAGAAATACAATAATAAAATAATATAAAAATCTTCGGCTAATTGGAATTAAATATATATAAAAATAAAGAGTGAGACACGCTAAAAGAAAAATATATAAAAAAATAAAAATATATATAAACAACATTAAACAATAAAATATAACAAAACAAAAATTTAAATAATAAATTGTCTTTAAACTGGTAAACATTACGTATCTAATTCGTAATCAAAGTGAGTGAAGCTATCGTCGCTCAAATTAATTATGATTAGTTCCTCTATCTCAACGATCATGAGATCGAGTTTCCACATTTTGTTTTATTCTTTTATTATATGGATTTTTCCCAATTTTCCGCAGTAACTTTATTCAAAAAAATCCTTCAAAAGTTCTGTTAAATTAGTAATTTTGTAAGTTGTGTTATTTCTAGCAACTCCACCTTTTACTTGAGAGAGATATTTCCTTCTCCAACAGACAGTTTCCGGACGATCTCTAAGAACAGATTTCTTATCTGGTTTTTCCCAGCAAAAATTAAATTCTCTCAGCAATTTTCAGAGGTCAGTTCTTTTAATTTCAGGTAAATCCCGATCTTCATTGATTTTAGTTAGAATTTTGTCGACGGTTGGGATCTGCTTCTCATAATAAAATGTATGTACAACTTCTTTTATTGCAGTTTTCATCTCTTTTTCCAACGAGGTTTTTTGTCTGCCTGTGATCGAATGTGGCTTGGGAGTACTAACAATTCCATTCGTTTTTACTCCTTCCGTATTAGGTACATAGTAGATTTTCCAACTCCTGTCATGTTGAAACACATCTCAACAGAGCTTTTAACATTATTATCTAGATATTGATATCTTAAGGCATCATAAACATTCATCGTAATAAATGCCTAGGTTTAACGATTTTGGAATAAATATAGAGGTGAAAGCCATATCTCATTAATCTCAAATAATATATAAAAACAAGCGCAAACAAGATAAATCACTAAGGACAACTGTAAGGTGTACTTTGCTCACTGACAGAAATTAAATTAAACTATCAGAAATTTTATTGGGGCAGTAAATTTATAAAAGCTTATAATATCTAAATATAATTAAATATAATTAGGTTTACGGCACTCCTCAGTTACCTGCGGCACTAGAGTAGGTACGTTGGAGGTTTCAGTAACTTGCGACCGCCCCCCCCCTTCCAAGAGCTTTAAGTTCAGGAAAATAGAACTGATTCTGCCATTTATATTAGGAATGTGTATGTTGCTGGCACTCCCCCCTTTGACAACTTGTTTTTCTTGCGATAGCTGCTCCCAAGACCTTTGATTTCAGGAAAATAGACCCGATTCTGCCTCTTATACAAGGAATGTGTATGCTGCTGGCATCCCCCCTCCCCAAGAGCTTCAAATTCAGAAAAATAGACCCGACCCTGCTTTTACACTAGATATGGGAATGTTTCCGGTATCTCTCCCCCCCCCCCCCCCCCGGTCGATAACTTGCTTTCGCTTGCTATATTGCCATACTGTACTTTTGTGATATCACCGCCCCCCCCCCCCCAAGAGAGAGGCTGGATCCGCCCCTGCCTCTAGCATGGTTATATTTACATATTATTCTCAAAAAGATAAACTTTGAATTAAAGGTCGTCTTTATAATTAAAGCATGATTTAAAGATAATAAACATCGTATAACTTTTGTTTTTGAAAATCCTTGCCGTCAAAAGAGGTTAATATAACATGAAGTTCGCTTTCTTTATTGGCCACAGATATATTGAAAACACCGGCTATATTCTTTTGAGTAATTATCAATTGATCAAAGTGAAACTAATAACGTCATGTTCTTTTGAATATGCATTTACTTGTCATTGGGCTGAAGTGATCATGATTACTTCAAGTGATAGAAGTGAAAGTGATAATGACTCAAAAGAATAGCCCTACCAATAGCGCTTTTCCGTCTCCCAGATGTTCATTCAAAATCTTGGGAACGAGAAGATGGACTTACCCAAATAGCACACTTCAGTCCACTGGATATCCATCGTTTATCCAAAGCTGGACATACTGGGTATCCATGGGATGTCCAGAATTTGTCCACCAACATCCTATGGATATCCACTAGACTATACGTTTGTCCCACTCATGGACGTCTTTTTGGATTACATATATTGTCCAAGTATGGATCATTTTGGATATTAATAGGACTAATTTTGGATGTCCATATATTGTACATTCTTGACCCGATTGTGGACATATTATCCGATGGTATTGTGCTTTTTGGATAAATAGGTCATAATCTATGGTTCCCTCTTCTTGACGTTCCGGTAACGTGAATGGTAGATATTTTTAGAATTTGCTTAGGGTCAGAGAGCTTACAGTACCTAATTAATCTACACTTCTGAAGACACAGACCACTCATGTCATCAAAACGTCGATAACAAGTAACCATAGATGGCCCTATTAGTCCCAAAAAATTAAACAGATATAAATTACATTAGCGAACCAGGTAACAGGAACTGGATCCACATATTACACTTATTGATTACAATTGTCAAGTTTTTAATACAATACTATATAAGAATATAAAATTTTATAATTAGTCGAATTGCAAGTGCTACAAAATATAGCTTCAATTAATTTAAATTGTTCAAGCTGTAGAAGGATCGCTACGAATAAGTTATCTGGTTCCATAGTAATAGGTACAATTTCAATTGGGTAATAGAAAATATACCAATTTAAATAAAGACTTTTTATTGTTACAATAATTATTTTTTTCTAGATTTATTTCTGTCGTTTAATCTCTTCTGCCATTGTCTAATCTCGTCTTCGGCTGTTTTTTATCGGCCCCCCATTTCTTCTACCGCAGCTGAAAATTAATAAGGTTTAACGTTAAATGATGCAGTATTTTATGGTTTTGTAGGAATTTAAATATCTCTCTCTCTCTCTCTATGTATATATATATATATATATATATATATATATAATATATATATATATATATATATATATATATATATATATATATAAAACCAAATGCATCGTTATTGCTTAGAGTGCTTAAACCAACAGGCCAGAAAAAAAATTTTAACACACTTTTTGTCTGGGTATTATCAGAACAAGAGGATCTAGAGTTCAACGTGTGAAATCTGACACCTAATTTGTTCTTATTATTTACGAATATGACAAAAAAACAGAGATTTTTTTCATCAAATTTTTATATTTAAGTGGTAACTTACCTACAAATAGTGAACATAAGTTCTTTAAAGGGCACTTTACAGTTCCATCATATGTATAATTCTTGGAAAGGCTATCTGTCATTGTTACAATAAAATATCTTTTAATAAGTTAATAGGTATAATTTCCTCCAATTTTCGCTAATTGTAAAACCTAAAATTATATTACTTTATTGAGATAATTAAACGTTAATTCCACATATGCTAACCTAAGAATATTTTTGACTTTAAGAATCAAAGTAAAAAAATATATATAAAATAATCCTGTAAATTAAGTTTTTTTTTTATCAATAGACTCATACACATAAAGAAGCATTACTCGAATAAGTTTCAGCTTTTATTTCAGAAGAAGTGTAATAAACTTACTGCATCTTTGAAGTTTAAATTGTCCTGAAGATCTTATGTGACTTGAGGCAGCTGATTATTTTCTTAAGTAAAAGGGATAGTTGAACTCCTGCTGAAAATTATTTGTAGATACTTGTTGTTTTTTCCCTATTTAAGATTACCTGATTATCCTCTCTAATTTGGTACAAATTGGCTTTCACATAGGAATTTTATTTGGACCAATCTGTGGAAAATTCATCTAAAAAATAATTAAAATAAATTAAATTATAAGTCTAAACCTAGAGTCCAACTGTCAAAACTTTATTATATATTTTTAAACAATTATACTGCACAAAAATACACATCAATGTAAACTTTTACTAGCGTTTAATCCAAAATAGTCATAAAAAAAATTAATATAATTATTCAAATTTGCTATAGCTTTTATTCCATTATAAATTTTGATAACATTTATTAATGCCAGCAATCTTATTAGACTGATTACTCAATAATGACTTTGTCAGAGAGAATTTTCTCTAAAATTTACAATTTTATTATTACACAAATTTACAACTCTATCTGTGCTCCATTTTAACCAACAAGATACAAAATTCATTGGCCTGTCAAAATATTTGCACTTATTTGTAGTAATTTCCATTAAATAAGTAATTGTATGAAAAAGTATAGCTACAAAAGCTATATTTTAACATACGTGTTTTTGATACTGAATATTTTGTTCACTTTCAAATTTGTGCGAGTTTGATACTAAATTATCAGCTTTTCCTCGGGCATGTCTGTAGTTTCGTTCGGTAATTTTTGGTATAATTAAAAACAATAAATTTAAAATAACTATACTTACCTTTAACGGTGGCATCTTCTTCAAATAAAAAGCACTCTTGATTTTAGCTCAACTAAAACTCCAAAGGTCTTTTTTAGCTCGACGTCAACACAATAATGGGTGTGATCATGGCGGGCCGGCGGGTTAAGAAATGACAATTCTACAGGCCGATATAACAGTATCCGATTTTACCGACAACCCGAAATTTAATTAATGGACGTCTGATGGACTTACACTGGATATCCAGATATGGACGTCCATATAGATTACAGGTCATCACATCTAATGGACATCCATAAACGGTCCATGGACATACAGGACATTATATGTACCTATTCTGGATATCCAATGGAAATCTTGTGCTATCTGGGTATGGAGATTTATATACATCTGTCCTTTATTGTTGGGATCAAAGATTGTTAAACATGCTCAACATTTTATATGTACATGCGAACAATGATTCCCAAGCGACACAACACGAAAAATCTCCTAGCTTTCTAATCTATGTACCTGGGGATAGCGAGTTCCACATAGACATATAAGCCCAGACTGTGTGTCCCAGTGTACCAATTTGAGCTTGATGTGAGAGAGGCGCAAACATCAAAGGATATAGTCTTTCTCTCTAAAGAGGCGGAGTCAAGCGTCGCGCGCACATGCTAAAGTTATCTCGCGTGAGCGACCAAGCTACGGCACGTGTGCGCGATATAAAGCACTATCCGATCCCTTTAGAGAGACAGAAAGACTATATTCTTAAATGTTTACGTCTATCTTACACCAAGCCCAAGTCGGTATACATATGGGATCCTATCTGTGTCTTCCGGAGTCTTGCTGTTGGCCTATGGACACCTTTTAATTATTTCGTGGAGGATATTTTTATGGTTCCACGTGATAAATATTGCAAGTAGACCCTATGGAACCGGGACATGGTGAGTTGTATGCGACAAGTCTAAAGATAGGCAAGCTTTAATCCCCAAGCTCTTCAACTTACATAACGCGATGATGGCGACTTCTCACGCTCGTGAAAGTAACAGTACCAATCCTGTAATAAACTGAAAATGTCAGAGTGGGTCTACACGATAAGAAAAATCTGGGCGTAAGCGTAGCGCAATAAGACATATGTCAAATTTGAAGCATTGTGATTTGTTAAATTTAAAAAAAGACAAGGACCAAAGATTTCCCGCCTAAATCCGCCTTTTCCAAGGTCATTGTGCAAAATAATGTTTAATTTTTCAGCGGACTGCTTTAAATATGGCGGAAACTGTTTATTTTTAATATTTTGTGTGAATATAACTTATGTTTTTTTTCAGAAGTTTGTTGTTTTATTTATATTTTTTTTATTTTGCGAGTTCTGAGATAATGAATATTTATGAATTATGTTCAGTTGTTTTAATTTATTAAAAATGTTTGTTACCGAAGATCATTACTGCTTGGTTCTCAAAAAAAAAAAAACAATTCTTGTTCATTTTTTAAAAATTTTATAACAATTGCAATAATACAGTTGTTTATTATATAAATTAAAGCTTATGAAATAAAGGCCGTTATATAATACAATTTCTAATCAACGACAATCCCTGATACCGAGACGATAATCCATAGACATGTCCTTAACTATGGTTGCTAGATCAAATAATGAGATTTCCTGACAATATCCATGACTTTACAGTAAATATCCGGACATTTTATCTGAATGTTGTATGTGGTATGTTAAGACAGTGAGATAAAAAAAATGGACAAGTGGCCATCATTAAGTATTTTGGTTAGGATGGTCTTTTGATTGGGTTTGTTTTGTGAATACTCTAATGTAGCTCATAGTTTCCTACTGAAGTCTTTGGATGATTTTTTTTTTAATTAATTTTAATTTAATAGAACTAAAAATGTCCAAGGTGATCACTTTTCGGGAGATCGATAAAAATCAAAATTTTGCACCTCACGGAATTTTCAAAGAAATTTACAACTATTGTCTCGTTTCTTAAAAAAATATAGCATGCATAATTCCAAGGATGTATGTAAAATAAGCTAAGTTAGAGTGAGAAATGATTAGTAGTCCTCCCACTTTCTTGACATTATTTATGTATTAACTGAAATCAAGCATTCTTAAACTTTAAAAAAAAATTAAACTTAAATTGTAAGTTCAAGGTGATTGGGTATAAACCTGGAGCTAGACCGCTAAAATTAAAGCTGTAGCTAGAAGATTGTGTCTATAAAAACAACGTTAAATGGTTCTCGTGTGTTTCAACGCGTTGCAAACCTTCGGAACCTCTAAATTAGAGAAGTTACATATATTGGGAATATTGCCAAGTCTCTGATATTTGATATAGGGTTAAAAGGGTTGTCTTGATTCTTTGCATCGCTCTTAAGGATTGACATCGCTTGTATAATTATGCTATATATTTTAGTGAGAAGATAGTTTTAGAAATACAACTTAAAAGAACGATTAAGTTTGGTGTTTTTCTTAAGTACTCATTTCTGAATATTTATAGTCGTGGAGGTATATAACTTGGTATTTAAGTATATTAATTGCTCGAAAAGTTGTTTATAATTACTATTTTATAAATTTATCTAATGAATTTATGGTTAGGTAAGTAATCAAACAAATGCTCGGAAGCCGGAAAAATTTCGTAGTTTGATTCGGGAGAAAATTTTTAATTAAAAAAAAACACGAAATAAAGCATTTTCTGATTTAACTGGGCTTTTAAAAGGCCATTACACTATTCCTGGGCTGAGAGAAATATACATCGAACAATTAATGTAAAATCTGATTAGACTCCAAACGTTTTCCGACTTTGCCTCGGACTACTAGACACTATATATATATATATATATATATATATATATATATATATATATATATATATATATATATATATATATAATTTTGGAATATGAAAAAAAAAAGACAAAATGCTAACATAGATATATTTATTTCCTGTTCCCAACTAAATTTAAATTTTAAATTTAAACTAATTAAATATGTTAGAAAGTTATTGGGCAGCACAACGCGACATCATGCCTCGACGACAGTAACATTGTCTTTTTTTTTTAATGAAGAAAGGTGAAGGAGCGTGGTCTTTACATTAGAACGTTTTTAAAATAGGCTGTGTTGAATTTAACTAAGACAAATTAATGTCTAGATCATCGCGGCACAGCGTTGTGTTGTTTACCTAATAACTTTCTTTTTAAAATGTTATTACTTTATTAAATAAATAGTTATAATAATTAAATCCCTAGTCTCCAAGAATCAGTTCCCTTACTGTCGCAGTAAACGCATGCCATGGGTATATTACATTGTTTGGTAAATATTGATGAGTTGATGTGCTTGGAAATTTAGGTTGTTACGAGTCAAAATTATATGCTCTTCAAGGTAAGAAAATGCAATCCTTCAAGATATAAAGGAGGAAAAGTTATCATTGACTTAAATAACATTTGCAAGATCAGTTAATGATCAAAACTCAAAAAAGGGAACTTTTCCAAAAAGTAAATTTTATGTAAAATTGTTTTATAACGTGTAACTTTTTAGACATATTTTTTGATATATTTTTTTATATTAAACTTTAGGATATTTGGCATGAGTAAATGGAAGTGTGTTTTTGATTATGGATTGTTTTCAAATTTAATATTAGTTATTATGTTTTGGTTTCATTTAAATAAATGTTTATTTAACATTGCGTGAAATTTCTATTATCAGATTGACCATTTTATTTCTTTGCGACAAAGACATTTATTTTTAGGTTAAAAAAATTTAGCAAATAATATGTCAAAAATTATTAGCTATTAGTAATTAGCATGCTAAACCTCCTAAGTTGATAATAGTAGTCAACCACGTAGTCATTTTTTTATATTCTGAGCCTTGCTGATTGAGGTTAAGAATATTTGTTAAATCTTTATTTCCTTTAGCTAAAATTACATTGTAACATGAATTGTATATTGTAGCTAGAATTGGTACTGCTAATAAGGCTAGAACTAAACCTTGAAGATTTAGCAGAATTAGAAGTTCAGCCAGAGTGATTAGAAGTCCAGATGTAATATCTAAGCAGGCGTTGGTGTAAATTATTGGGATGTTAAGTACCGGAATAAGAATATTGATCAATATACGACCAGAAACGGTATTTAGTAAGAATAGAATAACTCGTAACAAAGTTATGAAGTAAAGTTCAACAGTTATAACTGCTGTGACATAAGCTGAGACGTATATCACGATATCGATACATAAGTCTAGGACAGTTGTAACGATACCTGCACAAAGTTTCTTAATAATCAAAGATATGTTTATGTTGGCATAAATGAAAGTTTCGGCGAGTACAGCGGAGACAAAAACACTAAGGTTGACTAATCCATCCTTATTGTTCCATAAAGCTATTTGAGCAGTTATTAAAGCCTGGATAGAGTTAATAGCTGCGGTTACACTCAGTATTCCGTTAACATTAGCACATACATATAAAATAATCAGTAAACAAACGTCGAGTTCTATAACGGCCTCAGTAAAGTCTATTACAGCGGATACCGCTCGGAATACTCCGGTGACGCCTATGTATAAGTTTCCTCCCAATCTCACACATATCCTTAAGAAGTGTCTGATGTTTGTGATGACGATATTGAGTAATATGACCAAATCGAATTTAGCTCCTATTTGACCGCAGACGTAGGCAAAACAACTAAGACCATCAGCTGCTTCTAGAATTAGTTTTATGTCGAGAATAACCACTGAAAAGAAAGATACAAATTAGTATGTATTTTTTAGATGTAAGTACTTTGTTTTACTGTAACCTAAAATTTAAAGTTATGGCTTAGTCCAAGTTAATGTTATTTTTTTGTTGTAGATGAAAAATAACACTGTTCGCCACGATTTTTCCACGTAAATTTCTAAAACATTTCCGATAAATTTTTAATTTTCTTGTCACGAAACTGGCCATAAAATGCCCCTGCCAGGTGTAGTTTTTGTTTAATATCCAATTTCTTTTTTTATTAATAAGTTATTTGCAAAAAAAAAAACATGAAAACTTGTAGAGTTAAAAGTTGTCGGGTTGTCGCGGGCTTTTTATATTGCAATTTGCTTGAAATGAATTTTATGTAACGAGGATAAATGAACAATTCAGTATGTCGAGAGCGAATTTTTGTTGCAATACTCTCAACAAAAAAGGGTACAGGTGTGTTATTAAGAATCTTGTTCTAGTGAATGTGAATTGGAATGCAAAATTTACAAATTTTGTGGGGAAGTACATTATGTCATACATGAGTGAAGAGAGCCTCTGGGGAAAGTTTCAAACGGTTTTGCGCATTTAAAACTGTAACAAGTAAAGAGTTCTACTGTCGAAAGAGTCCTGGTTCACAAATAATTTTGAATAAGCTGAAGCTTTTACTCGAAAGCAATAGAGTATAACATATGCAGTTCAAGCAATTATCAAGTACTGATAGGTTCGTTTGAAATTCTTCGTTTTTGCAGTGAAAATTTTTGATTTACACTTAAAACATACTATAAATTTGTTAATTTTTTCAGGTGCTAATTGATGTGGTATTCTTCGCTAACCGAAGAATTCCTTAAATTTCTCATAAACGATTTGCCTGTAATCTACTATAAAGAGGGCACTAAATTTAAATTATGTGATCACATCAGAACATCTACATCATGATGCAAATGCAGCGCATCTTTTCAATTCTAAATTGATAGCTTATTTGAAAAAGAAATTCGGTCCGGAAAAAATTTAAGAAATATCGTATTTTTCAGATGGCGCTGCTTCGCAGTATAAAAATAAATTCAATTTGATTAATTTAATGAAGCACAATGATTTCGATGTCGAAGTGGAATGGAAATTTTTCGCCACTTCGCGTGGTAAAGGCGCCGGCGACGGAATCGGTGGCAGTGTGCAAAGACATGCCTGCAGGTCAAGTTTACAAAAATAAAGATCACCAAAACTTTTATATAAATGAGCGACAGCGTTTTCCAAAAAAATTCGCAAGTTCGCGTTATTCTACAACAAAAGAACACACTTTACATGACAAGTTTTTAGAAGCTAGATATCAAATGGAAAAAACCTTGAAAAACATACGATCGTATCATCGTTTCTATCCATTTCATAACACACTTGTATGCAAAATATATTCTGCTTCCGAAAAATTCGAGATGGGGAATGTTTTCAAAAAGAAACTTAATAAGAAATAATATACGAAAAAACCTTTGATGAGTCAATTTTTTACAAATAACTTAATGGCAGTAAAAAATACTAATTGCAAGATAACTTATAATTATTTAAAAACTGAGCATAGTCGATCTTATCAATCGCGAAAAAAAAATATCTAAATTCATGCAAATAAAAGTTTATAACAATATCTGTTGAAAAAACTCGAATTTCGAAAAATCGTCAAAGTTAGATTTTTTATTTATCTCTCAGAACCGAAAAACGTGTATTATACGGGAAAAGCTCGACTATCGAAAAAATGTTGGTACACCGGACAATTTTACTCTTTTGTCCTCTTCCGTATCTGTTTTATGATTTCTTAACGATACCCCCAACATTCTTTCCTCAATAACTTTTGGATTAACTCTCAATTTATTTAGTATAATCTTAGTGACGGGCAAACTGCAACATTATATTTCTGTTTTTGATAGAAACGGGATGACTATGATCATGTATATTCTCCACTTTGTTGTAGGCTGTCAAGTTCAATTCATGGGTTGTTTTTCAATAGTTGCGGCTTGTTCTAGATATTCATACTTGTTTACTGTTTCAATGTCATCTCCAATCATAATACATTGGTTATCTTTTTTCTTATCTATCGACAGATATTTGTTTATTTTTATTGACTTGTGTACGCATGTAGGCGAAATGCACGTGCCGACTTAACTTTATGTTGAATACTGGATTAAAAAAACTTAGTTACATTGCATTTCACCGGACAACCGCATGCTTTTTGCATCTGCGCGTATTATCAAAATAACAATTCATTACAGCTTGTTTACATGACATAAACCAGACACCGGCGCTGATTTAATAAAGAAATGGATAAACAAGTTTGAAACTACAGGATTAGTTATGGATTTACAGTTCCTCCAAGGTCCAGCAGACATGCAAACAACATCAAACTTGTACGTGAGTATGTTTAACAAAATCCATCACAACTGGTTCGCAAGCCAGGTACCTATTAAAAACAAACTCTTCACTGCATGCCATTTTAACAAAAGACCTTCGTTTTTATTCCTAAAAATTTAGATTGTCCAAAAAATATTTAGTTATGTGCTTGACATCTGTCAATGAAACTTTAACAGTATTTTCTTCAGTGATGAGGTCTAAATTCATTTCGACGGTCACGTTAACGAACAAAATTGTAGATACTGAATTGAAAAATCCCAAGCAAAAATATGACAAGCCCTTACGTAGTCCTATAGCTATTGTATGGGCGGCAGTGTACAAATGGCAAAATTGGGCTCTCTTTTTTTGAAGATGCCAGAGGTAAAGCGATTAGTGTTAATATCGCTAAATATTATGAGATGATACGAGGTTTTTTCTACCGATCTTTACAGGAATTCGAAGGTTATAATAAAGAGACTTGGTTTGAACAAGATGGCGCTACCTCACATGGTTCTTTGAACGAAATGATATTTCATAGAAGTGATGTAAAATGGCCCCCAAAAAATCTAGATTTAACCCTACTTGATTTTTTGTGGAGTTATATCGAGCAAATACTATACTACGACTAAAGGAGAACATTGTTTATGAGATCCGCTGGATTTCTAGATAGATCGTAGTGTAATGAATATTTTAGAAGATGTCTTCAAGAATGCCAACGTCACGAAGGTCGCTATCTTGATAGTGTTATTTTGGGTATATAAATTTATTACTAGGGTGATCAAAATATATAGGTCTAATATGACTTTGGAAAAAAAATCTGTATTAAAAATGAATTTTTTTTTTCTGCAACAACGAATTGTTTTACCTATCATTCGTGTTTACACTGTTAAAATTTAAGAAACTTACCTGCGAGCACAAGATTAGCCACTGTTATATTCGCCGTGACAATTAAATCGATCAATCCTCGGAGGATTTCTAAGAAACCGATCAATTCCCCTTTGATGATGACATAGTCCGTAGTAGTTAATTTAATTAGACCCGCCAGTTTTACTTTTATACTGACAATTATTTCTGTGCATAAATCGATGGCCACTGTGAGGGATACGTTGATGTTACTCTGGACCTGCAACAACAATATTACATACTCAGATGGATATAAATTCGAGGGAAGGGTGCCTCCTTCCATGACCCAATCACTTCCGGGAAAAAATGAAATTTGATTTTAATCTAACTCTCTCTATAATAATATTTTAAAACTGAAGCACATTACTTTGGCCATTTTTTAGCAGTACAAGAAAGCATTTTTTTGAACGTGCATACCAATTTATTATTTTAGAGCCAGCCAATTTTTAAAGTTAATCCCCGAATAAACAATTTCCTAGTATTAAAGTATTTGTGATTTATTCAATTTTTAAATTTAGTCACAAAATAAGGCAATTTTTTCCTCAAATTTCTGTATATGTTATGGTTTTCTAGTTGCCGAAGGTAATCCTGAGTTTTAAAATATTACAAAAGCTTTGACGTTTTTTTTTTACATTTTGTAATTTTAAACATATCACTTTTCACTTACTTGAACGTAAAGTTCAACAGCCAGACTTCCAAGAATGAGTTGAACCAACAATAATACTTCTAAGGTTGGGTTATTTCGATCAATAAGGGCATTAGTCGCTAGTATTTCGATGGCTTCCAAATTGACAGCTGCAAACAAAAATTGAATTTAATCGGGTACAGAATATTTATTTTCGAGATATCTTTTTATTAATTTTAGATTAATATCGATGTGTATGTGTATTTTTTCCGTGAAGAAATTTTGAAAATGATTAATGATATGGCATCAAAATTCAACAGTCAATTTTCTTGAAACAATCTCATTCGATTAAGAAGTTCCGATAGATCTAGCTCCAGAAACGTTTGGTTTTTGAGATAAGAGCCCTTGAAGATTTTTTTAAATAATAGAAAAAGAATTGTTGAAAGTTTTTACGAAATCATTTCTTTTTTAAAGAAGTGACTAAATCTCGATTATATTTTCCTATGGCAATTTATTTGGGTTTATGTCATCAAAGGTAAAATAAAATATCTCATTTTAGTCCAAAAGATATAGTAAAATTTGTTCAGAATTACCATAAATACGTTGATATAACAAATTTGTAATAAAACACTTGTTGATAATTTGATTTTCGTTACCTTTTATGTGGCGCTACATTTTTTAATGGGAACTATGGTTTTCCAAAATATTTTGCACTATTTTTTCTGTACTTTGTATTTTTTTATACCAAAATTCATAATAGAGTTTGGCCCAGACAATTTTTAAAAATTTTTTAAATCTGGTTTGGTTTTTTAAAAATGTCCAGAGTAGAAACAAGTTTTCATTAAAATTTTGCCGTTAAATTCCAAAACAAAAATTAAGTTTTTAAGAAATAGTAATTATAACTTACTAGCAACAAATTGTAATAGAGTAACTGTAGTAACTTTCCATCCTCCTTGTCGTACATGGTAACAAAAGCCAGTTGTAATATTGATCAGTATAGCTGTTCCAGCATTACCATCACATAAGAGAGCCCTTGAGTTTAAGACGTCAACTATAAGGGCGTAGTTTGCGTCAACATCAGCGATCGCTACAATAAAAAAAAAATAATTAAAGACGTACAGCAGTGGTAAAAAGTAGAGCAAGTTTTTAAAAATTAGAATAAAATTTGTAGATCAATTCAAATAAACAGTCTTAACATATGACCATACAGTATATAAACGCACCCCATAAAATTTCTATTAAAGGTTTTTTATTTTGGTTTATATTAATGAAATTTTTGTGACTGTGGCAAAAAGTGGAGTAATATTTTCGTAACTCGTCGGACGTCTTGTTAATCAAAAACTTAATTTGAAATACACTGTCCCTACTCTAAAGCACTGAGATAAGAAACAAAATATATAGATCCAAAATGCACAAAAAATCAATATTTATTCGACATATTTGTTGAAAGTATTCACAAGAAACTATTTTTAAAATAAAAAATTAAATTCAACCTTTTGAAAAGACTTTTTTCGTTTTTAAAAAAGTTACACTAGTTTTGGCTTCGAACACTAATCAAAATATCGATTTTTAAATAAAATATATAATTTAGATTTTTGTTTTCCGATTGTAAAAAAATGTTCCATTAAGTAACAAAGTAAATCACATGAGTGCGACACTCATTTTTTGGAAGAAATATGGCATTTAAATAAAATAAAGGTACATGCTTCGTGCCTCGGTGCACTTTTGTTTTTTTTACACAACTATGATATTAATTTTCATTAAATTTTTAAATATCTTTAGTTTCGAATCCACTGTCTCGCTCTAGAATGTAAAATTCGATTTAAAGAAGAAAAATGTAATAATTTAGCAAAATGTTTTAACATCCAAAATGTAAATTTTAAAACCAGAAATATTTACCAAAAACATTTGGATTACTAGAAGGGCAATGGTATTTTATGGGTCTGCCTCCAGCTTTCGGAAGTAAATCACTGCTTTGGCGTTCGAGATCCTTTATTTCAGCGGGGTTCCTCGGAATATTTTTTAAGGTGTCTAGTAGTTTAGGATGATTGAATTTCGTCAGTCGACTCGATCTAGCTTCTAGAAGGGATGCTTGACCTCGTAACCAATCTGTAAAAATTATATTAAAAATTAGGTTAAGTTCTTTGTTGGTGGATAATAATTTTTTTATTTGATTGCCTTGTTATTATTATCAGGTGCGGATCCAAGGGGGGCCGGCGGCGGGCGCGTTCGCCCCCTCCCCCTCAGCTTCGAATTCAGAAAAATAGACTCGTTCCTGCCTGCTACATTAGGAACGTGACTGGTGCTGGCATTCCTCCCCGTTGGTCTACAACTCTTGTTCGCTTGCCATACTGTGTGATCGCCCCCCACCCCCACCGAGATCATCAAATTCAGAAAAATAGACTGGACCCTGCCTGCCGCATTAGGAAAGTGAATGTGACTAGCATTCCTTCCCTCCCGTCAACAGCTGTACTGTCCTCTTGGGAAATAGCTCCCCCCCCCCAAGAGAGAGGCTGGATTCGCCCCTGGTGGTTATATGCTAACAGTGACATCTTTCAAAGTACAATGCATTTCTTTGAACGGAGATAGGGTATTACGTGGTAAATATTTAAGCCCCTACAAGTCCCATTTTTTACTAAAACAATCTTAGTGTTTCTCAAATAGATGTAATATAAAACCTAAAAAATACATTACAATACCATTGGTGTAAAATAATTTTCCGGAAATTAAACACTTTTCAATCCTTTCATATGTAATTCCTAGGAACTGCGGCATCAAAATATTTATTTTCCTTAAAGTTCGGTTATAACAATAAATACAATATAGTTTAAAGTATATATATATATATATATATATATATATATATATATATATATATATATATATATATATATATATGTAATCGAAGGTTTTCGGGCATCCCGTGTATGTGCTGAGTCCCTCTCAGGACTGTAAGGCAGCTGACGTTTCGGTGAAATCTCATTCACCATTTTCAAAGCTCACTGTATGGCGTCTACGAGCGAACTGACACCATAACATATATATATATATATATATATATATATATATATATATATATATATATATATATATATAGAGAGAGAGAGAGAGAGAGAGAGAGAGAGAGAGAGAGACATTTGCTTATAACAGACATTATATTAATAGATAAAATTTCTAGGCGAACTAAACTAATTGACATTGTTATACCTAACAACAACCTATGGCCAAAATACGAGAAGATGCCAATGAAGGTGAAAATTCGAAGACAATGGGCATTAAACAGTGTTCAAATGATTCCCATAATTTTATCAACAACTAGAGTGATACCAAAGAACCTCCTGCAGAACATCAAGGGAATCGGTCTTAGTGAGCATCTGCATAAGCCGATTTAGAAAGCAATTCTCATTGTAACCGCGCGGACCGTCCCAAGGGTTGTGGGAAATACAGCAGACCACGTCACCTAGGACACGAGAACATGGAAAAAGTCAGACCTCCATACTTTTGGTATTTTAGTATCTTTGTATACCTGACATGAGTCAATATTCCCTGGAGGGAGTGCGAAGCTGTTCGGCTTAAACATCATGATAATAATAATACACTTATTTACATGGACGTTCTTCTTTAAAATTAATATTAAATACTTACTGCTAATGGTATTTAATTAAATGACTGAAATTGAAAAAAGAAAATTTAGGGTGCATTACTAAAGACAAACATTATCTAAAAATTTATAATAAATTTCAGGATGAAAACTGTTTTTAGATTTTTAAAGCTTTTTTCTTGCAAAATTTATTTTTTAAAGACAAGTCACTTTTTTGTTTATTTGATATTTTAGGCACTAATTCACAACAATTTATAATATAATATGAAAGTGCGATGATAATTTCACTGATGTTAACACAATAAATATTTCCTTTTAGTTTTGTAGCAGAACCTCAAAATATCCTAGTTTTCGTTATTTTACTATTTATAGCGCATTAAAGTCCTTTAAGTTAATTTTTGAAATGAAATATTAAAAGATTCTGTAAATTTTTAAAAGAAATTTTGGAAATGTAAAAAAAAGTTCTTGTGAACATATCTTGGAATATAATAAATATAATTCGGTTCTAACTGCTTTGAATTTGTCTTTTTTCTTTAATTTAATAACATTCTCGAAGAGTTTTGGAAATTTTAATTTTTTCAAACCAACCGAACTTTATTCTCTTAAGTATGTATTTCACATTTTCCAATTAACACAAATATTGTCATAGTAATCTTAACTTACCATGTGCAAAAGAGCTACAGAATAGCGCTAAAAAGAATACTCCCACTACTTGAGTTTTCATTTTGTATAAAGGTATAAATGTGATTGTGTTACTGAATGTAAAGAACACGAACTGAATGCTTAACACTTGACAGAAAACGGTTTATATATAAAAATCTTTTTAGAGTTGTGGACTTTTTGGTCCTAAAAATACATATTTACCTTTTTTTTGTACAATGTTGACAAGGTTCAGTTACATTGTGTTTATTTGACGACGGAATTTGTATTTTTAATTTTAAAATGAATACAGTGTAATTATTTTAATCCTTTGTTTAAAAAGTAAATATGGTAACTTTTAGTCAGTGTCAGTAGGTGCTTTCTGTGACTTTATGTAGTAGCCCTTTGTTCAAGACGGCTAGAAATGAAAATTATGGTGCGAGTTAACATCTAAATAAGGAGTCCTTTAGAATGTACCAATATTACCAAATTATTAGAAAAATAGTGTAGCAGTTAAGTAATTTTGAAATATTGATGAACTCAATTGAATAACATATATTACAATAGTAACATCAATTTTAAGAAAAAGTATTTAAAATTAGCATTTGTTAAAATGCGCTAAAAGAAAAAAATATATATACAACCTAAGTTATTCTGTTCTTAAATCAGCTTATTGGAATTTCTAATTTCAGACCAAAAATTTAATATTTAACTACCCAAAAACATCTAGATATATATTTTAAATTGAATAGGGCTATAAATGGAAAACTTCGTTCGCTATCCTGAATTCCGAAATTTAGACTCAAAATTCATATCTAGTAATCCCAAAAACGCCAAGAAATCGAGTTTGAATCGAAAACCATTTCAAGTTGTAAATAAGCTTTCAAAAAATCAAACACGTCTCACGACGAACTGTCGCGATCGATTTATCGGAAAATAGACTGTAAAAATTTTAAAATATTGCAGTTTACTGATGTCGAAGGGGCATTTTGGCTAAAATATTTTCAAAATGGTGGCACTTCCGGTTATACCGGACGTTGATGCCTTTTTGCTTATTTTAAATGGAACACCCTATATGTTATTTCATTTTTAATTTCATAGACATATTTCATGTATAATGTTATACCTAAGTCTAACTGTTTTTAAGACATTTCAAATTTTATGTCAAAAATGCATATGCAGGCTTGTTATCAATTTCTCCTATATGAAAGCCTTTATTATTTAATTGGGGTTAGTTTCTTTCTACAAGGGAATCTACTTTAGTGGACTGTACAGATATTTTGATAATAAATAAATTACAGGGTGATCAAAAACTAACATTAAATCTTAACTTGAAAAAATCGTTAAAAATCAATTTTTTTAAATGTAAACTCCTATTTTTATAATGTTATCTTATTTAGCATTAAAAATAAGGGTGACTTTGTATAAGGTTATCTATTCCAAAAATTTACAGTTTTTGAAATATTGGCAATTGAACATTTTTGTATTGTAAAAATGCGAACTTCCAAACATTTTTCGCATCTCCGAGTTGGTTCGTCATGGGTGGCCGCTCTAATTGAATCTGGAGATACACTTTTGGACGCATCCCTTACCCTTGCCATACAGTCCTCTATCGTTGTCACTGGATTACAATAAACGATGTTTTTTATCGTTCCCTATATAAAATAATCTAAGACGGTCAAATCAGGAGGCCATAGAGAAGGTCCATTGTTGGCAATCCACTTATCATAAAATGTTGCTTGTAAGAAGTTGGTAACTGGAACGGTTCTGTGTGTTGGGGCGCCATCGTGTTGGAAAAAAATTTGCCTGTGTTCTGCCAGAAGTAAATTGCTCAAGTATTGATTGTCTAACTCTTCAAGAATGTTTAAATATCGTTCTCCTACAAAAGTTAATAAATAATTTAAAATGGGGACATAATTTGCTTTATATTATTAATGAATTACCATTTAAATCTTCTTCGTAAAAATATAGTTTCAATCTTTCATCATTTCTTACAGCACAAAATATGTTAAATTGGCAGATTTCTTGAAAATTTCGCAATTTTACTCCAAAAATGGGAAATTTTTATGTTAAAAATGGCATTTTTCTTAAATTTTGATTTATCAGTCCAAAATGTTGACCACAAATTGAGGGTCGCTCATCGTTAATATAAATTCGCAAAATTGCACTCTTTTCGGTAAATCAGTATCTCTTAGGTGTTGAGCCAAAGATATTAAATAAGGGTAGAAGTTGTGTTTCAACAGAATTCTATTTATTGAGCTTTTTCAGATTCCTGTTTGTAGAGCCATTTGTCTTAACTATGTCATATGCATTTTTGCCTTAACGGTGCCACAATTTTTGAAATTTTCCAATATTCCCATAACATTGTTCGATGACCGTCTCTGTTTATCTGGATTCTTGTCAGCAAATGTCTGGCATGTACTTGATAAAACTTTGTTGCATTCTCCATAGATAATATGCAAATTTAAATAACTTGATTTGCACTAAATTTGTTATTTTTGAGTTTTTTAGGATGAGAAATCAAGATCTAATTAGAGCAGCACTTCACCGATATCTAATGCTTCATAACCTTTTAGTATTTCAGTATGTTAAATTTCTAATTAAAAATTCTTATTCCTTGACATATTTTGTCCAAAAAAAGTTATACCTAGTAGGTGTCGTTTCGAGCAGCCGTGATGGACGGCTGGAAAGAAAAGTTTACCCTGCCACCCCTTACCTTTACTCTGCCATCCTTTTTTGGAAATTCATCCCTTAGGGGGGTAAAATAGGGAATGAAAGTTTGCATGAAAGTTCTTCATTTTGGTAGTTAGAAATGTAAAAATTAATATACAAGCTTATGGTTAGAAAAAAATGTTTACTATATCATTCTTTTTTAAAAATTAATTTTTTAAGGGGGTAAAATAGGGGATGAAAGTTTGTTTGAAAATTCTTCATATTGGTAGTTAGAAATGTAAAAATTAATATACAGGCTTATGGTTAGAAAAAAATGTTTACTACATCATTTTTTTTTAAAAATTAATTTTTTAAGGGGGTAAAATAGGAGATGAAAGCTTGTATGAAAGTTCTTCATATTGGTTGTTAGAAATGTAAAAATTAATATACAGGCTTATGGTTAAAAAAAAATGTTTACTATATCATTCTTTTTTAAAAATTAATTTTTTAAGGGGGTAAAATAGGAGATGAAAGCTTGTATGAAAGTTCTTCATATTGGTTGTTAGAAATGTAAAAATTAATATACAGGCTTATGGTTAGAAAAAAATGTTTACTATATCATTCTTTTTTAAAAATTCATTTTTTAAGGGGGTAAAATAGGGGATGAAAGTTTGTTTGAAAATTCTTCATATTAGTAGTTAGAAATGTATAAATTAGTATACAGGTTTATGGTTAGAAAAAAATGTTTACTATATCATTCTTTTTTAAAAATTAATTTTTTAAGGGGGTAAAATAGGGGATGCAAGTTTGTTTGAAAATTCTTCATATTGGTAGTTAGAAATGTAAAAATTAATATACAGGCTTATGGTTTGAAAAAAATGTTTACTATATCATTCTTTTTTAAAAATTAATTTTTTAAGGGGGTAAAATTGGAGATGAAAGCTTGTATGAAAGTTCTTCATATTGGTTGTTAGAAATGTAAAAATTAATATACAGGCTTATGGTTAGAAAAAAATGTTTACTATATCATTCTTTTTTAAAAATTAATTTTTTAAGGGGGTAAAATAGGAGATGAAAGCTTGTATGAAAGTTCTTCATATTGGTTGTTAGAAATGTAAAAATTAATATACAGGCTTATGGTTAGAAAAAAATGTTTACTATGTCATTCTTTTTTAAAAATTCATTTTTTAAGGGGGTAAAATAGGGGATGAAAGTTTGTTTGAAAATTCTTCATATTAGTAGTTAGAAATGTATAAATTAGTATACAGGTTTATGGTTAGAAAAAAATGTTTACTATATCATTCTTTTTTAAAAATTAATTTTTTAAGGGGGTAAAATAGGGGATGAAAGTTTGTTTGAAAATTCTTCATATTGGTAGTTAGAAATGTAAAAATTAATATACAGGCTTATGGTTTGAAAAAAATGTTTACTATATCATTCTTTTTTAAAAATTAATTTTTTAAGGGGGTAAAATAGGAGATGAAAGCTTGTATGAAAGTTCTTCATATTGGTTGTTAGAAATGTAAAAATTAATATACAGGCTTATGGTTAGAAAAAAATGTTTACTATATCATTCTTTTTTAAAAATTAATTTTTTAAGGGGGTAAAATAGGGGATAAAAGTTTGTTTGAAAATTCTTCATATTAGTAGTTAGAAATGTATAAATTAGTATACAGGTTTATGGTTAGAAAAAAATGTTTACTATATCATTCTTTTTTAAAAATTAATTTTTTAAGGGGGTAAAATAGGGGATGAAAGTTTGTTTGAAAATTCTTCATATTGGTAGTTAGAAATGTAAAAATTAATATACAGGCTTATGGTTTGAAAAAAATGTTTACTATATCATTCTTTTTTAAAAATTAATTTTTTAAGGGGGTAAAATAGGAGATGAAAGCTTGTATGAAAGTTCTTCATATTGGTTGTTAGAAATGTAAAAATTAATATACAGGCTTATGGTTAGAAAAAAATGTTTACTATATCATTCTTTTTTAAAAATTCATTTTTTAAGGGGGTAAAATAGGGGATGAAAGTTTGTTTGAAAATTCTTCATATTAGTAGTTAGAAATGTATAAATTAGTATACAGGTTTATGGTTAGAAAAAAATGTTTACTATATCATTCTTTTTTAAAAATTAATTTTTTAAGGGGATAAAATAGGGGATGAAAGTTTGTTTGAAAATTCTTCATATTGGTAGTTAGAAATGTAAAAATTAATATACAGGCTTATGGTTTGAAAAAAATGTTTACTATATCATTCTTTTTTAAAAATTAATTTTTTAAGGGGGTAAAATAGGAGATGAAAGCTTGTATGAAAGTTCTTCATATTGGTTGTTAGAAATGTAAAAATTAATATACAGGCTTATGGTTAGAAAAAAATGTTTACTATATCATTCTTTTTTAAAAATTCATTTTTTAAGGGGGTAAAATAGGGGATGAAAGTTTGTTTGAAAATTCTTCATATTAGTAGTTAGAAATGTATAAATTAGTATACAGGTTTATGGTTAGAAAAAAATGTTTACTATATCATTCTTTTTTAAAAATTCATCTTTAAGGGAGTAAAATAGGGGATAAAAATTTGTATGAAAGTTTTTCATTTTGGTAGTTAGAAATGTAAAAATTAATATGTAGGCTTACGGTTGGAAAGAAAAGTTTACTGTGCCACCCTTTTTTGGAAATTCATCCCATAGGGGGTAAAATAGGTTTGCACGAAATTACTGTTTTGGGGATAGAATCATGGTTGATTGATTGTACCCACTACGTTGTCTGATGTCGCCCACCACGCGTACGAAGTCTCAGGCAAAATAGGGGATGAAAGTTTGTATGAAATTTCTCCATTTTGGTAGTAAGAAATGTAAAAATTGGTATATAGGGGTAAAATAGAAGATGAAAGTTTATATGAAAGTTTTTCATTTTTAAAGTTAGAAATCTAAAAATTAATGTATAGGCTTAGGGTGAGAAAGAAAATTTTACTGTGCCATCCTTTTGTGGAAGTTCAACCCTTAGGGGGGGGGGGGGTAAAATAGGGAGTGAAATTCTACACGAAATTACTGTTTTGGAGATAGAATCATGGTTGATTTGTTGTACCCACTACGATGTCTGATGTCGCCCATCACTCGTACGAAGTTGCGGGCAAAATAGGAGATTAAAGTTTGTATGAAAGTTATTCATTTTAGTAGTTATAAATGTAAAAATTAGTATACAGGATGATTCTCTGGGAAAATTATCGATCGATTGTGGGAAAACTATAATTAGGAAGAATCTGAAAGTTTTATAGTATATTAACGTGCATGGGGAACAGCTGGCTAAAATATTTTCAAGATGGAAGTAGATGTAAACTTGCTTATTTTAAATAGAAGAAGAAAATATATATTATTGCATTTTTGATTTCTACGTAAAATACTAGACATATATCATGTATAATATTTTATACTTATGTCTCACCGTTTTCGACATATTTAAATTTTTATGTCAAAAATGACGTTTGCGGACCAAAACTTAACTATAAATTTTTCCTATAAGAAAGTTTATTACTTAATTTGGGTTATTTTTCTTGTAGACGAAATCAACTTTAGTAGTCATGGTATGATATTTTGAAAATTATTAGTACAGAGTGGTCAAAAAAGGAGAATAAAAATATATTAAATAAATCATCAAAAGTCAATTTTTCCAAATAGAAAGCACCTATTTTTATAATTTTATCATATTAAGTAATAAAAATGAGGGTAACTTTGTATTAGGTTATCTATTCCAAAAATTTGTAGTTTCCAAAATGCTTACTACTGTTAGACAATAAAACGCAGGCACTATATTTTGCATTATATCCCTGTAAACAAATCGATTCATGGTGTTGGCAATTGAAAATACACGCTTTTAATCGTTCCCTTGTTCATTTAAACTACACATCGCATTCCTTCTTCAGTTCAATCATTTTGAACATATTAAAATGTACATACAAAATGACATCTTTTAGAATTTGACAGCAATTAGTTTCTGAATCGTTCATTAATAACAACCGATCTTCTAAATTTCTTTTGTACTTTTCATGTGTACATATATAATTTACCTTCTATATAGGAGCGTTTTCTTTAAAATTTATTATTCCTTAGATTTTTTATGAAGGTAATCTCGCAAAATCCTCCCTTAGAAAATCTACAAAGATTTTTTGACCTACTGCTAAATTCACTACTGGGAAATATTTTTTATCGGTACAAAAAATACAATATCAAAAACAATATTGTTTAAAAAAAAGGCCCTCAAATATTTATAATAATTCAAATATTTACTGCGTTAATTCTCTATTAAGGTATTTGCATTTTTAATCCTAATTAATTCTAAAACGGACGGTGTTTTTTCGTTTATTTAGTCGTTTATCTTTATAAATGAGTTGAATTTCAGACCGTTGTATTCAATATTTTGATACTGGGTCAGTAGTTTATGCACTGGCTGCAATTTTCCTGGAAGGTGTATTTTTAAACTTAGGAAATAATATCGGATAACCTGACAGGGTTATTCCGCTTATAAATTGATGATCTAAGAACATTACACATTGATAGCCCACTGATTAGAAACCATCTAAAAAAATAACTAAAACTCAAAGTATATATGGATAATTAATGTATATTTGTTGTTATTTGGTATAAGGGTTTTCTTCTAACGAATGATCTTGAACATAAGAAATTAGAAATGATCATTTCAAATTAAGGCCAATATTGTCCAAAGGATATGATATTTTACTGGACAACTATACCTAAAGCCCATAAATTCTTTCGGTGACATATCGCTTGCATATATACTTGGGGCCCTATCCTCGAACTGGGGAACGTGAAGTGAACGGTGAAAAGGTGGCGAATGCGTATTCTTGAAATGTTCATCGCTCATATCCCCGTTCGCCCGGTGAAAGGCAAGCGAACGGTGAAAGATGCGCAAATGAAATGTCAGCCGCTAAATGACATATTTAACGCACGAATTTCAAAAAATAAAATAGTATTAAAAATTTTTATTTTATTTTTGGTTCTTCAAAATAATTCGCCATTAAAAAAAAATATGTTGACGAACCGTTTCTTTAAGACGTTTTGTTTTTTGAATAAACAGTTGAAACGTTAATTAGGTGGTACCCCGATATTTTTAATATTTTCAAATTTTTTAATAAAATATCCTTAGAAAGTTGAATATGTCTCGCAAATATTAAATAAATTTGAGATTACAGACATATACAATTATTACAGGAGATTCTGTTCATAACTCAATTGTATGAGCGTACTATTTAAAAATGTTTTTCTAGGGCCAGTTCTGCTTATGGATTTAACATAAATATTTGTGTCCATAACAGCCGAGCCAACTTATAATAAATTTGAGAAATCACAATTTGTAAGCTATCTGAAACTTTTATTTAAATAAGTAACAAATCTTATATTTAAATTATGTTAACTACATCACTTAACTTAATTAGACTGTGTTAAACACTACATGACACTACAATTAAATAAATATTATGACTATAATTTATCGGGACATTTAAATATGAACCCTGCAGACCAACGAATGAGGTCCTTCAGCATAAAAACCTTATGTATGGTACATTTGATCTTCAAGCCTCTACAAATCTTTATAAAATAGAAAAATATATTAAAAGTTGCATGTGAGATTCGCCAGTATCGGACGTCTTCTGTCTGGCCTTTGGTTTTGGTCCCTGGTCATAAACAGTTTCTCTATCATTGTTCAAGTTTCAGGTTTTCTTTCAAATTTAGTTATCAGGACAGAACATCTTGCAGTAAGAGGCTGGATATTTTGTGAATTCATACAATAAATAACTGACTGAATAGTTTCCGTAGTGGATTGGGAAGATGGCTTTTAGTCATACTACGTAGAGTTGTAATTTCCACCGTTTCAAAGTTTATCAGTGCTGGCTTTCTGCAATTACTGTCAGTATATTACTCTGTATATATGATAGCTGTTTTACTTGACATCCCTTTTTCTTTATATATTATAATCTTAAAGTACTTGGTTCTTTGTACGTATTTTTGTTTAACAGTTCTAGAGTGTCAATTTAAGATAAATTTAATCCAGGCAAAGTACAAATATTGTAATAGCAATTAATAACTTTACAAAAATAACAACAACTATTTTTTTTACTTTTGACGATTAATTTCAAGTACCAAAACTACTTTTTGTCTAAAATGGCAACAAAATATACTACGGACATTTTCGGCCTGACAGCTCAATTCAATCTGTCATCCATTTTATGTTTTGAAATTCTAGGGTTTTAGCACGTTCATATCTGGCAACATTGGCTTTTCAAGAATACGGCTTTTACTGTCAAAAAGTTCACATCGCCATTCCCATCGCAATTCACATCACACTTTCGAGGATAGGGGCCTTGGTGTTCGGGTTTGTGTGCCGTCAGGGGATTCAATTTCAGTAGTGTATGCATTTTAAAAAATAGTAAGTCATAAAAATTCGAGAGAATAAAAAAAATTAAGTTAAATTTATTTCCTCACATTTTTAACAAACCTTACAATTTTTTTTCCTGGAGGGGAAACCTTGCATAGGCACCTTTACAAAGTGTGAAAGGTAGTGTGGGATTCTTACCGGCTGAAACCCCCTGGACCGAAGGTCTTATCGATTTTCCTTGACCCACCGTTAGCTGTGGCTGGTGGCAAACCAAGGTTATTCAGTGAAGCCTCCGGTTTCCAGGCAATTAAGCCTTATAGAATCTTTGGTCTTCACTCAGTGTAGCTGCTCCAGGAGCCGGTTACATATATTGCTTCTCATTCTTCTTACATTTTGTTTACAATGTAGGGTTGTCATTTTAAGATATTTTATATATACTTTAGGTCAGGCGCGAATCCAGGGGCGGGGGCGATCGCCCCTCCCTCCAAGAGCTTTGAGTTCAGGAAAATAGACTTGATTTTGCCTCTTGTACTATAGTTTATTCAAGCATCATTTTTTAACCTTTTAGGAATGGGTTAGAAATTTTATAATTAAAAATGCCGGTCTATAATAAGGGACTATTTGGGTTGGATAACAATAGATATCTTCGGAAGGAGGTTTATTTTATCACTAAGTATTTATGGCATAGAAATTATTTCTAAACTTAAAATAAAAAGTTTTTATAATATTATTTTATTCTTATGATTTCCTAATAATTCACATACATTACAAAATATAGATAATTTTGCAATATTTAACACAAATCACAACTGTATTTTTACTATTTTAAATTTTGGCATAGAAACTGTTTTAGGCACATTTAGACTAAAACGTAGCCTTATTCTCTCAAAAAATTCCAAGTTATAATTTAAATACTTACAAAATACCCATTGTCAAAAGTACAAGAAGTTAAACATATATAAAAAAATAAATTCGTCCATATATTAATTTTTTTTTGGGGTTATCGGTCATTTTATTATTTATTAAAAACATTTTTAGGACATTTGACGTTTTAGTTTATTTATTTCTTAAACCATCTGCAGAATTACAGTTAAACACTAAAAAGGGATTCAAGTGTAATTAATTTTTATATGTTACAGTTAAAATTAGACCTACTTATTTTTATTTCGAATACACTGACATCTTAATTTAATTTACTTTATTATATGGAAATCCGATAGCCTCCCCAAAAAAAAAATAAATATGTTAATTCTACACGCTTAAGAAAAAGACACAAATACAGTAATAAAATAATAAAAAATTACGGCAAATTGGAATTAAATATATATAAAATTAAAGAGTGGAACACACTAAAATAAAAATATATAAACAACATTAAACAATAAAATACAACAAAAACAAAAATAAATAATAAATTGTGTTTACATTGGTAAACATTACGTATCCAATTCGTAATTAAAGTCAGTGAAGCTATCTTCGCTCAAATTAATTATAATTGGTTCCTCTATCTCACCGATCATGAGATCGAGTTTCCACATTTTGTTTTATTCCTTTATTATATGCATTTTTCCCAATTTTCCGCAGTAAATGTATTCAAAAAAAACTTTCAATCAGTTAAATTACTTATTTTGTAAGTCATGTTATTTCTAGAAACTCTGCCTTTTACTTAAAACAGATATTTCCTTCTCCAACGGACAGTTTCCGGGGGATCTATAAGAACAAATTTCCTATCTGATTTTTCCCAACAAAAATTAAGTTCTCCGAACAATTTCCAGAGCTCAGTTTTTTTAATTTCAGGTAAATCCCGATCTTCATTGATTTTAGTTGGAATTTTCTCGACGATTGGAATCTGCTTTTCATAATAAAATGTATGCACAACCTTTTATTGCAGTTTTCATCTCTTCTTCCAACGGGGTTTTTCGTCTGCCTGTGATCGCATGTGACTTGAGAGTACAAACAATTCCAGTCGTTTTTTCTCCTTCAATATTCGGTACATAGTAGATTTTCCAACTCCCGTCATGTTGGAACACATCTCAACAGAACTTTTAACATTATTATCTAGATATTAATATCTTAAGGCATCATAAACATTCATCGTAATAAGTTTCTCGCTGAGGAAAAAATGCCCTGGTTTAACGATTTTGGAATAAATATAGAGGTGAAAGCCATATCTTTTGGGTATCTCACAAATCTCAAATAATACATAAAAACAAACGCAAACAAGATAAATCACTAAGGACATATTCTAAGGTGTACTTTGCTCACTGACATAAATTAAATTGAACTATTAGAAATTTTATTGTTGCAGTAAATTTATAAAAGCTTATAATTTTTAAATATAATTAAATATAATTAGATTTACGACAGTCCTCAGCTACCTGCGGCACTGGAGCAGGTACGTTGGAGGTTTCAGTAACAGTTTTATTACTCTCTCTAGGGCTTGAATAGAGTATAGGAATGTATATGCTTGCGATCGCCCACCCCCTTCCCAAGAGCTTTGAGTTCAGGAAAATTGAACCGATTCTGTCTTTTATATTAGGATGCTGCTGACATCCTCCCCTATCGGCAACTTGTTTTTCCTTGTGATCGCCCCCCCCCCTTCTCCAAGAGCTTCAAATTAAGAAAAATAGACCCGACCCTGCCTTTTACACTAGAAATGGGAATGTTACTGTTGTCCTCTCCCCCCATCGACAACTTGCTTTCGCTTGCCATACTGCATTTTTGTGATATCACCCCCCCCCTCTCCCAAAGAGAAAGGCTGTATCCAGCCCTGCTTTAGGTGCGCTTAAGTTATTTATGCATTTTAATCCAAAGTTTGTTGCTTGCCTGCTCCTCGGAGTGGCGTCTAGTGCATTTGCTCGTTTCGAACCAATCAGGGTGAGTCCAGTGTCATCCTCAGGAGTGTGACATAGGTAGTGTAGGTCACTTAGCTCACATTGGTTCATCGGCAGAATTACTGCCAAGAGACAATACTGAATCTGAGGAACTATCAGCGTCAGGGGTGATTATTAATGGTTCAACCACTACCTCAACGTGAATGTCTCAAGTCCAACAATCTTTGTTCTTCTTTTTTAACATGATCGACACACTTTTTTCAATTACTGGCCATCACATTAGTAATTGCCTCGTTCAATAATACTTTGACATCTGCTAATTTGAATGTTTGATTTCTCCGTGCCACTTTGCACTTTATTTACGCTCATACTAATTCGATTGGGTTAAGTTTACAATAGTACGGCGACAGTCTCAATAGATATATTTTTTTCCCGAACCATTTCATCAGTTGCATAATTGATATGTTTTTGTTGCTCACTAAATCTAATAACTGCACTTTAAACATTGTTTCGTAAAATTCAATATTTTTTGAGAGGGGCCATTGGCATATCTCCGCCTTTTCAGAAGCAGAAATCGAAATTTTTTCTTGGCGTCGACAATGATACGGGGCATTGTCCATTACAATTATCGAATCGGGTTCCACACCATCGCTCAAAAACATCGGCATTCATGTCTTCACGGTAGTCCCCGTTTTTCGAGATTCGAAAACGTTAAGGCCACCATCTAAGAAACCAGATCACACTTCCAATATGGGTTATTATAAGACGATGGCTTTTTCCTCTAGAATTCCGTAACCCTTGCGAAAATCTTTCCATAAATGTGTACTTCGAGCTTTTAATGTTCAGATATTGCCATACCTTCCCAACCGTGTGCCCTTCATTAAGCCATGTTACAAATATTTTCGCCCACATAAAACAATTTCATTCTTCTCAATTAGTAAGTAATACTTTTTTAACTCCGTTTAAGATATTTAAAATTCATTTCTTAATGTGCGTTTCAAAACTCTTAATGATATTTTAGGTAAAGATGTGTCGTTATTAATTTCTGTCTAATTTTTTTTTAATGTTGGTATGTCATTTTTGAAAAAGAAATCATGGACTTTGCTACGAGTTTTTATGTCATCGTCCAGGATTATTTTTTTTCGTCAGTTTAAAAAATATACCTTGCTATAAAAAAAATAAATAACATTTTCTCTTCTTTTATATGGTGGTAGTAGTTTAAATCTGAAATTTTTGAGAAATACACAATGAACAAAATATGGAGATGTTTTTTGCACAATATAGGAAAAAATAAAAGTTAAAATTTTTGCACCAAACTCTGGACTTAGATTATCCATAGAAATACAAATAACTTTCTCTCAAGATATTTGTTTATATTTGTACAAATAATGGTATTCTCCGTCTTTTGAAATTTTTATTTGACATTTGAGGATTGAAGCAAATTGTTACGTAAAAAATTATAGGTTATATTTTGGTTTCTAATTATGCAAGAACAATTTACAGAAATCATTTTTAAAAACTGAAGGAATAATTTTTGTTTTTTGATTTTTTCATATGCTGCAGACTTTTTCCAGGACCCTGTATATTTTTTTTGTGTTATATTTTATTGCGTGATATTATGATATTATTTTTGTTATTTTGTAATAGATGTTATTTTTGTTATATTTTATTACGGCCCTATTAATTATTGTTCTTGGGCTTTGATGTTAATAAATAAATAAATAAATAAATAAATAATGGGATTTTTTAAAATAGGAATAGGTAAAAAATGATATTGTATTTAGTTTTTGCTTGTCTAAGAAATCTGTCAAATTTGACATTTTTTATCTCAAGTTAATAAAAGTTGGTTATCGACTAAATTTTGATAGTTTTATTTTACCTTTGAATTTTGAATATGATCATCCCTTTATAATAACTTTTATAAATCGATGCACAACAATTTGATTCTATTTCGTTTAACATCTTATCTTACCCCATTTACTTGAAAATTTTTTGTTTTCAATTTATTGTGCTTAGAAACATAAATAATATATTTATTTAATTTCTTTAATGTTGCATAGACGATATTTTTTATTTTTTAGTGAGTAAATAAGATTAGAATTCAATGACATTTTATTTAATTGTATTTTTTCAAAATTAGTAAAATTAAACAAACTTTGCATTAAATTTTGCATGTTTATGAGTAACACTCATTTTTTGAAACAAAATGATTAATTATGAAAGCAAATTCTTTAAAAAATTGCTTAAATTAAGTAAAAGCAAAAGTTAATGTATACGGGATGACCACGATTTAAAAAAAAAACAAAAATAAAAACGATAACGAACTGTATAAATTTTCTCTTTTTCACGTTGGGTTTCGTGTAAATAATTATGGAAAGTAGGAAGCAAACCCAGTATTGCGATACCTAATCTTTGGCAACCACTACTTTATAACATCACATCGTTGATCTGTCTACTTATAAAGGGTGCTTTTTATAGAGGTATAGAACTTTTAAATGGAATAAAACAAAGATGAATTTTTTAAATTGACATGAAATTTACTTTATTCGAAAGATAACCTTCTGGAATTATAATTTAAATATGACTTCTGGCATATGACCGCCACGGCTGGCTCGGACGTAGTCTAATCTGGAGGTCCAATTTTCGATCACTTTTTCCAACATTTGTGGCCGTATATCGGCAATAACGCGGCGAATGTTGTCCTCCAAGTGATCAATCGTTTCGGGCTTATCGGCGTAGACTAGCGACTTCACATATCTCCACAGAAAATAGTCTAGCGGCGTTAAGTCGCACGATCTTGGAGGCCAATTCACGGGTCCGAAACGTGAAACTATGCGGTTACCAAACGTTTCCTTCAATAAATCAATTGTGGCACGAGCTGTGTAACATGTTGCGCCGTCTTGTTGAAACCACAACTCCTGCACATCATGGTTTTCAATTGATGAACGAAAAAGTCAGTAATCATGGCTCTATAGCGGTCACCATTGACTGTAACGTTCTGACCAGCATCGTTTTTAAAGAAGTACGGACCAATGATTCCACCAGCCCATAAACCACACCAAACAGTCAGTTTTTCTGGATGTAACGGTGTCTCAACATACACTTGAGGATTATCATCACTCCATATACGGCAGTTTTGTTTATTGACGTATCCATTCAAACAAAAGTGAGCTTCATCGCTAAACAAAATTCGCTTATGAAAATCGGGATCAACGGCAATCTTGTTTTGGGCACATTCACCGAATCTACGCCTTGCTAGGTGATCGTGTGGCTTCAATTTTTGCACGACTTGGATTTTGTAAGCACGCAAACCAAGATCTTTCCGCAAAATCTTCCATAAAGTGAATGGACATATATCCATTTCCTGTGCACGATGGCGGATAGACTGATTCGGGTCTTCCTCTATGCTACGCTCTACAGCAACAATGACTTCTTCTGTACGCACTGTACGACGTCTATGTGGATGCGTATTATCATTTAGAGTAAACGTGGTGCGAAAACGTTCCATAGTTAATCGAATTAATTGCTCTGATGGACGATTATGTTGACCGTAAAATGGACGTAGTGCGCGATACGTATTTCGAACAGAACCATGATTTTCAAAATAAATTTATACAATTTGGAAGCGTTGTTCAGGCGTCAGTCTATTCATGTTGAAATGCCAAACCAAACTAAACATAAATCACTTGACAGCTGACAAAATGGCCGTCAGTTAAAAAAGTGTTGCCAACATAAAGTTCTATACCTCTGTAAAAAACACCCTTTACAAGACCTTATATAAGCTCTTAGCTTTAAGACATAATCATAAGCATCTTTATTCGTGTCAAATACAAGACAGTATGTACACAAGTCAAAAAGAAAATCACTACAAAATTTGTATAATTTCTGTATTTAATTATAAAAAATTGTCTAAAATGACAAACACAACTACACATTAAAATCTTGGCTGTAGGTCAGAAACTCATCGACACTCTAAAAGACATTCTTACCTCAAAACTCTTTCATTGTTTTTTTGAAACTCTTATCAGTTTACTGTCTCACATGTAGAGGTACGAGTACTAAAAACTCAAATCGATTCTGACATCTTCTCAGTCTGTAATAGGATGTTAGATTTTCTATTTCTGATGTTATAGTCGGGTATGTCACTATGATGTCTATATATCTCAGTGTTCAGTGTTCTTAATGGAGAATATACTTTCTAGGATAAAACATGATGGAAAGGGCAGTATATTCAGGTCAACAAATGTACGTCTGCAGTCACTCAACAGAATGAAAGAGTGCAAAGTAGGCGGATTTCATTGTTTCTATGTTCACAATATTCCTAAGGTTTCTGCCGAGAAAGACTATTCTTAATTTTGAGCAGACATTCTCAATGTGGACATCCAACTTTAGCCTTGTGTATACACCCAGAAACTTGATACTGCTTGGGCAGTCACCAATACCACTAAGGTCTCTTACTCAAAACACTAGCTGTTGTGTTTTATCAGCATTAAGATTAAGCTTATTCGCATCAAACCACTGCTGAGCTCTTAACAGCGCCTCTCTCACTACCCCAAATACATCTTGAAATACATTGCCGGCAGAAAAGATTGTCGTGTCATCAGCAAAGAGAGTATATCTTACTCTTTAGTTTTGAGCAGGTAGATCATTGATTTAAAGGAGAAATAGAATTAACCCAGGACTGAGCCCTTGGGCACACCTATATTGACTACTCTCTCATTCCATTTGCAGCGATCCTGTATGTAGGATGAGATCATTTCGGTATCGTCTTCACTGAACCCATAAAATTTAAGCTTTGTAGAAAAATGGTATGAGAGACACCGTTAAAAGCTTTCCTTAGATCACAGAACAAGGCGTAACTTTATTTTTGTTTCTGAAATGAATCTTATACGCCAGTTATAGGGTTCAATATTCCCTGAACTGCATCTTTCCCCCCTCTAAACCCATACTGTCTATCGGTAAAGCAGATTATTTTATTCCAGGTAGTATGTTATGTTATTGATTTTTCTCGAATACTTTTGAAAGAATTGGTAAACGAGATATTGATCTATAATTTGCAACATCTTCCCTATCGCCTTTTCTGAAAATAGGGACCACAACAGCTTTTTTCACATAATATATTGAGTTCATACTTGATAATGATTAGAGATACAACCGTGCGATAGCCACATTTTAGTTAAACTACTATGTCTATTAAATTTTAATACTCCGTCTAATGCAAATTGAACTAGAACTCGAGACTTACTCAGATGCCCTTTCCACTCTACAAGTTATAGATATCACACCTCAAGATCTCGAATGTAGAGGCTATTTCATAAGCGATAAACTGGACCTGTCTGTGTTAATAAATTATTTTATGCATATTTTGTTAGAGATGAGATTTTGTCCGTTGCTGAAGAGTTTATGTAAGATAAGCATTTCTTTTGTATATTGTTGTTTACTGTGTTTGAACTTTTATAATTACTCTTAGTAAACAGTGTAACTGTTTATTAGAAATAAATAAATAGATAAGTGGCTATCATTAAGTATTTTGGAAGTTATTTAGGAGGACGTCTTTTAATTGGAATATCTTTCGTGAATACTCCAATGTAGCTTAAAGCTTCCTACTAAAGTCATTGAATGACTTTTTTTTAATTAATTTTAATTTAATAGAACTAAATATGTCCAGGGTGATCACTTTCCAGGAAATCGGTAAAAATCAAAATTTTGCTCCTCACGGAATTTTCAAAGAAATTTCTTTGCGACAAAGACATTTATTTTTAGATTAAAAAAATTTAGCAAATAATATGTCAAAAATTATTAGCTATTAGTAATTAGCATGCTAAACCTCCTAAGTTGATAATAGTTGTCAACCACGTAGTCATTTTTTTATATTCTGAGCCTTGCTGATTGAGGTTAAGAATATTTGTTAAATCTTTATTTCCTTTAGCTAAAATTACATTGTAACATGAATTGTATATTGTAGCTAGAATTGGTACTGCTAATAAGGCGAGAACTAAACCTTGAAGATTTAGCAGAATTAGAAGTTCAGCCAGAGTGATTAGAAGTCCAGCTGTAATATCTAAGCAGGCGTTGGTGTAAATTATTGGGATGTTAAGTACCGGAATAAGAATATTGATCAATATACGACCAGAAACGGTATTTAGTAAGAATAGAATAACTCGTAACAAAGTTATGAAGTAAAGTTCAACAGTTATAACTGCTGTGACATAAGCTGAGACGTATATCACGATATCGATACATAAGTCTAGGACAGTTGTAACGATACCTGCACAAAGTTTCTTAATAATCAAAGATATGTTTATGTTGGCATAAATCTCACGGAATTTTCAAAGAAATTTACAACTAACATCTCGTTTCTTACAAAAAAAAGCTAGCATACATAATTCCAAAGATGTATGTAATATAAGCTAAGTTAGAGTGAGAAATCATTTGTAGTTCTCCCATTTTCTTGCGATTATTTATGCATTAAGTGAAACTAGGCATTCTTAAAGGTTAAAAGACAAAAATTAAACTAAAATTGTAAGTTCAAGCTGATTGTGTATAAAGATAAAATTGGAGCTAGATCGTTAAAACTTAAGCTGTAGCTAGAAGATTGTGCCTCTATAAAAACAACGTCAAATGGTTCTCGTGTGTTTTATCGCGTTCCAAACCTTCGGGACCTCTAAATTAGAGAAATTACAAATATTGGAATATCGCTAAAACTTTAAGATTTGATTTAGGGTTAACATGGTGGTCTTAATTCCTTACATCTCTCTTAAGGATTGACATCGATTGTATAATTATGCTATATATTTCAGTGAATAGATAATTTTAGAAATACAACTTAAAGTATGATTAAGTTTTGTTTTTTCTTTAAACACTGATTCCTGAATACTTATAGTTGTGGATGAACATAACTTGGTATTCAAGTATATTAATTGCTCGAAAATTTGTTTATAATGACTATTTTATTAATTTCTCTAATGGATTTATGGTTAGGGAAGCAACCAAACAAATGCTTGGAAGCCGGAAAAATTATTTAAGTTTGATGCGGGAGGAAAGTGATCAATTTTTTAATTTAAAAAAAAAACACGAAATAAAGCATTTTCCGATTTGATGGGGCTTTTAAAAGGCAATTACACTATTCCTCGGCTGAGAGAAATATACATAGAACAATTAATGTAAAATCTGATCAGACTCCAAACGTTATATTATGTAATTTTGGAATATGAAAAAAAAAACAAAATGCTAACATACATATATTTATTTCCTGTTCCCAACTAAATTTACATTTTAAATTTGACTAATTAAATATGTTAGAAAGTTATTGGGCAGCATAACGCGACATCATGCCACGACGATAGTAACGTTGTCTTTTTTTAATGAAGAAAGACGAAGGAGCGTGGTCGTCATATTACAGCGTTTTAAAAGTAGGCTGTGTTGAATTTAACCAAGACAAATTAATGTCGAGATCATCGCGGCATAGCGTTGTGTTGTTTACCTAATAACTTTCTTTTTAAAATATTATTACTTTATTAAATCCCTAGTCTCCCAGAACCAGTTCCCTTCCTGTCGCAGTAAACGCATGCCATGGGTATATTACATTGTTTGGTAAATATTGTGTTTTATGATAATTGAGAATAATGTTCTCGAAAAATTATCAAATTATTTACAAATAATGATGAGTTGATGCGCTTTCAAATTTAGGTTGTTGCGAGTCAAAATTATATGCTCTTCAAGGTAAGAAAATGCAATCCTTCATGATATAAAGGAGGAAAAGTTATCATTGACTTAAATAACATTTGCAAGATCAGTTAATGGTCAAAACTCAAAAAAGGGAACTTTTACAAAAAGTAAATTTTATAACGTGTAACTTTTTAGACATATTTTTTAATATATTTTTTTTTATATTAAAGTCTAGGATATTTGGCATGAGTAAATAGAAGTGTGTTTTTGATTAGGGATTGTTTTCAAATTTAATGTTAGTTATTATGTTTTGGTTTCATTTAAATAAATGTTTATTTAACATTGCGTTAAATTTCTATTATCAGATTGACTATTTTATTTCTTTGCGACAAAGACATTTATTTTTAGATTAAAAAAATTTAGCAAATAATATGTCAAAAATTATTAGCTATTAGTAATTAGCATGCTAAACCTCCTAAGTTGATAATAGTTGTCAACCACGTAGTCATTTTTTTATATTCTGAGCCTTGCTGATTGAGGTTAAGAATATTTGTTAAATCTTTATTTCCTTTAGCTAAAATTACATTGTAACATGAATTGTATATTGTAGCTAGAATTGGTACTGCTAATAAGGCGAGAACTAAACCTTGAAGATTTAGCAGAATTAGAAGTTCAGCCAGAGTGATTAGAAGTCCAGCTGTAATATCTAAGCAGGCGTTGGTGTAAATTATTGGGATGTTAAGTACCGGAATAAGAATATTGATCAATATACGACCAGAAACGGTATTTAGTAAGAATAGAATAACTCGTAACAAAGTTATGAAGTAAAGTTCAACAGTTATAACTGCTGTGACATAAGCTGAGACGTATATCACGATATCGATACATAAGTCTAGGACAGTTGTAACGATACCTGCACAAAGTTTCTTAATAATCAAAGATATGTTTATGTTGGCATAAATGAAAGTTTCGGCGAGTACAGCGGAGACAAAAACACTAAGGTTGACTAATCCATCCTTATTGTTCCATAAAGCTATTTGAGCAGTTATTAAAGCCTGGATAGAGTTAATAGCTGCGGTTACACTCAGTATTCCGTTAACATTAGCACATACATATAAAATAATCAGTAAACAAACGTCGAGTTCTATAACGGCCTCAGTAAAGTCTATCACAGCGGATACCGCTCGGAATACTCCGGTGACGCCTATGTATAAGTTTCCTCCCAATCTCACACATATCCTTAAGAAGTGTCTGATGTTTGTGATGACGATATTGAGTAATATGACCAAATCGAATTTAGCTCCTATTTGACCACAGACGTAGGCAAAACAACTAAGGCCATCAGCGGCTTCTAGAATTAGTTTTATGTCGAGAATAACCACTGAAAAGAAAGATACAAGTTAGTATGTATTTTTTAGATGTAAGTACTTTGTTTTACTGTAACCTAAAATTTAAAGTTATGGCTTAGTCCAAGTAAATGTTATTTTTTTGTTGTAGATGAAAAATAACACTATTCGCCACGATTTTTCCACGTAGATTTCTAAAACATTTCCGATAAATTTTTAATTTTCTTATCACGAAACTGACCATAAAATGCCCTTGCCACATTTAGTTTTTGTTTAATACCCAATTTCTTTTTTTTTATTAATAAGTTATTTGCAAAAAAAAAAACATGAAAACTTGCAGTGAGTTAAAAGTTGTCGGGTTGTCGCGGGCTTTTTACATTGCAATTTGCTTGAAATAAATTTTATGTAACGAGGATAAATGAACAATTCAGCATGTCGAGAGCGAATTTTTGTACAGGTGTGTTATTAAGAATCTTGTTCTAGTGAATGTGAATTGGAATGCAAAATTTACAAATTTTGTGGGGAAGTACATTATGTCATACATGAGTGAATAGAGCCTCTGGGGAAAGTTTCAAACGGTTTTGGGCATTTAAAAATGTAACAAGTAAAGAGTTCTACTGTCGAAAGAGTCCTGGTTCACAAATAATTTTGAATAAGCTGAAGCTTTTACTCGAAAGCAATAGGGTATAACATATGCAGTTCAAGCAATTATCAAGTACTGATAGGTACGTTTGAAATTCTTCGTTTTTGCAGTGAAAATTTTTGATTTGCACTTAAAACATCCTATAAATTTGTTAATTTTTTCAGGTGCTAATTGATATGGTATTCTTCGCTAACCGAAGACTTCCTTAAACTTCTCATAGACAATTTGCCTGTAATCTACTATAAAGAGGGTACTAAATTGAAAAATTTAAATTATGTGATCACATTAGAACATCTTCATCGTGATGCAAATGCAGCGCATTTTTTCAATTCTAAATTGATAGCTTATTTGAAAAAGAAATGCGGTCCGGAAAAAATTTAAGAAATATTGTATTTTTCAGATGGCGCTGCTTCGCAGTACAAAAATATATTCAATTTGATTAATTTAATGAAGCACAATGATTTCGATGTCGAAGTGGAATGGAAATTTTTCGCCACTTCGTGTGGTAAAGGCGCCGGCGACGGAATCGGTGACAGTGTGAAAAGGCATGCCTACAGGTCAAGTTTACAAAATAAAGACCACCAAAACTTTTATATAAATGAGCCACAGCGTTTTTTCAAAAAAATTCGCAAGCTCGCGTTATTCTACAACAGAAGAACGCACTTTACATGACAAGTTTTTAAAAGCTAGATATGAAATGGAAAAAACCTTGAAAAACATAAGATCGTATAATCGTCTCTATCTACTTGATAACACACTTGTATGCAAAATACATTCAGCTTCCGAAAAATTCGAGATCGGGAATGTTTTCAAAAAGAGACGTAATAAGAAATAATATACGAAAAAACCTTTGATGAGTCAATTTTTTACAAATAACTTTTTTAATGGCAGTAAAAAATACTAATTGCAAGATAACACCATAACTTATAATTATTTAAAAATTGAGCAGATCTTATCAATCGTGAAAAAAAAATCTAAATTCATGCTAATAAAAGTTTATAACAATCTGTTGAAAAAACTCGAATTTCGAAAAATCCTCAAAGTTAGATTTTTTATTTATCTCTCTGAACCAAAAAACGTGTATTGTACGGGAAAAGCTCGACTATCGAAAAAATGTTGGTACACCCGAGAATTTTACTCTTTTGTCCTCTTTCGTATCTGTCTTATGATTTCTTAACGATACCCCCAACATTCTTTCCTCAATAACTTTTGGATTAACTCTCAATTTATTTAGTATAATCTTAGTGACGGGCAAACTGCAACATTATATTTCTGTTTTTGATAGAAAGGGGATGACTATGATCATGTATATTCTCCACTTTGTTGTAGGCTGTCAAGTTCAATTCATGGGTTGTTTTTCAATAGTTGCGGCTTGTTCTAGATATTTATACTTGTTTACTGTTTCAATGTCATCTCCAATCATAATACATTGGTTATCTTTTTTCTTATCTATCGACAGATATTTGTTTATTTTTATTGACTTGTGTACGCATGTAGGCGAAATGCACGTGCCGACTTAACTTTATGTTGAATACTGGATTAAAAAAACTTAGTTACATTGCATTTCACCGGACAATCGCATGCTTTTTGCATCTGCGCGTATTATCAAAATAACAATTCATTACAGCTTGTTTACATGACATAAACCAGACACCGGCGCTGATTTAATAAAGAAATGGATAAACAAGTTTGAAACTACAGGATTAGTTATGGATTTACAGTTCCTCCAAGGTCCAGCAGACATGCAAACAACATCGAACTTGTACGTGAGTAGGTTTAACAAAATCCATCACAACTGGTTCGCAAGCCAGGTACCTATTAAAAACAAACTCTTCACTGCATGCCATTTTAACAAAAGACCTTTGTTTTTATTCCTAAAAATTTAGATTGTCCAAAAAATATTTAGTTATGTGCTTGACATCTGTCAATGAAACTTTAACAGTATTTTCTTCAGTGATGAGGTCTAAATTCATTTCGACGGTCACGTTAACGAACAAAATTGGAGATACTGAATTGAAAAATCCCAAGCAAAAATATGACAAGCCCTTACGTAGTCCTATAGCTATTGTATGGGCGGCAGTGTACAAATGGCAAAATTGGGCTCTCTTTTTTTGAAGATGCCAGAGGTAAAGCGATTAGTGTTAATATCGCTAAATATTAAGAGATCATACGAGGTTTTTTCTACCGATCTTTACAGGAATTCGAAGGTTATAATAAAGAGATTTGATTTGAACAAGATGGCCCTACTTCACATGGTTCTTTGAACGAAATGATATTTCATAGAGGTGATGTAAAATGGCCCCGAAGAAATCCAGATTTAACCCTACTTGATTTTTTGTGGAGTTATATCGAGCAAATACTATATTACGACTAAAGGAGAACATTGTTTATGAGATCCGCTGGATTTCTAGATAGATCGTAGTGTAATGAATATTTTAGAAGATGTCTTCAAGAATGCCAACGTCACGAAGATCGTTATCTTGATAGTGTTATTTTGGGTATATAAATTTATTACTAGGGTAATCAAAATATATAGGTCTAATATGACTTTGGAAAAAAAATCTGTGTTAAAAATGAAATATTTTTCTTTCTACAACAACGAATTGTTTTACCTATCATTCGTCACTGTTAAAATTTAAGAAACTTACCTGCGAGCACAAGATTAGCCACTGTTATATTCGCCGTGACAATTAAATCGATCAATCCTCGGAGGATTTCTAAGAAACCGATCAATTCCCCTTTGATGATGACATAGTCCGTAGTAGTTAATTTAATTAGACCCGCCAGTTTTACTTTTATACTGACAATTATTTCTGTACATAAATCGATGGCCACTGAGAGGGATACGTTGATGTTACTCTGGACCTGCAACAACAATATTATATACTCAGATGGATATAAATTCGAGGGAAGGGTGCCTCCTTCCATGACCCAATCACTTCCGGGAAAAAATGAAATTTGATTTTAATCTAACTCTCTCTATAATAATATTTTAAAACTGAAGCACATTACTTTGGCCATTTTTTAGCAGTACAAGAAAGCATTTTTTTTAAACGTGCATACCAATTTATTATTTTAGAGCCAGCCAATTTTTAAAGTTAATCCCCGAATAAACAATTTCATAGTATTCAAGTATTTCTGATTTATTCGATTTTTAAATTTGGTCACAAAATAAGGCAATTTTTTCCTCAAGTTTCTGTATATGATATGGTTTTCGAGTTGCCGAAGGTAACCCTGAGTTTTAAAATATTACAAAAGCTTTACTTTTTTTTTTACATTTTGTAATTTTAAACATATCACTTTTCACTTACTTGAACGTAAAGTTCAACAGCCAGACTTCCAAGAATGAGTTGAACCAACACTAATACTTCTAAGGTTGGGTTATTTCGATCAATAAGGGTATTAGTCGCTAGTATTTCGATGGCTTCCAAATTGACAGCTGCAAAAAAAAATTGAATTTAATCGGGTACAGAATATTTATTTTCGAGATATCTTTTTATTAATTTTAGATTAATATCGATGTGTATGTGTATTTTTTCCGTGAAGAAATTTTGAAAATGATTAATGATATGGCATCAAAATTCAACAGTCAATTTTCTTGAAACAATCTCATTCGATTAAGAAGTTCCGATAGATCTAGCTCCAGAAACGTTTGGTTTTTGAGATAAGAGCCCTTGAAGATTTTTTTAAATAATAGAAAAAGAGTTGTTGAAAGTTTTTACGAAATCATTTCTTTTTTAAAGAAGTGACTAAATCTCGATCATATTTTCCTATGGCAATTTATTTGGGTTTATGTCATCAAAGGTAAAATAAAATATTTCATTTTGGTCCAAAAGATATAGTAAAATTTGTTCAAAATTACCATAAATACGTTGATATAACAAATTTGTAATAAAACACTTGTTGATAATTTGATTTTCATTACCTTTTACGTGGCGCTACATTTTTTTAATGGGAACTATGGTTTTCCAAAATATTTTGCACTATTTTTTTCTGTACTTTGTATTTTTTTATACCAAAATTCATAATAGATTTTTGCCAAGACATTTTTAAAAATGTACAGGGTAGAAGACAAAGTTTTCACTAAAATTTTGCAGTTAAATTCCAAAACAAAGATTACGTTTTTAAGAAATAGTAATTATATCTTACTAGCAACAAATTGTAATAAAGTAATTGTGGTAACTTTCCATCCTCCTTGTCGTACATAGTAACAAAAGCCAGTCGTAATATTGATCAGTATTGCTGTTCCAGCATTACCATCACATAAGAGAGCCCTCGAGGTTCCGACGTCAATTACAAGGGCGAGGTTTGCGTCAACATCAGCGATCACTACAATAAAAAAAATTATTAAAGACGTACAGCAGTGGTAAAAAGTAGAGCAAGTTTTTAAAAATTAGAATAAAATTTGTGGATCAATTCAAATAAACTGTCTTAACATATGACCATACAGTATATTAACGCACCCCATAAAATTTCTATTAAACGTTTTTCTGTTTTGGTTTATATTAATGAAATTTTTGTGACTGTGGCAAAAAGTGGAGTAATATTTTTATAACTTGTCGGAAGTCTTGTTAATCAAAAACTTAATTTGAAATACACTGTCCCTACTCTAAAGCACTGAGATAAGAAACAAAATATATAGATCCAAAATGCACAAAAAATCAATATTTATTCGACATATTTGTTGAAAGTATTCACAAGAAACTATTTTTAAAATAAAATTCAACCTTTTAAAAAGACTTTCTTCGTTTTTAAGAAAGTTACTCTAGTTTTGGCTACGAGCACTAATCAAAATATCGATTTTTAAATAAAATATATAATTTAGATTTTTGTTTTCCGATTGTAAAAATATGTTCCATTAAGTAACAAAGTAAATCACATGAGTGGGACACTCATTTTTTGGAGGAAATATGGCATTTAAATAAAATAAAGGTACATGCTTCGTGCCTCGGTGCACTTTTGTTTTTTTTACACAACTATGATATTAATTTTCATTAAATTTTTAAATATCTTTAGTTTCGAATCCACTGTCTCGCTCTAGAATGTAAAATTCGATTTAAAGAAGAAAAATGTAATAATTCAGCAAAATGTTTTAACATCCAAAATGTAAATTTTAAAACCAGAAATATTTACCAAAAACATTTGGATTACTAGAAGGGCAATGGTATTTTATGGGTCTGCCTCCAGCTTTCGGAAGTAAATCACTGCTTTGGCGTTCGAGATCCTTTATTCCAGCGGGGTTCCTCGGAATATTTTTTAAGGTGTCTAGTAGTTTAGGATGATTGAGTTTCGTCAGTCGACTCGATTTAGCTTCTAAAAGGGATGCTTGACCTCGTAACCAATCTGTAAAAATTATATTAAAAATTAGATTAAGTTCTCTGTTCGTGTTACACATAAATAATCATTTTTTTTATTTGATTGCCTTGTGATTATCAAGTGGGGATCCAAGGGAGCCGGCGATGGGGGCGTACGTCCCTTCCCCAAAGCTTCGATTTGGAAAAATAGACTCGTCCCTGTCTGCTGCATGTGACTGGCACTTCCTTCCGCCCGTCAACAACCATACTGTCTTCTTGGGAAATCGCTCCCTCCTCCCAAGAGAGAGGCTGGATCCGCCCCTGGTGGTAATATTCTAACAGTGACAGCTTTCAAAGTAATTATATATACAATGCATTTCTTTGAACGAACATAGAGTGTTTCGTGGTAAATATTTAAGCCGCTGCAAGGCCCATTTTTTACTAAAACAATCTTAATGTTTCTTAAATAGATGTAATATAAAACCTAAAGAATACATTACAATACCATTGATGTAAAATAATTTTCAGAAAATACCCAATAAGGCTTTTTAAATTAAACCACAAATCACTTAGCGACTGCGGTGTCAAAATATCTATTTTCCTTAAAGTTCGGTAATAACCATAATTACAATAGAGTTTAAAGTGTATATATATATATATATATATATATATATATATATATATATATATATATATATATATATATATATATATATATATATATACAGATCAGACAGTTGCTCATTATATACATTATATTAACAGATAACATTTCTGGGCGAACTACACTCATTGACATTGCTATACCTAATGGCAATAACCTAAAGACAAAATACAACGAAAAGAATGCCAAATACAGAGATCTGGAGGTACAAATTCGAAGACAATGAGCATTAAACGATTCCCATAACTTTATCAACAACTGGAATGATACCAAAGAACCTCCTGCAGAACATCAAGGGAGTGGGTCTTGGTGAGCATCTATATAAGCTGATTCAGAAAGCAGTTCTCATTGTGGGATGAGTGAGATGAATGAATGTAGAGCGAATGGCGTAGAGAGACCAACCTTGCATTGCACGCGAAATGAAAGGAAGTGCGAAGCACCGGCTCCTGGAGCGGAAACACCAAAGAGTGATGACCGAAGGTTTATAAGGCCAAGGCCCGGAAACCAATGGGATACTCACAGTGCACTTCTGTAGACTATAGCTTCACTATAGGAAACAGAAGATGATCGTGGGGACTCTCAGTCCAGGGGGGGGGGGGGTTAGCCGGTAAGAATCCGGCACTACCCGTACACTTAGTGCGGGTGTCTATGCAAGATTTCCCCTCCGCAAAAAAAAAAAAAGTTCTCATTGTAACCGGCGGACCGTCCGAGAGTTTGTGAGAAATACAGCAGACACGTCACCTAGGACCCGACACAGAGCGTCATACTTTTGGTATTTTTGTATACCTGGTATGAGTCAATATTCCCTGGAGGGAATGCGAAGACGTTCGGCTTGAAAATCATGATAATAATGATACACTCATTTACGTGGACGTTCTTATTTAAAATTAATATTAAATGCTTACTGCTAATGGTATTTAATTAAACGACTAAAATTGAAAAAAGGAACTTTAGTGTGCATTACTAGTGACAAACATTATTTAAAAATTTATAATAAATTTCAGGACGAAAATTGTTTTTAGATTTTTAAAGCTTTTTTCTTGCAAAAAAAAATTTTTTTTAAAGACAATGCCACTTTTTGTTCTTTTTGACATTTTAGTCCCTAATTCACAACAATATATTTAATGAGAGTGTGGTGATAATTCCATTGATGTTAACACAATAGATATTTCCTTTTAGTTTTGTATCAGGACCGGTACCCCAAGATATCCTAGTTTATATATATATATATATATATATATATATATATATATATATATATAAATATAAAGAAAGGGTATTTTTGACTAGCAAAACAACAAAAACCAGAATATCTTTGGGTATCGCGTTAAAGTCTTTTAAGTTAGTTTTTGAAATGAAATATTAAAAAATTCTGTAAATTTTTAAAATAAATATTGGAAATGTAAAAAAAGGTTCTTGTGAGCATATCTTGGAACATAATAAATGAAATTCGGTCCTAACTGCTTTGAATTTGTTGTCACGCCCTAGGAGGGAGTAAGTACAAGACATCGAATTAGGACAATGCAGACGTCAAAACTTACCTTGTTACGATATAGAAAAATTATGAAAATATATGAATTTTTTTGCAGATGAATTATTTCCCAAAACTTTATTTTCTTAACATACATTTTCCAATTAACGCAAATATTGTTATAGTAATCTTAACTTACCATGTGCAAAGGAGCTACAGAATAGCGCTAAAAAGAATACTCCCACTACTTGAGTTTTCATTTTGTATAGAGGAATAAATGTGGTTGTTTTACTGAATATAAAGAACACGAACTGAATGCTTAACACTTAACAGAAAACGGTTTATATATGAAAATCTTTTTGGAGTTGTGGACTTTTTGGTCCTAAAAATACATATTTACCTTTTTTTATAACATGTTGAGAAGGTTCAGTTACATTGTGTTTATTTGACGACAGGATTTGTATTTTTAATTTTAAAATTAATACAGTGTAATTATTTTAATCCTTTTGTTTAAAAAGTAAATATGGTAACTTTTAGTCAGTGTCAGTAGGTGCTTTCTGTGACTTTATGTAGTAGCCCTTTGTTCAAGACGGCTAGAAATAAAAATTATGGTGCGAGTTAACATCGAAATACGGAGTCCTTTAGAATGTAGCAATATTACTAAATTATTAGAAAAATAGTGTAGCACTTAAGTAATTTTGAAATATTGATGAACTCAATTGAATAACAAATATTACAATAGTAAAATCAATTTAAATAAAAAGTATTTAAAATTAGCATTTGTTAAAATCCGCTAAAAGAAAAAAAAATACTATGTACAACTTAGGTTATTCTGTTCTTGAATCAGCCTATTTGAATTTCTAATATCGGACTAAAAATTTAATATTTAGCTACCTCAAAAACACCTAGATATATATTATGAATTGAATAGGGCTATAATGGAAAAGTTCGTCCGCTATCCTGAATTCCTAAATTTACACTCAAAATTCATATTCAGTAACCCCAAAAGCCAATAAATCGATTTTGATTCGAATCTGACTATAAACGCTAAAACTCGTTTTTAGTATTGTAAGAAATTTAAACCAAGTTTTCATACTTGAAGGACCCAGAAACACTGAGACGTTATTATTTTTAAAGATCCGTGGTATAATGCTCATTCACCATCTTGGATCCGCTTTTTTGATATAAATAAATTAAAAGTGTCAAAAGAGAACCATATAGTCACCATATAGTCTTTATTGGCTGCTAAGTCAGTATTTACAACTTTGAACTTCTTTTTACATGTACAGACTTAATTGAATGATAAATTACAAATTATTATCCTATCTAAATTACATTTTTAGCACTAAGACTAACTTAAGATATTTTATGGTCCTCGTTTTGTTGGCTGGGACTCACTGGATCGGGTCGCTCGGGAGGGGATAGACTCGTCTATAGAATGGGCAGGGGCGGAAGGCGTTCCTGATGGTGTTATTTGCATGGTCCAGGATCTTGCTGAAAAACTTCTGCGAAGTGGTCCTGGCAAATTCCAGGATGGTGGGGATCTGGAGTTCCCTGTGCAGCTGGTCTGTCCTCAGGTACCAGGGGGCGTTGACGATGATGCGCAGGATTTTATGCTGCATCACCTGAAGGATGTGTCTCCTTGTCTTTGGGATTTGTGCCCACGAGGTGATGCCGAATAGCATCGCTGGGCGGATGACAGCCTTGTAGATGGTCAATTTGTTCCTGAGGGATAGCTTGCTGCTTCTGCCTAATAGGGGGTACAGGGATGCCAGGAGTCCTTGCGCTTTGGCCTCCAGCACGTGGTCCTTCCATACCAGTTTTTTTGTCGTATAGGAGCCCCAAAAGAGAACCATTTCAAGTTGTAAATACGCTTTCAAAAAATCAAACGCGTCCCACGACGAACTGTCGCGATCGATTTATTGGAAAATAGACTTTCTAAAAATTTTAAAATTTGACAGTTTAACAATGTCGAGGGGGGCATTTTGGCTAGAATATTTTCAAAATGGTTGCACTTCCGGTTATACCGGAAGTTGATACATTTTTGCTTATTTTAAATGGAACACCCTATATGTTATTTCATTTTTAATTTCATAGACATATTTCATGTATAATGTGTTATACCTAAGTCTAACTGTTTTTGACACATTTCAAATTTTATGTCAAAAATAGCATATAAAGGTCTGTTATCAATTTCTCCTCTATGAAAATCTTTATTATTTAATTGGGGTTGGTTTCCTTCTAGAAGGGAATCTACGTTAGTGGACTGTGTAGATATTTTGATAATAAATAAATTGCAGGGTGATCAAAAACTGACATTAAATCTTAACTTGAAAAAATCGTTAAAAATCTATTTTTTTTTTAAATGTAAACCCCATATTTTAATAATGTTATCTTATTTAGCATTAAAAATAAGGGTGACTTTGTATAATGTTGTCTATTCCAAAAATTTGCAGTTTTTGAAATATTGGTAATTGAACATTTCTGTATTGTTAAAATGCTAAATGCCTTACCTACACAAGGAAACAACTTATTTTAATAAATGTTCAAAACTTCCAAAGATTTTTCGCATCTCCGAGTTGGTTCGTCATGGGTGGCCGCTCTAATTCAATCTGGAGATAAACTTTCGGACGCATCCCTTACTCTTGCCATACAGTCTTCCATCGTTGCCCTGGACTACAATAAACGATGTTTTTTACCGTTCCCATATAAAATAATCTAAGATGGTCAAATTAGGCCACAGAGAATGTCCATTGTTGGCAATCCATTTTTCATAAAAAGGTGCTTGTAACAAGTTGGTAACTGGAACGGTTCTGTGTGGTGGGGCGCCATCCTGTTAGAAAAAAATTTGCCTGTGTTCTGCCAGAGGTAAATTGCTTAAGTATTGATTGTATAACTCTTCAAGAATATTTAAATATCGTTCTCCTACAAAAGTTAATACATAATTTAAAATGAGGACATAATTTACTTTATATTATTATTGAATTACCATTTAAGTCTTCTTCGTAAGAATGAAGTTCCACTATTCCATCATTTTTTACAGCACAAAATATGTTAAATTGGCAGGTTTCGTGAAAATTTCGCAATTTTACTGCATGAGGATTTGAATCACTCCAAAATTGTGAAATCCTTCTGTTAAAAATGGCATTTTTCGTAAAGTTTGCTTCATCAGTCCAAAATGTTGTCCAAAAATTGAGGGTCGCCTTGTATCATCGTTAATATAAATTCGCAAGATTGCACTTTTTGGGCAAATCAATATCTCTTAGGTGTTGAGCCAAAGATATTAAATAAGGGTAGAAGTTGTGTTTGAACAGAATTTGATTTATTGAGCTCTTTAAGATTACTGTTTGTAGAGCCATTTGTCTTAACTATGTCATATGCATTTTTGCTTTAATGGTACCAAAATTTTTGAAATTTTCCAATATTTGTTAAACACTATTCGATGACCGTTTCTGTTTATCTGGCATGTTCTTGATAAAACTTTGTTACATTCCCCATAAATAATAAATTTAAATAACTTGATTTGCATTAAATTTGTTACTTTCGAGTTTTTTAGGATAAGAAATCAAGATCTAATTACAGCAGCACTTCACCGATATCTAGTGCTTCCTAAATTTTTAGTGTTTCAGTATATTAAATTTCTAATTAAAAATTCTTATTTCTTTACATCTTTTGGCCAAAAAAGTTAAACCTAGTAGGTGTCGTTTCGAGCAGCCGTGATGGACGGTTGGAAACAAAAAGTTTACTGTGCCATCCTTTTTTTGGAAATTCATCGCTTAGGGGGGGGGGGGGGGTAAAATAGGGAATGAAAGTTTGCATGAAAGTTCTTCATTTTGGTAGTTAGAAGTATAGAAATTAGTATATAGGCCTGGGGTTAAAAAAATGTTCACTATATCATTCCTTTTTAAAAATTCATATCTTAAGGGAATAAAATAGGGGATGAAAATTTGTATGAAAGTTTTTCATTTTGGTAGTTAGAAATGTAAAAATTAATCTTCTTCTTCTTCTTGTAGGTAGAACCAAATTCTGTTATCTACACAATGCCTCATCGATCCTCGTTTGAGGTCGAAATCCAGCTGTCTCTCCATTTTTTGGGAGGCCGTCCAGGCGGCCGTTTGGTGTTTGGTTTCTCTCTCATCACGGTTTTTGCTAGTCTGTCATCGTCCATTCGTTCCACGTGATCTCTCCACTGCCTACGACGGTTTCGAACCCACTTCACAACATCCCCCACTCCGCTGTCCTCGCGTATTTTTGCATTTCTTATTTTATCTCTTAAACTTGTTCCCGTGATCATTCTCAGCGTTTTCATTTCTGTGGTTCTCATAATTTGTTTTGTCTTTGTTGTTTCATTTCTTGTTTCTGCGCCGTAGGTCATTATCGGTCTTACGCAGACCTTGTAAATTCTTGCTTTTCTCTCAACCGTCATATGTTTATTGTTCCAGATTATGTCTTTTAGTTGGCCTGATATCATGGCCGCTTTGTTGGCTTGTGTGCGTACTTCTTCTGTTACTGCCCTGTTCCTTGGTATGTGTTTCCAGGTATTTAAACTTCCCAACCTGTTCGATTTGTTTGTCATCAACCATTAGTTTGCATCTTACCGGTTCTTTTGCTATTACCATTGCTTTGGTTTTCTCCACAGATATCTTCATATTATACTGTTTGGCTGTTCGATTGAGATGAAAAAGCATTCTTTGTAAGTTGTCCTCGCTATCTGCTGTCAAGGCAACATCGTCTGCAAAGCATATAATCTGAACGGTGTTGTACCCCATTGGATACCCAATATTTGTGCTTTTTACCTCATCAATATCAATGATTTCGTCCATGATTACATTGAAAAGTGTTGGACTTAAGCTATCAGCCTGTCTTATTCCTATGGATAGTGGGATTTCCTCTGTTAGAGTGTTATTTGTTTTAATTACCATAGTGTTGTTTTCTGTAAAAATTAATATGTAGGCTTATGGTTGGAGAGAAAAGTTTATTGTGCCACCCTTTTTTGGAAATTCATCCCTTAGGGGAGTAAAATATGGAATGAAAGTCTGCATGAAATTACTGTTTTGGGGATAGAATCATGGTTGATGTGTTGTCCCCACTACGATGTCTGATGTCGCCCACTCGTACGAGGTTGCGGGCAAAAACCAGTTTCTTATAATTTTTCCGTGAAGCATGTTTTGCGTCTTTGTCATGTTAAAAATGGAACAGTAACGCCATGTTGTTTCATCGGAAAGTAAAAAAAAACGCATCATACCATAGTGAGTCTTCACTATATTTTTTAACTGGTCGAATATGCCTTGGTTGTAAACGGGTATAATAATTTTATGGAACAGTTTTTTTGCTGAATTCATTAAAAATAAATTAGCTTTCGCTAATCTACGCTTATTTGTTCTGGAACTCACTGGCTGCAATCTCATTTCCATAATTTTAGATTTTATCTTAATGGCACAAAAGGATTTTCAATCGAAATATTTTTATATCACTATAAGGATTGAATTAATAAAATATATAAGGTTGTGATCCCTAATTTTATTAAATTATCGTCGCAGTCTTGGTATTATTTTACATCGTTTTGGTAGACTTTAAACAAAATTTATTTTGACAAATATTCATAATTATAAAAATTGACGAACAAAAGTAAAACTCCAAAAATTGTATTGAACAGTATTTTATTTTATGTACTACACCAAAAAATATTAAACACATTTAAGGAATATATTATTTGACAACATTGCGGTGTTGAGGCAATCAAATTTTAAACAACATTTTCGAGAAGGGAAGATTTGTTCAAACTTCATTGATTTTATTTACCAACGACTGTTTATTATTTGGAAACTTTTGTATACGAATATGACGTTCTACTACTTCCCATAGATTTTCACTGAGGTTAAGGTCTGAGGATTGTGCCACTGCAAAATCCGAAGGTTATTTTCAGAAATCACACTTGACAACTCTTGCAGAGTGCTAACTACTGTTAGAGAATAAAACGCATTGGCATTTCCCACTGTTCATAAGATGCATTACATTTTGCATTATATCCCTATAAACAAATCGATTCACAATTGAAAATACACGCTTTTAATCGTTACTTTGTTCATTTAAATTACACACCCCGTTCCCTCTTCAGTTCAGTCATTTTTGACATATTAAAATGTACATTCAAGAAGACATTTTTTAGAATTTGGCAGCAATTAGTTTCTGAATCGTCCGTTACTAATAACCAATTATCTAAATTCCTTTTGTATTTTTCATGTGTACACATATCATATACCTTCTATATAGGGGCGTTTTCTGTAAAATTTATTAATGCTTAGATTTTGAATGTAGGTAACCTCACAAAATTCTATAATGTTCCTTGGAAATTCCACAAAGGTTTTTTGACCTACTGCTGAATTCATTACTGGAAAATAATTTTTATCGAGTTTGTGGTACAAATAATACAATATCAAAAACAGTATTGTTTAAAAAAAGGCTCTCAAACATTTGTAATAATTCAAATATATACTTTGCTAATTCTATATTAAGGTATTTGCATTTTTAAACCTAATTAATTCTAAAACGGACGGTGTTTTTGCATTTGTTTATCTAGATAAATAATGAGTTAAATTTCAGACCGTTGTATTCAATATTTTGATACTGAGTTAATGGTTTATGCATTGGTAAATATTATCATCGGCTGCAATTTTCCTGGAAGATATTTTTTACACTTAGCAAATAATATCGGATTATAATGGAACAAATATTAATTATTTTATATTGTTTAACGTGAAGTATATTCCACTAAAAGGAGGAACTAAATAATCACCTTGTAGATAGGTTTTAACAATGGGAATTGAGACAACATACATCTTATATTGCCACCCAAGAACATCTAAAGGAAAAATAAACCAATTATCGTCCTTAAGCCTAAATTCAGTTATATTACTTATGAATCGTTTAAATGTTTTCTTAACAATACATAAACCCAGACAATTATGACGACATAAACTAAAACGACTGTATACTCTTTTAATAATTATAAATAAATCTGTGGAAGAAATCCTACCCTGTTTATGTAATTAAACTGAAGAGATAAGTGCTGCGGGTGATATTAATATATGGTTACGACAAATAATACAGTATTAAAATATTGAACGATTTTTCCATTTTTTAGGAATCAAAAGAATAATCAAGTAAAATCACTATAATGGAATATATCGTTTGATTAAACAATGTAAAAAGAGTTCGTATATTGACTCTTTTTTCTATTCACAAGAAAGAAGTGGTTAAATATCTAAAAGAGTGAATAATTTTCTTTACGATCATTAAAATAGTTTTTCTTTTAGTTATAGAAATACCTAGATTAGTTTTATTCTTCTGTTGGTGCCTATCCTCTGTGGATGTCGGCAATCACATTGGCTCATATGACCTGTTCTAAATAAATGTACCGTCGTCATTCCTGTCCATTGTCTGATAGTCCTCAGCCATGATGTTCGTCGGCGACCCTGAGTTCTTTTACCCTCTATCTTACCTTGCAAAATTAACTGAATTAGTTGGTATTTCTCACTGCGCATTACATGCCCTAAGTATGATATCTTTCTGATTTTCACATTGCGCATAATTTCGGGGTCTTTTTTCATACGTTGCATCACGGTGTTATTTGTGACATGATGGATGTATGAAATTCTGAGCATGCGGCGGTAACACCACATTTCGAAGGCTTCCAGTCGTTTAGATGTTGTTTCTGTCAAAGTCCAGGCTTCCACTCCATATAGAAGAGTTGAAAATACATAACATCTCAAGACTCGTGTTCTTATATCAATGTTCAGGTGCATATTGCACAATATCTTTCTGAGGCGGTTGAAGACAGCTCTCGCCTTCTCTATGCGGCATCTAATCTCCTGTGAGTAGTCCCATTCTTGGTTCAGACTGCATCCTAGATACGTAACTTTGTCAACAGTTTCCAAAGTTTCATTATTTGCTCTAAATTGGTGGTGTATTTCGTCATTTTTGCTTACTATAAGGATTTTTGTGTTTTTACAGTTTAATTTCATGCCGTATCTTTCACAGGCTTCCACTACGCGGTCTATTAGTGTTTGCAGATCCTCTGCTTTATCGGCCAACAGAACTGTGTCGTCTGCATATCTTAAGTTGTTAATGCTTTCACCATTAATTTTTATGCCCTCTCTCATTCCACTGATAGCTTCCCTGAACAGCATTTCCGAGTACGTATTGAATAACGTCGGCGATAAAATACAGCCCTGACGAACTCCCCGTTTTATTGTAAATTCTTGTGATGTTTCGTGGCCTACACGTACAGTCGCCCTTTGCTGTGAGTAAAGGTTTCTAATAAGGCGTAAATCCTTATCATCGATACCAGATTCATTTAATATTTGAAGCAGTTTGTGGTGTTGCACTTTGTCGAATGCTTTCTCGAAATCGATAAAACATGCATAGACATTGCAGTTTACGTCCCGAGCTCTTTGTATCAAAATTTGAATAGAAAATAGAGCTTCTCGTGTTCCAAGTCCATTTCTAAAGCCAAACTGAACATTGCTAACGTTTTCTTCAAGTTTTCTATATATTCGAGAGTGAATGATACTGAGAAGGATTTTCAGCGCATGGCTCATTAAGCTTGTAATTCTGTAATCAGAGCATCTGGTAGCATTTGTTTTCTTAGGAAGAGGAATGAAGGTGGAAACTAGCCAATCTCCAGGCAATTCGCCAGTTTCGTAAATTTTATTAAGTAGACTTGTTAGGAGTTTAAGTTGGTCATCTTCAAATAGTTTTAGTATTTCTGATTGTATATTATCCGGCCCAGGTGACTTATTGTTTTTTAGTCGTTTTATTGCATATGTTACTTCGCTGAGTGTTATTTCTGGTCCGGAAAATCCAAGGACATCTGTTTCTGTCTGCTGTTCTTCATCGAATAATTCTCCCATCTTTCAAGTATTTTTTCATTCTCGTACAGCAGATTGTTGTGTTTGTCCAGTACTGAATTCTTGCTGCGTGAGTTGTTTCCTCTGGTTAGGGCCTTGATTTTCTTATGCAAGTTAAAAATGTCATGTTTTTGTTCTAAGGATTCGATTTCTTTACATTCGTTTTGTAGCCACAACTCTTTTGCTTCCTTGATCCTATTGTTAATAACTTTGTTTATGTCTTTGTACCTTCTTTCATTTTTATGTCTGTATTTTCTTCGCTCTTCCATGAGTTCTAATATTTCTTCTGTCATCCACGGATGTTTCTTTATATTTTTTCCTGCTTTTAGTTTATTATCCACTATTGAATTACAGACATTTTTTATCTTCTTCCACATATCATCCACATTTATGTTCTCCTTGTTAATATCCGTGGCTATGCTCGTTATTTTGTTGTTTAATTCCTCTTTGACTTCGTCTCTTGTGGTGTTATCTTTCAACTTCTGAATGTCCGGTCGTTTTTGGAATTTTCCTTTCCAGATCTTTTTCATGTGTAGCTTAATCCGGCTCAGCAAAAGATTATGGTCTGAAATCTTTTATTTCTTTTATTAGGCTTTTGTATAAAAATAAGATTAAGATGTTCCGATTTAGATCAATTCGGAAATTAAATAATCAGCATAGAATGACATAAACTCCAGTTACGATCCGAGATTAGTTAGGAGCGGTACGGTGTTGGGAACTGTTCTTAGAAAATTACGTGTCGTGTGTAATCGGTGATAATGAAGGTTTTTTGTTGTTGTTTTTTGGAAAAGTTATGGGAATTTTCTCTTTTTATTTCACTTGGTAAAAGGCCGACTTTAGTACCATTTGTTACAATTTACGTAGGAGCTAATATACATGTTTTTATTCTTTTCTTAATTTATATTTTAAAAAGCTATTTATACGTTTTATTTTCTAAATTGGTTTCTTACCTTTCTTTAATTATAGAACGGCCAACAGGAGCAATTAGTGTAGTACTTTGGAATTGTTAAACATTTCTAATTTTAAATTTCTCATTGTAAATAGTTTCGTTTTCTATTTATTTTTGTAAATAGATTTAATTGTTTTGTTTAATTTTATAAAAATCTTCACGCGATTAAATTCGCGGACGCGCTGAGGACGTGGTTCAATACAAGAGATCTGACCAGCTAGTTAGCTGTCTTACCCGAGCCTTGAAGATCTGAGTTTTGGTAGTGGTAAGCCATAAATAACCTGTATTTATTTAGTACTAAAACTGCAAGAGCCAAGAGGAACGACCATACTTCCAGAGTGGCTTTGTCACTGTGATATTTATTTATAGGTTTTTTAGAATGGCTATAAATATGGGACAGGAGTACGATTGTAGACAGAACGGCTACACTACCTCAAAATTTCCGTTTGCTGGAATCTACGATTAAATGCTGTCACAGGATAACCTGGCAGGTTTATTCTGCTATAAATTGATTATTCTAGGAACATTATACATTGATGGCCCACTGATTAGAAACTATCTAAAAAATAACCAAAACTCAAAATGTTTATAGATAATTAAAGTATATTTGTTATTTAGTCTAAGGGTTTTCTTCTAATGAATGATTTTAAGTACAAGGAATTTCAAATTAATGCCAATATTTTCCAAAAAATGTTATTTTATTAAACCACTAATTAGATACACAAATTTTGACAAAAATACCTATAATAAAAAGCCATTTGTAAACTTAAACCCATTAGTTTAATAATTCGTAGAATATAATAGCCCTGCATCTTGTACGCATTTACTCAACTAAACCAAGGGTATAGAGTTCCATTGGTGCTTGGCGGTACGGTTTTGAGAACAGTTCTAAGAAAATTACGTGACGCGTAAAACTTGGGTGCTAAAGATTTTTATTATTATTTTTTCAATTTATCTTGGCAAAGTAAAAGCAAGGGTTTGTTCTTATTTCACGCGGGAAAAGGACGGCTTTAGCACTGTTTGCTCAAATTAAATAGCTATTTTTCATGTTTTATTCTTTTCTTATTTTATATTTTAGAAGGCTATTTTATACGTATTATCTTCAAAATTGGGTTGTTACACTTTTATAAAAAGAACGGTCATTAGCAGCAATTTTGTAGCCGCTATAGAAAATTTTGTAAAATTACTGCAGACAACCCTACTTTAAAGATACAAAATATAAAAAAAAAACAAAAAATCAAGTGTTATATTTGTTTTAATAGAATACATCAGATTTTGTAGTACACTTTTATAAAAAAAATCATCTGGGAAATTATTGAGAACACCATTTAATTAAAAAATTCAGTTACTTCTTGCAACTCCCTCTCTCTAGCTTGTTCATGCGCCCATCTATTTTCAGCCATCTTGTCGCTGATTGACCACTTAAACGTGCCAATTTTCTCACCACATTTTGAACATTTTTTGTTTCCAAAAGGAGGCTGTTTCAAATAGGTTAAAAGGCAACCTTGGTGGAATAGGTGACCACAAAAAACACGTTCGATATGATTTGGTGAATTTTCATCCATTTCTAAAACCTAAAAACGACAAAACATATATATATATATATATATATATATATATATATATATATATATATATATATATATATAAGTAGTTTTTTTACATATGAGATGTGTCGTAAAAGTATCAGTTCTGCGTTTATAACTTCGCGCAGACGTAATTCCGATTCGACTGAACAACACGGTTCTATCGGTGTTACTACATGATGAACCAGTTCGCGTAGTCAATTTTTGGAATGGCCTTAAGTGCACTTGTTGCATTCGTCTGAATCGTCTGTATGTCGTCGAACTGGTGCCCTTTCGAGTGGAATTTTATATTTTGGAAATAGCCAAAAGTCCAGGGGGCTATATCAAGACTGTATGGGAAGTGGCGAAATTGTGTTTTGTTAAAAACTGTTGCACAAGGTTGCGCTGGCGCATTTTTTTGGTGAAGAAGCCACTTCCTACTCTGCCAAAAATGCGGCCGTTTTCTTCTCATCGCGTCACGCAATCTTTTCAGACAAATTCTCCTTTAAAATTCTTGAAACATAAGTTTCTAAAATGCCAGAGTCCCTTTCTAATTCATGAACTGTCAAACGACAATTTTCTGCAATCACAATTCGCATAGACTCGACATTTTCCGATGTTAGTATGCTCGATGGTCGGCCAGAGCGTGGATGACTATCAATAGAAGGTCGGCCATCTTTGAACCCCTTGTACCACTCTTTTTCTGTGTTTTGTCCAAACACTCACTCCCAATGGCCTCTTACATCATTTCGATAGTTTCTGCACAACTTTTTTCGAGTTTAAAGCAAAACTTTATACAAATTCATTGTTCACATTTCTCACTCATAAAATCCGATGAACGTAAAAAAGGCACTGTAAACAAAAACGCTATACGCGTGAACTAAAAGGGCGAGGGGTCTTCGTTAAGTTGGTAACCTACAGAGTTCGCTTAAACATCATGGCTGCGAAGTTATAAACGCAGATCGGATACAGTATATATAGAGTGTTCAACAGGAAGTTTAATTTCGAATTGCACGTTATTTTCGCCAGAAAATTTAAGTTTTTTTTTAATTGAACCAGACAATTACGAAAATGCCACATTACAGTTTAGAATAACGTTTATTAAGAGTAAAAATCTATTACAAAAAATGGAAATCATTTTTGTACATAATCGACAGTCGTGGCTCGCTATTGAAAATATAATCAAAAAATTTGAGAGGATGTTTTCGTTGAATAAGAGAGACTTGTAAGCTGGTAAGATAAAAATGAGCCTCGTTTTGTTATGGAAAGCATTGTCAAGATCAAGTCGATTCTCCTTTTATAAGATGAATTTAATTGATGCTAAAAAGCAGAATCATCACTGTATCTATCGGTGCAGGAGACGGGCGAGTCTATTTTTTGAATTCGAAGATCTTGGGGTGAGAGCAAGCAGTATGGCAAGTGAAAGCGAGTTGTTGTCGATGACGGAGGGAGGGGGCAGCGATACTCACGTTCCTAATGCAACAGGCAGGGGCAAGTCTGTTTTTCTGCTCTAGTTTCTAGTCGTGGATAACTTGGTGAGCTAACTAAATGACTCGGGACTTGCAACGCAAGATTTTGCTGATGACTTAGTTGTCCTTATCAGAAGCAAGAATGACAGGACTATTACAAAACTTATGCAACTTAAACCAAATTACGAACTGGTGCATAGAGGAAAGACTACATGTTAATTCCAACAAAACGGTCTTTGTTCTATTTAAGAGGAGACGAAACTAAACATAATGCTCCAAGTTTAAATGGAACGATACTGAGCTTTTCTAAAAAGGTTATATCTAGAAGTAATAATAGACCCGAAACTCACCTGGAATAATAGCATTAAAAAGATTTTCTAAAAAGCAATAACTGGGGTTTGAGATCAAAAATGATCTTATGGTCATATGAAACGATTATTAACCTCATGGCTAAATATGTCTTCTTAGCATCGTGGCCAAAAACTAGAGATGAGTCAGACATAAAAGACCCGTTACTTTTATCTGCAGTGCTAAAAACTCTCAGGTCAAAGAGCTACAGGTCTGTAACTTAACTTGGGCCTGTTGGCAAGCAATTGGTACGGAACGGGAGAGCCTTGAACTGGATGCTAGGGCACAAAGGGATCAAAGTAAATGAGGAAGCGGAAAATTTTGCAAAACAAGGGTCCAAAACCTTTCTGTGAATTACCAGAAAAGAGCTTCAGAGCTGAGAACAGAATTAGATAAAATTAAGGTGGAACAATACGACTGGTATCAGACAAGTGAAGAAATTAAAAAATCCATTGCCAAAGAATGCAAGAAGGTTTCTCCAACTCCCAAAAACGGATATTCGAGTAATTTCAAATCTCTTCACAAGACACTGCCTATTGAAATATAATCAAAGTACTAAATAAACTCAGAAATGACATTATGAAATTAGTGATAAACCTGATGGCTCTGGTTTACATAACTTTTATCAGTTGGTATCACGATTAGTATAAAATTCAGGACTGGATTTTAAATTTACTTAATTATTTTATATAAAATTTTTCCACTTTAACGACACTAAATAGATAACGTAAAAATTAAAGTGTCGGAAAAACCAACTTTTTTGTGAAATTATCTATACACAAAATTATTAACAGGTTTAAAGCACTACATTCAAATAATAATTTCAGTGACTTAAGGCTCTCAATAAAAATTTACTTATCTAGGAAAATTTCAAATTCCCTACATTACATGATCAATGTCATATTTACGTCACTTGTCTGTCTAATCGAAGAGTTCACTTAGAATATATCATCTAAAAAAAATGAGCAAAGCTGAAAACGATATTTGCTCTTTTTGAGAGCGTGCAGCTGAAATGGTGCTAAGCGAATGCATGTCACTGTTCTGAAGTCGACGCCTGAAGATACAAAGCACTTACTCCGTACAAAAATAATTGACTTTGTGAGAAGTCTAAATATCCCAGGCTTAGATTAGAACAACTTACAGAAGATCTTATAGGTCGAAGTACTGTAGAGGGAAAGGGAAAGCCTTTCTGACGCACTCATAATCTACAATTGATAATGCATACCAAAATATAAAGTTTTCTATATTTTTATAACGAGTTTTACTACTAATAAACGTTCTTCTTAACTAATGCGGCATTTTCGTAATGTCTGTTTTAATTAAATATCTTTCAAATATGGGTAAGTCAACAACTGACAGACAAAAATAAATATAATGAAAATGTCAGAACAAAAAAACCGCGACTTTTCAAAAGGTATGACAGATATTTATTTATTTTTTTCCATTCAACTATTGAAGTATTCCATTTTTTAATCCATCGTTGTCAAGTATAGCTTGGTACCTTTTTGGTCTACTTTAAACAAGATTTTCCGTGTAGTTCGTGGAGAAAGAGGATAAAATTTTGTGGTTAGCGCAACACCAGTGGCTTTAAATTGTAGACAGGCTTTCTGGTGATATGGGTTTTCATAATTCCTCACACATTTTTGATGGGACTCGCATCGAGGGACTGGGAAGACCATTCATTGTCTTGACGTATTTTTTCCTTCCAGGACTTGCAGAGTCGGTTTCGATGTTTTGGGTCTTTATCCCCTTGCAAGGCCAATTTTAGTTTTTCGTGTAAATCTTGTAAATCTGAACCATTTTTTTTTGGAGTTCAAATTTTGGGGGAAGAGCCCAAAACAGCCAAAACCGCGTTCAAAGACACATCCCCAAACATTCATGATCGCTGGATATTTAACAGCGCACTGGATAACATGTTCACCACAGGCGGACCAAGCTCGCTTCAGCCAAACCTAAGCCCAAAAAGTTGCTTTATCGAAAAAAAAAATCTTGGTCCACATTTTCGGTAGCCCAAGCGTTGCCTTTTTCGATGTGGTTTCTTGCCTCCTTCAAAGGCCATTCAATAGTCTTAGTGTTGATATTTATTTCCCTCTTGGGAGAAGAGTACGAGCCTGGTGCAGTCGCAGAGAAGGAATCTGCTTCAACAGTTTGAGAAACGCTGTGTCTTAATTGGCTGTAATCGCTTGCTTCAAGTCCCGATTGGAAAGGCCATTGGCATTTTTGTACTCCACTTCACAATGAACTTTTTCGAATTTTTAATCACTTTTGCAGCCAGAGTATGATTATTTTGTCCCTTTTGGGGGACATAAAAATACCTCTTTATAATGCTTTGCGTACTTCTCGCACATTTTGGTTTATAGTCCTCTAGTAAGATAATCATGCCGCAAAATGCAGAAAAGAATATATTTATTACTTTTCAAAAAAACGCGGTTCGTTTTTTCTGACAAAGAATGTAATTTTATTTAAAAAGCATATCAATGATAAAACACCGAAAAAAAAAACAACTAATAAAATACCTTTGGATCCTTTGGAAAACAAATCTTGCTGCAAACTTGACAATCTTCTGAAGAAAGCCGTTTAACAAAATCTATGAAAAAATGTGCAGTCTTCTCCAGAGAAGGGGCAGGTACAAAGGGCGGTTGGTTTGGTTTTCTTATTAGTGGTGGTTCAACACATCTTCTTGCAATTTCTTTTGCTTGCGCCACCATATGTCTATAGAATGCCGGAGTGAAGTTTGTGTCCACATCCTGTAATCTAATTTAATAGAATTGAAAAAAGAAATGGCGACTGGCTATACAAATTTTTACAGTTTGGAAAGATAAGTGGCTCAAAAAAGGTGGTAATCTATTTTTTTATCGATAAACTTTATATATTTTTACATTTTTGGATTTCGATCCAATGATTTATGTCCAGTACTGGACAGTGTATCTGTAACTGACATTCTCATTTTGAGCCCTAAAATAACAATATTTTTTAAAAAATCGTTTTGCCATGTCATCTTTAAATTCATGAAAGTATTAGCTGCCAATTTTTATGTTCATAACTTGATAGCAGAGCTCGATACCGGGGGAATCTTGATCCCGAATTTAAGGTAGGCTAGAGCAATTTTTTAAATATATTTATGTAAAAATTCAATATAAAAAAATTTGTTCCTTAAACAGGTAACAACTTAAACTGTTATTTTTTAATTTTCTGTGGATTTGTAGAGTCAACATATTTACAATGGCTTTTAATTCAAATTTGATCTATTTAGTCTGAATTATATCTGACATTAATATGAAGAACATGACTTCAATTTATGCAATAATTGATATACCCAATGTGTAGTGTCAATTATTGGTATTAAGTAGTGTCCATTTCTAATTTATGTTTAAAATGTCAAGAAAAAAGATAAAAAGCTATTTTTTCGATATTCTGAAGAAAGTATAACAGCTGTTGTCAGACTAAGAGCCGTTTTACACACACAAGAATTATAGCCAAAATTCATCTCAAAATTATGTCGAAAATTTTCATAAAACTAATTTGCTGTTTTACACATCAAAGAATTCTTGTTAAAATTTTGGTGAAAATTTTCGGCAGAAAGTGCGCGAAAATCGACGCAGAATAAAATTTGTGAATTGACAGCCCACGTCTGGTAATTAACCTAAACTTAATATTAACTCATTGTTTCTTGAACAAAATATCCCTTATTTTGTAGTTTCTTGATTATATATGTTCGGAAACTTTCATATTTACGACATTTTAAGGTTATTCCCAGAGCAAGTTAACTTTTTAAGTGCTGGAACGTCACATGTGATGAAAATGCGCATGAGCATCGACAAAATTATCACCAAAATTATATTCAAATTTCTTGTACGTATCAAACAGAATCGTATTTTATTGTAAAAATTATCTCTAGAATTTTCGGAAAAAATTTGCTGAAAATTTTTGTTAGAATTTTCGGAATAATTCTTGTGTGTGTAAAACGGCTCTAAGCTAAAGAGAGGAAGAAAGTAAAAATTGGAGACAGAAGAAAAAAAATCAAAAATAACAAAACCAAAGAAAAAAAAAGAAGAAAATGAAGACGAAAGTGAAAAATCATTTGTGCTTACTAATACCTATTAATCAGGTTCCGTCTTTTAGCAAAACACGACTAAGCACTTTATCATGAAGGGTAGCTTTTTATAGGAATCAGATCCACTGAATTTAAAAAAAAACTAAAAAACCATAAAATTTTTAAAGAAAATTACTGAAAATTCTTTGATATGCCCACAAAAAAAAAAGATTGATGATGTTGGATTACACATCCTATTCCAATAGATTTGATTGAAAATCACCCAATTTTAATAAATAATAATACATTAAACACAATTATATATGTCTATATTTAGAAGAAAACCAAAAAAGTAGTCTTAATTTTTGCTCCATATTAGTTAATAATATCTTCACTTTCTTGTTAGATTTTAATTTTGGTTTTATTTAATTCAATCGGATGTCGGTTTATTTATTTCATGTTTGCTTTTCTGTATTTCGCTTAAGCAATTATTTCTTTTGGGAATTATTCAGGAAACTTAAACATAACGAGGGAAGTTCTAGAATCAACCGGCCTGAAACATAGATGGCGGCAGTTGTTAAAATATGATGATTGTGTTAGATAGTACCAACCTTAGAAAGATTTAAGTTTGAAGACGCTACGTTGCTTATTACTTTTTTGACAGTTATTAATAGTGAACGCTCAGTGAATTTGTAAACATGGAAAAAATTGATGATTGTTATGTGATTCAATACTTTCATTCGAAAGGACTTAGCGCAACCAATATCAAAGCCGAGCTAGACTCTACTTTGGGGAAGTCTGCACCTTCGTTCTCAACAGTGAATTATTGGGTGGCTGAGTTTAAACGAGGCCGTATGAGCTGCGAAGATGAACATTGCAGTGGTCGGCCAAATGAGGAGACTATTCCAGAAATGGTGAAAAAAAATCCATAAAATGGTATTGGATGATCGTCGACTAAAAGTGCGCGAGTTAGCAGAAATGGTAGCCATTTCAAAAAGTGCTGTACATCGCATATTGACTGAACATTTGGACATGACAAAGCTGTTTGCAAGGTGCTTATTGCCGCATTTGAGTGACGAAATTAGGGGGAAAAGGCCGCATTTGGCGAAGAAAAGTATTATTCCATCACGATAATGCTCCTGTTCACACATCCGTTATTGCAGTGCCCAAAATCAATGGTTTAAAGTAAGAATTACTTCCTCATGCACCCTGTTCGCCAGATTTAGCGCCCTCGGACTATTTTCTCTTTCCAAACTTGAACATATGGCTCGGCGGTAAAAGATTTGCCAACAATGAAGAGGTGATGTCTGCAGTGGATGGCTATTTTGAGGAGTTCGACGTTTTTTACTATAAACAAGGTATCGAAGCTATTGAACATCGCTGGGAAAAGTGTACCAAGCTAAAAGGAGGCTATATTGAGAAATAAAGTTTTTACCAAATATTTTGTATTTTCTTTGTCAGGCCAATTAATTCTGGGACTTCCCTCATAGTTTTTAAGTTAGGTTTTAAGCATTTTTTCTCAATTTATCTGTAAGATTTAAATTTGACCTAATTAAACTCACCAAAGTATTTTGCACGCCCCCCTCTTTTTTTTTTAATAACTTTGAAGTGTTTATGACTAGTACATATAGATGTTAAACATTGGAATTTTCCAAAATTGTTGGTGTCAGTTAATTATTAGTGTTTTTGTTTACGGCAAATTAAATAAATTTTAACAACAATATACTTTTTTATAATAAATTCTGATTAAATAGACGTCTATCTTAAATTTACACAATTGTGATGCGCTTTCTGGTTGTTGTCATATGTAAAAAATTTAATACTTTTTTAAAAATATTTAAACTGTACTGGTGCAATTAACCTATAAATATATAAGACTAAGATATCAGAGTTATATATTTAAACGGGATTAAATTAAATGTTTACCCAATAAAAACAACGTTCTATTGTTTTACTAGAGTATAATTAAAATAACCAGTAGGTTCCCCCAGCTAGGTGCGAGCTGAAGTTCTCGGTGACTTTAAAAATATATGGCAATAGTTTGCCGAAAATAGTTTAACTTTGTAGCGAAATCGCAGAGTGGCAATACGTTTGATCATATTGTGAATTTTATTCTTTTGATCGCTTTGCATCGCTAATTAAAAAAGAAAGCGGACTCGACTTTTGCATATTATTCGTGTGAATAATGAATGAATGAATAAAAAGTGGTAATAGTTGAACTTCAATGCCTAGGCCTCATTGAGTCTTTTACGTCCCACCATGGCTGCAAGTCATTTCAGTAATCACACTTTTAGAATTGAAGAATTGAAAAACTGAAATTGCATGACGGCTTCAGGTGATATATCTTCGAAATGACTCTGTCCCAGTTCGTTAAGTGCGGAGCATGGTCAACAGTTTCATCCTCCTCCACTTGTACATCGCCTCATCTGTGATGCCAATGCTACGGAGTTGGTCTCGTAGGTGAGACCAGTCAGGTCCTTCCATTTCAGGGAAAGAAGCTCGTTAGTAAATCGCGCGTTAGGTACAGTTATATGTTCCTTAGCATGGTCAACAGTTTTATCCTCCTCCACTTGTACATCGCCTCATCTGTGATGCCAATGCTACGGAGTTGGTCTCACAGGTGAGACCAGTCAGCTCCTTCCATTTCAGGGAAATAAGCTCGTTAGTAAATCACGCGTTAGGTACAGTTATATGTTCCTTAGCATTCCTCAATCAAGGGGCTTCCCTCCAGGAATCAATAAATTTGTTTTTCAGCGACAGTTTTAATTCTCCCTCAAAAATGGTAATTTGGAAAAGATAGACTTAGTTGGGGTCCGTACGGTTAAATCGCGAACCCCATTTTTGTCCAACGATCTGTTCCCTCGTTTCTGTGCATACCCGACACCAATACAAGTCCGATTGTGCAGCCGCTCTTGATCAAAGTATCCAGTACATCCTTGCCATTAGACACAAGTCGTGAAGCTATGATACTAAACTTCAGTGCTAATGTTGCAACCCTACTAACTGAACAGATGTTTATTGTCTTATTCCTGTTTACGTTGTCAAAGGGAACGCCACATTATAAAATAGCAAAATTTCTGCTTCTAAGACCGTTGCATGTTGCCCGAAGATTAAAACTCTCCCGTGCTTTGATCATATATCCTAGCTCTACCTCTTTCATCCTGTTAAGATCCATTTGTAAATAGCCAGAATCGATTTCTAGGAAGTGTTTACTTCTAGTCTCAATCCTGCCTGCTTGGAAAAATTATCTCAAGAGAGTGATTAAGTTTCAAAACCGACGCCGTGTAGCCTTTTGGTATGAGAAGTGATGAGTATGTCTCCACTACGCTCCCTCGGCCACACGTGTAGTTGCCAATTCCAGATCCAAGATGCTCTAGGCAACTGAGCCGAAAATGAGCCTGAACAATACTTTATATGAAACTATGGTATCAAGTCAGCAAGAAAATAGTTTCGGTTTTGTAGTGTGAAATAAAACTATTTTTTTTTCTTTAAAAAAAATAAACTTTAATCAATTATATATTTTCCATTTTGTTCAATAACAAAGTATGTATATGTATTTTGTTCAATATATGCATGGAGAGATGACCAGAGTTGTATTTACAGGAAAAGAACTTTCTATATATTCTTTCCTTTTCTCTGCTTGAATATCAACAACTATTTAAATACACCAGATAGATTTCTTTATTTCTTACTGATTTTTTTTTTTAATTTTGCACTACTCCGGTGATTGTAAAGATGTCGTTTGACCGCGCGATGTTTTTCAGTCTGGCATCGAAGTCGGCAGGTTTTTTAATATCCCACCGACATACTTTGGAATTTATATTTTATATAGCAGTTGTTTCCTGCGAATGTTGCTCTCGATTCGCTACAGCTCCACTGATGAGACCAACTTGTTTTTGAATGATGTCGTCAAGCCTTTTCGTATGAAATTGCACTGCTTTTCGCTGATGATTTAAAATTTTTTAAGTGCATTAGATCTTTGCAGGATTGCATTGATTTGCAGTCTGATTTGGATGCATTTAGTGTATGGTGTACTACTAACAGATTGTACCTTAACATTGGAAAGTGCGAGACAGTGTACTTCTGTAGAAAGAAGACTTTAATTGAGTATGATTATAAGATTAACGGTGTGTCTGTGGAACTGACCAATCCTATATCTGATGTTGGTGTAATAATGGATAGTCAGTTAACTTTTAAAGAGCATATACATAATATCACTAATAAGGGAATGAAATTGGCGGGGTTTGTTACACGAAATCTATCTGACTTCAACGATATTATTTGTCTTAATAATGTTTATTGCAGTGTTGTGTGTTCTATTTTGGAGTATGCCTTACCAATATAGTCACCTTTCTACAATGTACACAAATTGGAGCTATTAAAGGTGCAGAAGCGCTTTTTAAGATTCGTAGCTTATAAATTAGGTGTTCCTAAAGAAGATATGAACTACCCTCATTTATTACTCCAATTAAATTTGAAACCTCTTGAACATCGCAGGGAATACATTGACTTACTTTATCTATTTAAAATCGTTAATAGTATAATAAATTCTCCAGAATTACTAATGCATATTGGTTTCAATGTGCCTCAGAGAAGTAGTCGATGGGTTGACGTGTTCTCTGTGGATGTTCATAGACCCAACTACTCCACCTATGTACCACTAAATAGAATGTGCATTTTAGCTAATAAGTTATCCCGTGATCACGTTGATCTGGACATTTTTAACATGTCCTTAAATACTTTCAAAAATTTTTTAAAGCGATATCTATAGTGTAAATTTTTACTTCTCACTGTTCTACATGTAGTCTTAAATGTGAGCTTACTGTAGTTTAACGGATACTTTGGATTTGTTTGTTTATTGTTTAGTATTTTTTTTTTTATCTATTTGGAATCTTGTTTGTAAGTTGTAAAGTGTTGTAAAATTTTAAATGGTGTGACCGTTAATAAAACATTTATTTATTTATTTATAAGGTGGTTGAAACGCGTATGGAGAGAGAAGCAGAGTTGTATTTGCAGGAAAAGAACTGTTTGTATATATTCTTTCCTTTTCTTTGCTTGAAAGGATAATACATATAAACAACTATTTAAATATGGCAGATAAATTTATTTTTTCCTTACTGAAACTTTGATTTTTTAAAAATATCAAAAAATTATTGAAATTGAAGGCGTCGAGTTGAGATACCTTCCTTGTAAGCAAAAAAATGTCCCCCAAATATATTTACATATTTGTATTGTGCTGATTTCGCTTGTTAAAAACTTATTGTTAATTTTAACACTTACGTTACTGGAGATAAAGGATAGTCTTCTGGCACTTGAATTTTACTAATCAAGTAATATTCTCCATTGTATACTTTTAAAATCAAACTGGAAGACTTCTGCTTCAATTTCAACTCATCTTGGGCAGAGAGAGATTTCTTTAAGGAGTTAATTTCGTCGTAACAACAAATAAGAGAATTTTCATCAATAAATTTACGTACAAATTTTATGAGGAGTAAAACTTGAGGTTTTCCTAAAAGTAAAAGAGTGAAATAAACAAAAAAAAAACGATTATTAGGTATAATAGGATCGTTTAACCACTAAAAGCAAAAAGACCGGCATTTTTCCTTATGGGAAAATAGCTCAAGGTCAAACTTTCTTAATCCTAGGATTCTGGTAGTTCTTGATGAGTAAATTAAATAGCTTAATGGGAATAAAGTCTTAAAAATTCATAGAGAGATTCACTAACATGGTTTAACTTTAAAACTGTCCTAAATTGACAACCGAGGGCTTAAACTGACAAAAGCAACAATAAGTCAAGCAAGTTTTAAACCCCAAAAATATTAGCATAAAAGAATCATTACTGGACTGGCAAAAATGGAGAACTTTATTTATTATCGGTATATATCTATTCCTCTTACATATTACACGGCTTTATCGCAAGGTTCTAATCCCTAATATCCCTATGTAAGCAAAAGAAACTTGCCAACTAGAAGCTCTAAATTTCATGGCAACTAGATTGGGTTTAGGTCTTAAATCTTCTTAATCGAGTCTGGTTGACATATTTTAGAGATACTGGCTTTTTGAACTGGGGTTGTTTGTGCGTTTTAGGTGAGCAGCTTGATGCCTTTGACGCGGAAATTGCTCTGATCTTAAGGGTCACTTTGAAGGCAATTTCAAGGTCAAGTTGTCTTTCTGTCGAAAATCAAAAGGGGGTCAATGACTACCTTTGCCAATCACTTTGAAATGATTGTCAAGGTAAACCTCAAGGTCTAAGCGAAGGCTGCCTTCTGGCAAAGCAAGTTTGGGCTTTTGTGTGTTCTGCAGGAAGTATTGTATGTATGTTATTATTTCTGTATTTATGCATGTATGTATCTATGAATGTATATGAGAATGTAACAAATAACCAGAAATATCCCAAAAAAACAATGACTATTCTCGTCAGGCTTATTAAAGAAAACCCACAAGGGTTTGATGACAATACTTAAAATCATGGGTGGAGAATGTATTTCATTTAAAATACATATGGGGCGATTCTGGTCAAGGTTAAAGTAGAGGTCGCCATTAAATCCCTTCTTATTTTGGAGAAAAAATTGTTTACAATGACCATTAAGGTAACATATTACATTACAATAGCTTTAAGCTACTGTAGAATGTCACAGCCCAATTCCAAATATAGGTTTTTAGGACTTTCAGCACATTGACTCTTAATCTACACATCAAGGTTACCAGAATCTTGAGTTTCATCCAGTTTGATTGAGAACCATTTCTCCCAAGGAAAGTTCTTTGCTTCTACTTAAATATGTTTATTAAATAGGCTAGAAAAAAAACTTAACTTTCCTTAAATAAAAATATACCCCATACTTTGAGGCATGCCAAAACAATATGAATCTGCTTTAATAAACATATTTACTAAGGATTTTGCTGGTAATTACCATTTAAATATTAAGATTGCTTAAGAAACAATACTTATATAATTGCTTTCATGAATTAGGATTAAAAGATATATGACTGGTTTAAACCATACTAATTCATTTACCTAAATTCTTTTTTAATTCTTGTTCGCACACATTAGTTAACCCAAGTAATAATTTTTCAGATACAGTTTTGCTTTTCAGCTCAATAAGTAATGGTGTTTCAGGATATTCCTGAGGAAACTGTATGCAAACTATAATTAGTTTAAAATCGGTCCTTTTTATTTCTGCTCGGACCATTGTACGAACACAAGAGACGAGTTTTGTGCCTGGTACGACATGTTCACACAACTTCTTGACTTCGGCCAGCTCATCGTCGATAATTCCCATAAGATTTATAAAGTTACTTTATAACCTTTCTATTTAATTGTTACAAAAACTTACAATAATAATTTACAAAATTAATTACTCTCTTACTTTGTTCTTTACATTTATACTTGTAGATAAAAACTCATGAACTATTAAAAACAACACAAAACCTAACCAAAACCAAACGCTAAAGGCGACAAACTAATAAAATCATGACATACACGTCTTATGTATAATGAGTTGCATAATGAAAATTGGCTGGAGCACTAAGTATAAAGGCCAACGTTACATTTTCTATAAAAATGTTTACTTTTCATATACTACTGAAGGCTGTATTATGTGGTTCACATGCGCTACACTGCAAAAAGTGAGAAATAGAGCGAATATTACTATATGGTATCTTTTTTGCTCCGATCCACGATGGGCCGGCATCACGAATTTGATATATAAAACGGTTCTTGGCCGGCATGTAAAGAGTGTACAGCGACAATATAAAGGGATAAAGAGGGGAGAACAAAACTAAACGTTCGTCTCCAGTAGCAGATGTTCAGAGATTTTTATTAATTTTCGTTTGAGCATATATTAGTAGTATAAATTTTCTCTCTTGCTGTAATCGCGTTCGGATAGAAAGAGATAGCATATACTGTTTTTTGCACTATCCCTATCTGTCCATGTAATGCACGTAGACCTTTGAATGCTGTTTCCGTAGTACAGGTTCTAAAGTATTTTAATTATATAATGCATTACAACACTATCACTCGTCCGAATTCTCCCCAAGATAGTTCCGGCTATTTGAGAAATGGAAGAAGAATCATATGGTTTATGTCAAAAATTTCCAAAACAAAAAACATTTATTACTTTTGATTTTCCTGTATGTGGCAATTTTGTTTGTCTTTCACTCATATATATTAATAGACAAAGAGATAGTGACTCATTTCGGCAACTAGAGTGACATACAAATTTAAAAAATTTTAAAAGGGAGTGTTTATATTGGTTTTTGATAAGAACGATAAGGTATAACAAAATAATTCCTTGTGTGCAATTTAAACTCTGAGCTTACATTGTTTATTGTTTTCTATTACCAAAATTGACCATATAAATAATACAAAACTTTTACTTCTACAATGAGTCGAAACCCAACAAATTACGGGTCAATTACAGATCCAGAGGTTGGATTTAGTGGTAGAAATGATATATCTACAGAATTTAATAGTTTAAGTAATGATGTCGCTACCAATGTTTTTACTATTAATTCAAATATAAGAACTTTGCAAGATGCTTTGAAGTCGATTGGAACACCAAGAGATAATGTCGGACTAAGAAATAAAATGTAAGTATGATACTATTCTAGATTTGTGAATATTCCAGGTGACCAAAAGTTTTGGTAATCATCAGAATTAAGTGAAATTTACGAAACTTACCCCCTATCTTGAGGCCCTAGAATACGATTCTGACTTTGATTTTTTCACTACTTTCCCTCATTTTCCTGGAAAAGTCAAAAAACACCAACCGTCACATAACAAATCACTTTTATTTTAGTTAAAACACCGAACTTATGAATTTATTTTTAAGGGAACTAGTTAAAATGTATTGTATGTAATATATTTCAATTATTTTTTGAACAAATTTTGGCAAACCAATTTGGAAAAACTTTTATTTTCACCAAAAAGTAAAAATACATCTTGAAAAAGCCATCAGCCATACGACTATCTAAACTAACCATCGGATTCTCAAAAAAGAGCGCGACGTTGCCTGTTGTAAAATTTTTGGTTGGTTTTGGTTAGTTTAGGTTTAGCTTGATTTTGGTTAATTTTGAAAACACAAACTAACCTGAACTAATTTAAATTGACCTAGATTTATACTTTCATGGTATAAACTATAAAAATTATCTATTCCAGTTAACAACGTAGTTTAATTTTTGTAATTGATAAAAAAGCATAAAATTAATCTTAACCACTCAAAACTTTTGGTTAGTACAGGTTTAGCTTGGTTTTGGTTACTTTGAAAAACTCAAACTAGCCTAAATTGACCTAGGTTTATTAATTAGAAAATGTTATTGTCCAGCAGAGACCACGTGGTTGCAGGATAATCTCTGCCAGGAAAGGTCATTAGTTTAGGTTAGTTCAGGTTAGTATCAATTTTTCAAATAAATCAAAACCAAGCTAAACCTCTAACAAGAAGTTACCAAAAAGAACTAATCAAAAATTTTGGGTAGTTAAGATTAATTTTACCCTTTTTTATACATTCAACTATTTTTACACAAATTTTAGCAAACAAATTTAGAAACACTTGTATTTTCAATGAAAAACCAAAAATACATTGTGGAAACGCCATCGACCATCAGACTCGCGAAAAGGGTGAATATTAGTTGCGACATTGCCAGATGTAAAATACTTTTTTGGTACAAACTATAAAATTTGTCCATTTCATTCAGCAACTGAAACTAACCTGAAATAACTTAAATTAAAAAATGTTATTGTTCAACAGAGACAACGTGGAGACGGGATATCAAAGAGAAAGGGAAAATGTTTTTTTATTCAGTTTTATTAGAAAAATTTCACAGAAATCGTAGTGGCAATTTGGTATCAGACAAATTATTCGTCTTTTCGAACAGATCACGCCACTGTTTAATGGCGGAAGCCATTTTGTTTTGATTTGTTTTTTGGTAATTTTCTAAATTTTTCTGATAAAAAGTGCAAATTTATGAATTTTTATATATTATAGAAGCTTCTATTGGTGTGGAATTTGTGGTTGTAACATAATTTTAAAGATTTAGTGTAAAAAATTGAACCTAAAGTGAAAAGTTATTTTCCCTGTTTTTCACAAACTCAAAATAGGGGGCACTGTCCAAATTTTTTCAAAAAAAAAAGTTTTCCTAGATTTCCTTTAATCTAAATAATTACCTTTCTTATTTTTAGATATTCTAAATGATTTGTATATAAAACTACACTAAGGTTTTTTTGATGTTATTGCACCTTATGTAAACTGAACTAATAAAGTAGTTTTAACTAACCAAAATCTACCACTGTTTATTTTACATATACAGGGTGATTCAAAAATCGATCACGAAACTTAAGGGGGTGATTCTACTTGACAAAATAAGGGTAGAGCTTCATATAATTTTTTTTCAAAATGTCATTCGTTTTCGAGTTACAGTTTTTATTTTTTGTTTTTTGAATTACTCGCTTACAGGAAAACCGATTTGACTAATATTTGAAAGATAGGCTAAGTCTTCTGCGCTTCATCATTTTAGTAACAATTCACATTGATTGTTTGCCGCTAGAGGGCACTTTACCTACATTGAAAATTGTTTTTTTGTCATAATTTTTTAGTGTTGACAGCTACAGTAGTTTTTGGCATAATTTCTGAAAGACTGATGCCAGGCCTTTAAAAAAGGTGCTCTTTATTTACATCGCTAAACCCAACGGTTTAGACGTAAATCACCCTTAAAAATTAAGTGGTAAATTTACTTTTCTCATTTCATTACCACCAGCTACCAGGTAAATAGCTATCAAAGTATGCTAGAGCTGTCAGTTTAACATCAAATAAATTCGCTTTTTAAACTATTTAATTTATAATCTTAAAATAACTAATAATGGCTAATCAGTAAATATTCATATTATGGATTATTGCGGTATACATTTAATTGATAAAAATTAATGAAACAGTACTAAACAAACTAAAAAAGATTCTCAAAATGTCCCCCATTTTCTTCCATACATTTCCTAACACTCTTCAAAAAATGTCGCCTAACTCGATGAAAAATTCCTGGTGTTTCTTTAATAATTGGGCACTTTTCGATTATCCTGAAGTGAAGATCCTCGACGTTGATTACTGGAATATCGTACACCAATTGTTTCAAATGACCCCAAAAGAAAAAATCCATAGGATTAAGGTCTGGTGACCTCGCTGCCCATGCCAATGGTCCACTTCGTCCTATCCATCGCTCAGGATACGTTGCATTCAAATACTGTCGGACACGTATACTAAAGTGGGGCGGAGCTCCGTCTTGGAGGATCCACATGTTGGCCCTTACTTCCAATGGCACATCTTCCAGATACAATGGGAGACGATTTTGGATAAAATCTAAGTATACGTCACCAGTTAATGGGCCATCAAAGAAATGGGGACCAATAAGGTAATCTCCTATTATCCCTGCCCACACATTTAGTGAAAATCTACGCTGATGTTTCGTTTCTACCACATTGTTTGGGTTCTCGTAAGCATATGTGTGGATGTTGTGTAGATTTGTTATGCCATCACGAGTGAAACCAGCTTCGTCAGTGAATAATATGACGCCAATTAATCGATTATCGTGTTCATACTTAGCTAGGATCTGATTGCACATTTCCAACCGTCTCGGCCGATCATCGTCATAAAGAGCCTGCACCTTTTTTGAATGAAACGGGTAGAGTTGTTCTTCTCTTAGTATCCTCCATGAACTAGCCTGACAGAGCCGCACTTCATTCCCAATTTTTCTAGTACTAATACCTGGATTATCTTCAATAATTTCAAGCACTCTTTCTTCTTGTTGCACGTTTCTAGCAGTTCTAGGTCTTCCCCTATTTCCATTATAACTTTTAAAGGAACCACATTCCGCAAGCCTCCTGTGCACACTGGAAAATGTTTGAGCATGAGGGATATTTCTTTCCGGATAACTCTCCATATAATATCTTCTTGCCAACTCTGCATTACCATTTGCTTTTCCATAACAAAAATGGATATCACAATATTCGATATTTGAATATTGGTGATTAGCCATTATTAGTTATTTTAAGATTATAAATTAAATAGTTTAAAAAGCGAATTTATTTGATGTTAAACTGACAGCTCTAGCATACTTTGATAGCTATTTACCTGGTAGCTGGTGGTAATGAAATGAGAAAAGTAAATTTACCACTTAATTTTTAAGGGTGATTTACGTCTAAACCGTTGGGTTTAGCGATGTAAATAAAGAGCACCTTTTTTAAAGGCCTGGCATCAGTCTTTCAGAAATTATGCCAAAAACTACTGTAGCTGTCAACACTAAAAAATTATGACAAAAAAACAATTTTCAATGTAGGTAAAGTGCCCTCTAGCGGCAAACAATCAATGTGAATTGTTACTAAAATGATGAAGCGCAGAAGACTTAGCCTATCTTTCAAATATTAGTCAAATCGGTTTTCCTGTAAGCGAGTAATTCAAAAAACAAAAAATAAAAACTTGAACTCGAAAACGAATGACATTTTGAAAAAAAATGATATGAAGCTCTACCCTTATTTTGTCAAGTAGAATCACCCCCTTAAGTTTCGTGATCGATTTTTGAATCACTCTGTATATCATATAAATACCAAGAGAATAAAAATAGTATATACAATTCCCCATAAAAATTTAATTGGACTAATAAATATTTTTATTTTGTTATAGTTTTATATATATTCTCTGGTGAACGTGAATTTCACTGGAACATTAAAATAATTTTTGAAAACCGATAGTTTTAATTAAATGGATTTTACTACGTTATTAGAAACCCTAAGAGATAGGAAAACAGTTAATTTTGGGAAAGTTCCAGACAATTTTGTTAGTAATTTAATGGTGCTTGTGGATAAGCTATATTTCCTTTTTCTTAAGAGTATTCCAAAATGATTTAAATATAGAGTGAGCCACTTATTTTGTGTATAAGTAGAAGAAACATAAACCAGACATTTTTACAAATATTAGGTCAATACACCTCGTACCTGAAGAATACAATAAGGTCATAAAATTCTAAATAATTGGTAATATTTTGAGACAAGTTCCCAACCAGCGTCGTTGCTAGTAAGGGTGCTTGCTGAATTATACAAATATATCTTTTCCCCTCTTAAAAGAAAATAAATATATTACAATAGAGGATAGAGATATATATACTTTTTATAATAAAAATTTAAAAAAGCACCAGCACAATTATAACTAATAGTTCTATAGTCTTTTCCACAAAGTCATCAGGGTCTGACATCTTCTATTACATAGTCTATAGCATTGCTCCAGTTTTCTGCAGTTACATTATTCAATGTTGGTTTAAAAAGTTCTTGCACATCTTTTAATTTAAAGGTGGTATTATGTCTTGTAATATATTCTTTCACTTGAGCCCATATTAACTCTATGGGATTTAATTTGTAATTTTAAGGTGGGCAACTGAAATATGATTATACGTTGTTCTACAGCCATTTCATTAATAACTAATCTTGTATATTTTTATCTATTTTATCTAGCTATTTTCAAAAGCTTCCCTTTTAAGTCATCATTTTCCAAGGGAATAGTCCTCTGCCATTCAGTTAATTTATAATATCTCTTTTTGCCAGCAGAATGAGGGCAATTGCTCTGCTAATCTAGAATGATAGCTAACGTGAATAACAATGACAGAATTTTCAGCAATTAACTTAAATATCCCAGAATAGTAATATCTACAGTCACTCCTTCATGGTAATCTTTGGTTGATTTTGATTGGAATTCAAGCAAACCTCCATTTAAAAAACTTTCATCGCCCGTACATACCCTAGGATATTTTTATCCATGCAACATTTACTCACAGAATGACCTCCTTTAACTCAAGTTTCATCCAAGTAATAAATGTTTTGTTGTTTTCTCTTGTTCTTTTAGATATTGTCTTCTCCAACATATTATTTCTTCTCTATATATTACAACTGATTTTCTGTTCTGCTCCTGCCAAGAAAAGTTTTGCAATATTTTCTACAATTTTTTTCCTTTAATTTCTTGGTACGTTGTCTTCTTCTCTTTTGGCTATTAAAATTTTATCTATTGTTGTGGGGTATCATTATTAAAATATAAGGACTTCATCAACTTCTAACAGCTTTCTACCAGGGATAATCTTAAGCAACTTCACACTGTAAAATCACAGAACATCGCCGCAACCTCTCCGTCATTAAGTCGAAGACGCAAATCTCTCCAGTATAGAATATATAGCATTATATAGCATAGTATAGGAATAACTGTTGCTAATTACAAACATTGTGGAAATATTTCCTCATAAAAGAACGAATTTATTGCCCCTACGAACGCATTAAGTGCTTCTTCAGAGATCTCTAGAAGTATTTTAAGTGGAATAGGGCAGAAATAAAATGATTCATGTTCCGACATTCCTTTAAGAAAATGCGATGCGTCCTCTTTCTGTATCTCTAGACATTATAAATTACTTTTTTCTTAGGGTTGCCATATTGACTTTTAATGTTGATATATCTTTTAACTTTGGTGTCTCTTGACCTTTTTTTTTCTCCTAAAACTTTATTATTGAAACCACCCCTGCACAGGGGTTGACATAGTGGAATCTTAAAAACTAAAAGTGTCCCTTTAATGGTAAAATTAATATTTATTTTTTCTGCACAGTTTTACAGAATGTAATTTTTCAAGCAAAAATCTTAAATCGGGATAGTTTTTAAATTTAATCTCTGTAAAGAAAATTATAATAAACCATTTAGTACTTTCCAGGGAAGTACAATATGACTTACATTCCTGAATTTATTTGCTCTGTGAATATAAATTTAATATATCTTATCATGAAAAAGTATGCAAGTTCATGTTTATGTAAATATAACTACCAGCTGTGGAACTTGTAATAAAATTGTTCATAAATAAATGTCTAATATTATATCTATACTATTAATAAAATAATGTATACTGCTGTGATTTCTTTGGACTTTAAATAATATTATCATTGTGTAATCGAAAGATAAATACAGAATATTTATTGCTAAAAATAAACTGTTTTTCTTTTGAAAAGTAGGTAATTGATTTCGGCCTTACGTTAATGGATTTTTTGGGTTTTAGTCAAATTCAAATTCATTTATTGACTACCGCTTAAATTAGTTAGTTTCCTCAAATGATAAATAAAAATATTTGTTAAAGGTTTTTTGTTTTCTTTAGGATTAAAAATTGTAACATATATGTTATAGTGACATAAGTTACTAATATTTAGGTTAATTTTAAAAAAAAACGACATATTTACCATTACCAAATAAATTTTACATTTTTTTTTACTCTTTATAAATAAAATAAATTATTCAAATTCTTTAATTTTTCTTTTCTTCCAAGATTCCATGTATTTTTTGAAGGTGTAAAAGCTCCTAATACGAGTAGGGATTTCAAACGCTTTTTGAACTTACTATATCCGTCGGGAGGTGAGTGTAGACTTTGATGCAGTAACTTTTCATACAGGGAGGAAGTTCGCCTTCGAGTGACATGTTTGTCGCTGTTTAGATAGGAGTAGATGTCGTTATTCTGAATAAAATGGTCACCACAGCTGAAGACGTAGCGCTGCGGCACTTGAATATATATATATATATATATATATATATATATATATATATATATATATATATATATGTATCAAATCATATTTAACGTATAGGCAACAAAGGGTAGTGACAGGAAAAAGTATTGATAGAATATATTCAGGGAACAAATATATAACAGTCGGAATACCGCAAGGAAGTGTAATTGGACCTATATTGTTCGTATTATATGTAAACAATCTAAATGAATTATGTGAGAAGAATGAAAACTGTAAAATAACAAACTACGCAGACGATACCACCATTTTGTTATCATACAGGGGCATTGCCGCTCTTGAACCTGACATGCAACAATTTATGATGTTGGTTGGTGACTGGTTTACAAAAAACAAACTTGTATTAAATAATTCAAAAACAAATGTCACAATTTTTAAAACCAATCATTCCAAATTAATAGAACCAGAGAAACTGACTATAAATGGTTGTGAAGTACAGGCTATGAACAATGTAAAGTCCTTAGGTATGTTTCTAGATAGTTGTATGAATTGGGAATGCCATGTTCAATATTCAACAGGTAGGCTAAATGCTGTGTGTTATACACTTAGAATTATAAGTAGATATGTAGGAATAAATATTAAGAAAATGCTTTACTACGCAAATTTTGAGGCCCGGTTAAGATATGGAATAGTCCTGTATGGAAACTGTAAAGACATCGAGTGTTTTTATACGTCAAAAAAGGGCACTGAGAATATTATTAAATCTAAGTTATCGGGAATCGTGTCGGGGTAAATTTAAGGAACATAAACTACTTACTGTTCATGCAGTTTACATACAGGAATGTATATTGTTTTTTGTTAAAAATAAGCACTTATTTGTAAGTAGTGAGGGACAAAAGATATATCCAACACGAACAATGGATTACATATATCCTAAACATAGACTGGTTATGAGTGAAAAAAGTCCTTATTATCAGTGTATTAAAATATATAATTCTTTACCAAACTATATTAAGCAACAAAAAAATTTTAAAAAGTTGAAAAAGACAATATTTGACCTACTTGTCGGCATAGAACCATATTCATTAAATGAATATTATTCAAATTTAAATCAAAGTATGACATTAAGCAGAATGTAATGTAGCTACTAATGTATTTTTTTGTATGACGCTATTTTATTGTATGTGAGTATACTTTAAAATAAAGGTTGTTTATTATTATTATGATTTACAAGCCAAACGGCTTCGCACTCCCTCCAGGGAGTATTCACTCATACCAGGCATACAAAGACACCAAAAGTATGAAGCTCTGTGGGAACCCTTATCGGGTCCTAGGTGACGTTGTCTGCTGTATTTCCTACGAACTTTCGGACGGTTCGCGCGGTTGCTAGGAGAATTGCTTTCTGCATCGGCTTATACAGATGCTCACTAAGGCCCAGTCCCTTGATATTCTGCAGGAGGTTCTTTGGTATCACTCCAGTTGTTGACAGTATTATGGGAATCGTTTGGACGCTGTTCATTGCCCATTGTCTTCGGATTTGCACCTCCAGATCTCTGTATTTGGCGATCTTCTCGTTGTATTTTGGCCTTAAGTTGTTGTTGTTAGGTACAGCAATGTCGATTAGTGTAGTTCGCCTAGAAATTTTATCTATTAGTATAATGTCTGGTCTATTATGACCTACTGTTTGATCTGTCAGAACCGTTCGGTCCCAATATAACTTGAACTGGTTGTTCTCAAGAATAGGCTCCGGATTGTACTTGTAATAAGGCACTTTTCCTACCTGTAATAGGTTTAACTTTTCTGCTAACTCTTGGTGGAGTATCTTAGCGGCTGAGTCGTGTATTTCCTTACACTCGGTTGCGGCAAACGCTTGGCATCCTTCAGTTATGTGCTGAATTGTCTCCGATGTTCGACAGCCATATCTGCATTGGTCATTTTCTATTGAGGGATCTCTAATGATGAACTTCCGATAGTTCTTCGTCGGAATAACCTGGTCTTGGATAGCTAACAAGAAGCCCTCCATTTCCGGAAACATCTGTCCTGAAATCAACCAGTAGTTCGACGCTGAGTTGTCGATATTGTCCTGATTGACCTCATTTGTTACTATTATTATTATAATAATGTGCACTGGTGTTTTTCCGGTTCTCAATCCATTCGTCAACATCTCAGCTGGCATTTTCAAGTGATGCTTCCTCGACGGTTGCTCGGCTTGGAATACACCAATCTATAATATGAGGACATAAGGGTATGAAGCGGAACAATCTGTTTTGGTTTTAACAGCGCAAAGTATACTTTACTTAACTTCCGTGCAAACGTGATCGAACTGAGGTTTCCATATAAATCTGGAGTCCAGATAGGAGCCCAGGAATCTGAACAAGTCTTTTCCCCCTTCCAGCCTAACTTTGGGCAATACCTTAAAGAAATGAATGTTGTCAGTTTTTTCTTCTTTGAGGACTAGATTGTTCATCAGCATGTAGACGTCATTGAGTTCCTTCCGTATTTCTGGCTCGTTTTTTGATGATACTGGAACAGATCGTCTGCAAATTTTATAGTGATACCAGGTAACAGTAGGTTATTCGTAGAATAAATATTAGTAGGGCAAGAACTGATCCCTCGGGTATTCCGATGTTTGAACTCTATCACTATCACTATCCGTTTTTTTTCAGACAGAAATGATATGTTGAGACTTAGCGCACTTCCTCTGATGCCAAAAGGGGGACCAGTTTCTTCTCAATAAAGCTAAGTTTTAGTGTGTCAAAAGCCTTCGACAAGTCAACGAAGACTTCCACTACTATGTTGTTTAGCTTTAGTTGTTTGTGAGTGAAGTCGTATGCTGCAGTTTCCGTTAATTTACGTCTTCGAAATCTGTATTGTTCATATCCTAAAACATTGCGTCTTTCCAGAAATGATGTTAGTCGGTGTATAAGGCTTGCTCAAAAATCTTTGAGGAAGCTTTTAGCACGAATATGGGCCTGTAGTTTTCCATATCCAAGTGATCTCCTTTCTTGAGTGTTGAAGTTATTATCGTTAGCTTCAAAGCAGTAGGAAACATCCCAGTATCAAAAGCCTGATCAATAAGAGTCGCAGGAGGCTTCCCAAATTCCTTGCCGATTTTTCTTAATACAAAAGGTGATATGTCGTCAAGTCTACTTGACTTTGTTTTTTAGGCTTATTATAATTTTTTCCACTTAGTAAGTGGTTTCAAAAACACCAACTCTCTCACTATCAGTCCCGTTATTGGATTTCTAGAAATATTTCCCTTGAAGTGTTACTACAAACTTTTTTTTTAATTACTTAACAACTTCCAGATATATACGATATTTTTAATTTTAGTCATGTGACTCAGCTTAGTGCAAATCAAGTTGCAGCAGCAACTTCCAAAGATATCAATAAATTAAAGCATACTGTTCCCAAGAATGATAAACAGAAGCAACTCCAAGCTGAGAAACTTGAAGGCGATTTCAAAGAGGCTGTCAATAAATATCATTCCTTACAAAAGGTGAGAGAAAAATAAAATTAAATACAGTAAAAGTAAAATTTGGCTTTTTCTGGGTGTTTGAAGATTAATTATTTTCAAAAACAATTGGTAATATGGAATCTTTATAAAACATTTAAGAAACATACTTTCATTTTTAAGTTACATATTAATAACGTAATGTATTTATAGGAATTGGCAGAAAAACAAAAATCCCATCTACTACTTTCTGTAAGTGTTGAACGCCCTCCATCTGATGATGAAGATGAAGAACGACAGAAACAGGCTCAACTTTCTAGGGATCTACAATTCGAGCAAGAAATGTTGTTAGAAAGGGAACAAAAAGTAAGGCAAATTGAATCAGATGTTCTTGATGTCAATCAGATTATGAGAGAATTAGGGGCCACAATTCATAGTCAAGGAGAACATATAGGTTAGTAAAATATCTCAGTAATTTACTAACATGGTTTAACTTTACAACAGGCCTAAGTTGGCGATGAAAGGTTCAAATTGACAATTACGGCAATAAATCAACCGAGTTTTGAACCATTTTTGCGGTCATGGTATGGGTCTTATGCTTTGTGTTGCCACAACCAAACTAGGCCACTCAATTTCCTTTGAAAGTTGGTTTGTACATAGTTTTTTCGTGTTTTATAATAATACCATGACATATTATATTTAAATAAATAAAATCAGTTATTTAAATTATATCGTTATTATTTATAGTTTCAATTTTATTAATGCATGAATATTTGCATATACTATATATACCGCAACATTTTAAATTGGATTTTTTGCAAGCACATACTTTGGTTATACAGCCACGAGCAAAAGTATTAGGCACCCCTATTGTTCATCTCTGTCTTGACAACAAGTATCTAGATAAGCTTCTTATGATTTTATTATTGCATTGGGGGTATGTTTTCATAGAAATAAGACAAAATCAAATATTTACGACACACAGGTGTGCATTAACACATTTATGTCTTCGAATTAGCTATTTAGAGTTTTGGGATTTTAGTTTGTTGTCAGAGTTTGAAGTAAACACACGTGTTGTACGCAATTATTTCTACCATATTCTTAAAGATTAACATTTGTAGCGTGAACTATGACTAAAAAAACTGAACTTAGTGCAGAACAGCGCCTAAAAATTAAGATTTTACATGAACAAGGCATGTCTCAAGTGAAGACAGCCTGAGGAGTGAAATTCTCGCATTGTGCAGAGCAATATGCATTAAATCGTTTCAAAGAGACGGGATTTCATGAAAACAGACCAAGAACAAGCAGAAAGAAAGTTCCTGCAGATCGTGATGACCGATTGTTGATTAGGTCGTCTTTACAATACCGCAAAAAAACAGCTTTCGACCTCGCTGCAACTTTACCTGAAGCAAAAGGCAAATCTGTGATTGTGCATAATATGAGAAGACTTCTTAAAGCTGGATTAAAAGGTTGAGAGGCAAGGAAGAAGCCATGGCTGTCGAAGCACAATAAGAGAAATCGGTTGGAGTGGGCCCTCACATATAGAGATTGGACAGTGGAAGATTGGTCCAACATACTATGGTCAGACGAATCTAACTTTGAGGTATTGTTATTTTCTTTATGTTTTACATTAAAACAAGTCAATATCTTTGAAAACAAATTCTGCGAGAAAAATAATGGAGTCTTAAACCAGTTTTTTTCTCTTTATACAGGTGTTTGGAACTTTCGCCGTGACTTATGTCAGGCGCCGGGTGGGCAAAGAATACAACTCAGAATGTGTGGTGCCCACTGTTAAACACGGTGGAGGCTCAATTATGATTTGGGTTTGCACGGTTGCCTAAGGAGTGGGCGAAATTGTGTTGTATGAAGGGCGAATAAACAGTGAGAAATACACTGGAGTGCTAAAAGCAGCTTTAGCGCCTTCGGTAACGCACATTTTCAGCGATACAAACTGTTACGGAATAAAATTCTAGCAAGACAACGCCACTTTCCACAAATCGGCTCACACTATGACGTGGGTGATTCAAAACGGTATTGATCTTTTAGACTAGCCACCACAATCGCCAGACCTCAATCCAATTGAGCACATTGGCCGTTTTAAGGCATGAGTGGAAATAGTTATCAGTAGATGAATGACCAAATATTAATTACTTTAATATAATACATCATATAAGTTATAATATCTGTTTTATTTACATACCTTATGTTAAAATACTCCAAAACTAGCAGTTTTGTAGGGTGCCTAATACTTTTGCTCTTGGCTATATATGGATTTTTTGACTACAAGAACAATAATAATTCTGTAAATATTCCATTGCTGAAAAACTATTGTTATAATCAGGTGATATATTTTCACTTTTGATCAGCCATTCATATTTTTCTAAGTTTTTTTTAAATAGTGTTGGGAAAGGTCACCCGATTCCATGTGTTGATTTGGCAAAAACATCTCAAAACGCGTTTATGTAACGCAGGCTTAGAAGTTGGTTGTGTATGGATATTTAAATTTTTTGGTAGAGCTAGATGGTTTCTTAACAATTAATGTCTGTGCAACAAGCTTTGGATTTATTTTTTCAATCGTCTCCATAGCAGTTTCGATAGGAACGTTGTCTAAATCAGCAAGAAGGTTCAACTTTTCATCTGATATTTTCTTTAATGTTAAATAAGTTGTTATCTTATCAATAAAATACAGGAATGACGTGTAACGAGGTGGTCTGGATTCGTAAAGACGGTCGATCTCGAATGAATTTCGGTCGTGGTGGGTTATAAAGAGCCTCGGTATCAAATATTGAGTATCACGACTCTTATTTCATTCAAGCAAAATAAAGCGGATTAACGAGAAGGCCTGTCTTTCTACGCGTAAGCTGTATACTTTTTGCGCAATAATAAACTAACGAGTTTTAATCAAAGAAAGGGACAGAGAAATGCTACTGAAATGAACTAAATGCTCAAAACTATGAACCGATTTAAACACCTTTAGCTTCAGAAAATTGATGCGTGTTGTCCTTAAGTGCTACAAAAATGGTTAGTAAATTTGTGTTTATAATAAGGTGCAGTTGTAATAAAGGAAAATATATGGTTCGAGAAGCAAATCAATCCCTTTAATGTCATACATAAAGTCTTCTTGATTGATGTCTTTGTGGGATTTGCGACTATGATTAACAAATTATGAGCACTTTTCAGATTACTCGCAAGTTTTCTCTGTTATTTTTAAAAGTTTGTTTCATCTTAACTCTTTGTACTTCTTCTAATCTTTGGTTTCCTGGAGGAAATCCTTGATTTACCCTTCCCGTTTCATGTTTTTGAGTAGTTTTTGGTTAGGGTTTTATAGCTTAGTGGTTATGCATGCTTGTGATATTGAAGTTTCGGTGATTACCTCGAAAGGTGTTGACTTGGAGGCATGTTTTGAGATTCAGAGTTATTTGTTACATCTATCAGGTCTGTATGAGTTTGGGGTGTTACATATTGCTAATTCATTAGTGTCTCGTCAGGATTGGGGCTTAGAATATTCTCCATAAAATTTTGAGATTCTTGGTTGCTAGAGATCCAATTTACCGTCTAACAAGTCCATTCTTAATCGGATTGTTTTGCCATGGGGATATTTCGACGGGGTTGCAAACACTTGTACACGTCTCCTTTTTTTTGTTTCCTTCTTATCCCCTTACCCTTTTACTCCTAAGTCATTTTAAAATTAATACTTTACACCGATGGCACGATAAGAACAAAATTATGTATTTACATTGCAATATTTATATAATACCACTCGTTATTGCTATATCTTTCAAGAGTTATCTAAACAAATCTTGAGCACATGGAAATTTTCCATAGAAATATAAATTTTTCTTATTTCAGACCGAATTGAAAATAGCATAGACCAAGCTGCTGGAAACGTAGAAGAAGGAACAGAACAGTTAGTTAAAGCGTCTCAATACCAAAATAAATATAGGAAGAAATTACTTATTTTGGTGATAATTGCTTTAATTGTAGCGGCAATTTTGATCGCAGTTTTAGTATCTAGCCTGAAAAGATAAACTAATAATTTATTTTGTTATATCAAGAAACTAAGCTTGCATCAGAACAACTGTCTCATGTTTTGTCATGTAATGTTTAATATTTATTTTTTATTTGTACATAATTCTTTTTAAGGACGATGTACCAAAATTCGGGTAGTTTTACTGTCTTGATAGGTGATAACGTTGGGCGTTCATATACATTTTTTAGAAAGTGGGTAAAGTAGGTAGTAGGCAAATACAACATCTTGAGAGTTTAAGATTTGATCGTATCTGACTATGACTAACAAAATTATGTATTTTGTATATCTAACATATAAACATGGTGTGTTATTCCGTTTTCTTTGCAAACGTTACAACTTTTTTAAACAGGATTTCTGTTATATAATTTGTTAATTTCTTGTAATATTAAGAGTGATATTTTTATAATTAAATATGGACAAATGGCAGAATTCAGACCCTGTATCTTAAACCAAAATAGTTGACATATCTTTGTATTGACTTTTCGTGCTTCATGTTCAACCGATGGCAGAATTCTGTTATTGGTGTAACTAGAATGTGGCAAATTTGGGTAAAACAAAATCTAGATGAAGTCATGTCATTGTAGACATACTCGTGTTTATATTAAATACGTACATTTTATAGAGAATTTAAAAAAAGTGTTCAATTTAGTTTATGAAGGTTATATCGTTTCTAGAGAAAAACAGTTGTATATATTTTACATATCGAATATGAAAATGTACTTAAAATTAAAAAAATGCTTTAGTTTCGAACATCTTGTGTTCTATCTGAAGTGCTTATTAATTCACAACTATTTTTTTTTCTTTTACAAAATAAACTTAGAAAATATTTCGATCCAAAAGATAATGCAATATAGCATTGATTTTAATATATCGATTGAAATGTGAAACGTTCAACTATGTTTTTCATATAGTATTTAATAATATTACTCTTCTTCTGATGGTATTTTGTATATACAGTGTGTCCAAACAGAATGGAACATTTGGAAAACATTATTATTAATTTTTGAAAAAGGATAAAATCGTATTCATCTTGTTTATCTTAATTAAGGGTTTATTTTACGCCTGTACAAAAATTTTGGTTTTTATTCGGAATACTGTAGACACCGAGTTTTTCATTGATTTGTTGCAAATCCCCTATTGTTTAAGATATCATGCATAATTCACATAAATTAACTTTACCAAAAAATTTTTTCAACCTACTATACGTTTTGTAAACAATGAAATTCTGATAAATAAAACTAAAAGGTTTTCTATGTATTAAATAGTTTTTTGAACACTCTTATTAAACTTTTTATGATATAGCTATTTATATGGACTTTCATGCTCAAATAACAGAAAGTAATTTAGTTAGCTTTTATAATTCTACCTTAATTGTTAAATTATTGGGAAGTCTTTAAGAATTACTTACGTTGTGGTTACTTTTCACTTTGCTAGTTGGAATTTCTATTGAGTTTTCCTCCCTTTATTTCAGTTTTATCAAGGGGAGTTATCCGCTTAAGATGCAGCGGAGCATGGGGTACAGCGGATCCCTTTTTTCTAAAGCGCTGTAACTATACAATTTTCACTTTAAAATCAATCTTTTGATAAAATCTGAAAAAACACTCTGAATTTTGAAAATGATAACATACATTATTTAGTTATGAAATTAGTAGTAGGTTAGTTATCCACTGTTAATGGCTGATGGCTTCATCACTCTATACATTGGTCTGAGAGCAAAACAGCTAGAAGATAATTTCTTGGACAAATAGTCAATACGTTTACTAAAAGTCAGCATACTATCCAGATTTAAACCCAAAAAACTTTATGATTCTTAAATTATTTAATACTCGTGAATCAATAATATATTGTTCAAGATACATTTAAATATAAGAACGTTAGTTTTTTCCGAAATGAATGTTAATACATTTTTTTCACACCAGACTCCGATTTTATCTAAATCTTCATTTATTCTTATTCTTAAACTACCCGATTCTGAGCCCCCTCACGTAATAATTGTGTCGTAGGCAAAGAGAGTAAACTTGACGCTGATGTTTCTAGGTGCAAGATCATGAATGTACAGAAGAAACAAAATCGGTCCAAGGACGGACCCTTGGGGAATTCCATTATCGACGTTTCCAAAGTCATAGCTTACTCCTTCAAAAGAGACCTCCTGCGTTTTTCGACAAGGATAAGACTGAAATTAACTTAAGGAGGCATCGCGATATCCACGAATTTGCAGTTCTGCAACCGAAGTTCACGATTGCCACCATCAAATGCTTTTGTTAATTACAGAATACCACTTACTAGTTCTCCTTCATTTCGGGTAATATATAAACTTTCCAAAAACGCAGAAATTGTATCACTTGTGTTTTTCTGTTCTGAAAGCCAAATTGGTTGCAATTTAATATATTATATTTCAACAGAGGTGACAACATTGTTTTCTTAACCAATTTCTTAATGATTTTTGACAGGGTAGGTAAAAGTAATATTGGTTTGAAATTTGAAGAAGCAATGTTCTGAATGATCCGAAACGATCTATTTATGGCTTCAGCTATTGTACTTAAGATATTTAATTCACAATATGTTCTTATAGACAAATCATCGCAGCCTGAGCAGTTATTGTTTTTAATAGTTAAAAGAAAATGTTTTTAATTCATAAATATCAGTAAGATAAAGAAATCATGTCTGTGGATGAGAAACTCAAAGGATCGTAATTTGTCCTTATTGATTGATTGAGATCCTGGTTAAATTTGTTTGGTGATATATAACAATTGTTTGCCGAAACTTATTAATTATTGACCATGCCCCTCCAGTGGAATCTCTCGACTCCAACATTCTCTGTATAAAATATAATCTCTTTGCCGACCTCATCACCTCTCTATAAATAAATTGATATTTTTAAAATAGGAGATAAAAACAAGTTATTTGAGAAAAACTTTCCAAGGTAGTGTAATTCTCGCATATTTTCCGCATATATTTTTATACTATTCGTTATCTACCGCTTCCTAGTCTTTTTTCCTAATTTAATCCAAGGGAAAGTGCGGTTAAGTTTATTATTAAATCTTTTTAGTCACTTTTTGTTACATAAAAAATCCCAATATATCTCGCCACAATAGCGTCGAAAAAATAGTTTTTTACAATAAATTCTTCCGATTTTAGGAACTCTCTTAGGGATTTGTAGGTTAATCCGAAATTGGACCAATACAGCCTCATGGTAGCTGGTAGAAGGGTTAAAGTAGCGAGTGCGTGCTCGAATGTGTTCAATACATACAATGCTACAATAAATTATCCATCGAAACCCATTTTTAACTGTACCCCATACTCCCCTATTTCTTGGATGGTATCACTAACGGCGCGTCAACATATTTTTGTGTACATTTTAGCGATTAAAAGAGCTCGGAAAATTTTTTTCCAGATGGAATAGTGTGTGTTGAAATAAAATTTGATTTTATCCCAAATGAAATTTGAGAGCATGAAAGTTACTTTTTTCTCAATGCCGAAAACAATTGATTAACGTGAAAGGGAACCACAATCTTGATAAATAAGTAGCTTAAAAACTTTTTGCCTGAAACTATTTTAAAATTCCAAATTTGTTATATACTTTTAAGACCCTAATTCGTAACAATTTCAGTTTGAATTGGGGTGTACATTTATTTAGTTTAAACAGTGACATTTTTTTAGCTTTTAGAAAGAATGAACGCTTCCTTAATAAAAAATGATATCTTTTGTTTATTAGAACATGTACCACACCAAATATTTGATTATAATAATTTTAGCTTTTTTGTATTTTTTTGTTAAGAATCAATTTTATGTGCATCAGAATTCTATTCTTAAATCTTTTAAAATATTATCTTCATCGTATTAATGTGATTAATTGAAATTTTATATTTAGTTGTTAATAATAATTCTGAACAACTTTTCCTAGTAAATTTTTTCTGTATTTTTTAAATAATCAAAATCATGTTTTGCCCCTATCCTGTATGTGAGATTTTTAAAATTAAACAATTAGTTGTACAAAAACGTGTTGACAAAATGTAACTACCTAAAAAGTTAAAGTAAAAAGGTGTTACGTTTTTGGAGATACTAGTTTTTGGTCTAAGACGCGATCATCTCAACATCGTCTAGTTCTTTTAATTGAGTCACACTACCCAACTTCTCCGCATGATACAGTGATTAATATTTCCATACTCTACATATTTCTACTCTTGGTTGCTTTAGAGTGCGTATGTGTTTTCTTTCGAAGTTGAACCTTCATTAAACCCCCATACATTTTCAATAGGATTTTCATCAGGCGAAGAAACAGATCACTCCATGGTAGTAATGCCTTTTTCTTTTTTCCATTCCTGACAAAGGCGACGACGGTGTTTTGGGTTATTGTCTTTTTGTAATATTCATGAGTTATAATCCTGTCCTAATCAGCGTTCGGGAGCCTTTTTAAACTCTTTCTTCTTCTTTCTCGACTTATATTTGTCCACTCCTGACATAGGTCTCTCTCTCTCAATTTTTTTCCACGTCTTCCTCTCCTGCGTGTGCCACATCCATTGTTTACCCGCTGCCCGTGTAATATCGTATACTCATCGCTTTTGTTGTCGTTTCTCACTTCTTTGTTTGTACCTAAGTCTCCATTCTATTATTCTGGCAAATGTCCTGCCCGTCTCCACTTCATCCTCTTTGCTTCTTCCATTATGTGTATAATTTTTGTGTTCGTCGTGATTTCATCATTTCGTATCCTATGCCTTAACGAAATACCTTGGTTCTTTCCCAAGGTGTGTATGATGTTTTAAGCTCTTAGGGAAATACTTTTGTAAGGCTTACTGATCCTAATCAATAAATGCAGAGTGGCAGGATGCAGGAATTATAAACTTTGATTTTTAAGTTGATGGGTATTGAGTTGTTTTTGAAAATGTGCTCTAGTTTTTCAAACGCTGTCCATGACAGTCTAATTCGGTGGTTTCTGCGTGTTGGTTTTCTTTTCCTAGTCTAATATATATATATATATATATATATATATATATATATATATATATATATATATATATATATATATATATATAAATATAAATGTATGTGCACTGGTGTTTTTCCGGTTTTCAATCCGTTAGTCAGTAGAAAAATCTTCACGACGTTTCGCCAACATCTCAGCTGGCATTTTCAAGTGATGCTTTCTCGACGGCCGCTCGACTTGGAATTTCAATTAGGAATATGAATAGACTTTAGGAATATCAAGCAACTGATTGTCAATACACAGCAGATAGTCATTTATAGTGTTGGACGTACGAGTAAAAAGGCTTAAAAATATGGTAAAATACGCGGCAACACTTTTTTATGGAAATAATTGTAAGTATTTTAAAAATTTAATAAAAAGTTTAAGTATATATATATATATATATATATATATATATATATATATATATATATATATATATATAAGTATATATATATATAGTATATATATATATATATATATATATATATATATATATATATATATATATATATATATATATATATATATATACAAGATTTAGCTAAATCAAACTTAAATTGTTGCGAATCATATAAGCATTAAATTTGTGTTATAAAAGCTTTTATTATCTTTTTGAACATGGAAAAATAATAGATATTTGTATTTAGTTTTTAAACTATCTTATATGTTATTGTAATATCATTTGACAGCTTTTAAAAGCGCATTAACTTAAGGGTAGCGCACACGATGCTTGTTTTGCTGTTGTGGATGATCGGCTTGATTTCGTCGCTGGGTTGGAAGCGGGTTGTAATGCTAGACCTTGCGATGGGTCCTCTACATTGTTGGCTTCACACTTATTAGTGTATGCACTCAAAGATTTTCATGGTCAATTTAGAACTATAGAGTTTTAGGGTTATGATTAGTATGTATTTTGAGTTACCGAATCCAAATATTCAACATGATGTCTTCATTTGGTCAGAGAATGGGGTATTGATTTCGGACGTATGCCGTTTTGTTTTAGTGACAAAGATGACAGTTTTTAAAAAATTAAAAAAAAACTAATTAGAAGCAGAGACAAAATTAGAGTAAAAAAAGGAGTATAATGACTTCTAATTACAATTTTTCATCGTATAATAGCTCATTTTAAAGGTAAAGGCTTAACCGTAGATAATATGTCATTGGAAATAATTTTTGAACAATAATAAACAAAGACAAAATTATTGATTTTATATATACAGGGTTTTCTAAAAGTGTAGAACCCCCTCGCTAACTTTGTAAATACCAAGTTTAGGAAAAAATGACCAAATTATAAGCTATAGAAAATTGAACGAATATTCTAAAAATGACTTTTTTCGTGACCTTGACCTTTAGGGTAATTTAAAGATCATGAATGAAACAGCAGAAAATTTAACATTCGGATATGACCTAGGGCAAATTTTAAGGCTAAGACAAGGCCAAGTTGAACTTTTCCAACAATATCTTAAACGGTTACCGTAAGAAAAAATTACTGATACAAAAGTAGTAGGGTATTTAAAAATGACTTTGGCTTTTATGAGTATATGTTTTTTACCTTTTAATAAGACGCGAGAGTATCTAATTTTCTATCAAAATGCACTGTCAATTTCAGTGTTTTATAACAATTATTAATTTTAAAAATATTCGAGGATCATTAATTCATTAGAAATTGTTTTGAAGAAAATCTTAAACAACGCGCTATTTCTTCGTGAGAGTCATCGTAATTAATCAAAGGTCGGTAGTCATGGTAAACTCATGTTCACGTGATAAGACGCGGTTTGCTTTCACTGAAATAAATCGAAGGAACGAACACAAGAAGAGGATACATTAACGTCATTTTCTATCAGTGCAACAAGCACGGTGGCCATTACAGCTCCCAGCACGCAATCCGGCAAAACGAGCTTCACGTGAGTTAAACATTACTCATCATTAAATAAATAATGTAAAAAATTACATTTAATGTTTTATAGCTGTAAAGTTTAGATGATAAAAATGTCAAAATATAGCAAACCTATTTAAAAACTATATTTTGAGTCCCATTTTTGTACCCAATCTTTACTTATTTCCTTTATATATTATTATAACTTGTTCTTGCTTTAATTATTTAAGGAGTTTTATTGATTAACTGCATATCTTAAGGGTGTAAAATTTACTCGAGACCTTTCTTTTCTTCCATATTGAAATGGAAATTAAAATTTAATATTCATATTTTTATATTTGTATTTAAAAGACCCAAATTCAATTTTAAGGCCATTAATATTAATCATTAAGAACCTAGCTTTTGTTTTTTTTTTGTTTATATGAATTTAGTTATTTTTGGGAAAAAATGAAACATTGCTATCACCCCGCATTGGAAACGTGTAATTTACCTAGGAAGGTTCTAAATGGACGGGGAAAAGGGGACACGGAGATAGTTCTTAGTCTGAATAGCCATAACAGCTTAAACCGGAATGGAACAGAAATAGTAGTAACTCATTTTTCATTTCTTGCCATTAAAACTTATAAATTAAAAGCTACACTAAATTTATACTTATATTCCCCAAAGAGTATGTAGAAATAAGGACTCTATGTTTTTCAGATTTAATTTCATATTAAATATCTGTGATGGGCTTATATTAGCTGTATTCTTATGTTTTGCGACAAAAATGTATTCAAGTTTTACTGCTTTGATGATTATGTCAAAAGAATACAGCTATTATAAGATTTTGTTAAACATGCTTATAGATTTTTTGGCATATTTAACCTGCCATGTTTAATATTAAAAGTTTTTTTATTAATTTAATTATGCAGTTTTATTTATTCTATATCGCGTAAAAAGCACCGTTTGTGAATGTAATTTATGTGCCTAAGTTTGTTACTTCAAACCCAAATGTTTTTACTAGAGACAATATTATTAATACATGTACAAAATTATCGAATATATTTTGTTATCAGTATTGCTTGACCATAATTTTAAATTATTTAATTAAATTTATATTGATGCTGATTTATTCGTTATCATTTAATGTTGAGGTTAATTTATACTAATGGCATTTATTAAAAATTAAAATGAATTAAGTGGTTCGTGGTAAAATAAGTAAGTGATAGTCATTCGCATTTGTTTCTCTTCTATTTAAAATAATAATAGGCCATCGGTTAGACAGCCACCGCCCCTTTTGCAAGGAAAAATAAAAAATTGAACGCCCCCTCCTTTATAGGAATTATACCCAATATTAAAATATCGTAATATAATTAAAACACCCTCAAATTAATTAGAAAATGACATCAAAATCAATTAATGATGAAAAAAAAAAAATAATGAGATGGTTGAGACCGATGGGTTTTTTAAAATTTGTTAATATCGGGTTCCGATTTTGACAACAGTTGCAAATAAGTGATCTATAGTCTGTTTCTTGTTTTGTAAAGTAAATTTGTGACCACACAGAACCTATTCTTAGCCAAATATGATGAGGGAAAGGCAATTAAACATTTTTGAACTATTTCCCGCAATCCAGGGTAAAGTGGTGGTGTTGATTAATTAAATTCAATTCGTCACCTTAAAACTGTAAATTTAGTTAAATAAATATTTGATAGAGGTCTAATAAGCGATGTCATTTTTGAGTGTAATCAAATTAAAACCCAGTCCTTTATCTCAGTTTTCAAGGAAACCTACTATTGAATCAAACAGAATATAAAAACAAATTTTTGTATGAAACAGCAAGCGATTGAAATCTGCATCATCTTCAGTGCATAGTTGGCTAAATAAGCATTAGGCTTGATTCTCACTATAGTGCCGCTCTCGATACGATCTTGGTTCGCTCTCAATTCGATGCATTTTTTTTTTAATGAAAAAGAGTTTACGATATCGAAATCTCCGCGAAACCGATAGTGTGAATAGGTTCATTATTTCTCCTGTAAGAATAATTTGTCGGACTGAGAGCGTATCGACAGCGGCCCTATAGTGAGAATCTGGCCTTAAATGGCCACTTAGTGAATTGCTTCTAGTCTTATTGACTACTTTAATAACGTAATGAAACGACCATGCGCTAATACAGATTTTTCGCAAGCAAATGCTAACGATGAATAACACAAGGTATAACGAGTACATTTAGTACTGCTTATTTCAACTGCGCTCTTAAACTTTCGTGATACCTGTCGCAATTAGCAATGCCCCTGGTGGTAGGGACATGTAGCTAGCGATCTATTTTCGACCACCGTAGGAAATGTATGGATGTTTCGTCTCGATACCGGTGGTGGACTCATCAGTGGGATCCACCGGTATCTTTCCCAGACATCCTTGTACTTTCTACAAACTTGGACCTCTATTTAAGTCCAGTTTTCCCGGAAAGCGGTGGTGAGATGTTATGTTCCACAATATGCCCTATTATTCTTGACGAATTATTTCTTCCTTTATGAATCGTGCTTCTTTAGTTGGTAGAGTTGACTCATCCAGTTAAATCGAAAATTTGCCTGTCTTCAAGTAATCGCATAATGATATTTCAATGTCTTTAGCCACTTTAATTTTTTTGTACTACAGTACAGCATAGGTTTTCAATGGGGGCGATAACGCCTTACGGGCGTTGAAGCTTTTCAAGTAAGCGGCGCGGGGCGTTAAAATGGCATAATTCGTTTCAGTAACAAGTTTCTACAATTGTGTAAGTAATGACAACTATCAGGCGATTTATGCAATTTAGCTAGCTATTATTTACTAAGCCGGCTTTTATGTGCTTTATAGATCTCACTAAAGCCTTTGATAGGGTGAGACTGGATGATATTCTACAAATAATGCGAATTAAAGGCATCCCAAAGAATTTAATTAATATCGTTGAACAGCTAAACTCCAACACCACAACACAAATCTCAGTAAGCGGCAACCTAACTAAGGATGTACCAATAGCATCGGGAATACGACAGGGGGACTCTCTGAGTCCATTACTGTTTAACATAGTAATGGACCAAATAATTGAGAACGTCAAAAGAGCGGCACCAGGGTACAGAATGAATACCGGGGAAATAACAATAACATGTTACGCTGATGACGCCGTCATAGTCTCGGAAAATGAAGACGATCTCCAAAGACTTCTATTTGCATTCCACACCGTAAGCAAGCAATTCAACATGAAAATATTCATCGATAAAACTAAGTCAATTGTAATAAGCAAAGTGCCCTTAAGATGCAAACTAGTAGTGGATGACAAACCAATAGAACAACTCATGACCTTTAATTACTTAGGAGTTGAGATATCCGCAAACTAAGACAGAACAAGAGAAGTAAGAAACCAAGTAAACAAGACAAATAGAATCTCAGGAAGCCTGGCGGATTTAATATGGCACAACACATACATGAGCAAGGACGCAAAAACAAAAATCTACAAGACCTGTATTCGACCGATAATGACGTACGCAATAGAGACGAGAGCTGACAACACAAAAACAAAATCAATTCTAAGAACTGCCGAAATGAAAGTACTAAGAATAATATCGGGATACACATTAAGAGATCACATACGCAATTCAACAATACGCGAGGAACATGGAATGCAGGATATAGTAAGATGGGGACGGAAGCGCAGAAGAGCCTGGAATGAGCACGTAGGAAGAATGGCGCAAAATAGGATAGCGAGAATCGCCCGAGATGGAACACCGGAAACCAGAAGACCAATAGGTAGACCACCTAAAAGGTGGAGAGAGTCCTGGATTTCAACATCGAATGAAATGAATGAATGAGTTGGAAAAAACAGGCTGTCAGCCTATAACAAGAGAAAGAAGAAGAAGAGAAGCTAGCTATTATGTAGTCCAGTTAAAATGGACTAAAAAGTGATAACTTTTCAAAAATTCGCATAGACTTGAAAATTGGTATAGCTATTACAAATAAAATGTCAAAGGTCCCCACCGAGCCTACAATTGCTAAAAATTTTGTTCAAGATGAAAGATCAAAAATGTAGTTTTTTTTTGGCATTTTTCTCGTAAAGGGTTATTGTTATCGTAAAAATAGGTCTGGTAAAAGCTGTAGGCTATGCCATTCTCTCTAAAAATTATTCTTATATTTTTTCCTACGATGGTGATGAAAATTAACCAAAAAAATAACAGTTATGTGATTAGGATTATCTGTCAAATTTTAATTTTTTTCCAAAAAAAAATCAAAAGTGGGGTTATATCTCAAAATGTCGAAAAAAGTTTTTCTAAAAGCAATTTTTAGCCCATATTTGTAAAATTTCAGCTGTATAGGATAATTTAGATTTTTTGCCCATTTTTTGTAAATTGCACCACTGTTACAAAATAAGACTCGACGCAACCTACATAAAACTTCTTAGTTTTGACAATGCTTCATTCCAGATACATTTTGTTTAAAGTAGCGCCATATTACATGTGTTTTTTTATACAAAATCCAAAGAGGGCTATTAAAATTTGGCCACATGTGATGCAAAGTTTATTTGTTTTTGACCCTATATAAGGTAACTTCATAAAATAATTATTTTTGAAAACGTAGTTTGTGTCTAAAAGTAATATACATTATAATTAAGAGAAACAAGTATACAGTATCTTTAGTAAAGTGTGCATTAGGTGGAAAATAAATTTTTATTTAACTTTACGTAAAGTTTATCTAGTTTCAACCATTTAATTTAAAACTCCATTATTAAAATTTGTATTGAACGCAATGGAAGGCACACAGAAATGTAATTTTAAATTTTAAGTTTTTGAATCGTTTTTAATTTAATATTCAAATACCAAAAATAGTTTGTTATCAATTAAAAAGGTTAAATTTTAAATGCGTTTAACTTTTATATTATGATTTTTTTATTAGAAAATTTGTGTCTTTTTAATTAAACTATTTTCTTAATATTAACGTGCATTACTTTTAGACACAAACTATCTTTTTTAAAAATAGTTATTTTATGAAGTTACCTTAAACAGGGTCAACAATAAATAAATTTTGCATCACATGTGACCAAATTTTCATAGCCCTATTTGGATTTTGTAGAAAAACACATATAATATGGCGCTACTTTAAACAAAATATGTCTGGAACAACAATATTGTCAATGATTAGATATCAGTATTTTAATGTGATATACATGTTTTTGTTAGAAACAAGTATAAAAGATTTAAATTTTCGGATTTATGTTGAAAACGTGGCAATAATACATATCCCTTCCTACCGACTAAGAGGGGTAAGCTCCACCTTTTTATCGATTTAAGTGCAAGGTTGCCGCAGTCTAGTGAAGTTTTACTGAAAGGTTTGATCATTACAACGTTCTCTTTGTAAACTTAAACAATTATAATAAACCAAGGGATAAAAAAACTTGCAATCGTAGTTTAGATCAACTATCTAATACGGCAACATTGCATATACATCATTCCTTGCCGTTTTACTACTTATAGTAAAAACTACCTTTTATCAATGACCGAGTTGTAATACTTAGCGCTTCCAATCCTCTCATAAGAATGAGCCGTCTTAGTATAATTCGCCAATGCTAATACTAAATATAGGGTGTCATACATTTTTGAAAAGATTGTAACAAACTAAAACACATTATTCAAAAGTATATATGGTGTCCCATTAAAAAAAAAGGGAGTGCAACGAAAACCTTTTCCTTCTATTTTTACTAATAACGGAGATAACCCGTAAAACCATCGAAAATTGGACACCCTGTACAAAAAATTGGGGGTCACTATCAAATTATCTTATACAGCTGAAATTTTGCATATAGTACTCAAATTGCGTTTAGAAAAACTTTTTCTAATAACTTTTTTCGATATTTTGAGATATAACCCCACTTTCGAATTTGTTTTGGAAAAAAAAAATTAAAATTTGACAAATAATGCTAATCACGTGACTACTATTTTTTGGTTAATTTTCGTCTCGATCGAAGTAGAAATTGTTGCTAAAGTTAAATTTCGGATATGATACCGACTTTACTGGTCACACCGTATATAATATGCACAAATTTCTGCATCACCTATGTGGCTTCCTAATAAGGCATACTCCACCTCCTCCTATTGGTTGAAAAAATTGTATTAGTGGTAATGATTAAAGTGGAACGGAATATTGTTGATTTCGGGAAAATATTAGTCTGACTCATAATCTTTAAATACTACTTTAACAGTAATGTCTTCCCCTTCGCTTTCTTTTTTCTCTTCATGCTGGATTTCTGTAGATTGTTCTTGGTTTGAAAGACCTAAGCTGAACAGCAGCCATAATACATATCAAGCTTTGTTGACAATATCGCGCTGTTTGTCAACAAAACTGATAAATGTTAAACTTCCTTGTTTCTTAGTTATAATAATTTTAATACCATACTTTAATTTAATTTTGTCTTAATTGTTCTGTTATCTATAGCTGGATTTTTGCAAATATTATTTAATTTTTCCTATGAAAACATAACATCACTATTTTCAATGTATGCAAATATTTCTTTCAACGTCAAAGTAATAGAATCATTTTCACGGACGAATTATTCCCTCCCCTTTCCCCCCGTGGTGGGATAAGCATACTCAGTGCATGCAGTAATAGTTCTTGCTACGTTATTAGAATGAATCCGAGCTACCTTTAGAATAAAACCTTTAAATGCAAATGTAACAATTTGATAAATTCTACATCAAACATTTTACGCTTTTTTATTGTCAGCCTCTTTTGCTTCTGCACACTGGGGCAGGAGACGCTCATAACTGCCATCAAATAAACTAAAGCTGTTAGACCTTCTAAAGTGAATCAAATGTTTTCATAGACATATCTATTATTAGAAAAAAAAACCAATTTTGGTAAAGAACATTATTTTTTATATTAAAAAATAGCACATTACATTTTTTTTTACAAAAAAAGCAGTATTTACTACTGTACAGGGTGAGTCAACGATTGGATGAAGTAGGTTTGTGCCTTTTCGGTGAAATTAACAAAGAAACTATATTTATTGTTTGATACAGTTTATTTTTACGCAGATTTTAAAAATATTTAGGACTCTACAGGGTGAGCCAAAAAACTAGAACAGCATAAAGTTGTATTTTTTTAAATAGAACACCCTATATACGAATCGTATTTTCGATTTAGCTTATAATTTTAAATCTTTTTTTATTAAGGGTTTACTATAACAAAACTTTATAGTTTCTGAGATAATTAAGTTTAAAGAAAAAAAGTCACATTTTCAAGCATCAATTCAATCCTAAATAACGTTTTCAATTTTGTGACAAATATATCAAATTTGGAATTTAGCAAGGCCAAGGACAAGTTAACATAATCTTTAACTTATATTTGCAATAAAAGCTACAGGTTGTTGAACACATCGGCTCAAATTTGAACAAGTTTAAATGAATAAATATCTTTTTTTTTAAATGGTACACCCTGTATATTTTCATGTTATTTAATAGAGTAATAAAAACCCTAAAAGTTTTTTTCAATATATCCTATACCTATTTATAATAGTTTTTGAGATATTTCAGTTTTTCTTATTTTCCATATTTTTTTACAGAAATAGTCCTTCATTATCATAGTAGCCATGGCAAAAAAAATGTAAAAGAACATTTTTCTGTGTGTCAAATTTATAACCGCAATCGCTTCTTTTGGTTTTTATGTAGTGTAGTTTGGTTTTTTTTGCATTCATCTTATATTGTAAAATGAATTTTCCAAAGAATGAGTTAATAAATATGATTTATACAATAGGAGAGGCTCAAAAATTTGCCTTCTTGCTCAAAGAATTTACAAAATGAATTATCCTGATCGACGCCAGCCTAATACCCCTACTTTTCAAAACTTAATGCAAAGATTTGATTCTTCTGGTACTGTGATTATCCAAAACGTAAAGTGGTCAACAAACCAGTAACTAATGAAGAAAAAGAACTACAAGTATTGTTAAATGTTCAGGAAAATCCTTATATTGGTAGCCGTCAGTTAGCAGCATTATGTGAAACATTACAATCCACCGCTAATCGTACTACCAAGAAATATAGGTATCATCCATATCACATGGAATTACACCAAGAATTGCATGGACAGGATTTTGAAAGTCGTGTAAACTCTTGTCGTACAATAAATGCGGAGATTCAATTAATCCAAATTTATTATGCAAGGTAATGTTTAGTGATGAAGCTACTTTTAGAAGTAACGGTGCCGTAAATAGACGCAAAATGCATTATTATGCCACAGAAAACCCATTTTGGATTAGAGAGGTGCAACATCAAAACCACTGGTCATTAAATGTTTGGTGTGGTATTCATCATAATCGAATTATTGGACCCCACTTTTTTAATGAACCACTAAATGGCCATAGTTACCTGAACTTTCTACAAGAAGAACTACCCCAACTGCTTCAAGGTCTCGATAGGGATGAGCTCGACAGTATGTGGTTCCAGCACGATGGTGCGCCTCCGCATTACCATCGTGAAGTTCGTGCGTTTTTGGACCAACGATATCCGCAAAAATGGATGGACGTGGGGGTTTCATTGAGTGGCCACCAAGGTCTTGCGACATCACCCCATTAGATTTCTTCCTATGGGTTATATTAAAAATAAGATGTATGTTAATCCACCAACAACAGTGGAAGATATGCGAAACAGGATTAGGGATACCTGTAGAACAATAACGCCACTAATTTTGTCCAGGGTCCGAGAAAATCTGCAAAAAAAGACTAAACTTGTGCATTGCACAAGAGGGTCGTTTATTCGAACACTTATTAAAAAGAAATAATTAATCTCAGTATTTAATAGGTAATTTTTTTGTTTCAATTTAGTATAAAAGTAAATATGTATTTGCCTTATCGTTATTGTTGTGTTAATTTTTTCACATTATGTTTAATTAAACTATTGCCGTTGTAATATACGAATAATGTATTTCATCATATTTAACCACATTCTGTTTGTTTCTGTAGTTTCTTTTTATTATTTTACATGGCTACTATGATAATGAAGACTATTTCTGTAAAAAAGTATGGAAAATAAGAAAAACCGAAATATCTCAAAAACTATTATAAATAGGTATAGGATATATTGAACAAAACTTTTAGGGTTTTTATTACTCTATTAAATAACATGAAAATATACAGGATGTACCATTTAAAAAAAAGATATTTATTCATTTAAACTTGTTCTAATTTGAGCCGATGTGTTCAACACCCTGTAGCTTTTATTGCAAATATTAGGTAAAAATTATGTTAACTTGTTCTTGGCCTTGCTAAATTCCAAATTTGAATATATTTGTCACAAAATTGAAAACCTTATTTAGGATTGAATTGATGCTTGAAAATGTGACTTTTTTTCTTTAAACTTAATTATCTCAGAAGCTATAAAGTTTTGTTATAGTAAACCCTTAATAAAAAAGATTTAAAATTATAAGCTAAATCGAAAATACGATTCGTATAGAACACGTTCTATATTTTTATGCCGAAAATTTTCACCAAAATTTTGACAATAATTCTTTGATGTGTAAAATAGCAAATTAGTTTTATGAAAATTTTCAACATAATTATTAGATAAATTTTGGCCATAATTCTTGTGTGTGTAAAACGGCTCTAACACTTAAAATCCTTGTTTTTCGCTTTCTGTGATTCTTCTGTTAATTGTCCTATAGGGAAGAGTGCAAAGGATTTTTTTTTTTTAAATTTTCGGCAGTTTTTCAGACTGCTGCCCCAATGTGCACCGCCGCAAAGTAAGCAATATTTTTTAAAACTGCATTTCTTTCAATACTTGAAGTCTTTATTTTACGATCAATAACAATTTCACTTTCAGTCAAAAGTCTACTACAAATAAAGCAAAATGGCGACATTTTTTAGAATTTTTTTAACGGTACAACTTGAAATCAATAATATTATCAATAAGCACGTCTGTCGTCAGTTCACTGCAAAGAAATGTTTAACATTAAAGATAGTTTACGTTCTTCAAAAAAAGGACATGTGTACGACCGTCGCCACTCGAAAAATGGAGTAGCAAACACATGTTGATTATACGGGCGAACGGAATTAGGGATTGAGTGTATATTCATTCAGAATCATATTATTTGTACGTATTTTAGTGTGTTATTCATACAAGCCAATACTTCCAATATTTACTTATACTGAACGTTTCATGATGTATACAGGCTGCGTAAGAGTGCATATTAGTATTTTCGATGTTTTAAATCGCGATATCTCGGGAACGGTGATCTGTAGGGGAAAAGCATATTAACAATTTTTGGGGAGGGGTTTGGATTTTTCTTTTGTAGAGGTGACAATGGTCCAGAAAAGGTTGGGAATTTATGCCCTATCTCTTCTAAACTAGACCCAATAGGATACGATAAAATTTTGCAAAATTAAACTGAGATATTAGCGTGTAATTCCTTGATTGACTAGTAAAGAGAAAGGAATTTTAGGGCCCCGATTTCTAATCTGGAATATTAAAATCAAAAACCATATTTCGTAAAAATAACTTTTAATGGTTATTTAATATTTCTAAACTAACCAATTTAATTTTAGAACATTTGGGAACTGGCGGATACGTGGTAATGGTTAATATCACATATTATTTTAATATGTAAAGAAAAAACCACATTCATAAATAGGAAGCATTCTACTAAGGTGGTAAAGTTAACAGTATCTATTACCAGTTTTCAAGAAGACACATAACTATGTCTGGAAAAAACGAGAATCCTAATGACACTCCATCTGGTAATAGAAATGCTTTACAAGAATTATGTGATGTTGTTGGAGCAAATCTCTTCACTATTAACTCGAATATAAAAACTTTGCAAGATAATTTAAAAGTCATTGGAACAGCGAAAGATAACCCAGGTTTAAGAAGTAAAATGTGAGTATACTTAATATAATAATATATGATTCATCGAGTATGTAATGATGGCTATTGTTTATGAGGATATTTCATAACTGGTAAAAAAGTTTTTAGTTAAAAGATTGTATGTTGCCGATTTCTTCGCCGCTTCCTCCCCACCTATAAACAAGACATAGTCAATCTTTTTAATACCTCTAGTATTTTTGTTAAACATAATGTTTCTATATAAAGGGTGTTTTTTATAGAGGTATAGAACTTTTAAATGGAATAAAACAAGGATGAATTTTTTTAAATTGACATGAAATTTACTTTATTCGAAAGATAACTTTTTGACATTATAATTTAAATATGACTTCTGGCATATGACCGCCACGGCTGGCTCGGACGTAGTCTAATCTGGAAGTCCAATTTTCGATGACTTTTTCTAACATTTGTGGTCGTATATCGGCAATAACGCGGCGAATGTTGTCCTCCAAGTGATCAATCGTTTTGGGCTTATCGGCGTAGACTAGCGACTTCACGTATCCCCACAGAAAATAGTCTAGCGGCGTTAAGTCGCACGATCTTGAAGGCCAATTCACGGGTCCGAAAGATGAAACTATGCGGTTATCAAACCTTTCCTTCAATTAATCAATCGTGGCACGAGCTGTGTGACATGTTGCGCCGTCTTGTTGAAACCACAGCTCTTGCACATCATGGTTGTTCAATTGATGAACGAAAAAGTCAGTAATCATGGTTCTATAGCGGTCACCATTGACTGTAACGTTCTGACCAGCATCGTTTTTAAAGAAGTTCGGACCAATGATTCCACCAGCCCATAAAGCACACCAAACAGTCAGTTTTTCTGGATGTAACGATGTCTCAACATACACTTGAGGATTATCATCACTCCAATACGGCAGAGTAAACGTGGTGCGAAAACGTTCCATAGTTAATCGAATTAATTGCTCTGATGGACGATTATGTTGACCGTAAAATGGACGTAGAGCGCGATACGTATTTCGAACAGAACCATGCTTTTCAAAATAAATTTGCATAATTTGGAAGCGTTGTTCAGGCGTCAGTCTATTCATGTTGAAATGCCAAACCAAACTAAACATAAATCACTTGACAGCTGACAAAATGGCCGCCAGTTAAAAAAGTGTTGCCAACTTAAAGTTCTGTGCCTCTATAAAAAACACCCTTTATAATTATAGTTTTGATTATGGCAACCATGCAAACGGGCTGTACTTGTTCCTGAACTTTTTGAAAAATCCGTCATTTACCTGATAAACTAACTGGAGGTCCTGATAAAATGACCAATTATTTTGTAAGGAATTGCATCTGTACTCACTCGGAACTTCGTGTTTCTGTTTTTAGTAAACAAGTCTGGATGTAAGGTGTATACCTAAATCGTTGGATTACTTGGTGTGCGACCAGCTTTCATGGTTTTGCAGTCTTTTCAGGGGCTAAATCAATGAAAACAAACTTGGTGGTTTATAAGTTGGCATTGTAGGATGGTTTGAATAGGTAGTTGCAGATCGATTTGGTTTTTTTAGTTCCCTATGATATTGGAGGAATGATCATGGACTTCTGATTGCTAAGCTGTAAGCTGTGATATTTAGTCCAGCTCTTGCGCATTAGTGATGATATTACAATATATAAATTAATTAATGATGCCCCGTTTTACATTGTGTGCCATTGCAAATGTTAATATTAAAAAAATGTCATCTTTTTAGTTTATTAGAGGATTAAGGCAAATAGAGAGTGATTACTGAATTGATAGCCTAGTCTTAGAGATAATATATACGATTAAAGGATTGATTTTCGACTTTCGATTACACATGTCTATAAGGTTCTGTTGTTGGGCAGCTGAAAGTCATTTCCGAAATAATTTGCTGCGTAAAGTCCGAAGCCGAGGTCAGAACTGGTCCATCACATTAGGATTTTGAGATATTTGAGGTTATGGAGCTGCTCCCAGTTGTATCTTTCCTCTAGTTGTATTTAGAATGCAACTTTTATCAAGACATTGTTAGAAATAATATTGAAAGTAATAATTTACGAAGGGAGCTGACACTGTCTTTTGAGTTGTAAAGTAAAAGTTTATTGTTTTAATAGCATTAATGTATACATTGTTCTGAATGTTTTAATTTTAATTTGGGACAAACTTTTTAATTGTATTGGTGACTTGTTCGATGTGGAGGCTACACTGACGTTGGAGACTGTTCTCCAAATGGCAGGGCTAAGGTGTGCCCTTTGACGAGGTCTGAGCCTTGTGGATGGTCTAAGTAAGACCGAAAGCGCTTGGCCGATAACATAAAAATACACTGAAATACACAATCTCTCCATTTCTAAATTTGGGGACTACACAGCTAAGGGAGAAATAAAATAAATTGTTGAGTATCTAAAATTTCCCACATTCCTCGAGTTTTATAGGGAAAAAGAACGAAAATGTTAGAATTAGCAAAAGCATAAATAGAAAAAATCAGTCGAGTAAATAATTTTCGGAACACCAATTTTGAAATAAGTTCAATATAATAAATTATCTCAAAAACTTGCCTGGTAAAAGCTTAAAGAAGAGATAGAAGTTGTCATCATATGATAAACTCAATTTTTTTATAGTTGGACTATCTTGTAAGCCTATTTCTTTTATATGGGATAAGTGCTGCGTGGGAAGCTTGTTTTTCGACAAAATGGTGAAGATCTTGTTATATGTATCATAATGAAAGTTAATCTGTATTCTCCGAGTTTTCTAATAGCTCGATGTTCGACAGATGACAACCGACATGATTAGCTGCTACAGATAATATTATATTTTTTGATCTGGCATAGTGTTATGATTATTTTTTTTTTTTGAGGAGGGGATATCTTGCATAGACGCCTCCACTAAATGTGGAGGTAATGCTGGGTTCTTACCGGCTAACCATCTCCCCCCCCCCCAGACTGAGGGTCCCTCGATTCTGTAATCCTTTCTAATTTTGATTAAGCTACAATCCGTGACTACTCACAGTGGGTATTCTTTGGGTTGCTGGGCTTGTGGGCCTTTTATAAACTTCTGGTCTTTATTGCATTGGTGTTTCCGATCCGGGTGCCGGTGCACCCATTGCTTCGCACTCTCTTACATTTCGTGTAAAATGTAAGGTTGGTCTTTTATGTATTTCATTATTATTTTATTAATAAGGAATAGTCTTTTACCTATGTTTGTAATAGTGTGATCCTGGTCCTGGATCCTGCGCGTCTTTTTGGTGTTTCACCTAGTGGAAGGTGCACTGCCTGGAACTTGTTTGGCTTCTTTCTGCTTTGGTTAGCTGGTTCCTGTTTCTTGTTCTTGGATTGTCCATGGATCCTGCTGACTACAGCTAGTGTTTGGGTCTTTTGTGTTTGTTGCCATCCACTAAAACAGGGTCGTAATCTACTGCTTGCCTGCGCGTTGTCATGTGTTTCTGCTTTTAAGAAGACTTTTCCGGCTTTCTGTCTCAGGACTTCCTTTAAGGGGGTCGATCTCATCTTCCTGAGCATTTGCTTGTTCCTGGCGAACCACGGAGCGTTTAAAGCCATCCTCAGTGCTATGTTTTCCTGAGCTTCTAGTCTCTTAAGGTGTATCGTCGCTGCGTAATCTCAAGCTGTAGATTCACAGATTAGAATGGGCCTTAGTACGGCCTGATGATTGTTAACTTGTTCTGAAGGCTCGTTTTGCTCGATTTGTTGAGCAGCGAGTACAGCTGTCCTCTAACAAATTTGAATTTGTTGACGGTAGCTCAGATGTGCTTGTTCCATCTCAGTTCTTTGTCTGTCGTCACAGCTAAGTATTTCGTCCGGGTTCTTTCTTCTTGTCAGGAAGAGCGCTTGGTTCTTCTCGGGATTGATCGATATCTTCTAGGAGATGAACCAGTCACGGACTAAATCCATTTTCTCCTGTGGATATCTGTTGATCAGTCTTAGTTGCGTTGATCGCGCCATTTTGTTAATATCGCCAGCGAATAGGACCATTTTCGTGTTTATTGTTACGGGGATTCTGTGAGTGAATGTGTTGTAGAGGTATGGTGAGAGTACGATTCGCTGTGATATTTCAGCCTCTGGTCTTCTGGGTTGTGATACTTCCTACTCAACCTTTACGGTGAACTCACGTTCTTTTAGGTATGAGTCTACAATTTCGTAGATCCGCGGTGGGGGGGGGGGGAATCGGCCCTATGGAACTTGTAAATCAGGCGTTAGATGTAGTGACGGCTTTATAAAGGTGTGAAATTAGCGTCTGCTTAAGACGATTGACACTGAGGGTGGCGAACCACCAGTTTTTTATTGAATTTTAATCACTAATAATATGTAATTTATTACACAATTTGATTCCAAGGTAAAAAGTCGCATTTAATTATTTGCATTGGCCGTTTTTTTTTTTAAATATTAATTTAATAAATCTGATTGGTTTGAATGCATTGTGATATTTAAACGAAAAAATCTCGAAAGCGGTTGGAAACATAAAGATTGAGCAAGTATAGCTTATTAGTTAAGAAATAGAGTTTCTTTCAGACATTTAAAAAGAAATACACCTAATTTTACAGATAAGAGAAAAATATCTAGATTTATTAAACCTAATGTTTGCAACGAGCGCCCTCCAGTGGAGAACTTAAATCCTTATTTCTTACCGGGGGAAGACTAATAATGTCAATTAAAATGTTTTCAAAATATGGCTTATTTTCGAATAAATTTTCAGCATTTCTTTAATTAACAAACTTATACGATTTAATCAGTCTATTTCGAATCTAGTATTTTCACTTGCTCTAGGACCCATTAGTTATGGGACATTTTGTATATTAAAACATTGTTATTTCCAATATTTTTGAATTCTTGTGAAATTACCCAAACAGCACAAATACATCTTAAAGACGTCCATAAAACGTTTGATCTCAACATTCAGGACGTCTTATGGATGTCCATTAAAGTCGAATGACGTCCATAAGACGTTGTATAGACGTCTTATGTTACAAAAGGTAACGTCTTTAAGACATTTGCTTACAACGTCTTATGGACGTCCCTTCCCAACATTAAAACAACATATTCCACCATTAAAATTATGTACATTAAAAACGGTCCCTTTAATTTTTTTTTGTTTGTCTTGTTTACAAAGTCAAACCGTAATTATTCAAAAGTCCAAGAAATAACTTTAATTATGAAAAAATCAAGAGAAAATATACACTACCATTTTAAATAACTACAAGTTCCGCATGAATAATTTGCTTAAAAAATATGTTCAACATAATCTCTTTATATAAAAAAATACATAACTTAAGCTTAATGTAAACTTTTTCTAATTTGAAATTTAAGAAGTGAGGTAGAAGAGCAAATATTTTCAGAACTACTACTGTTCGAACTATAAGTAAACCTATCAAATTTAAGCCTTAGTTTATCCCTTCGATATAATAACTCTAAAAGGTAGACTATCAGAATTATAAAAGTTTACTGAAATAAAAAGTACACAAATCTTTAAATAGTTTTAAAAACAAGAATTTTTATTTAGTCGAATAACAAATTTGGTCTGATGCCTTTTTCAGCTATGTTTGGATTGAAATTTCCTCATTTTTCTAACTGTTTGCCAGTCCTGTTGTCTCTGTAGATCCTAATAACAAACTGATTTTAATTTTATAGGATTAAGTTTATCATTTGTGGGAGTAAATTTTTTGATATTTTTGCGAATTTTTATAATTGTCCTCTACTATAGAATCGTGACTTATGCTATTTCAAGGTTAGTATGTATAATGAAAGACAGAACTTACTCATAATAAGTCTCGCCAAGTTGGAATCGTAAAACTCTCTCTTTCCTTTTCGTACTAATCAACTGTACATGGTAATTTTACAAGCTCGCTTTACAAAGTTATAAATGCTTCCTACTCCCAGTTTTGAAATTTCTAAAACCTTAAACAAAATTACTTCTTGTAATTAACAAAATTCTATTTTCTATGTTCTTTAAATATAAACCAATCATCAAGAACAAAATAAATCTTACAGGTTTCATTAGTGGAGCACTCCATAAACAAATATTTCGCCTTCCACTTCATTAGTAATATTTCTTGTAATATTTAGGACCGGGTCTGGATGAGCTGTGCAAGCCTTTTTTGCACAGATAATATTTTTGAAGATTTCATTTCATACTTCTACTAATAACATCGAGTTACTACAAAAATATAAGCGGTAAAGCATTCGGGAATTTCCTGTAACACAACCTATAAATAACGTTACTGTTTTTCCTAAGTACATATGATTCTCGATCTTACCTTAAGTATTATATAAACACGAATAAAAAAGATTTTCAGAGGCACATAGATAAATCAACTATTTTAATAAAATTTTTTCAAAAGCTAAATTTTCACAGTCGGCACACCAACAACATTAAAAATGGATGACGACATGACGAAACACAAATACAAAACTGAAAAATGACAGTTGACAGAAACAAAAGGCGGGTTTTTTAAAGTTATAGTTTCGCTAGCATCATATTTATGTGTGTCATTGTTATCGGTACATCAAACAGTCTGTGACAAAAAGCACCAAAGTATTGATAAAAAAGATCATGTAAAAGTTCTATTAACCAAGGTCGTAGTGAGGCTACTAAAAATTTGTCGTTCAATCAAAAAGTTTAACCTCAACTTGTATTCAGCTGAGCTCTGTGCGGCGTTGCAAACTTATTACCCAACTGCGACAAAATCCATAGAGAAGGAAATGCCTTTTAGTTTTTATCAACTAAATTATTCACAACTGTATTTATTTTCATATAAAATGTAGTATGTAGACTTTTAAAAGATATCTTAAAGACGTTGTATATAGACGTTTTATGGACGTCTTTAAAACAACGTCTATAAGACGCCTTTTTTATGTCTTAAGATGTTCAGACATATTCTGGATATAAAAATGACGTCTATAAGACGTCTAGTGCTGTGTGGGTAAGGTTATAAAAATAAAATCATCTTGTAATAAAATAATGTTATCGTAGCTAATATTTTTACCAAATTTCACAGTGCGACACTTATTTTTTAGCTCTAATACACAAATTCGTTCAAATGAAGTTATATCAGAAACTTCCAAACATATCAATAAATTAAAACGTGAAGTACCTAAGGATGCTAAACAGTTAAGTTTGCAGATTCCAATAATTGAAGAAGGGTTCTTAGAAGCTATTAAAAGGTATCATACCTTACAGCAGGTAAGAAAAAGACAACTGATTAAATCTTCGAACATACCGCGGCACTAACGAGCATTTGACCTCAAAAACCGGACAAAATTAATAACGTCGTTGTTTTTGACTCTAAACTTGTCAAAATCAGTATCCGGAGATTTTTGAGGGCGCTAAATTGATTTCTGGCATTATTTTACTAATCGGGTAAAGGGGGGCTGACTTAGGGTGGGGAGGGAGAGGGGAGTAATATTAAAAAAACGTAATGGGTATCGTTTTATATGTTTTCAGGTGCTCCGATTTCATTTCTGGCATTATTTTACTAATCGGGTGAAGGGGCGCTGACTTAGGGTAGGGAGAGGGAGGGGAATAATATTAAAAAAACGTAATGGGTATCGTTTATATGACTTAGGGTAATTGTACGTTTTCCTATAAAAAGTTTGACATTCTAAAGTTTTCTACCGAGTTTATTAAAGGTTGTCAAATAAAAAATTTCAACATATTTTGACAAAAACAACTTGCGATCAAAATTGGCTTAAATGGATTGTGTTTAATTTTTTAATAATGTCTAAACAAGGCCACTGATAATTCCATTTGACTTTTCTATTTTGATCTTCAGCGGATGATTTTCTTGGTCTTCGACATACTTTATTTCTTCCTTCGTAATATTCACAGCTTCTTGGAGAAATCGAATGCGGATTGGCCGGCAAAATCAAGGGAATGATGGTGTGGGATTTTGCCATAACATTTTTATACTATCCCAATATGGGACTGTAGTCTTAACGGCACCAATAAGCTTTGGAATATGTTCGAGTTATTTGAAAACTTTTGTTGATAAGGAATTTGATGAGAGCCATCACAGCCCCATTTTGTTATAAGTTCAAGGTTCTCTAATTCTTCTGCATCGCAGCTTTGAAAAACATCCTTAAGATAAAGACAAAGTCTCTTTACTGTGTGATCAAGTAGGGCCTGAAGCACAACTTCAACATTCGTCTCTGTAACTCGGATTGACTCTGGTTTTGGATAGCAGAGTTTCTTTGCTTCTCTAATTAGAGTCTAACAAGGACATATACCCTTATTGGAATCGTGTAACAACTCTCACTGCCTCCTTGTAAAATCACCTTCAACAAAGATTTGCAAGGCTTGCTCAGGTGTGTAATTTTTTACTTTCAGTTTCTGAGCAGTATTTATTACGTTTCTGTAACGTTTGGCTCTTGTTGGTGTTGAAGTTGCATCTATTATAAGTTTAGAGGCTGTGGCATTTCCAGACATTCGTTGAGTTTCGCTGGCTGCACAGGTAAGCTCTTCAACAGGTACCTGTTCGCGGAGTTCTTTAGTATTTCATCGTTTACTACGATCATGTAATTCTTGGAAATGTTTCCTTAGGCGTCCCATAGAATTCGTGGTCCAGTTATGTACTGGTATTGATGTATTAAGTCAAAAATCTCTCTTCAATATAGTTAGATGATATCCATCTCTTCTTCAAATCACTATTAAAATGTTTTAAATCGTGACTTAAAGTATGGTACTCGTTTTGGGGACATTTCATCGTTTCGCGGAACTTATATTCCATAAATGATACCTTATTTCCAAGTGTTCTGGATGTGCTTTGTTTAAAAAGCATATATAGCATTTTCCGATATACCTCAATAACATTTGATGTCAAATCTGTACCTATAAGAAAAAAATATGTATATAAGTAAAAAATTACCAAAATTATTGCAAAAAAAAAACTGTGGAACTCAAAGCGATTTTTTTAAGAGGTGGAAACATGTGGAAAATGTTTTGACTGTTATGATATGGCTAATGTCTATAGTTTATGATAAAAAAAGAATTGTACCCCGACCTAGCTCGGAACATTTTCAAAAACACTAGTTAGTTAAAAAGAAAAACAAAAAAATTGAAAATTTTCTTGCATGTTGTTTTAGGTGCATAAGAATACTAAACAGTCATTATATTTTTAAATAATTTATATTAAAATTAAATACATACCTTGTTTTTCAGATTCCATCACAAATTTTTTTTTTTTTTAATATTCACTTTATAAAATACCAAACACAAGTCTAAAAAAATCTATCAAGAACGCATGCGTGCGTATTGAACAAAGCTTAGATTGCAATTAACTGTGCGGAGCGTAGCGGCGGGGAGGGGCCTCTTTATCATAATTTTATGATAGTTCGGTTACTCAGGTATACAAAAAAAAATAAATTCGATGATTACTTGTATAGTTTGCATTTCTCCTTTTTGTCCGGTTTTTGAGGTCAAATGCTCGTTAGTGCGCTGTAGAATTAGAATAACGTCATAACTAGGACCCGGTTGTTTGAACGCTGAATAACGTAATAATATTTTTATTTGAAAAAGTGTTGATAAAGAGTAGATATTTAATTTCTTGTTACCCACATACCGATTTTATGCTATACTTTTCTAACTGCATTATTTAAACAAGTATCATATAATAATCGGTACGTCAATTCTGAATACATAAAGTATGAATATATGGTTGCTTATATATATATTTTTAAATCCTCTTTTTGTTATTATTAATTGTAAACTTCGCATTTATAGTAATTTCTAACTCTTAAAAACACCGAAAAAAGTCACGACAAGCGATTAAACTGAAAGACAAGATAAGTAAACATGTTTATGTCTGTCAAACATCAAAAAAGCGTCTCCCCCACCGACCATAAACAGCCTTCAAACAAATCTATTGTTGTTTAAATCTAGGTTATGATCGAAGGATTAAATATAAATCTAATTAAAAATGCAATAGTTATAAGACGGATATTACAATAAAATAAACCCCCTTCTCCCTCTCCTCCTTGTAATTAATAATTTTTATCACTGATTCCCAAAGCGTTAAAAATGGAAGTAGGCGAACGATGCACTCCTAAAAAGATGCAAAAAATGAGCAGACCGATCACGGAGTGGGGCCAGGATGAAATCGATGGTCGATGATTGGTTAATAACAAAAATTTGCAAATAGCAAAAAATTTTAAAGAATCGATACCAAACACGTCTATTTTTGGTAAAAATAGACACTTTTTACTCTTGTAATTTTTTCGAAAAACGGTTAGTTTTCGAGCTACGAGCGATTTATGGTCGAAAAATAACCAAAAAGGCCATATTGAAATATTTTTTCTCGGCTTCTATTGATTTTTTTGGATTTTTTTTATCTTGGGAATTTTTTTCTCCCTGTAAGATTTTCAATCAAAAATTCATAAAATTCATCTATTCGCCATGTCAAGTCTAAGCGCCACAAAGAGGTCCTTGTTGATGATTGAAGCTTCTATCATATATTTTGAACCGCTGATTACAAATGCGTCTATGGAGGATTTTTCGGAAAACTGAGGAAAAATTTCTGTAAGTGGTATTATTTCATTATTAACAAATCTAATATTTAAATAGATCAAGTGTCATTTTCCTTATGTTCTTATAAGAAAAATTTTTTGTATCTTTTTTAATGGCAATAGAATCTTTTCTGTTTTCAAGAGTATATATATATATATATATATATATATATATATATATATATATATATATATATATATATATATATATATATATATATATATATATATATATATATAAAACCTATCCATCATGTCTGTTGTATAGTCAGGATATATGTAGTATAAAGTGTTTGTACATACAGTTAATATGTTCATACTGTAACAAATCAAAGCATTTTAAGAATTTCACAAATCATTGCTACTCGACTCGAGCAAATATGAACAAACTTTTAATAATGCCGGAGAACAAAAAAACGATGAATCTTAAATTTATTGATTATTTGGCTCCTAAATGTTACAATATTCTCCCAGCTGGGATCTGTCAAATAGATAAAATAAAAACCTTTAATAAAATATGTAAAGAATTTATTTTAAAGAATAATAGTTTATTTGCTGTACTCATATTGATTTTTTTTTTAATTGATTGGGTGTTTCCATGTTTTGGCTTTCACTGTAATTTTAGGATATGATTTGTTTTTTTTTGCACATACAGGTGCTGCAGCATCTAGGTGCAATATTATTTATTGTGATATTGTAGTATTACTGTGTGGATGTAGTAATTTTACTGGTTATGTAAACAAATTGATAAATATATATATATATATATATATATATATATATATATATATATATATATATATATATATATTGGACATATTTATACCATCTTAGTTGTTTTCTCTCTATATGGATTTATGGTGGAATATCTTCCGTCTGAACATTCTTCTATACTTGACCACCGTAATATTTTTCTATTTTTTTGGCAATACTTCATGTCTACTAATGATTTTAATGATGTTCTTCATAAACGGCACATAAGAGTTACTGTAAATCGTAAATTTCCGTTCCTTTTCAATTTGAATATTGAATAATTCTCTGCCCCTTTTTATTCATTATATTGAATTAAATTACTAGATATATAGGGTGTCTGGAAATTCTGTTTGTTTACTTTGAAGAGGGACATTACATATGAAAATATGAAAAACATTTCATATGAGCATAGGTCTGCCAATGCATCATAAGGTAGTTTAATATCTTTGGAACTGCATGAACTACCGATGTGTTTTCTAGTAATGGAATACATATCAATAAATTCTATTTTTTTTATTTTAAGAATGAGTGATAAATTTAGTCAAGGGCGTTCCGACAGGGAGATAATCTGGTTTATATTTTTTTATATAATACTTTTTTAAAATTGAATTTAAAAATTATAATTCGGCCAAACTATTAAAGTGAAAAACATTCTTCCTTTAAAGCATACAAACGGAATTTCCTGACACCCCGTATACATATATGCAGTGCAGTATGAATTTTCTCTTATCGAGAAAGTATTATTGATTTTGTAAACATAAAAATTAGAATTCTTTCTTCTCTTCTTCCTTCTCGAATCTTAAGCCGTATATTAATAGATTTCCTCACTTTACACACTTCTAACTTTTTGAAGAAAATGAATAAGTTTTAAATAAAATTGTTTCGGAATTTTTCAGGAAATTTTAGAAAAACAGAAGAAACATCTTCTAATCTCCGCTGATATCGAAAAGCCACCTTCAGAAGATGATTTGGAAAATTATAATCCTCAAAGACAATCACACATAATAGAAGATTTTAAATTTGAGGAACAGAGACTGTTGGAAAAAGAAAAAATGTTTAATCAAATGCAAGGTGTTGTATTGGATATTAATCAGATTATGAATACTATGGGAGAAATGATTCACGAACAGGGAGAATCTATAAGTAAGTAATTAATTAATTGGAAAATGACAAAATGAGAAACAATTACAAAAAATTCGGTGTTAACGTGGAAAGAATTCAAAGTTTAATTATGACATATTAAAAATAGAATTCTTTATTTTGAAATCACTTCATATTGTATAATGTTCTTTCAGAGAACCAAGAATTTTATATAAAGACACTTATAAAAAATTTTATAGGTAATTTCTAACTTCTCCACAGAACTTAAGTCAGTTTAATCAATTTTAGAGGTACGGAAGGTAAAATTTGTTACTTGGATTTTGAATTATTACTGACTTTTATGTATGGCTAGAAAATATTAGTGTGAAAAATCAGTTGAGGAAATTTATGGTTTTGTTGACCATTTGCATCATATGGATAAGGAAAAAAAAACTCGAAATACTGAAAACATATTCATTTTTCAAAAAATATGTAACAGGAAAAGTTGTCTGGCATGACCCAGGGAAATCGGGGGTTTTCGGGATCCCTAATCATAAATCTGAGGTTATATGGTACAAATGGTCGACAAAACCATAAATTTCCGCAAGCGATATCTCAGAGAAGCAAAAAGATTTTTAGGCGATTTAAAACGAGTTTTGAAGGCAATGAGTGGTACTTTGAGATATCCTGTTGTGTCATGTTGAAAAGTTTCATGCTACACTCAAATATAACCTCCAATATAACAAAAAATAGTGCTTTTGGTACTTTTAGGTTAGGATATCTTGAAAACCAGAGCTGATGGGTCAAATCGGAAGTCAAATTCTGATTCAGCGTATCAAAAACATTCGAAAATTATAGTCAGTTTCTGGGTTGGATGTTAGGGGAAATTTTGTCGGCCTGTGTTATTCATTACTTCCATTTTGGTTTGGTTGGAAAATATGTGATTTGGATTTTGGGGGACGAAGACCGGGATCCGAGTAGAATGTTCCTTGTGCCGGGAGAAATGTTCATTGTGGAGCGTGTGCTAAAGTGCATAGAGGAAAGAATGTGCGTAATTGTGTGTTCCACAAAGAGCGGTATGATCTTCATCCCACACAAATTGGTCCTTTGTGGAATGAAAGTGAATAGATATACCTGTGGTGGGAGGTTAAGCGAAAAAAAAATTGGTCAAAATGATGTAAATGTCAGTCACCCATGACCGATAGTCCTGGTTGGATGTTGGAAGTATTCACGCCCTCTTTAATGAGGCATCTTTCTACGTTTTTTTTCTTAAAAAAGGATCTCCCAAACCCGACCAACGTGTAAATCTTCCCTACGGGTTTCCTTACTAAGAGGGTGTCAGCGCGGGATGGGGAAAAGAGAAGGTCGCTAAATTGCCTTAGACCTAGCGGCTATACAATCCGTAAAATAAAAAAAGTCTATTGTGAAAATGGGCGATCAAGGAAACGTGCATTCCGTGCTTTATGCTCAAAATCGACATTCTGAGTGCACAATTTGGAATTTGGTTCAGAAATTCAAACTGATTCCTTAACTAATGTTAAAGTATCCCAACGTGTTCGTAGAGGTTCGTGAATTTAGACCGTGTCAAATTGAAATTATTATCCGACGTTTCATCTACGATTGCAAGATGCATCTTCAGAGATCTTTATTCTATGAAATAGAACACTTAGTATTGTCAAAGTGTAACCGAAGAACCAGGCACATCGATTCGTAATTGATCGCAGCAATTGGGCCTTATAACCTTATTAATTTCAACTAGCACAGGAATGGGACCCAACACGGTACTTTAAGCCTAGAGATTATTTACGGTATTGTGTAGTTGCCATCTGTAAACTATACACAGGAATTTTAACAGAGCGTTTAACAAACAAGTTTGAGTTATTTTTTCAAAAAAATAAGGATGATTTCAAAATTAGCATCTACTTACAATAAAAGCTCTCACTAATGTTGATTTGCATGGATTCGAAAAAGGCGTTCGATACAGTAGGACATCAGAAACTACTAAGAGTACTCGCTGAATATCGCATGAATCATCACTACAGCTATTAGTTATATTTACAAGACAGCGATAGCCAATGACAAAATAATGGACAACCAATACATAATAAGTAAAAATGAAATAGAGCGACCACTAAGACAATGCGCTCTCTCTTAGATTGTTTGTTACATTGTTACAGGGTATGTTAAATAAAATAGATTGAGATAAAATAAGAATTATTATTTTTAATAATAAACATGCCGGATGCACAAACTATGATACAGAATCTTCACAAGGTGGCAGCTGGGGTAGATTTGGAAATAAATATAAAAAAAAGTTTGTAACAAATCTCATCCAGAACGATTTCTTCAAAATTACTAAAAGAAACACAGAGCAAGTAAGCGTATACAATCTAGGACAAGAGATCTTTATTGGACCAGATAACCAAAGACATGAAATCAAGCACAGAATCGGTCTGATTTGGGCATCATTTAAAAAACTAAAATCAGAGTTGTGATGTGATCTTTTAAAATCTTTAAAAAATAAGGTATTTTACCAATGCGTCCTTTCCGTACTGAAATTGACAAAGGACAACATTCAGATAATACAAGTCATGCAACAAAAGATGTAAAAATCAATGTTAGGGGGATTAATATACGAAACAGAATCCCCAATAGAACTATTGGATACATTACAGGGGTACGAAATTGTTCTGCGTTTAAAGTGGAACTTGGCGGGTTATGCTCTTAGAATGATAGATAGTTTGTGGACGAAAAGGATACGACAAAAGGGACCAAGAATAAAATCATACAGAAATAGAGGACGGCCACTCACCCGCTGGAATGATGATATAAGAGACTCGCGGAAACGTGGATATTATTTCCCCAGATTAGTAAAGGTGGCAAAATCTGAAAGAGGCTTTTGTTTAGCAGTGGATAGCTATGATGATAGTGATGATGTGATTGGATTTATGAACAAAGAAACAAATTTTCCATCCCAACGGCTACGTAAATAAGCAGAACTGCCGAATTTGGGGATTGAAAATCCAAGGGTGATTGTAATTGTCTGGTGTGCTTTTGATCTGATGGTAAAACTTGGCCGTATTTTTGTAATGCAGTTCACTATAGAGCATGAATATATATTAGAGTTGGAAAATTTCGATATTAAACATCTTCAGCCACATGTCACCTAACATAATATAAACCAAAAACTCATTGCTCAGAAAATTTCTAGGTGGTGTGGCGACATTACCTAACTGTCCAGATCATGCGAAATTGCCCCTTTAGACCTTTATCTTTGAAGTTATTTAAATAACAGAGCCAACTGGAATAAACCAAATACCAAATACCATTGCAGAGCTCAAATAAGAGTTTCGATGGCAAATACCTCAAATATCAAGCCTATGATATACCCCGATGTTATTCACGACATTATTACCTCATGTCAGTAATATTATCTTTCACGTGTAATTGTAATGAATCAATCGAAAATTCCGAATATATAGGGAGGTTTTCCAAAAAAAAAATGTCCCTATTTTGTTCACACATATTAACAGTTTGGCAACGTCGTATATTGATAAAATTTGGCAGTGTGGTTTTATGAACTAGAACAATTTTCATCATGGAACCATACACAGTGCAAGAGCGTATTCATGTTGTTAAAACTTATTATGAAAATGGGTCTTCTCGAAAACAAACATACAGACAACTTCGTGATTTTTTTTAGTGCAAATAATCGTCCATCGGAGAAGAGTATTTACATAATGGTGCAAAAATTTAAGGAAATTGGGTCCGTTACACATATACAGACAAACCTGTTCGTACCCGTCGAGTCCGCTCAGCTGAAAACGTTATTAGGGTCCGAGAAAGTGTAAACGAAAATCCGAAAATGTCTATTCCTCAACATTCGCAGCAACTAGGCCTTACGCAAACATTAACCTGGCGTATTCTCAGAAAGGATCTCTTAAATCGTATAAAATCCAGCTGACATAGGAACTAAAGCCAAATGATCATAGGCACCGATGTGAGCAAAAGGAAGTAGCTGATAATTATTTTTGTCAAAAAATCACTTTTACCAACGAGGCACATTTTCATCTTTCAAATTACGTCAACAAACAAAACTGCCAGATTTGGAGTGATGATAATCCAAGAGAAATTAAGGAGAAACCTATGCATAGTCAATGTGTGACCCTTTGGTGTGGTTTTTGGGTGCGGTGCATTATTGGGCCATTTATTTCCGAAACTGAAAAAGTCCTTACTGTAAATGGCGAACGTTATTGCACCATGTTACACGACTTTTTGTGGGTAGAACTGAAATATATTGATCTAGACTATATTTGGTTTTAATAGGACGGAGCAACATGCTACACGGCCCGGGAGACTATGGTCCTTTTGCAGACCAAATTTGGGAACAGAAATGGTAATGTCAACTGGCCGCCGAGATCTTGTGACTTGACGCCACTTGATTATTTTCTGTGGGGCTATGTGAAAAGCAAGGTGTATGTCAAAAATCCACAAACAATTCCCATTTTAAAGAATGAGATAAGGCGCGTAATTAGTGACATAGAACCCAACTTGTGCTTAGACGTTATTCAAAATTTGGATAAAAGAAGTATTGCCTGTCAAAGAAGAAGTGGGGGTCATTTGGTTGACATTATTTTGACATATAATTGTACACATCTGTAGAATTACCTCAAATAACAATAAAACAAATTTCTTAAATAAATTATGTTTTATTTGTAGAAAACATCGGGACACTCTTATTGGAAAACCTTTTACAATATAATTTCAAAAGTATTTAAAATATTTTCTTCTTATAGATAAAGTTGAAGAAAATGTTGGGGAAGTTATGGAAAACGTTGAACAAGGTACCACAATTTTGAATGAAGTGGAGCGAGCCCAAAATAAGCACAGAAAAAAAGTTTTCATCGTGATCTTAATATGTATTGTAATTTTTATTATAATAGGTTCCGTTTTAATTGTTCATTTTCGCTAATGAGTAATATAATGCAATTAACTATTTAACATTTTTTTTTATTTACAATTAATGCAAATGGACAAAAAATATACAAAATTGATCTATCAATATTATACAGAACTTTAGTACAAGGATTGCCTTTCGTTCTCGTGAAAGTCGTCTAACAAATCGGCTGTAGTGCAACAAAACATCAATGCTGTTTGTGAATTGATAATGCAAGATCGTCATGTGACATACGGTGAGATTAAGGTACCCCTGGGCATTAGTAACACCAGCATATATAATTTATCGCATGTTGCATTGGCTGTGAAGAAGCTATGTTCGCGTTGAATCTCGCATAATTTCACAATCACTTAAAAAAAGCTCGCGTCTATTGGTGTACAGAAATACTCAGAAAATACGATTGCGGTGAATTAACTACCTTGAAATCCAAAATGGGTTTTTGAAAATCTTTATTTTTATTAAATCAAGTTAGATGTTTTCAGATTGACAATTAACAACTGAATGCTTCTAAGTTATACAGTAATAAATAATGTAATTCAAGAAAAATGCAAACGCTGCAATAAAATATATAGCCTGTTCGTAATATTATGTATATATGTGGTTACATAACTCCTTCCTCTAAAAGATTCAACTACTGTGTTTGAAGGGGTACTTGAGTTGGTTGTATTTCTGCACCATCTCCTTTATGTTGGTTTGGGAAGCGTTTTCTTGTGAAAAACTTTTCGTGGCCTAGGTAGGTATAGTCAAGAATCCATCCAACTTTACTTCTTTCAACAAGGGAACCACTCCAACTAGACCTAACCGATTTTGATTATTTTTGGATATGTTGTAGTCCTTGAAAAAATAATAGTCACGTTTTTTTTATAAGCTGACATTCACTTTTAAGGGTAAAATTCACCCCTAAAGTCAACCCTTAAAATTCTTTTTTCAATATATCTCAGCATCCATTACGGTAAGGGGTAGTTAACGGTATTTAGGGGTGGTGATTTGAAAAATCCCGAAACAAACCAACACTAATAATTGATATTGTTAACGAAATTGCTTTTTATAATTTTTTAAAGTTCATTCCCCGATATTTACAAAAAATATTCATAAAAAATGTAGTTTTTTTTTAAAAATATAAAATAAGGATTGCAACCCCTTTGGTTATAAATATATCTCATATTTGTGACTTTTTATGACGAATATTTGCCACTTGATTTTATTTAAAAATATTGATTAGAGAGTGAGATATATTGAAAAAAAAATTAAGGATTGATTTTGGGGGTGAATTTCACCCCATAAAAGTGGATGTCAGTTGAAAAAAATACGTATCTATTATATTTTCAAGTACTACAACACATCCAAAAATTATCAAGATCGGTGAGGTGGGGTGAGGGTGGTTCCCTTGTAAGTGTAGATTTAAATTTAATATTAATAATATTACAAGAAAATCTGGAGTATTGGCTGACTATTGGTTTTAATCAGTTTTTGCTAATTAGATATTACCTTTTCATTGTCGTACACATGGGCGTAGTTAGGAGGGAGCAAGGGTGAGAACCGCCTAACCTACAGAACTCATTGCCCATCCTAGAAAAATCGACAATATTAAAGAAATAATGTTTTCATTGTTTTTATCTTGAGAAAAAGTTTTTTTTACTGACCTGCTGCCCCCCCCCCCCTAGGAAAACTCTCTAGCTACGCCATTGATGGTAAATCGAATAAGGTAAGTCACAAGAGTTTAAGACTTTCTTTTTGGCCGAAACGATGCAATTTAATTCTTTCTTCGTTACATTTACCCATTCGCTTGAGTCACCTAGTTGATTGGGCTACGGGATGTGAAATTTTTTTTAGTTTGCTTGCAAGAAGAGATATCGTTATTTGAGTCAATAGTTTAACTATACAGGGGCTGTGGTCTTGAATTTCTTCCATATTTTCTTTATCGCAAATATAATGTACGGGTAATATGACTTGACAAAGTTCACCTCGGTATGAATAATGCAACTGATCTTTTAATAAATATTTGTTTAGCGATTAAACAACCTTAAACAGACTCTGGTACCAAATATGGATAGAATGTAAGTAATAGTATTTAAAAAACTCAGAATATGTTCCAGGAACAAGTGGTAAATATACTATTTTGTTCTTAAGAATAAAACATACGAGATTACTTAATTTTTTGAGCAGCAGTATATTTTCTAAATTAATTTGTAAAGGCATTTTTTGAGACCTTCTGTTTTAAAATTATGCAAGGATGAATACTTTTGAGTTTTGTTAACAATATCCTGTAGGATAGAATCTATTATTTCACAGATATTAATAATTTGATTAATCATTCCTTGGAAAGGTATCCATATTTCAGACAGAAATATATGCAATTTTACAATGTGCAGACGAGATAAAAAGGACTGCTTACAAAGGAAAGTAGATCTATATCTAATCTGACAGTCAAGTAGCCCGGAAGGCCCTCAAGGGACAAAAGGTCTCATCTAGACTGTTTTGGGAATGTCAGAGTGAACTAATAACTCTGGCAAAGGATAACAGAGTTATATTATAGTGTGTGCCAGGACACGAAGGCATACATGGATCTGAAAAAGCTGATGAGTTGGGGAGAACGCTTTCATCATCTCAATATATAGGTCCAAAACTGGTTTTTGGGATGCCAAGGTGTACCACAACCAGACAGGGATTGAACCACAGAAGGCTTTTAATAGGGAATCTTGCCCAAAATTAGCCAGGAAACTATTCTAAACGAGCAGGAGCCAACTAGGTGTGTACAAGAACATGAAGGCATACATGGATCTGAAAAGGCTGATGAACTAGGGAGAGCGGATTTATCATCTTCACAGAGTGGTTGTAAGTGAGCACAATAGGCCTATAATGGCGCCAATAAATCGGGTTTCAGGAAGAACCCATGAGGAAAAAATAAAACATTGATCGTTGAAATGAGACCTTGCAGAGTATTTATATCTTCATTAAAAGTCCATATATGGATGATAAGCACATACACATACTTCCAATATATCCGGTTCTAACTAATATTTTTAAAGAACTACAAAAGGTTTTATTTATAGTTCAAATAGTAATTGAACTGTCTAGTCAAAATGTGGATTACTATCATAGGTTATTATTTTCAATACTTTAAACAAATAAATTGTTTATTTCAAATCATTTTTCGGTTAAATATCCTCGAAATTCGTGTTCAGCGGCAAAAAATTGTTCGAATATTTTGGTAATCCAATGGACATCTATCGGCCACGAGATTGCCCTCGTTCCCGGACTATAAGTAAATGTAAATTATTTAAATGATTGCTATTTATTTAATTTGTTTTTAGTGAACTTTTTTGAAGTCAGTTTAAAATCGAGGGATAGCTGTAAATTTAATCACTTAAAGTAAATGGCTTACTTTTTCTCATCCAATTTTTGTGTACGCCTTTTTTAAAATTTTAACTAATAAACTATTAAAAAAAACTTAACTGACTCCTAAAAAATTGAATTAAAAATAAAAAAATAAATTAGATTTTTTTTTATATTGCCTTTAATTTAATAATTATCAATTTACTTATTTAGCTAGCCCCTTTTTTGAAGTCGGCGTTCTAGTAGTTAAAAATGGTCTTTTTAAATTAATTCTAGATTGATCGGTATTTTTACCACTTTTTTATTAACTTGCTTTTTTGTCTGTCCGTTTGTTTGTTCGGTACAAATTGTGTAATCGATTTTAAACTAACTTCCCGATGAACAAGGGACTTGAAATTATAAACATAGCTCAGTATTGGATGACAATGCAATATTATAACCTTGAACGAATATTTCAAGATCATTTCAAGGTCAGCTTCACTTCCGACTGTCCAATCAAGCTAAAATGTGGTATCCATATACAAACCCGATGACAACGCAATAGAATGACCTTGAAACTAACCTTGAACGCATATTTCTAGGTAATTTTAAGGTCAGCTTGGTATTTTACCATATTTTTTACCATGTATTTACTAAATCGCTTTCGTGTCTGCCTGTTTGTCTAATCGATACAAATTTTGCAATCGATTTTAAAATAACTTCTCGATGGGCTAAATACTTTAAACATTCCTAAAAACTGGATGACAGTGCATTTTTAACTCGCTTTCTTGTCTGTATATTATTTTTATTTTGTTTAAGTAATTATTAAACAACTTCATTTATATATTATTTTTGTATTGTTTATGTGGTTTTTGATTTCGGTCTCATTTCTTTTTGATTAGGTAAAATTGGCTTTGTGAAGTTTCTATAAATTTTAAGTTTGAAGCTAGTAAATTTCCAAATGAGCTGGAAACTTGATCGTTTTTATTACTTTTTGCTATATACAGATCATTACTTACTTACTTATTAAATTTATTGCTTTTTGATACATACAAATATTGTACAAAACATTCTGTATATTTTAAGATCGTCAAAAATAATATTTTGGTATAATATTTTACAAAAGTTAAAACACGAGTCCAAATTCCCGTCATCTGTATTCCTAACGAAAGGCATTTTGTTCAAAAGATAATAAACAAAAAATTCTTACATGGGTTGGCTAATTACATACAGTCAAGACTACCCTTAATTAAAAATTCTTTCTTTAATTTTAAGGTTCTTCTCATCTGTATTCTTAAAAAATTAATACTATCGAGACTACAAAATATAAGTAAAAATGAAAAATCAGGTTGCCAATCTTGCCAAATAAGGCAACGTTTTAGTCTGAATGTACCTAAAACGATTACAATGCCAAAATTAAAAATAATAAAAATACAGTTGTGATTTGTGTTCAATATGTCAAAATTATCTATATTTTGTAATGTGTGTATATGAATTATTAAGAAATCATAAGAAATAAAGTAATATTATAAAAACTTTTTATTTTAAGTTTATTACCGAAATAATATTCTATAGCATAAATACTTAGTGATAAAATAAACCTTCTTCCGACGCTTACGACAAGGATTAAAATCCTTTTTAACACTTCACACTTCCAAATATCTATTGTTATTCATCCCAAATAGTCCATTATTATAGACCGGTATTTTTGATTATAAAATTTCTAACCCATTCCTATGAAAAATATATGTGTCTAACAGATTTTGCCAAAGACACCGGACTAAAGAACACAGGTAGTTTGTGAAGAAAAAAAAACGAAAAAAATAATTTATTACTATTTCTAGTTCTTAAATAAACCATAGTATAAGAGGCAAAATCGGGTCTATTTTCCTGAAATCAAAGCTCTTGGGGAGGGGGGGGGGGGCGATCCCCCCCCCTTGGATCCGCGCCTGAGTAGAGTATGCTCGACTGCTTCAAACAACAAATAAATCCGTAATATTTTTCTTTTCATATAGATTAATCTTAATTTTTTACTTAAGACAATATCACAGTAGAACCAAAATAATTAAAAAGTACTCTTGGTTTTGTGCCAGCCGAAGTTTTCCATCACCACGGAAAGGTTTCCCGAAATTGTCTGTCGACAATAATTCAGTGTTGCAGGCAGGGGCGGATCCAGCCTCTCTCTTTGGGGGGGGGGCGGTGATATCACAAAAGTACAGTATGGCAAGCGAAAGCAAGTTGTCGATGGGGGGGGGGAGGCACCGGAAACATTCCCATATCTAGTGTAAAAGGCAGGGCCGGGTCTATTTTTCTGAATTTGAAGCTCATTAGGGGGGGGATGCCAGCAGCATACACACTGAAATCAAAGATCTTGGGAGGCGGCTATCGCAAGAAAAACAAGTTGTCAAAGGGAGGAGGGAGTGCCATCAGCATAAACATTTCTAACATAAACGGCAGAATCAGTTCTATTTTCTTGAATTCAAAGCTCTTAGGAGGGGGGGGGTGGTCGCAAGCATACACATTCCTATACTCTATTCAAGAACTAGAGAGAGTAATAAAACTATTACTGAAACCTTCAAGGTACTTGCTCCAGTGCCGCAGGTAACTGAGCAGTGTCGTAAATCTAATTATATTTAATTATATTTAAATATTATAAGCTTTTATAAATTTACTGCACCAATAAAATTTTTGATAGTTCAATTTAATTCCTGTCAGTAAGCAAAGTACACCTTACAGTGTGTCATTAGTGATTTATCTTGTTTGGGCTTGTTTTTATATTATATTTGAAATTAGTGAAATACCCAAAAGATATGGCTTTCACCTCTATATTTATTACAAAATCGTTAAACCAAGGCATTTTTCCTCAACGAAAAACTTATTACGATGAATGTTTATGATGCCTTAAGATATCGATATCTAGATAATAATGTTAAAAGCTCCGTTGAGATGTGTTCCAACATGACAGGAGTTGGACAATCTACTATGTACCGAATATTGAAGGAGTAAAAACGACTGGAATTGTTAATACTCCCAAGCCACATTCGATCACAGGCAGACGAAAAACCTCGTTGGAAGAAGAGATAAAAACTGCAATAAAAGGAGCTATACATACCTTTTATTATGAGAAGCAGATCCCAACCGTCGACAAAATTCTAACTAAAATCAATGAAGAACGAGATTTACCTGAAATTAAAAGAACTGAGTTCTGGAAATTGCTCAGAGAACTTAATTTTTGCTGGGAAAAATCAGATAGGAAATTTGTTCTTATAGATCAGAAACTATCCGATGGAGAAGGAAATATCTCTCTCAAGTAACAGGTAGAGTTACTAGAAATAACACAACTTACAAAATTAGTAATTTAACTGAAGGATTGAAGGATTTTTTTGAATAAAGTTACTAAGGAAAATTGAGAAAAATCCATATTATAAAAGAATAAAAGAAAATGTGGAACCTCGACCTCATGATCGTTGAGATAGAGGAACCCATCATAATTAATTTGAGCGAAGATAGCTTCACTGACTTTGATTACGAATTAGATACGTAATGTTTACCAGTGTAAACACAATTTATTATTTAAATTTTAGTTTTTGTTATATTTTATTGTTTAATGTGGTTTATATATATTTTTTTTTATATATTTTTTATTTTAGCGTGTTTCACTCTTTAATCTTATATATATTTAATTCCAATTAGCCGTAATTTTTTTATTATTTTATTATTGTATTTGTGTATTTTTCTTAAGCGTGTAGAATTAACACGTTTTTTTGGGGCTATCCAATTTCCATATAATAGAGTAAATTAAATTAAGATGTCAGCGCAATAGAAATAAAAATAAGTAGGTGTAATTTTAACTGTAACATATAAAAATTAATTACATTTGAATCCCTTTTTAGTGTTTAATTGTAATTCTACAGATGGTTTAAGAAATAAATAAACTGAAACGTCAAATGTCCTAGAAATGTTTTTAATTAATAATAAAACGACCGATAGCCCCAAAATTTTTTTAATATTATATGGACGAATTTATTTTTTTTATATACGTTTATCTTCTTGTATTTTTGACAATGACAAGTATTTAAATTATAACTTAGAATTTTTTGAGAGAATAAGGCTACGTTTTAGTCCGAATGTGCCTAAAGTAGTTTCTATGCCAAAATTAAAAATAATAAAAATACAGTTGTGATTTGCGTTAAATATATCAAAATTATCTATATTTTGTAATGTATGTGAATTATTAAGAAATCATAAGAAATAAAATAATATTATAAAAACTTTTTATTTTAAGTTTATTACTGAAATAATATTCTATGCCATAAATACTTGGTGATAAAATAAACCTCCTTCGGACGCCTATGACAAGGATTAAAATCCTCTTTAACACTTCACAGTTACAAATATCTGCTGTTATCCAAGCTAAATAGCTCATTATTATAGACCTGTATTTTTTATTATAAAATTTCGAACCCATTCCTATGAAAAATTTTGTAAAAGACACCTGTTTGAAGAACACAGGTAGTTTGCGAAGAAAAAAAGGGTAAAAAATTATTTATTATTCTCTCTAGTTCTTGAATAAACTATAGTATAGGAAGCAAAATCGGGTCTATTTTTCTGAACTCCAAGCTCTTGGGGTGGGGGGGCGATCGCCCCCACCGCCCCCCCCTTGGATCCGCGCCTGGTTGCAGGGAACTGAAAGCTTGCACTGTTTTTGAATTTTTTGACATAGACTATTGTTAAATGTAGATTTTCTGGTGTAAATGAAATAATTTGTTACTTACCCGAGGTATTTAAAGACCTTTGAAAACATGGATTTATTATCCGAATACTTTATAGATTTTTTTACTTGGTTTTAATACTCCGCTCACATGCCAATGTAAACTATACTAGTCTTATTTTAGCCGCTGCTAGTTAGAACCAATGTCAATTTAAATGGAGTCCTTATGAATATTCCTGCGTATTTCAGTGAGTAGCCGTCAGCCAACTAGTCTGTAAATAGACAAGACAATGGTTTGTTTCTGTAGGGCAAACAAAGAACGGTCTACCTTTTCAACCTTGCCGGTGCTGTGTCGAAGCTAAATACTCTTATACCTAATGCAAAAAAGATGGATACAATCTAATTTATTAGCGAAAGTAAATACCATGTCGTCCTAAACTGCAGCAAAGACAGAGGTATATAGCGAAAAAATAAATGCCTCAAAATAATGCATTACAGTGCGAAAACAGGGCCATAGAGAGAAAGTCTGAGTTTTAAATAATTTGCAGGTGGAAATATTATCGAAAATATTGATTTCAACAAATTTATGTTATGAACAAACTTGTACAAAATCATATCTCTTAATTTACTACTTTTTAAATAGAATTTTAAATTTTTTTTTTTTGACTTCAGCGCCATCTGTGTTTTAAATGTTAAGTTAGTTGGTATACGGGATGTGCTATAGTGTTTTTTTTTAGTTTCGCCATGTCCATCTGTCGATTCACTCGTTCGTTCGTCCTTCCGTAGGTCAGTTTTTAACAAGTTGCAATGAAACTTAGCAAGCAATGTGTTTCAGTAACCGATAAACAGCTGAGGCGCCAATGTAAAAAAATTGGGTACCTCCCATTGTATGTATAGTGGTAATGAAATAATTTTTTTTTAACCCATTTAGTGTGGTAATAGTTGATAGGTCTTTAAAAATATAAATACTTATTTTATATTTAAATTTTTATTTAATCCGTTTATTTGCGAGATATGATCCTCCAACGTGGCTTTTTAAATGTCTTCCCCTCTAACTTTCCTTCGATAAATTTTAAAAATCTGAAAAAATTATCCGATCGAGTGGGGCACCGGTAAATAGGTCTTTAACAATGCAATTAAATATATTGTTCCGGACAGCCGGTATTTGAAACTCACACTGTATTATTGAACACACTCTATTATTTCGAATGCTTTTTATTGTCAACTTCAATTTTGATACTTGTCAAAAAATTCAGGTTACATCGACAACGTCTCAAATTAAACTGTCCTCGAAAGCCGAACCCCTTTATATACCCTTTTTTCGGATATCAGACGATTCTGAATCTTTCTAGAAGGTTTTTCATACTACATGGTGTAGCAAAAATAAGAAAAACGGGTTATCCGGTGATTTCTATACTTTCTATAATAAGCGTTCCATGTTAAAAATAAGGAAATATAATTTTTTAAAAAGTTCGAGGCCTTCTTTCATCGACCTCTCATGAGGAAATTAACAAAAGGTAATAATAATTCAATAAATTATGATATCGTAGAAAATAAACCTAAAACCCTACAAACTACAAACAAAAACTAATACTATGAAATATATAACGCTATAAAGTTCGCTACAATATATTATTGTGCTTAACAATAAAAAGCCAAAGAACTTTTAATAACTTTATTTAACAAATTATACCATAAATTCCCAACTATCCATTAGCTATGTCCTTCTCCTTTTTCATCAATTTTCTGGAGGTGGCTGCCTCTTTTTTACTTTGAGCGCCATACTTCTGCTCGATTTAGGTAAGTATTATCGAGTAATTAGGTCTGTGCCCTCGAAAATCCCTGAATTTTATTTAATTTTGTCGCTTGTGTGACGATTATTACAATCATTTGAAATCTTAATGGCACGACTGGGAAATTATTTTCATTCATCTGATAGAGTCTATTCTGAATGGCCTTTTCTTTCAGCCATATTTCCTCGTTAACAAACATGGCGACCCATGTTTTCCTAGCCCGAAAGGAAAAACAACGCGAAGAGGAATTTTAGGCCTCATCGCTCACTTTCGGTGGATTCCGTAGAACTCCCCCCAGACAGTTAGCGAAAGTCCCGATATTCACTCACATGTTACGTCACTACTCCTTTGAAGATTTAGGTGAGTATACATATGATGACGCAGTTAAAGGCGCATTCACAATAAACGCTATCTAATATACATTTATCCTGTTTAAGATATGTAACATACACATAAATACACATCTAATAAATAACTACAACATTGCAGGTCTAGATTTTTGGTTGTTTAACAGAATGACCAGATCTTGGGAAATATTTTCTCGTGGATTTGGAACTGGGTTTAGATTTAACAACTGTAATTGTGCTAGAATTCATGATGTCTCCAAGACTTAAATTGGTATTCTCAACATTGGTAGCAATGTCTATGCTATTTTTAAAGTTATCTTTAGGACTGAAATTATTTTTACATTCTTTCAAGTCAACACATTTTCTTATTACGATGTTGCCATTTAGGACGCTTTTTTGAATGATCTCTAGCATTTTATCATGATCTGACTTATCCCCTACATTTTAACAAATTGGTTTTAGTAGATTTGCCGAGATACGTACTTTAATTTTACAGACTGCGTTCATTAATAATTGTGCAGGTGAATAATGAATATTCTTCAATGGTGAATTTCTCTATTGAAGTAATCATTCAAATATATTGTTACGAACGACTAGGAGAAACTTATTGATATGTCCTCGTATAAAAATATTTTGATACAATGAGTCAGCTTTATTATAATGTGCCGAAAGGAATATTATATCGATTAGTCATATTTCTAGATAGATCTCAACTTTTGTGTTGGTAAGTTCTAGATTTGTATAGGAAATTCTATAAGTATATAAATACGAATAGGATAAGAGTTTTAAAAAGAGTTGTATAGTTGTATTTGAACAGTGAAGATATTAAGAAGTACTAATTAGATAGTTATGATTTAGCTGTGTTAAGAAGTATTTAATATAGTATTAGAAGTAAGTTAGTCAAAAGTGTTGTGTTTTATTCTGCGGACCCAATAAACGATTTAAAGAGAGAAAAGTATAACAATATTTTTTCTTTGTTCAACATGATGATATTTTTGGCAATACCCACTACTTTTTCAACCAAATTATTTGAACGGGGATAGTTTGGGCTTTTTGTAATAATATTACAATTCCAATTTTTTGCAAATTCTTTCATTAAATTACTACCAAATGGAATATTGATATAAACTAATCGGTCAGAACATTCAAATTTAAAGAAAATAATTTTAAATTTTTGGATACTTCTTAAGCACATTTATCGTGTAATAAAACAATCTCTAACCAATTTGGATATCCATCTATCACTACAAGGTAACAATAGCTTACGTAAGAAAAAATATCATCCCCAATCTTTTTCCAATGTCTTTCTGTTACAGGATAAGATATTAAAAATTCTTTGATATTCTTTTGTGCGTATTTTTCACATAATCGACATTCCTTGATGAAAGTTTTTATTTAAAAGAGGCCAATAAAGAATTTGTCTAGCTCTCGTTTTGACTTTTTCTATGCCTGTCTTGGATATAAACATCAACAGTAAATACACACCGTTGCAAAATCACACACTAGTTACGTCCAGGTGATTTAAATGAGTAATTATTCTTTTCCTAATATTTCCTTTTTCAATGATAAATTCCTCGCACACTATTTATTTTTAAATTATATTATTTTTTATCAATATTTTAATTTAATTCGTCAAATTTGTCATTTGACCTTATGGGGTAGCGAATGGATTAGAGAAAAATAATTTTCTTTTGTTTTTTTTTTAGTTTATTTTATCTAACATCGAATTCTGCTTGTAATTTATATTTTTCTATTTCATTCTTTTCTTCCTAATAGAAAATACAAGAGAATTATCTATGCCAACTCATTCTCGGTACCGACCGGTATCATTATAAAGGGTTACTGTCTTAACGCCTCATTAGTGTCAAATGACTTTTGGTAGCAAGGCGGCGTAAGAACATCGTTTTTACTGGGTTTCTAACACAAGTACGCTATAATATTTTACAGACTAACGTAATTAACAATTTAACCAAGAATGTTTTATCTGCTGTAACTCGTACGAATAGATTTTCAATATAATTATTCCGTTAAGGTTAGTTGGGATTTGGGTCTTTAGTTGGAAAAAAATGATATTATCCCTTTGGCCATATTTTGCTTTATTTTGAAGCATCTTCAAGGCTCTGGAGGTCATTCCCTTGAATTATTTAAAAACATAAGAACACTAAATATACATTTTCTGTCTGAAAAAAAATGGAACTTTTGTTGATTGTAGATTGTGAGTGGGTTGTTAAGGCTTTTTACCTTACTTCGACCTATACGATGTTTTGTACGTTGTCTTTATCAAATATAAATCCGTCATAGATTTTTCATGAAGTCCATTGTTTTTCTGAACTACTAAGAAAAGCACAGAAGAGTCTCGTAGAAAAGGTAAACAAGGCTGAATGTGAGGTTAGAAGATTGTCAAAAAGCCCGCTAATTCTCCACATGCCATCCGTCGCTGTCAGTAAAACGTCACCCGATTCTGAAATTAAGGCCAATTTTTCCTCTTCCTCTTAAAGAAGCAAGCCTAAAACACCAATTCTTACTGAAACACCATCTCCCTACCCTGTAAATAATGAAGACCAAGTTGTTGACTTAACTTTAGAAAATCAGAATAAAAATGAATCAGAAGGGCCAACCCAGAATTTCTTACTACAAAATGATGGATTCCAAACTGTTTCCTATAAGACGAGAAGAAAATATGCCCGGCCAAATCCTCAGAAAGGTGAAAGCACCGATGAGTTGTTAAAAGTTGCAACTAACGCAAACAGCTGGCTCCAGAAACCAAAGCAGATTGTATAATTGCCTTTCTTAAAAAATATGAATTGAACGAAGACTGTTTCTGTGAAAAATGGTCACCAATAGTTTCTATAGTTCATTTAAAGTGGGCGCTCCTCAACAAAACAAAGAGATGGTGATATCCACTAATTTGTGACCGGTTGGGATAACCATCAACCATTTTCTTCGTATCCAACGGCCGCTGTATAGAGGAATGAATAACTGAGGACTCCCGAGGTTTTATAGAAACAATTTCTTCAACATAAAACAAAGTATCTCCAAGTGAGCATTTCGAAATTATTAAATCTTTAAAAATTATCCATTATAATGCTCAAACTTTAGGTAAATCCTTTTTGGATTTTGCAGGACTTCTCGGTGACATTTCGGCAGATTGTTTGTGCCTAAATGAGCCCTGGCTGGTGCCGGAGGAGCTATATACTGTTAAGAACTACAGGATGGTTTCTGGATTTTGTAGGACGGTCATGTCTCATGGTGGCGTAGGTATCTATGTCAGAGAAGATATAAGTTATGATCTTTTGAATCTTGAAATGTCTCTCTCTTGAGCAGCACTTCGAGATTACAGGCATATTGTTAAAAAATTCAAATGGGAAACTTATTACTGCATATTGCACACCAGACGGTCATTTAGACAAGGTCTTTAACATAATGGCAAAAGCTCTTCAAAAAATTGATGTACACAAATCTCTTATCATAGCAGGGAATTAGAATATTTATTTTAATGAAAAAGATATTAGAGCTCTAAAATTGTGTAATTTTTTTTCGCTCATTTAATCTAAAAAAAAGTTAAATTTAACACTCGTGGTGATAGATGTTATGGTATTGCAAAACCAGTAGATCACACGCACATTTCAGACCAAAAAGTTATTTTTTTTCAGACTAACTATTCATCCACAAATTTTCAAACCAGAGCATGTTATAGGCCAATAGCAGAAGATGGCCTCTCCAACCTGTATCAAAGCATGCTCAAATACAACTTTAATTTTGTTAATGATGAAAATTCGGATATTAACTCAAAATTCAACATGCTAATGGATGCGTTAACCAATGTCTCTTTTCCAGAAAAATCCAAACTCTTCAATAAAAATTATCCCAATTAAAGAGTAAACTGGTTCAATGATAACTTAAAAGAGATACGTAATAGACTTCAGTTTATAATAGCATTAAATAAAAGAGATTCTATTACCATGCCAAAGAGTGCCCTAATTGAATATAGAAAAAATTACAGAAAATCAATTAGGCTTGCAAAAATTAAAGCAAAGTCAAGTGTTTAAAAGGTAAATGCCCTATTTTTATAATGTTATCTTATTTAGTATTAAAAATAAGAGTGACTTTGTATAAGGTTATGTATTTGAAAAATTTGTTTTTGAAGTAATGACATTCATTTTTGAAAAATTCTAAACAGCTTACCTACGCAGGAAAAAAACTTATTTTAATAAATGTCCCAAATTTCCACCCTGAACATTTTTCGTATCTCCGAGTTAGTTCGTCATGGGTGGCCGCATTAACTAAATCTGGAGATAAATTTTCGAACGTGTCCCTTATCCTTGCCATACAGTCCTCCATCGTTGTCACTAGATTAAAACAATGTTTTTATTGTTCCCTATATAAAATAATTTAAGACAGTCAAATCAGGCTTCTAAGAAGTTGGTAACTGGAACGGTGCCATCGTTTTGGTAATAAATTTGCTTGTGTTCCGTCAGAGGTAAAATGCTAAAATATTGATGTCAAAGTTTTCTAGAATATTTAAATATTTTTCACGTACAAAAGTTAATATATAATTTAAAATTGTGTCTGGTAAAAAGACCATTTTTCGCAAATTTTGCTTCATCGGTCCAAATTATGTTGTCCAAAAATCGAGGGTCGTTTTGTATTATCGTTAATATAAATTCGCAAATTGCACTCTTTTCAGCAAATCAATATATTTAAGGTGTTGACCCAAAGGTATTAAAGAAGGATAAAAGTTGTGTTTCAGCAAAATTCTATGTACTGAGTTCTTCCTATTAGTAGAGCCGCTTGTCTTAACAATGTAATAAAATCTGCCGCAAAATATTCCAGAATTATAATTTCGACATTTCTATCATTGAGAATAGGTGCCAAAATTTTAAAAATTTTCCAATATTCGTTTAAGATTGTTCTGTGACGGTTTCTTTTCATCCGGATATCTATCAGCAAATGTCTGGCATGTTTTTGATAAAACTTTGTTATATTCCCCACAGATAATAAGCAAATTTAAATAATCTCCGTGCTTATAATTTAATCGCCCCGGCATGATTCTTATTAATAATTGTCAAACGGCAAGAAATAGTGATCTCTTGAGTGATGGATTATTTTGTTATGTCGCGTTTCGCCGTCATGGCCAACTAATAAGAAAACTTAAAAACCGTATAGCGTACAAAAATGTTAAATAGTCAATATTTCAAAAACTATCAATATTTAGAACAGATAACCTTAGTTAAAGCCACCCTTATTTTTGATAGTGAAAAAGATAATGTTATAAAAATTGACTTTTAACGAAATTTTCAAGTTAATATTTAATGTTAGGTTTTGACCACCCTGTATTCATTTATTATCAGACTGTCAACACAGTCCTCTAAAGTAGATCCCTTTCTAGAAGAAAACTAACCTCAATTGAAGAATAAAGGCTTTTATGTAGGACAAATTGATAGTTATATTTAGGTCTGCAAACTGTCATTTTTGACATAATAATAAAAATATGTCAAAACAGACTTAGCCATAGGACATTATACATGAAATGTGTCTATTATTTTGCATAGAATCTAAAAATGAAATAATATATAGGGTATTCCATTTAAAATAAGCAATTAGGCATCAACTTCCGGTATAACGAGAAGTGCTAAAAACGTGAAAATACATCGACTTTAGTAAACTGCCAAACATTAAAAATTTTCCAAAAGCAATTTTCCGAAAAATCGATCACGGCATTTCGTTGTGGGTCACCCTGTATTATTATAATATAGTGTATTTTTTGACAAACTTCGTTCTTTGTTATTTCTAACCTAAGAATTAAAAAAATTATGTTTAATTAGATTCAGGTTAAACAGCATCAAATGCACATAAGAACAGTTATTTACAAAGTTTTGCAAAATTATGAATTTTTGAAATTTTTTTATTTGAGATTTGATTTTAGTAGCCGCAGGATGATATGAACACAAGTTCTTGCATAGTTTACACAGTTTAGCAAAATCATCGCATCTTAAAAATTTTCACTTTGAACATTTTACCAGTTTTAATTCAGATTTGGTTTTGATAGAACTGAAAATACATGAATACAAGTTTTTGCATTAATTATGCAGTTTACACATAGATTTGCAAAATTTATGCGTCTTAAAATTTACAATTTTGATTATTTTATAATTTTGTCTTTAGATTCAGTTACGGCAAATATGTATAAACAAGTTTTCTTCTATTTTTGCATGATTTTTTAAACAACACCAACCATAGTGTAATGTGTCTATATCAAAATTAAATACCACGATCTCACCGTTATGCATTTGAAATAGTTTCGATGTTGTTTTTGGAGAAACTTCAATGTTTTGGGCACCATATGAGAAACGCTGTGTTTCATACCCAATTTTTTAAACTAAAATCATATCACATTGAGTTTTGGAGATTTATAACTAACATATTAGCTCTACGACTTCCATTCAACAGTTCTTGAGCATCATAACTTTTGTTTGAGCAAGGTAATCATCGTCAGTTGATGTTGATAAGCGTTTAGGATGTAGATTTTCTTCGACATGTTTAAGGTTCTCAGTATACATCTTATGACACTCAAAAATACGCGTAAAGTTGATTTGGTTCAAAACACAAAATTTAACGGAAATTCTTCTCTCAATTGATTTTGGCACGATAAAAATTGATACGAAGCCTACTAAAATCACTGTAATTTGTTTATTAAAGTGTATGTTGTCATGAAATTTTATATAGTTGTCACTTATGGTTGTATCAACCTAAAAAAATAACACATGTGATTCTGCATGTGCGCAGGATATTAATTCAAAGCTTTCATTTATTTCCGGACAGAAGTTTGATACTAAAGAAATGTATATTGTAAATATTACTCCCCCTCAGAGGGAAGTAATACTTCTCCACTTATGTGGAGCTTAGTTGTAGATCGACTCATTTGTGATCTCACGGACCTCGACATATATTGTCAGGGCTATGCCGATGACGTGGTCTTAATCGCGAGGGAGAAAGAATACCCTCTGCAACATATTCCAGAGAAGATTTGAATATATAAAAAATGGTGACAGATGATGGGACTAAATGTCAATCTCATCAAAACCACCTTAGTAGCTTTCACAAGGAAAAGAAACTTTAACCTGAAAACTATCAAAACAGATGGGAAAGTTACTCAGTGGAAGTCAGGTTAAATATCTGGGACTGGCCCTACAAACATGAAAAAGAAATAATCAACAAGGCTACAAAAGCCTTGATGGTCTGTAGAAACTTCGCGGGAAAAAGCTAGGGCACAAACCAAAAAATCCTGTAGTAGATTTACACTGCAATAATGAGGCTAATCATTACATGGAACTGTGATCTGGAGTAAAAGGACTAATCTGATCAATACGAGAGCTAACCTCTCGAAAGTCTAGAAACTAGCCCGTACGTGTATAACTGGGGCAATGAAAACCTGCCCAACCTTACATCTCTACATATACTTGTGGAGAGTATGGCGAAAAACACATTAAATAGGATGATGAGAGATAAAGTCGTAAAACTGAGGCCCATTTTCTTATCAACAAATTTGGGACATGCTCCAAGATAAAATGAAAAATTTTATGAAAAACTTCAACACAAAGCTGAGTCTCGAAGGTAAATGGAACAGAAATATTATTGGAAAAAAACAGAAATTCCATTAAATGGTGTACAGATGGCTTCAAAACAATGGAAGGAACTGGAATAGGAGTGTCTTCTTCTTCTTATTCTTAGTATAGGACTTTGTCCTGTATTGACTGTCAATGCATCTCGTTTGTTCTTGTTCCTGTGACACCGATGTCCAGCTCTCTTTCCATCTTTTAGGCGGTCGACCAGGAAGCCTTGAGGAGTTTGGTATTCCTTCTTTTGCAATTTTCGCCACTCGGTCGTCGGTCATCCTGTCGACATGATCCTTCCATGCTCTCCTTCTTCCTCTGCCCCATCTTACGACGTCCTGTATTTCACATCTTTTTCTGATTTCATCGTTTCTTAGTCTGTCGCGTAATGTATGACCCGTGATACTTCTTAGCGTTCTCATCTCAGTTGTCCGGAGTAGTCTTTTGGTTGCTGATGTGTCTGCTCTTTTCTCTATGGCATAAGGCATTATGGGTCGTATGCAGGTCTTATATATTCTGATCTTACTTTGTGTCGTCATATGTTTATTTCTCCATATAATATCACGTAGGTATCCTGACATTACGGCAGCTTTGGTTGTTTGTTCTTGAACTTCTGCTTTTAAGTTTCTATTGCTGGTGATGTTTGCTTCCAGGTATTTAAATGACATGACCTGTTCGATGCTTTGATTGTGTACAGCGAGCTTACATCTTCTTGGTTCTTTACTGATCGTGAGAGATTGGGTTTTTCCTATGGAGATTGTCATGTTAAATTTTTCAGCGGTCTTTTCAAACTTGTACAGGAGCCGTTGGAGGTTGTCTTCGTCTTCCGATATCAGTACTGCATCATCGGCATAGCAAATTATCTTTAGTTCTTCTTTTCCCATTCTATATCCTCCACCGGCCTCTTTCACCTCTCTGATAATTTCGTCCATAATGATATTGAATAGAATTGGACTGAGGCTGTCTCCCTGCCTTTTCCCTGTAGATATTGGAATTTGGTTCGATGTCTTGTTGCCTACTTTAATTTTCGTTGTATTTCTACTGTTTAAGTCTTTAATTACTTCCAGGATGTTATGACATATGTTTCTGTCCTTAAGTAGTTCGAGAACGTCATGAAGTCTGATCCTGTCGAAGGCTTTTGTGACGTCGACAAAACACATATATGCCTCTTTGTTGTATTCGATGGCCTTCTCTGTAATTTGGCTAATTATAAATATGGCGTCAGTTGTTGACCTGTTTTGTCTGAAGCCTTGCTGCTCCTCACTGATTCCGCTAGATTCTATTTTTTTTGCTATAATTTTCGTTAGTAGCTTGGCGGTGGAGCTTAGAAGTGTTATTCCCCTGTAGTTGTTCGGGTCAGTTTTGTTGCCTTTCTTGAATATGGGTATGGTCAAGCTTTCCCTCCATTGTTCTGGTGTTTTCTCCTCGTTGAGTATTTTTCTATAGAGGGAATGTAACTCTTCTAGTAGTGCCATTCCACCATATTTGAGCATTTCATTTGTTATGCCATCTGGTCCAGGGGCTTTTCGATTTTTCAATTTGGTGGCTGCTGTTTTTATTTCTTCTTTTGTGATAATCCATTTTGGAGCCTGATTTCTTTCCGCATATTCATCCTGGGTTTCCTGTGTTATTGCGGGTGCAATGCTGTCGTACAGATTGTGAAAGTACTTCTCCCATTGCTCTGTTGTTATTGCAGTGGTTTGAATGTATTCGTTCACGGGTTTTTTGCGGTTTCTTAGCATATTCCAGACTTTTCTCTGCCCTCCATAAAGATCATGCTCCATGTCAGTTGAGAACTTTTCCCAGTAACCTCGCTTAATTAATTGGATGCTATCGTTTACTCTGTTCCTGGTTATTTTGTATTCCCCGTATGTGATTGTTTTGCTTCTATATTTCAAATATGATTTTCTCTTTTCTGCTGCTAGGGATTTCACTTCATTTGTAAACCATGGTTTTTTGTTGTGTTTTCCATTTTTATTCACTTTTCTTTTGCCCAGTGCTTCTTCGGCTGCTTTCATTATGTTTGTGTGTACTTTCATCAGCGCGGCGTCGATGTCATCTTCCTCAGTGATTCTGTTTTCATTAATTTTTTGTATCAATCTGTTTTGGTATAGGTTTCTGATGGTGTCGTCTGCAAAAGATTCTATGTTAAACTTTTCAGTTATTTCTGGTCTAAGTTTCTCTTTCCTCATTATGGTGGTTCTTATTTTTGACATTACAAGGTTATGATTAGTTCCGGTGTTCGCTGAGGTCAATACTCTCACATCTAATATTTCAGAGGGTTGTACATTTTTGTTTGTTATGATGTAGTCTATCACAGATTTGTGTCTTGTGTTTTCAAAGGTGTATTTGTGCTGGGGTTTGTGAGGGTAAAAGGTATTGTTTATTCTTAGTTCGTTTTCGGCACAGAGATGTATAAGTTGTTGGCCGTTTTCGTTGATGATTTCTTCGTTGAATCTATTCTTGATTCCCTGTATGATCTCATTGCCCACTCTTGCATTTAAGTCACCAAGTATGATAATCTTGTTTTTCTTTGATATTCGGTCAAGTGTGTTTTGCAATTCGTAGTAGAAGTTGTCCTTTTCTTCCTGTGATTTACTCATATCGGGGGCATATACGCTTATAATATGTGTTGCTTTCTTTTCCTTAAGAGCGAGTGTTGTTTGCAGTATCCTATCATTAATGTATATGATGTCCTTTATATTTCTTTCAAAGCTTTCGTGAATGAATATGCCAACTTCTGATGTTGCTCTTTCGTTTTTGTCTTTACCGCTGTATATTAGAATGTAGTCGGTGAGTTTTGTATTTCCTTTACCTTTCTTTTTGGTCTCCGACAATGAGCAGATGTCTATTTTATGTTACCTCAGTTCTATCAGGATTTCCTGGTCTTTATTGTAGAGCGATGTTATGTTCTAGGTTGCGATTCGAAGTAGTTTCTGTTTCCGTTTCCAAGTTCGTTCGAATAGGAGTGTATGGGCCCAAAACCAGACACCATGAAAGCTTGAACAAGTCGCCAAGCATCTTCCAGGCGGAAAGACACACCACCATGAAATGCAGTTAATTCAGCAAAGAGAAAAACTATCGCAGACAGGAGATTTGTATCATGTTGGATAGTAAAGCAGCCATCATTGCGCTGAGTTCTCAAGAAATCGAGTGGGTTATGTCTAGAGGAACTAAATGAATTAAGTAAGGATAATAAGGTCACCCTATTGTGGGTACCGGGACATATCGGGTTAGAAGGAAATGAAATAGTAGACAAGCTCGCGAGAAAATGGGCTGAGACACCATTTCGGAGACCTGAACCTTTTTGTGGAATCAGCAGTAGTGTAGTGCTGGAAAAACTAAAAAGAGAGTAAGAGAGCAGGAAATCCAATTACTGGATGGATTTGCAAGGAATGAGACAAACGAACATACTTCTTTGTAATTACAACCAGAAGAGATTCAAGGAAAGCATAAACCTAAGCAAAAAACAACTGTCGGGAATTCCGATGGAACTTTGCCACCTGAGGGTTACCTCAAGAAACTCGGATTGGCAGAGAGAGAGAAGAGTGTAGATTTTGCGAGGAGAAGGATGAAACCTCTACCCATTATCTTTTCAGTGCAACGCTTTAGAAGACCCTAAAATGCACACCAAATAGAAAAAGGGAAGCTACCCACTTTAAAGCCACCCAACTTTCTAAGGTTTCTGAGGGAAATAGGGCTGGAAGACCTGATCTAGTCGGCAAGGTATCCCTAACGACTTGGCAGCAGAAGGGGAACACAGTAGATCTATTAGGTCGTAGTACATTGATCCCCATGTCTATATATATATATATATATATATATATATATATATATATATATATATATATATATATATATATATATATATATATATATATATATATATATATATATATATGTATATATATATAATAAAATAGAATAAAATATTGGCGAAGCGGACGTGAAAATTTGTCAATCTATATGATTCTCGTGTTAAAAAGTGCGGAGCACTTGACAAATTTTCACGTCCGCTTCGCCAATTTTTTATTCTATTTTATTTTAAATTACACGGACAAAAACTTGCCTACTTATTTATTTACTTGTTTGGCTTTGAAACACGCTAAACGATGCTCCCATGGTGGGATCGTTTGGTGCGGCACGTGGCTTTGGCTGCTAAAATAAGCGGTAGGCTTGCTTGCCGGTACCGAAAAATGCGACCCCCATCCTTTGGGCAGCGCGTTTCGTGTACTCGATTTTACATATTTCTGTTTTAATTCACCGTCGCGCCACCATATGACGGTTCTTTTACAAACTTTGTTAATCTGTGTGGTTCTTGTATCATCAAGTGGACCATCGAGATGTCGCCTTTGTCGTCTTATTTGCTATGTTTTGATTATAAATTCAGCTTTATACGATGCAAAGGCGAGATGATGGTTTGTACCGAATGCGGTGGCCTGACGAGTCCCATATTAGGACGAAACAGCGCTGTCGCCATCTGTCGGACCCGGAGTTTTCCATATTTTGGAGTGCTCCGCACATTTTAACACGAGAATCATGTAGATTGACAAATTTTCACGTCCGCTTCGCCAATATTTTATTCTATTTTATTTTAAATTACACGGACAAAAACTTATCTACTTATATATATATATATATATATATATATATATATATATATATATATATATATATACATATATATGTATGTATATATACATATATGTCACTATAAAAGACGGTACTGTTAGCTTGGTGTCACAGTAATGTACACGTTTCAGTATTTTGATTCCCGAAATATGTGTCTATAAAGCCTTGCAATGTGTCCCACGCAAGTCAGATTTAAAAATCTTAAAAGAGGCATCAAAATTTTCTTTTAACTAATCATCGTATGCAAAATGACGTCACCTGAGATACTTTCTCAAATATCTGGATAAAAAGAAGTCAAATGGAACCAAATTTTGATTATACAGCAGATGGTCCATTTTAAAAAGTTACACTCGCGGAGGATGGCTTGAATTTTGGCTGCCTTGCGATCTCGAGCGTTATCGTGAAAAAGGAGGACATTCTTGTGATACAAACCAGGACACTTTTTGATCAATAACCGTATATAATTTTATTAATATATTACAATAGGTAATTGCCATTATTGTAATGCCCTTCGGCATGTATTCAACAAGAATAACCCCTCTAATTGTTCTTATACTTTCTCATCAGGTTAAGAAATAAAACAAATTGGATACGGTTGCGGCCCATTAAAATTTTAATTACTAGGTACTGGGTAGTAAAAGTGAGAATAGAAGGGAAATTTTTTTTAAATAAAATTGACGGAATTCAAGCAAATTGGCCTAAAAGAGTACGGTAGTAGAAAAGTGATACAGAAAGTGATAATGTATAATTCTATTTAATTCTACCTAGTCAAAATATATTTAATTATATCTTACGAAAAATGTAAGTTTTATACGCTCCATATGCATTAATAGAGATTAAATAAAAATATAATAATATAGTTTCTCTTGATTATTATTTTTAATATTTAGAAGAAATTTTTGAAATAAAATTTTAATAAACTGACTTCTAAAAATGCGCAAAAAAATGAAAAATAACGACTTAAATTTTTATATGAAATCGAAATTTTGTGAGCGTAAAAATAATAGGTAAGTTGAGATAATATTTGAAAAAAAAATCATTACAGCATTCTGATAACGCAAAAATTAAAAATATATTACGAAAAGAGAAGAAAATATAATACATACCAATAGCGAGTTGCCAGGATGAAATGGGGTGTAAATTTAGGGGTGACCAATGATTTTTGCGATTTCTGGCAAAACTATGTTACCTATCAAAAAAGTTAAATATAAAAATTATAGGTAATAAGAACTCTACTACTTTCGTATACCATATACTCGCTCTGGGCACCGAATGAGGCTGTTCTACAGGAATATATAAAAAATCCACAAAATCGTTTCGAATAACTGTAAAGTGAAAATGTGTGAGATAGTTGACATCATTAAGATATTAATAGATTATGTACATCATATTTTGCTTGAGTATTTGGATATACGAAAACTCTGTTTTGTGGGAATCGCGATTGTCCACAGTTGACCGAAAAACAACAACGTGTTGATGATTCAGAGAGGTGCTTGGAGCTGTTTAAGAGAAATAAAGAGGATTTTTTCAAGGGGTATGTGACAATAGATGAAACATGGATCCACCACTACACTACGGAGTCAAATCGGCAGTCAGCTGAGTGAACAGCCAAAAGATGAAAACTAACCAAAGCGACCAAAAACGCTACAGTCGGCTAGCAAGTTTATAGCGTCTGTATTTTGGGATATGCATGGTATAATATTCATTGAAAAGGGAAAAACCATCAATAGTGAATATGATACGGTGTGGTTATTAGTGTGTTTGAAGGAAGAAATCTCGAAAAAACGGCACCAAATGAAGAAGAAGAAAGTGCTCTTTTACCAAGACAATGCATCATATCACAAGTCGATCGCAACGATGGCAAAACGACATGAATTGCACTTCGAACTGCTTCCCCATCCACCGTATTCTTCGGATTTGATCTCCAGCGATTATTATCTGTTGGCAAACCTAAAAAAAAGGTATATGGTTTCAAGTCTTTCTATAAAAAGTAATAGAAATGCTAGAGTGGTACTGAAATGATTGTATCACTCTAAAAGGGGACTGTGTTAATGAATAAAGTTGAAATATGCCAAAAAATTGTTTTTGTCTTTTAGCCACGGGACATTTCGAACCATCTGTTATGTCGTATACATGTAAAGTTTAAGCTTAATAGTACGTGTGAAAAAAAGTGTAAAATATATTTTGTAAATTTTCAGTTCATACTGACTGACAGATATACAGGTGTCAGATTAACTCAATGGTATTACAATATTGTACTATCATTGGAAATATATATGTATTACAAATACAGAACAGCAATAATCAAAATTAAAATTAAAACTAATAAAGAACGAAAGCTTTCAGGGCTTTGGTCAAGTTGAAAATCATGGTTCTTGGGTTACTGAATTACTATCGAGGAGCAACAGTCCAGTATTTATACCCGACTGGTGCTCAGAGAACCGTGATCCAGTGTTACAATCGATTTCCACGTGTGATGTAGACTGTAACCCGCATCTCTATTAATATTATTTGGATATTTACAAATTTCGATTGATTCTCTAATTTTACGTTTAAAGGAACCATGCACTGATGCTTGCACCTTAGTTTCTTTTACATTAAAAATGTGACCTGAGCAAGGCTGGTATTCAGCTACTGCAGATTGTACAATTTGTTTCTTTTTTATACATCTTTCATGTTTCTTAAGCCTAGTGGATATAGACCGTCCTGTTTCACCCACATACCCTTTACCACAAGAGCAGAGTATCTTGTAAACGCCTTCTGTTTGAAATGGAATTGCGTCCTTTGGAGCATTATCCAATTTCCTTACATGTGTCGAAAATTGTCCGTATGTTTAATTTTCGGAGCAATCTGGCAATCTTGTCGATGGTTCCTTGTATGTAAGGTAAGACAACACTGTCCATAGGAGGTTTATTTATGACATATTGTTGAGGAGTTGGGTTTTTATATTTATTAATACAACGTCTTATATCTTCAGCGCAATATCCATTGCCTCTCAGAGCATTAGTCCGTTTTTCTGTTTCTGATTTCAGTGATTGTTCGTCCCATATTGAAAGTGCTCTGTGTACCAAAGAGTTTATGACGGATTGTTTCTAAGAAGGATGATGGTGTGATGTTGCATTGAGATATCGATATGTATTTGTTGGTTTTTTTGGTATGGCAATTTTTAAAATTAAAACTCTCAAATCAGTTTATATTAAATTTAGTCAAAGAGGGCCTCTCCTCGGCCTTCTCTTCAACATATCATATAATATTATTCTATTTTCAAAAAAGTGTTTTACTTAATCAAAATGCCATCGAAAACAAATGAAATGCGGTAAAAGTTTAAAAATAATTCAATTCTTTATAATTGAAGAGGTTTTAGTTTGTTGATAACTGGCATTATTTTTTGGTTCAAATAAAAATACACACAACTTCAATACTTCTGATTTTTCGTAAGATAGTTATTTTTGAAAAAAAGTTATGCTTGCTTTCAGATTCCAAAAAGAGTGTAGTTTTTTTACAAATTCTATTTAACTAAGTTGTAAAAACTTTTAAAATTTTTGCATTTATATCTGCTTCCACAATTTTTTTTTAGTGGGTCAATGTTGTTATTAAAATCATTGTTGTAAACCTGTTGCTTTAAGTAACCCCATAAAAATAATCTAATGGGGTTAGATCAGACGACCGAGTAGGCCAGGCCATTAGTCCAAAACGGCCAATCCATTTATCCTCAAAGGGAATGTTCAACCAGTTTGTCACTCGTAATGTAGAGTGAGTAGGACATCCCTCTTGTTGAAAAATAAGGATTCTTCCGAACTCTAATCACCTAATTCGCTATCATGATTTAATTTTAAAACCATCCTAAATTTTCAGCATAGGGCTTAAACTGTCAAGTGTAACAATAAGTCAAGCACGTTTTAAACTCTAAAAATATTACCCTAAAAATCATTCACGTCATCAACCACGAACATATCAAAGACAGTTTTGAGACCTGTTCATTTTAATTTGTCTAAAAATAATAAAAGAACGGAAAATATTACTCTTGTAATTCAAGCCATACATCGAAGAAAATCCGACATTATGGGTATAGCACGATAAAAAGAGGCAACTGAGACAAATGAGTAATTTCGTTTTATAAATACAGACTTTCTTTTGACTTCAATTAAAATATTATTTTATCGATAATCATCGTTAAAAGTATATTTTACAAATATTGCGTTCAAAAGAGCTATAGGAAAAATTATAAATAACTTTCCATAGTGTGCACAATTAAAAAATGCTTATTTCAAGTGTTTGCAGGTAAACTTTATCGTGTTGTATTTAATGTTCTTTTTGGTATGAAATGAGTCCTAATTCAGCCTCCTGGCGTTGTTTTATAATTTTTTCTTTTCAATAAATCTATTTATTATTATTATTTCACTGATATTTTGGCTTACGTAAGAAAATGAGAGTATAATCTCTGTTATAATATAAGTTGTAATTTTTCCCTTTTCCGAATCTAAAAACATAGCGAAATTTTCAGTATACTATTTAGTTTCATTTGTCGGTATAATAGGAAGGTCTTTATAAAAATAAATGTTGTATTGCCTAATTAATTTCGATTTGATTCAGATGAATATTATTGATGACGCATAGGTATTCTCTCACTGGACTAACTGTATGTAATATAAATTATGACAATATCATATAGCAAAACAAATCTGGTCGACTAGAAGATCCAAATTTCATGGCAACTAGATCGGGTTTAAGTCTTAAATCTTCTTAGTGAATTTGGCTGGAAATGTTCATCCTCCAGTTCGGTTACAACAAAATTGATTAAGGGGTAATACCACTGTAGCAAGTTGAAAAAATCGATTTCTTTTATTGCTTTAAACAAACTATTATGTATTGAAAAACAATATCTAATTAGTCCCTTAGCAAAAAAAAATTAAAACGTCGAAATTTCAATTTTGCTGCAACGCCTCTAGTGCGCGCTAAGCACGAAGAGTACCGTTACCTTTCGAAATTGTAGTGGGCCTATTACCTTTTGAGTGAAAGGGCCTTACAGTTTTACAGAAGATCACCAGGTGTACCAGAAGTCCGCAAGTGCGACAATTCTATATAATAAATGTGTACGAATGCAAAACTTTAAATGAATAAAACCCCCTTTTTCAAACTGAGCGAAAACGTTACACCAATACTATTGCACCGTTCGATTTGAAATTGCAATTAGTGTAGGGGCCAGGGGGTTCGCAGTGACCCCTTTAATTTATATGAACTCACGCAAGTTTTTTTTTATGTAATTTGAGTCTCTGAACAATAATTTTTAGGGTAGAATTTCGCCCGAATGGGGATAAGGTTGTTATAAATAATTAATTGTTTAAATCTTTAAAAATGTAACTTTTGCAAAACCAACTATTCTTTAAATGATTTTAAGCACATAAGGTCCTTACTAACTTTTACGTACGATGCTTAGTTTCCGAGATAATTGATGTTAAACAATTAAAAAATGTGATTTTTGCAATTTTTGAATGTTATTAATTTTTGGCTTAATAAACTTTTTTCAATTTTCTTGACAGCTATCGAAGATTTGAATCAGCATCTACAAGCCACAATCAAATTCCATACTAAAAGTTACATCTTAATTGTTTATTTCAGTTATAAATAAATGGCTTCCGGCCACTTACATATATGCACCATCCCGTGTTGTGTGCGGAGGGAACCCTACTTGCAGGCGCCTTGCGCCACTAAGCGCAGGTATTCCAGAAAAATCACATTTTTTAATTGTTTGACATCAATTATCTAGGAAACTAAGGGTCGTGCGTAAAAGTCATCAGAAATCTTTTTTGCTTAAAATTCCTCAAAGAATACGACCCAATAATTGGTTTTGCGAAAATTGCATTTTTAAAGGTTTAAACAATTATTTGTTTATAATAATCTTATCCCTACCTGGGCGAACTTACACTCTAAAAATTATTGTTTAGGAACTCAAAATACATAAAAAAAATTGGGTGGGCCCATATAAATTATAGGGGCCAGTGCGGACTCCAAGGCCCCTACACTAAAGAGTAGCTTCACAATCACATTACCTTCTCAGCTTCGATTGAATGTAAACTTTTTTTTTAAACAATTTATTGTTTTATTTTTGACCGAAAATCTACTAATTTTTTTCAAAAAAAAATATATACAAAATATGAATTAAAAAAAAAACCGTACGTCATCAGGGAACCAATTAAATATAAACCTTAAATCTTCTTTGTTTTTTGGTTCAAATCTCATAGTTCACGCAAAATGTTTTCGCTCTTTCCAGTTTTTAAAAAAGGTAATTTCAAAGATCGGCTTTGTCGCCACCATTTTGTATCAAAATAATAATAAAATATATTATAATAATAAATTCAATATAGGCTAAATGAATACTCTGAAAAGAATTTTCCTACTTCTCTTCCACGCTCCCAAAAAAATTGGCAAAATTAGCTCTCTTTTTCAGCCGTTACACTGGTGTTACTCCTTAAAATCTCAATATACGAATTTTGATTTAAATTGTCTACTAAAAAATCAGGTAAAATTAATCTATGATATATTACGCCACATCAAACATTAATTTTTAAAAATTTTTGACTATGATTGACAATTCTAAAATTCGGATTTTTCTATGCCCACTACCTACAATTTTGTGAAGAGAGTATCCTATTAGTTGTAAAAATTATCTTGTTGGAAAATAAACTGTTCCTATTAACTAAAATTTTTTCACCCATTATCAAACAAAACTCTAAATGGCGAGCATTATCTCCATCTTGTAGGTTGTTAACAAATTTTGGTTTGAACACCCGAAATTTGGTGCTTATTAAAATATTATGAATATAAGACTTGCTGTCTGTGTGCCTGTGTGTCTGCTCTTTTCCTTAAGGAGAATTTAGCATTTGTACTGAGTCAAGAACTACTAAGGTGGTTGCATTATCATAGTTGCACTGCTATTATACCTTCTTGATATTTTACACATCCCCAGTTGTATCAAATTTTTGAATTAATTTACTCATATCTTTTCAAGTTACGTAAACATTCTGGTACTTTTCATTGAATACTTCAATCGCATATCGATAAGATATATCTCCAATTCCATAACATTTAACTAGATAAATCCGTTGTTCTAAGATTAGCATAGTCAATTTGTTAATTAGTAACTTTTTGGTAGAATACAAATAATGTATGTTAAGCTGATATTGACAGAAACGTATCCATTATCGAATTAATTCAATCAAAAAAGGGAATTTTTATTACAATGCCTTACCGCAAAAATTTGATTTCTTTGTGAATTTTTTTTATTAAATTACTTTCTATTTCGGAATAACTTACGAGGAAGGTACCTGAAGTATCCGACTCCGATTTTAATCAAACTTCAATATGTTGTAGAGGGTGCAAAAATAAAAGACACGTATTTTTTTTCTGCGGAGTTTCATTTTAACGGAGTGAAATAGTATTTTTGAAATATTGTAGGTTCTAAGTGAGATATCTTTACAAAACAAAATGAAAATTACTTGTTTTTTGAAATGATGTTAAACTATGATTTTTTTACCCATAATTTAATTCTAAAAATTACGAAATTTAATATAAGTAACTTAAGTTAACGGGTTTTGGAGTTTCGACAAATAACTAATAAAGGAGGGTGAGCTACACCCAAATATTTTTTTCTTAAATCTCAAGTTCTAATTGAGATATTTTTACAAAACAAAATGGAAATTACTTCTGATTTAAAATGATATTGAACTAAGGTATTTTCGTCTCCAGAAATATCATCACTTATTTTTTATAAGGGTAAACCATCTATTCGCGAATGTATTTTAATTCTAAAAATTACTAAATTTAATAAAATTGTTTGAAAGTATTTTTTTCACGAATACCACAATCAAGTTGACATCTTTCGGATTTTCCAAAAATAATAATAGTAAAAAAGTGTGAGCCACCCTCAAATACTTTTTTTACATCTCAAATTCTAATTGAGATAACTTTACGAAACAAATTGGAAATTACTTGTTATTTGCAATGAAGTTAAGCTTCAACATTTTCACCCTCAAGGCTATCATTCGAAGGATGTAATTTCATACATGAATAATTATTCTTAAAATTACCAAATTTAAGTTGATATGAACGTTACAGAGTTTACTGAAATTTTTTCCTTCAATTAATAGGAAAATATAAACTTATTTCATTGGATAAGCATTCATGTCGCTAAATTATTATAATTCATGACAAATAGTGATTTCTAATTCTGTAACGTTCATTTAAATTAAAATTTGATAATTTAAAAAATAATAATACATGTATGAAATGACAGTTTACTTTATAAAAAATAAGGAATAATATCCTTGAGAGTGAAAATACGAACAATATATAATTTTAATTTTATTTTGTAGAGATATCTTTATTTAGAACTGGATATATTAAAAAACGTATTTGGGGTTGGCTCACCCTCATTTACTAGTTTATTTTTGAAAACAGCGAAAGGCGTCAAATTAAGTTACTTATTGTTTTCGTAAAAAAAATATTATCAAAAAATTTGGTTTCATTTCGTAATGCCCTGAATTAAATTATGTAAATGAATTACAAGATTAACCATCATATAAAGTAAGGGATGATATTTATGGCGTTAAAACGACATGGTATAATCTTACTTTAACTAACAAGTAATTTCCACTTTGTTTTTTAAAGATATCTCAATTAGAATTTGAGATTTAAAAAAAATATATTTGGGGGTGACTCACCCTCTTTCACTACTTAATTTTTTGAAACCCCAAAACATGTCAACTTAATTTAATTATGATATCCGTGAAAAAAAAAATACTTTGAAACAATTTCATAAAATTTCGTAATTTTTATAATTAAATTACGTGCTCTAATAGATGGTTTAAAGTTATAAGAAATAAGGGATAATATTTTTGGCGGTGAAAATACCATAATTCAACATTATTTCAAATACTAAGTAACCCCGGAACCCGTTAACTTAAGTTACTTATGTTATTCGTGAAAAAAATATTTTCAAACAATTCCATTAATTTTCGTAATTTTTACAATTAAATTACGTGCCTAAATATATGGTTTACCCTAATAAAAAATAAGGGATGATATCTTTGGGGGTAAAAACACCATAGTTTAACATCATTTCGATTAACAAGTAACTTTCATTTTGTTTTGTAAAAATATTTCACTTAGAATCTGAGATATTTCAAAAATACTGTTTTTAGCAGTGAACCTTAGGGGCGGTTTTCACTCCGTTATAATGAATCTCCGCAGATAAAAAAAATACATGTATCCCATTTTTGTACCATCTACAACAGATTAAAGTTTCATTAAAATCGGAGCCAGACAATTTAGGTACTTTCCTTGTTAGTTAAATACAATTTGTAAAAAAACTAGAGTATTGTATCTAAGATTAATTCTACATTTTTGAATATTTGAACACCATGTATATGTTACCATATCCTTAATCACTGTTTTTAAAATTCAAAGGCAATCCTTTATCAAGAGTGACTTTTGCTCGATAAATCAAATATATATATATATATATATATATATATATATATATATATATGTATATATATATATATATATATATATATATATATATATATATATATATATATATATATATAGGGTTACTGTCTTATCGCCTAATCAATGTCTTCGAGTTTTTGGAAACGGAAAAACTAATTTAAAGTTTTCCGTTCTAATGCACTATCAAGCTATTTGAAATTAATTTACTTTCTGATAACAATGACTTTTTGTTTTTTGTCGGTTTGTTGTACAAATTTGTGCGTATTTCAGTAGGAACTCACCACGAGCAAAAAATAGTCCGTACATAGAAAAGACAATGGTTTGTTCTGTAGGCCAAACAATAAGGGGTCCATCGTTTTAAACTTGCCGCGCTACTCCGGCCGACTCAACTTATACCTGTGTGCCTAACGCGGCCGCCGGTCCACAAGAATAAGACAAGTGGGGACAGAGGGGCACAAAGGAATGCGGGAGGGGGCAGCACTCTCGCGGCTCCATCTCGTTTAGTCCATCTTAAGAACTCGAGGAACAGGTACCCGTCGCGCCGATCGGTTCGTTTACTTCTTGTGTTGTTCCACCTACCTAACCCCCAAATACGAGTTTAAAGTGACTTTATCTATCGACCGTCGCGATTTTTAGTGAAACTTGCTTAATATCGTCGTGTGTGAATGCATTTGATGTTACTTAAGTGAAGTTTATTTAAGTTTGCCTTTAAATATTAGGATTATAAGGCTGAAACTGCTGAAAGCGGAATGGTAGCTCAAGAGTCTCTCTCCCTGCAGGTACGGTGAAGAGGCAGCAATGTCATACAAGTGATAATTTAAAATAGTTCTTCGAAAAGTCCGTAAAAAGCTGGTGTTATTTTGACACCCATGTGTTTAAACGAACCACATTGCTGAGATGCCTGCCCCGAGGCAACTGTTGCCAGCATTCATCTAATTAGATTTTGAAGCTTTTGCTTTGTAAAGAATTCTCTTTTTGTTTACTGATGGCTACAGATTCTTTTTCAACTAATCTTCGTTAGCTAAAAAACCTTTACGTGTATAAAATAGCAGTGAAATGCTAAATTAGATACGCGGGTACTATTAGGCTTTAATTAAATTATTACGTTTTATGAACCACGCAATCGCTTAAATAAGTAGCAGGAAATATTTAAATTTTTAAAATAAGAGTTATCATAAGTGTCAACATAACCTTAAATTTAGCAACATAAACTTCTCAGCAGGAGTAATCTAAATGAATTTATACCTGTTAAATGCAAATGATTTCAGAGTATAAAATTTTTCTCATAAATCAATAACTAAGGGCTTCAGTGTTTTTAGAAACACACAATTATTTTTTCTGCATTTAAGGAGGAAATTGACAATTTTTTCCTCTCTGTAGCCTTGAAGTCCTATTTAGCAGTAAAATTAGGATAAACGTCAAAATTATTGATTTTTATACTACTTTTAAGAAAAGTATTAGAAAAACGTAGATAATTTCTGTAACGGGTATTAAATTATCAAACATTCAAGTGAAATACCAATTTCTTGTATAATCTGGATATCGTGAATAGAGATACGGTGTCATTGCTGTTAGATAATATACTGGGAAGATGACATTTGGTCGAAGAAATATATTTGCAAGTTTAAATTATTGAGCTTATTGGAGTTCTTAAAACCTTAAAATTGCAGTAATAAACAATTTCTACCAACGATTTTCGTGAAGTTTCAACTGTAGAAATCTAAAAAATGACACACGTAATATTGCTAATAGATCTATCAAATTTAATAAAGGTAAACTTAGTTTATTTAAAGGATCCTAAAATTGTGCTTGCAAACGCAAAGAGCACCAATATTTTTTCGTTTGAGAATCTTGCTCTCGTACAGTCAAAAGTTTCCGTAGTGTATGAACGCATAAATATAATTTTTTCCGATTGAAAAAAAAGAGTTCCCTTTTTGAGGCTGATGACCTTATCATTAATATGCGTGTTCGTTTTAAAATTCTTATACTTGAACTTCTTATTACTAGTGGTATGAAACCGAGCTTAAAACGTATATACCCCCTAAGTCATTAACACGGCCTAACGTTGAAACAGGTCTAAATTAACAGTAAAGTGTTTAAATTGCAACAGTAAGTCATTGAGCTTTTGAACCTTAAAAACACAGGAATAAGAAATAGTTTATTTTATTATTAAACCGGCAAAAATGGAAAATTTTGTTTATTTTCGTTCGAATACAATTTATCTTATTGTTTTACAAGTTGCAATGCTTTCTAGATTTTTATCCTTTAATTTTGTCATATAAAGTTTATGTGTAGATGTATATAATACACATTGTAACAATATTAAAAGCAAGGCAAAACTAGCCAACTATAAGATCTAATTTCGTGACAACTAAACCCTTTTAGTGAATCTGGGTGATACTTCTTAAATTTCAAGATATTCCAATATGTGGTAAAAATAGGAACCTTTATAGGGATTAATGATTCCTACTCTGTTTTGCCTAATAAAATAATATTTTATATACGAGTTAGAGTTATATAGAATATTTATTGATTCAAGAGCAATAATTAAGATTCAGAATTTTAGCATATATATATATATATATATATATATATATATATATATATATATATATATATATATATATGCTATGTCAATACACACTATCAATGTTCATTGTTGATGGCGTGGTTTCCGTAGAGGTCGATGCGCCTCTAAAATAAGCTACTTTATCGAATATTGACAATAATTATATCACATTTGAGCATAAACATATTTCCTCTAAGCGATCTGAAAATTGAATTTTCAAGATAAGAGTGTTATAACACCGAAATTAAAACAAGTATATTTTATAAATTATAAAAGATTCCAACAAGTGGTAAGAACGGAAACCCTGAAAATAATTAAAATCTAATCATTGTTTATTTAAAAAATTCAATATTTTTTTGACTTTAGTATTAATAAAGGGCAATAAGCAATCTACTAACATATAATGATCATAATATTTTTTTTTATATGAGTTATAGTTTTATAATAGATTATGGCTTTAAAAGCAGTAATGAGCATTCTCTGCGGATTCAGAATAATATTAGAATAAATTTGGAAATCTTAGTTTCAAAAAAATTTTAAAGAAGAGGAGTACAAACAATCACATATATTTCTCAGGATAAAAAAAGCCCTTGGGATAATTTCTATAACCGCTATCTAAACACCAAACAATTTAATAACATGATAAAGCAGCTAATGAAATAGTTATTGTTTGTATAATAGGGCAATTAAACTTTATACAAATTTTTAATAGGAACCATCTGGATGGTGTGAATAGAGATTCGGTTTCAATATTACTAGATAACGTATTGGGAAACAGTTAGCTGAAGAGATATATTTCTAAATTTATATTGTTGAGCTTAACGGAGTTCTTAACATCAAAATCGGGGCAACAAGCAATTTTTGCAAACGATTTTCGTGAATTTGCAAATGTAACAATCTCAGAAATAGCTTATGCAATATTGAAAATAGGTTTATCAAGTTTAAGCATAATTATATTTCCTATTAGCGATCTGAAAATTTTAGTAGCATGTTTGTAGAATGAAAGAATATTAAAAATCCCCAGCTTTGTAAATTCTGTTATTACATAGCCCAAACTGATAAATATAATTTTTGCTGATTTGAAAAAGAGGATCTTACTTAAACTTTTTATTTAGAGTGATATAAAACAGTACTTAAAACATATATATAAATGCTTGACTCATACTTCTGAAAACTAACAAATAACACTAAGAATTTACATTATTAATTTTCATTTGCAAGTTAAATGATATACTTTACTATCATATGTTCATAGTCCCAACTAAATATTAAAAATTATTAATTAACAACTAAGGACTTGACGAACATTCAACTTCGTAGTTTAATTCTTAATTTCATTTTGACCTAGTTCGTGTCCGCTTTCAGATGTTTTTAGATGGAGGAAAGATTGACAAATACATGGAAATGGAAAAAATAATATTATAAACAAATAAAACTAAAGTATGTCATAAAATAGTTGGAACACTATCAAATAAACTATAACCATAATTCAAAGGCGCAAAATTTATGTTTTATTTTTAGTTTAGAATCCTTAATTTTTAAAAATTGTTAAATTTTGAAGTATGAAAAACGCACTTTCATTTTGTAGTGTAAATGTTAGTTTAGTCGAAATTTAGAAGCACGACTGAACAACATTAATAAATTTTGAAAGATTCCAACAGGTGGTAAGAAGGGAAACCCTTCTAAGAAACAGTAAACCCAATCATTGTTCATTTGAATAAACTTAACTTTTGTGATTTAAGTGCTAATAAAGGGTTATAAGCGATCTACCAAAATATAATGATTATAATATTTTTTATCTCAGTTGAAGTTTTATGAAATATTTACGTCTTAAAGACCGGATTCTCTTGGGATTCAAAATTTAAGAAAATATGTTTCCAAATTAGTTAATCTTTTTAATATAATAACTTATTTTAAAAAAATTTGGAACATTCTAATAAAATGATAAAGTAGCCAAAGAAACAGCAATTGGTTGTATAATATGGTAATTAAACTTAATAAAAATTCTTATAGAAACCATCTGGATGTGAATAAAAATTCGGAATCAACGTTATTAGATAATATATTAGGAAAGTAACAATGAGCTGAATCTTAGAAATATATGTTTTAAAGAATCGTTTTCGGTTATTACCACAAGAGCAAAAATGGAAAATTTTGTTTGGTTTCGGGAGTTAACTATTCCTACCACCGATTACAAGAGCTTGTCTTTAGGTTTCAGTCCTTAATTTTCCTACATAATTTTATATTAGACATATTTAAAACAAAACAGTAATATAAGCAATACAAAACTAGTCTAAGTGTTAAACCTTTTAAGCGAATCTAATTATTAATTTCTCAAATAAAAATAACAAATGTACAAGCTTGTTGTTTCCTTTTATTTACATCGACTGTTTGTATTCTAATATTAAATATTAGAAAATATAATTTAGCTCTAACGTTTGGAGATCGGAAAAATTCTAATAAATTAAGAAACATTACAATTATATATTACACCACCTGTATAGTGTGAAAAGAGATTTAGTATTAATGTTATTAGATAACATATTGGAAGACTAACAGTTAGCTGAAGAGATATAAAAAACAATTTCTGCCCATGATTTTCATGAATTTTCAGATCTAAAAATCTCGGAAATAGCATACGCAATATTGAAAATAGATTAAAGTTAAGCCGAAACGTATTTCCTCTAGTTGATCCGAAAATTGTACTCGTATAATTTATTTTCCAGAATATTAAATAAAAATATTTTGTATGGAAATATGCTTTTCCTAAAATAAATTACTTACCGAAAGACTTCACTGGTGTAATTTTCTCTAATACTGTCAGGTATTGTAAGGATACTCAAGAGATAATTAAAGAAACGGAATATACCTATCATCTTGGACCCCACAGCACATCTTTCGAAATACAACCCCGTTATGCTACTTATCGATTCTGTTCGTTTTAAGACACTCTTTATTTTTCAAATCCATTTTTCGTAATCCTAAAAATGAAAGGAGACCCATAATTACAAATTAATTTTCCTAGCAAATTTATTCAAACAGAGAGTATTTATAATTCTCAGTTTCACGAATCCCCTTTTATTTGACAGTCAAAATCCATAGATATAATTCTTGATGATTGAATAAAATAATTCTGTTTTCTGAACTGATCACTTATCAACAAACTGTTTAATTGCTATAAAACTGTTATAATTAAATTTCTTATTTAGAGTGATATAAAGCAGAGTTTGAATCATGTATAAGTAATAAATTTTAAAAGAATTCAACAGGTGGTAAAAACGGAAACCTTGTAAGAATTATTAAAATGTAAACCTTGTTTATTTAAATAAACTCAACATTTTTTCGATTTTAGTGCTAATAAAGAGTGATAAGCAATCTATTAAAAAATATTTCTTATAATTATTTGTATATGAGTTTCAGTTTAATAAAAACTTACACTCTAAAGACCAATACCTCGGATTCTCTATCACTGTTCATAATTGGTAGCGAGGTACTCAGATAGGTCAATGGGCGCATGAATTTTATTCTCCATGGAGGAAAGTGCAAACTATCTTTTCTTGGAAAGAAAGTTGTTATTCTTTTTTGACACTTTAAAACTTTTGTCAGTAACTCATATTAGAATAAACTTTTTATTGAAAAATCAAAGTACTTTTGAATTTTAAAAGTTTAAAAATTTTAAAGAAAAGTAGTACAAAGATATTTCTTGGGATGAAAAATTAAAAATCTTCCTTGAGACAATTTTTCTAAATGCTATCTAAACTTCAACCATTCTAATAAAATGATAAAGTAACTAATGAAACAGCTATTGGTTGTATAATATGGTAATTAAACTTAATAAAAATTCTTAATAGGAACCATCTGGATGTTGTGAATAGAGTTTCGGTATCAATGTTATTAGATAATATATTGAGAAAGTAACAGTTAACCGAATCTTAAAGATACAACTTTTAAACAATCGATGTTCTTTTATTACCACAAAGGCAAAAATGACAAATTTTGATTATTTTCGGGATTTCGAGGCTTTATCTTTAGGTTATCGTGTTGACTGTGAAGGATCTGGGTGTTACATTTGATAGGGCCCTTCGCTTCGACACACGTATTGATAATATTGTGAACAAAAGTTTGAAGTTGCTAGGGTTTGTGAAGAGAATGCTTAAGGATTTTAATAGTGTAGACTGTTTTAAAGTGATATACTGCTCTGTAGTTCAATCAGTCTTGGAATATGTGTCCCAAGTTTGGTCACCTCATTATTTTACATACAAAGAAAAAGTGGAAAGAGTACAAAGAAAGTTTTTAAGTTTCATTGCCTTTAGACAGGGAATGCAGCAGGAGGGGTCTCTATATGATGATACTGCCGATGCTTTGAGGTTGCTACCATTGTGTGTGAGGCGCATATATCTTGACCTCGTTCTACTTTATAAGATTAACTCTTGTATTGATTCTCCCGAACTACTCAATACTATTGGATTATCGGTTCCTCCAAGAGCTTTTAGAGCGCACGATTTGTTTGAAGTGATATATTACCGAACGAATTATGGCATTAACAGTCCTATTTCTCGAATGTGTAGGGAAATGAATTCAGTTTCTACTGACATTGATATTTATCATTTGCCAGTTAATGTCTTTAAATTGAAAATATTGCAATTCTTGAAAAACTAGTTAATGTTGTCAATTGTCAATGCTTGTCTTTTGAAGAACTTTAATGCATTCTTAGATTTGTAAGTTTCTTGATTCTGATTCTGTTTTAAATAGTGTTTGTATTTTTTATTTTTGAAATGAACTGTATTTGTTTGATCCGTTAATGTACATGATTTACAAGCCAAACGGCTTCGCACTCCCTCCAGGGATTATTCACTCATACCAGGCATACAAAGACACCAAAAGTATGAAGCTCTGTGGGAGCCCTTTCCATGTTATCGGGTCCTAGGTGACGTTGTCTGCTGTATTTCCTACGAACTTTCGGACGGTTCGCGCGGTTGCTAAGAGAATTGCTTTCTGCATCGGCTTATACAGATGCTCACTAAGGCCCAGTCCCTTGATGTTCTGCAGGAGGCTCTTTGGTATCACTCCAGTTACTGACAGTATTATGGGAATCGTTTGGACGCTGTTCATGGCCCATTGTCTTCAGATTTGCACCTCGAGATCTCTGTATTTGGCGATCTTCTCGTTGTATTTTGGCCTTAGATTGTTGTTGTTAGGTACAGCAATATCGATTAGTGTAGTTCGCCTAGAAATTTTATCTATTAGTATAAGGTCTGGTCTATTATGAGCTACTGTTTGATCCGTCAGAACCGTTCGGTCCCAATATAACTTGAACTGGTTGTTCTCAAGAATAGGTTCCGGATTGTACTTGTAATAAGGCACTTTTTCTACCTGTAATAGGTTTAACTTTTCTGCTAACTCTTGGTGGAGTATCTTAGCGGCTGAGTCGTGTCTTTCCTTATACTCGGTTGCGGCAAACGCTTGGCATCCTCCAGTTATGTGCTGAATTATCTCCGATATTCCACAGCTATATCTGCATTGGTCATTTTCTATTGAGAGATCTCTAATGATGAACTTCCGATAGTTCTTCGTTGGAATAACCTGGTCTTGGATAGCTAACAGGAAGTCCTCCGTTTCCGAAAACATCTGTCCTGAAATCAACCAGTAGTTCGACGCTGAGTTGTCGACATTGTCCTGATTGACCTCATTTGGATGCCGTCCATGAAGTGGCTTCTGAAGCCAGGCTTGTAACTTCTCTTGGTCTGTTTGGTGGTGAGAAGTAATATCTTGTTCTCTCAACTGTAGCGGCGTTGAAACGTCTGCCTCGCATATTGCTCGATGTAGTGTGGAAGAGTCCGCTAACCTGTGGAAATATGAACGTAAGTTTATTATTTGTTGGTCGAGCTGCTTACCAATATCCACCAATCCTCTTCTTCTTTGGTGTGTTGGAAGCATTGTCCGTTCAATAGCACTCCGAGGGTGATGTTTTTGTGCTTTTGTTAGGAGTGTCCTTATTTTTGTTTGCAGGTTTTGGATGTCCGTCCTGCTCCATTTTACAATTCCAAAAGAGTAGCTTAGCGCAGAGCAAGCATTATTATTATTGTTATTTTTATTATTATTATATCTTTAATTTTTCCAAATAATTTTATTCCAGGTATATTTAATACAAAACAGTAATACCACAAATAGTACAAAACTAGAGTGAGTGTAAGTTGTCAATCTTGTTAGTGAATCTTACTGTTAATTTCACAGATAAAGCAAAAGTACTAGTTTTTTATCTTCCTTTATTCACATAAAAGAATGTTTTTATTCTAACATCAAATAATAGAATTTAGTTCTTAAGTTTGAAGATCGGAAAAAGTCTATTAACTAAGAAACATTACAATTACTTATATCATCTGGATGATGTGAAAAGAGATTCGGTATCAATGTTATTAGATAATATATTGGGGGAGTCACATATGAAGAGATATATTTATAAATTTTTATTGTTTAACTTGACGGAATTCTTAACATCAAAATCAGGGTAAGATACAATTTCCTTGAACGATTTTCGTAAATTTTCAAACGTAAAAATCTCGGAAATGTTTACCCAACATTGACATTAGATCTAAAAAACTTAAGCTTAAACCTATTTCCTCAAAATAATACAAAAATTGTATTTATTCGATACATAAGTATTAATAATTCTCAGTTTTGCGAATCACATTATTTTACTGTTAAAATTTTTTCATAGTGTCAGAAACTATAAATATATTTTTTGCTAATTTGATTAAAATAATTACCTTTTCTAAGACTGATAACTTTATTAAGAATATATATGTTTACTTTAAAGCTTTTATACTTAAACTTATTGTTTCGATTAAAATAAAACAGAGGTTGAAACAGGTGTAAATAATAAATTTTAAAAGATTCCAATAGGCGTTAAGAACGGAAACCCTATAAGAATTAATAAAATATATTCACTGTTTATTTTAATAAACTCAGCAGTTCTTCGATTTTACTACTAATGAAAGGTGACAAGCAATCTACTTAAATATAATTATTATAATAGTTTTTATATGAGTTACAATTTTATAAAAAAGTTACGCCTTAAAGACCAATAATGTGGATTCTCTAGGTAGTTCATTTTTTGAGACGATAAATTATTTCTTATCTAAAAGCGTTCAATTAACATTACTTTATTTGATTGTTTTGTAATCAATAAGGCAGGATACACTATCAATATTCATTGTACAAATTTTCCTTTCTTGTTATTTCTTTTTGACATCTTAAAATTTTGTTGATAACTTCTTTTAAATTATTAGAAAACAAAGTATTTTCGCATTTTCTGTTGACTTCCTGTAAGAAATTCTGACTTTATTATTAAATAAAATATTTCTTATTTTAATATTTGACCCCTTTTCAATAAGCTTACAGTGGAACTATTGTTAAAAAGCCCGTTCGCTAGAGCTTAAACTTATTTTTGAAAAATTCCCGTTTGTGATACTCAATGATACATAAAAATATTTTATAATCTGTAATAGTACCTAAATACCGTTTGTTTTAATTGTGATGAAAATAAATAACTCTCAAAATAAAAAAAAATGTTTAATATTCAGGTCAAATATCCAATGAACTATTTCTGGAATCTAATTTAAGAATTCATGTTGAATTATAAGTAAGAAATTAGTGTAATATTGGTTAAAGTTTTTTTAAAAATCATTTAGTATGCGATGTTCGCTACAACAATATTGATTTTCCGAATTTTTATAGGGAAGAGTCTCGAGAGATAATCTTAATTAACAACATTGTACTTTAGCCATAATGATACATGTAAATTAAAAATAATTTTATTAAAAGTATACATAAATCAATTAAATGTGTACAATCTTCCTTTTCGGTTTTCTAGTATAAACGCAAAATAATTATTAATAATTAATAATAAATTTTTATTCAAGTACGCTTTTGTAAGGTTGTGTATATAATTTGACTAAAATCTATTAGTCTAATTCCCTAATATAATCTAACTTTTAAACTTGTCTAAGCTGAAAGTCGAAAGTTTAAAATGACAAGTAAAACAATAGGTGAAACATATTTTAAATTTTCAAAACCGCCAAAAATTGATAATTTTATTATATTCCAGGAGACAACAATTCATCTTCTTCTTCTAGGTAGAACCAAGTTCTGTTATCTATACAATACCTCATCAATCCTCGTTTGAGGTCGAAATCCAGCTGTCTTTCTATCTTTTAGGGGGCCATCCAGGCGGCCGTTTGGTGTTTGGTTTCTCTCTCATCACGGTTTGTGCTAGTTTATCATCGTCCATTCGTTCCACGTGATCTCTCCACTGCCTACGACGGTTTCGAACCCACTTCACAACATCCCCCACTCCGTTGTCCTCGCGTATTTTTGCGTTTCTTATTCTATCTCTTAAACTTGTTCCCGTGATCATTCTCAGCGTTTTCATTTGTGTGGTTCTCATAATTTGTTTTGTCTTTGTTGTTCCATTTCTTGTTTCTACGCCATAGATCAGTATCTGTCTTACACAGACCTTGTAAATTCTTGCTTTGCTCTCAACCGTCATATGTTTATTGTTCCAGATTATGTCTCTTAGTTGGCCTGATATCATGGCCGCTTTGTTGGCTTGTGTGCGTACTTCTTCCGTTACTGCCCTGTTACTTGTTATATGTGCTCCCAGGTATTTAAACTTCCCAACCTGTTCGATACGTTTGTCATCAACCATTAGTTTGCATCTTACCGGTTCTTTTGCTATTACTATGGCTTTGGTTTTCTCCACAGATATTTTCATATTATACTGTTTGGTTGTTCGATTGAGATGGAAAAGCATTCTTTGTAAGTTGTCCTCGCTATCTGCTGTCAAGGCAACATCGTCTGCAAAACATATAATCTGAACGGTGTTGTGTCCTATTGGATACCCAATATTTGTGCTTTTTACCTCATCAATGATTTCATCCATGATTACATTGAAAAGTGTTGGACTTAGGCAATCACCCTGTCTTATTCCTATGGATAGTGGGATTTCCTCTGTTAGAGTGTTATTTGTTTTAATTACCATGGTGTTTTTGGAATTCAGTTCGTATTTTGTGCGTATAATTGCTCCGTCTACTTGTTTTCTTCGCAGTAGTTCTGTTATGTGTTCTAGTTTGACTCGGTCGAACGCTTGTGTAAAGTCCATAAAACAAATGAACAGCGGTTTATCGTATTCGATAGATTTTTCAACCAGCTGTCTGATAATAAATATACCGTCGATAGTAGAGCGGTTATTCTGGAAGCCCTGCTGTTGTTCGCATGCCCCTAACTTGTCTACGATCCGTTGTGACAGTATTTTGGTTAATAATTTGGCTGAACTGTTCAGTAGGCTGATTCTCCTGTAGTTTTCGAGTTGTTTCTTTGATCCTCTTTTGTGGATCGGAATTGTGATGCTTTTCCATCATTCATTGGGTACTGACGTTGTGCGGAGTATTTTTTGAAATAGAACGGTGAGCTCTGTGATAAGGCTGGGGCCAACAATTTCTCGTACCTATTTCAAGGCTTTATCTCTAGATTTTCATTCCTAATTTTACTATATATGTCTATATTTCTTGACATATGAAGTAGTTATTATAAGAATATCATAAACAAAACAAAACTGATCAACTAACAGTTCGAACTTCTATAGCAACTAGATCGGATCTAAGATTTAAACTATTTTATTGATTCTGACTGTCCTTGTTTCTGGCGTAATTTTTATTTATATTTTTAAAACTTTTGTATCATTCTTGGTTGCTCTTTCCTTCCCAAATCATTCATATACTGATACCATTTGTGGCATACTCGCATTTTGTGGTAACTGGACGACAAAGTCGGTATTAACTGCCCACTAGTAGTAATATTTTTTTGCAATTAATTTTCTTCTTCTTTTTCATTGTAATTTTTGTAGGTACATGAGGCAATCATAAAACATTTATCTCGTTGATATTCACAGGTAATTCTTGAAAGTTACTACGGACAAAAAGGATATCTATCCGATTTTTTGATAAAGAATCTCACCTCAGGAATTTCTTGTTCATATCTGCTCATTTACAGTTAGGCTTATACGATTTTTTCCTGATACGATCATATTGAAATGCTTATACAGCCTATAATACGATTATTTCTTTTTTTCTAAATGCAGTTTGTTGATGAAAGTACCTTAATAATTGTTGCGGTGAACTGGTGCATAGAAAAACATTTAGAAGCCTGTTTATTTTCATCAATATTCATTACCGAATCTCTCCATACTATTGTGGTTTTATTTTAAGACCAATCTAATGAAAATATTTAATATAGATACTATTTCGTGTTATCTTATACAGGTTCATTGTGAAATAGTGTTGGCAATACGTAACATCAATATAGTGTGAATATTTAAAATTAAAAAGTAACTAAATTTTTTAATTATGTGTTAAATTTTTGTAGCACTTAAAAATACATTCAACGATAACTAGTACTCTTAATTTACATTAGCTAATTTTGTGAGATACAAAAAATACTATTTAAAATGTAATCTTCGATGTTTCAATATATGTATCGATACAAAAAAATAAAATAAAATAAAAATGGTATGTAAATTAAAATTTTGGATAAATTAATAAATAAAAATATAAAAGGCAGTAAACAAAAGGAATATAATATCCATTTTTTTACAATAAATAGTAAATAATTGGGCACACAATTTGGTATGGTAGGAAAATGTCCCATCCGTAAAAAATCTTTGCACCGAACATAAGAGTTCCAAATTTTTAAGAGAAATATTATAATTTTACTAACTGTATCATTATTAATCAAAAATATTTCGTTTTTTATGGTTTTTATATCCATTTCATCTAGAGATGCTTGTACCTCGTCTAGAGATTTTGGAAGCGGTGGTAACACTTTTCTTCAAGCGGTACCTATATTATATTTCTCCTTGCAGAAGTTATGGCTGAAGTATTCAGCTTTTCGATGGAAAGTAAATAGCTATTAACAATTTCTTTTTTTATTAATTTAGTTGATTTTTCACACAAATCGTCTACAGCTTTTCTTTTCACAGCACTATACAGCATATACTCTCCAATGGTTTATGGATTTTATGTTCACGATTTACTAAATTTTCCGCATTTATAGTAAAGGGTATTTTTTATAGAGGTATAGAACTTTAAGTTGGCAACACTTTTTTAACTGGCGGTCATTTTGTCAGCTGTCAAGTGATTTATGTTTAGTTTGGTTTGGCATTTCAACATGAATAGACTGACGCCTGAACAACGTTTCCAAATTGTGCAAATTTATTTTGAAAATCATGGTTCTGCTCGAAATACGTATCGCGCACTACGTTCATTTTACGGTCAACATAATCGTCCATCAGAGCAATTAATTCGATTAACTATGGAACGTTTTCGCACCACGTTTACTCTAAATGATAATACGCATCCACAGAGACGTCGTACAGTGTGTACAGAAGAAGTCATTGCTGTTGTAGAGCGTAGCGTAGAGGAAGACCCGAATCAGTCTATCCGCCATCGTGCACAGGAATTGAATATGTGTCCATTCACTTTATGGAAGATTTTGCGGAAAGATCTTGGTTTGCATGCTTACAAAATCCAACTCGTGCAAGAATTGAAGCCACACGATCACCTAGCAAGGCGTAGATTCGGTGAATGGACCCAAAACAAGATTGCCGTTGATCCCGATTTTCATAAGCAAATTTTGTTTAGCGATGAAGCTCACTTTTGTTTGAATGGATACGTCAGTAAACAAAACTGCCGTATTTGGAGTGATGATAATCCTCAAGTGTATGTTGAGACACCGTTACATCCAGAAAAACTGACTGTTTGGTTTGCTTTATAGGCTGGTGGAATCATTGGTCCGTACTTCTTTAAAAACGATACTGGTCAGAACGTTACAGTTAATGGTGACCGCTATAGAGCCATGATTACTGACTTTTTCGTTCATCAATTGAACAACCATGATGTGCAGGAGCTGTGGTTTCAACAAAACGGCGCAACATGTCACACAGCTCGTGCCACAATTGATTTATTGAAGGAAACGTTTGGTAAACGCATAGTTTCACGTTTCGGACCCGTGAATTGGCCTCCAAGATCGTGCGACTTAACGCCGCTAGACTATTTTCTGTGGGAATTTGTGAAGTCGCTAGTCTACGCCGATAAGTCCGAAACGATTGATCACTTGGAGGACAACATTCGCCGCGTTATTGCCGATATACGGCCACAAATGTTGGAAAAAGTCATCGAAAATTGGACCTCCAGATTAGACTACGTCTGAGCCAGCCATGGCGGTCATATGCCAGAAGTCATATTTAAATTATAATGCCAGAAGGTTATCTTTCGAATAAAGTAAATTTCATGTCAATTTAAAAAATTCATCTTTGTTTTATTCCATTTAAAAGTTCTATACCTCTATAAAAAACACCTTTTATAACACGCAGCTTTACAACTTTTAATAGTATATCTTAAGTAGTTTTCTCCGCTCGATAATACTTCCTTTCTGAATTTGAAATTATTTAGAAAAATAATTTCATCTAATTTCGTAATTTTACAAATTTTTCATTCCATTTTTGGATGTCACGTACAGTCGCATAAATAATAGAAATAATAATAAAATAGAAATGACACAACCCAAAATAGATATGCGGGTAGATTTAAAGGATAGAGGCGCAAAATGTATATTTCAAATTTTGAAAATTTAGTGTCCCTTCAATCTCACGTAAATGAGACGCAAATTGTTTTCAAGAAACTTGCTATAAATTGAACAGCAAGTCAAAAACGACTTCTAGGTGATACTGGCTCTATTGATAAAAATTGGAACAAATCGTAATATCAGTTACGTGATCTCTCTTTAATTAAATTCGGTCGTCAGTGCTCACTATATACATATATTCATAATGAGAAAAAAATAATGTGGATAAGCACCGTTGCTCATGACTTACTTCACGACTAACTATTACTTCTGTAATTTGTTTTATTATATGTGAAAGATCGATATCTGTCTTGGCAGAAAAAAAGTAATTTACTAGTTAGATTAACTTAAAACTAATATATTCGTACAATATAATCATATTCCCTAGCTTATTTGTTATTCATGATTGTTCATTGAACTTTTTGACAAATGATGTCATAAATTTCGGTGTGAACGATTTGAATAAGTTGATGTGTAAATTGTATCGTGACTTTAGTTATAAAATAGGGTATGCGAATTTTCTTCATTTTTCATATTTTTAGTAATAGTTTTTGTTTATGATGCTGTTATGTTTTATTAAATATACAGACATATATTATTGGACAAATGTAGAGCAAGTGCTTTTGTTCTTTTCAAATAATATATGTATATATATATATATATATATATATATATATATATATATATATATATATATATATAGTGTGTGTTCCATAACGAACTGTTAAGATCGATTTCTCGTAAAATGGAAAATTTTTTAAACTTTGGCGGTTTATTAGTAAGGCAATTCGGCTAAAATATTTTCAAGATGGTGAAACTTGGCCTTTACAGGCCTGAATATAACTATCAATTTCACCTATATGAATGAATTTAGTATTTAATTGGGAGTTTCCTTCTAGAAGGGGATCCACTTTAGTGGACTGTGTTGACATTTTGACAATAAATAAATACAGGGTGATCAAAAATTAACATTAAATATTAACTTGAAAAGTTCGTACAAAGTCTATTTTTTAAGAGTAAACTCCCTATTTTCATAATGTTATCTTATTTAGCATTAAAAATAAAGAACACCTTGTATAAGGTTGTCTATTCCAAAAATTTGCATTTTTTGAAATAAGGTTGTTTATTCCAAAAATTTGCAGTTTTTGAAATATTGGCAATTTGACATTTTTGTATTGTTAAAATTTATTTTAATAAATGTTCAACTTGCAAACATTTTTCGCACCTCCGAGTTAGTTCATCCTAGGTGGCAAGTCTAATTGAACCTGGAGATAAACTTTCGAACCTGTTCCTTACCCTTCCCATACGTACAGTTCTCCATCGTTGTCAGTGGATTACAATAAACGATATTTTCTATCGTTCCTCATGCAAAATAATATAAGACAGTAAAAACAAAAGAACAAGGAGGCCATAGAAAAGGTCCATTGTTGTCAATCTACTTGTCATAAAATATTGTTTGTAAAAAGTTGGCAACTAGAACGGTTCTGTGTGGTGGAGCGCCATCGTGTTGGTGTCTAACTCTTCTGAATTATTTAAATATCTTTCTTCTACAAAAGTTAATATCCAAATTTAAAATGGGGATATAATTTGCTTTATAGTATTAATGAATTACCGTTAAAGTTTTCTTCATAAAAATGTAGTGTTAATATACCATCATTTCTTAGAGCATAAAATACGTTAAATTGCCAGGTTTCTTGAAAATTCAGCAATCTTACTGCATGAGAATTTGAATTACTCCAAAAATGGGAATTGTGTGTGTTGAAAAGGCCATTTTTCGTAAATTTTGTTTCATCAATCCAAATTATGTCCAAAACTCGAGGGTCGTTTTGTATCGACGTCAATATAAATACGCAAAATTGCCCTCTTTTCGACAAATCAGTATCTCTAAGGTGTTGAAATAAAAATATTAAATAAGAGTGGAAGTTGTGTTTCAACAAAATTCTATGTATTGAGCTCTTCAAGATTTCTGTTTATAGAGCCACTTCTCTTAACGATGTCATAGGATATGCCATAAAATATCCCAGAATTGCAATTTCGATATGTTTCCTTTTATGCAGTTTTGCCTTCGCGATGCCAAAATTTTTGAAATTTTCTAATATCTTTTTAACAGTGTTCCGTGACAGTTTCTGTTTATTTGGACGTTAATCACCAAATGTCTGGCATGTTCTTGATAAAACTTTGTTACATTCTTGATAAAAAATAAACAAATTTGAAATGGTTTAATTGAAAAGACTCAAATTTTCTAATAAAAAAATCATAATATAAAAATTAAACGCATTTAATATTTATTTTCCACCTAATGCAGACTTTTCTGATGCCATTGTGTATTTGTTTGTCTCAATTATGACATGTATTACTTTTAGATACAAACTACCTTTTTAAAAATAGTTATTTTGTGAAGTTACCTTATACAGAGTCAAAAACAAATAAACTTAGCATCACATGTGATCAAATTTTAATAGCTCTATTTGGATTTTGTAGAAAAACACACATTTAAAATGGCGCTACTTTAAAAAAAATATCCCCTGGATAAAGCATTGTTAAAACTGAGAAGTTTTATGTAGGTTGCATTGAGTCTTATTTTGCAACAGTGGTGCAATTTACAAAAAATCGGCAAAAATAACTTTTTTGGATATTTTCAGATATAACCCCACTTTTGAATTTTTTTTTTCGAAAAAAAATTGACAGAGAATACTAATTACGTGACTACTACTTTTTTGGTTAATTTTCATCTCGATCGAAGCAGAAATTGATGCCAAAGTTAAATTTCGAATAAAGTTATTAATTAAAAAGATTCATATGATGCGGACTTTACTGGCCACACTGTAAATATACATATATATATATATATATATATATATATATATATATATATATATATATATATATATATATATATATATATATAATGTTCGCTTGTAGACGCCATACAGTGAGCTTTGAAAATGGTGAATGAAATTTTACCGAAACGTCAGCTGCCTTACAGTCCTGAGAGGGACTCAGCACATACACTGGATGCCCGAAAACCTTCGATTACATATATATATATATATATATATATATATATATATATATATATATATATATCATCAGACATCAAATGAGATATTGGCGAAACGTCTATATTTTCTGTGCTTGATGGTTGTAGATCAACATATCATACTTGTTTGTCACATGTTGAACAATGAAGAATACTACATTACTACATTATACGCAACTTCTATAATCACAAAGTATCTAAAAGAAGGTAGCAAATATTAAGACAATTTAGAGCAAAGATCACTGGACAGCAAGAATCCTGGTCCTTCTTCACACTTCTGAATATTAAGGGATCCTCAGAGAAAATAAGACAAATTGTTAACAACCTTCAAACTGAGAAACACACTCAGAGCTCACTTAACAAAAACAAAATCAAAACTAACGACAAGAAAATATGAGTTTACAAAGTTCCATGTGAGTGTCGTGAAATGTATATTCGAGAAACCACGCGTTCATTAGATGTTGGAATAAGGGAACATAAAACTCAAACATAAAAAAGGAAAATGTAAAAACCTACTATTGCAGAACATACCAGGGATAAAAAATACAATATAAAATGATCTAAAACTGCAGCAATATATATCGAACCAAACATTAAAAAAAAGAAAATTTATAGAAGCAGCTTACATTAAAATAATAATGGAAGCTTCAGTATACCCAGTGTTGAGATACCTAATTTTTGGTAACCACTACTGAAGACAAAACATTCAGTTTACACTCGACAACGATTAGAGATACAACCCAATCGAAACTTCGAAACAATCAAAAATAAAGACAATGCAAGTCCGACGAAACGTTAGTGTAGAGGATTGAGACAAAGAGTAATTAGTGGACTGTATATAGGTTGGTTGCGGAGATGAGAAATTATACAAATAATGAGCAAATACAAAATACGGCGACAGCGTGGCACAAATACTAAAATGGCCTACCTTGTAGTCGAAATCACTTCATTAAATTCTTCTTGGTGGCCACCAGAATAATCCCAAGCTTCACCATACAGGAACCAGGAATCGGGGACACTGTCACTGTATTTTGGAGTAGTTTTTGAGGCGAGAGTTAATATGTTTGTGAGACAAACGATAAACCTTTTCGATAAGGCGAGGGACGTGCAAGACGTCGATTACTACACAACAACAATTACTGTACTACTACACGACTATGGTACTACTACTTCTGTCCCTTTTTACACTTGTCCAAATGCGCGAGGGCCAGTAAAATGTGTCACGTGTAAATGCGAGTAAAATTGAACAAAAAAGTAATGAAACCTAAACAGTTAGTAAACATAATAAGCATTCAAAATACAACTTTTACATATCTCTTTGTCAAAATCGTTCATAAAAGTCTCAATTTTTAAAGATCAGAGTAATTACAATATTCTGGAAGAGGTTTTGAATATCTAACAGTCAATTAAAGGAGCTGATTTGAAACTGTGGTACGCGTACTACTGGTGGTATGCAATCAGAGCTTCTCAAAGTGTTATGTAGGCAGACACGAAAATATTGGCGTAGTAGCTTACATTTTCAGGGTTGCATAATAAATTTTTATAATTAGAAAAAATAATTTAAGCTATTCACATCTAAAACTTACCTTTAATAAGTTATATTAATTATTGGTGTGTAGAACGTGACAAAGATTTTGTTTTGTCATCACTTCGTCTTATAATGAACTGACAACAGGATTTTTTTCTTTTTTGCATATTTACCGTGCTAACTTCGGTATAACTATAATAATTTTGCTCAGTTTCGCCAATTCGCTATAATTTTAGTAAAAATGATGGATTTCTTTAAAAATTAAAGATGTAAAATTTTGTTCATTATTACTTCAGTTTCTTCCAGTATTTTTTATTCACCTTTTAAATTATCTCCATCACGTTAATTTATTTTTTCTCTCTATCTAATTTGTTTGACGTCACTTTTTCTGTCTGCTATGAGAAACTATATTTTATGTATCATACGAATGGCTACAACAATATAAAAACTGGTTGCCCATGGCGCGTCAAAAATTTAAAAGCTATATGACATATTACGTTTTAATATAAAAAATTTAATTTTTGTTGTGAAAAGAGGTTGCTAAACTTTACAGTGATAAATTTTAATAATTTGTTAGGTAACAGTGTATTTATGAAAGATCTCTCTTCTATTTATATGTCCTAGTCTATTTATGCCTTACAAGCAGTAGGTGCAGAATTTTTGTTGCAAGGGTTCGAAAAAAATTTTCATTATTTGAAATTATTTAAAAGGAAATGATTTAAAAATAAATTTGATTACATTTTGTTAACGAAGCCATTCTAGATTGTAGATTGTTCGTGGGTAGTTAAGGTTTTCCTTGTCCCTCATAGCATTTTGACAGTTTTTTTTAGTTGATTAACGCTTTATCTTTTCGAGCGTCAAGGTGACGTCTTCTAGAAATTTAAGTCACTTGAAAAACAGTGCCATGCATTCACATAGCAGGAGTTCTATTGTTTGTGGCTACACTGTCGCAGAAACAACAAATCTCGTTTTCAGCTTTTTCCATTTTTTAAAATTTGGTATCTCAGGGGAAGTGCTCGGTGAAAAAATTGGCTGTTACTCCTCTTTTGTTTGTTGTTAAGGATTGTGCTTAGGCGTTTGCCGAGCTGTTGTCTCTAGTTTCTAATTTATGCAATCATATTTTCCAGACCTGTGGAAGGAATCAAAAATCTGCCCAGTGTTTAAGGATGGTAGAACCAAAGTCGAAAATTATCGTTCCATATCAATAATGTGCAATTGAGTGAGTTATTCAAGAACAAATATCCGTAATGGTGCCTCTTATGACGGACCGGTAGCATGGTTTTACTTCTACAAAGTCAACTATGCTCAATCTTTGCGCAGTACTCTGGGAGCGAATTGATTCTGGCACTCAGGCCGATGTCATTTTGACAAATTTTTTCAAAGCGTATAACCGACTTGATTACGATGTTTTGCCTTCTAAACTGTGATTTTGGTTTAATGACAAATTTACTAGATTTTTCGAAAGCTGCCTATTAAACCGGTATCAATGTGTTGAATACTGTGGAATTAGATCGATTATTTTGTAGTAATGTCGTGTATTTACCAAGGGTCCATTTTAGGTCTCTTACTTTTTAACGTTTTTTTAAAGATATAATTTTTTGGGTTGAATAACAGCCACCTACCTCATACAGACAATTAAAAAATTTTGTTGGACCTACGGAGTTCTAGCGACTGCTTGAGCCTTGAATTTGATCTCATGAAACTAAATGCTCTAAACAGCCTCTAATGTTATGTCATCCTCAAGAAGTAAAACTACTAAGCTGTAAGATTATGGTATCAATGGTACTTTTCTTAAGCAGGTTAACTACATCAAAGTTCTGGGAGTCACGTTTGACTGCAGACTTACATTTGTCTATCACAATAATGAAGTAGTATCAAGATCTTTTCCAACTCTGGGCTTTCTAGTGAGATCTATTCAAGAATTTGGATCGCTCCAGGCCATAAAAATATTATATTATTCTTTTGTTTGAAGCAAATTGGAATATGCCTCAATTATTTGATATCCGTATTACCATGTACCTTCTGAAAAATGAGAGAAAATTTAAGGTAGTTCACTCGTGAAATGGCTTTTCTTAGGAATGTGATCTTCTTCTTCTTCTTCTTCTTCTTCTAGGTAGAACCAAGTTCTGTTATCTATACAATGCCTCATCGATCCTCGTTTGAGGTCGAAATCCAGCTGTCTCTCCATCTTTTGGGGGGCCATCCAGGCGGCCGTTTGGTGTTTGGTTCCTCTCTCATCGCGGTTTTTGCTAGTCTGTCATCGTCCATTCGTTCCACGTGATCTCTCCACTACCTACGACGGTTTCGAACCCACTTCACAACATCCCCCACTCCGCTGTCCTCGCGTATTTTTGCGTTTCTTATTCTATCTCTTAAACTTGTTCCCGTGATCATTCTCAGGGTTTTCATTTCTGTGGTTCTCATAATTTGTTTTGTCTTTGTGGTTTCATTTCTTGTTTCTGCGCCGTAGGTCAGTATCGGTCTTACACAGACCTTGTAAATTCTTGCTTTGCTCTCAACCGTCATATGTTTATTGTTCCAGATTATGTCTCTTAGTTGGCCTGATATCATGGCCGCTTTGTTGGCCTGTGTGCATACTTTTTCCTTACTGCCCTGTTACTTGTTATATGTGCTCTTAGGTATTTAAACTTCCCAACCTGTTCGATATGTTTGTCATCAACCATTAGTTTGCATCTTACCGGTTCTTTTGCTATTACCATTGCTTTGGTTTTCTCCACAGATATCTTCATATTATACTATTTGGCTGTTCGATTGAGATGGAAAAGCATTCTTTGTAAGTTGTCCTCGCTATCTGCTGTCAAGGCAACATCGTCTGCAAAGCATATAATCTGAACGGTGTTGTGTCCTATTGGGTACCCAATGCTTGTGCTTTTTACCCCATCAATAATTTCGTCCATGATTACATTGAGAAGTGTTGGACTTAGGCTATCACCCTGTCTTATTTCTATGGATAGAGGGATTTCCTCTGTTAGAGTGTTATTTGTTTTAATTACCATGGTGTTTTTGGAATTCAGTTCGTATATTGTGCGTATGATTGCTTCGTCTACTTGTTTTCTTCGCAGTAATTCTGTTATGTGTTCCAGTTTGACTCGGTCGAACGCTTGTGTAAAGTCCACAAAACAAATGAACAGCGGTTTATCGTATTCGATAGATTTTTCAACCAGCTGTCTGATAACAAATATACCGTCGATAGTAGAGCGATAGTAGGAATGTGATCGAATTTGAATATATAGTTTACAAAAGTGTCTTTTATTTCATTAAAAAAAAACGAAATTTTTTAATCGTCTGTGAGACGAAATATGCACGATTAAAATATGTATAATTAACATGCTAGAGATCATTGCGTATAACAAAATGCCATTTCATTTTGGAATATCTCAAAAACGGTTTTTACCATATTTTTTAAAAACTAATGCAACGTAAATCTAAAAATTATGAATTTTTTAGAAAAAATTCCGAACTTCTTGACCGTTTTGTTTAGAAAATATAGATTTTTTAAATAAAAATAATTTTAAAACATCTGACGCGTAGTGGGGTACAGTGATCGCAACCGTGTTATCGTCATACTGAAGGCGCGATAATTCAAGCCCAAGTTAGTTAAGTTAGTTCTCCAGAATGTGATATTTTTTTAAATATATTTTTCGATATTTTCATTTATTTCCTCAATGTGTTGGGATGTCAACATAACAAACTGTATAGGTATGAGACGCACACTATATGAACGTTACTATACACTCGTTTACTCTATAGACCATTCGATATAGACATTTGCGGCGCTGTCAGATTTATTATATTTAAAGTTATTACTGTATAAGAATGTGTCTATATATTGAAAGTTAACGTGTGTTGGGTACAGTCTCGTACAAAAACAAAATTCTTTAGGCCTGAGAAGCTTTAACCTTTGGTACTTACTTAAAGGCTATACTTTTGTCTACGACTGTCGCGAGTGTACTGCCTTAATGTCCTTTCTTAAGATTCTTAAGCTCTAAATTGAATGGATCTTTTCCATAGACTCCTTCACTTCACGAAAGCTTATGGGCAAAATTTAACTTCACTATTCTAGAGAAACCAAGAACTAATGTATGACAGTTCTCACCATTATACCTTTTATGATCATCTGAAGGACAAATCTAATATATTTTACCGCAATTACTCTGTTATCAAATCAATTTGTTATAATTATTTGTGATTGATTCATACTTATTGAAGTGCTTGCATTATATCTAGGATTTAAGTAACCCTATTCTTTTCCCTGTCCAATAACAGAGACTTTGGTTCTCTAGGGCAATGTAAATAATAAATAAATAAAAATCCCTTTTTGGGAGGTCGAGAAACATTTTTACGTTTTTTGGCGACTGATTTTAAAAACTCTTTGCTTGTCTGAGACTAGGCGTACTGTTTTATCATAAATTGATCTGATTTTGTTCCAAGCTCCGGAGCTTATGTTTTATGGAGCTTTTTGGTAATCCAGAGAAAGGTTCCGATCCGAGAAAAAAGTTTTTGCTCCTTTTTTTTTTGCGAGGCAGTCCGCTACCTTATTCCCTTTAATTCTTTTGCTTTCTAAAGTTAGGTTACCCTGTTGTTCCTGTCAACTGATTTAGAACTTTTCTACAGTCTCAAATCAATTTAGACTTAGAAGTGTTTCACTTGAGAGCTTTTGTCTTTACAAATACTAGTTGGGGTGTATCCTAGGAATTTAGCGTGCCCGCGAGATACTTCCACTATAACCCCCTTCTTCATCTTTGATCCATAAGTAAACCATACAATGGAATCTTTTGCTGGAACTTATTTATATATAAAAAGTAAGATTTCATTAAGAAGTAAATAAATCTATTTACTGCCGTGTTTAACTATTTGCCTATATTTATTCTCCTTTCAAGCAGTTAAAGAAAATAATATGTACAAACAGATTATTTCCTGCAAATATAATTCTGCTTCTCTCTCCATACGCGTTTCGACCACCTAATGGTATCGTCAGTGGATTGAACCAAGAGCAACATTCGCAGGAAATTCTGAGGCATGTCGGTAGAATATTAAACCCTGTCGACTTTTCGATGTCAGACTGAACGACATCTATACATCCACCGGAGTATTACGAAACTTAAAAATTAAGATTTCAGTAAGAAATAAAGAAATTTATTTATTCCCATGTTTAACTAGTTGTATATATTCTTTCCTTCAACTGCATCCAAGGAGAATAAATGAAGGCTATATCCATTTTTTTTTTAAATAATTAAATTTCACCCTCGGAAAATTATAAAAGCAAATTTGGAGCCTCATTTTACGCGAATGGAGTCACTCGATGAAAAACCTAAAATAATATATTATATTGTATCTTTCAATACCTTTTTAATGATATCCCACTGACTGGAGTAAGAAAAACGAAAAAAAAAATTACCCAATTTTTGTAATTCGAATAGGTACCTTATTTATCTATTTTTTTTTTCATTTTCGCTTTATGCCTGCTTTTGAGTTTTTTGAAAGAATGTGATTGCAAAATTTCATCGCAAAAAGGAAAAAATAATGAAGTACCAATACTCAGACGTACAGACGGATATGACGAAACTACAAGGCTACCGTAACCAACGCCAATACCTATCAATTTACTAAAATAAAAAGGTTCTAGGCTTCAGAATTTCAGAAACAAATTCAGGAAGCTAAAAAGAAAATAAAAAAAAATGTATTAAATGAATTCACATAGAAGATTCGCTATATTTAAGTATCAAAAATGGTTGCCCCAACTCATTATGTCTTAAATTAACCAGTTTTTTTCAGTTTATATTTTAAGTAGAAAAATAATTTACGCAACAAAGAATAAATAAAATAATCTATCTTAACTGACAAGGTTTGCCATTTTTAAAAGTATTTATAAAATACTTAGAATTAATCAATAATTTTTTTTATCGCCTTTATCACCCGTATCTAATCCTCAACAAGTTAATCTTACTTATTCAGAAAATTTAAACAAAGAACGCTCTTACAAGCCATATTGCTTAAATAGTCTACCATCATTAATATTAATATAATACCCGGTTTTTAAATTCATTTCCACTTGACACCTTCTTAAATACCAGTCTCGTAACAATATTTTAGAAGCAATGACTTAAAAAGTGTTAAGGAAGAAGAACAACAACAAGGTAGTATGTTGTTATGTCGAGTGATCAACTTTTTGTTTACTATGTTTATATTAATAGTATTGGTATTATTATTTCATTAAAGCTAATTATCGTACAGAAAAGCGTATACTAGTAATAATATTTCGATGAGTGGTAACGGTAGCTATTTTTAAGGAGGGGAATTTTCGGAAACGAGGCGAACCCAACTTTTATGCTATTCGGGTATCCAAAATTTTGGAGATTCTGTACTAATTTTCAATTTTCATAATTTTCAATTTGTTTATTCATATTAGAATTACGATATGTATATGTTGAAATAAAATAATAAAAGAATATTGTAAATTAACTAAACAAACAGAAAACATTTAAATTAACACGTAAAATAAAATACTGGTTCCGGGCACTTTACAATTAAAATTAAATATTCACTAAGAACAAATATTAAAAATCATTTACAAAAATACTTGAAATATTCTTCATTAGAAATATAATATATTATAAATTAAAATTTGTTTAATTTTTGCCAGAAAGGCATTTACTGGTAATTCCCTAATCGTCACTGGTAAGATATAAAAATACTTTATTTCCCAGTAGCGTGGGCCATTCTGACATCTCTTTATCTGCCAGTACGCTGGTACCCGATTTTCTCCACAGGTAGGAATGTATGTATTCGTAAGTTGAAAACAGATGGACGATTCTCTTAATAAAGAACACATTTTCAGAAATGGTAACTATTTCCAACTCTCCAAAATTCATCCTACAGCCATCCCTGTAACTCGGCCATCTACTATTTTAACTGCCTTACTCTGCAGTCCATACAAGCGCTAAGCACAGGCATGACCCCACACATGTACAAGACATGAAAGCTGCGTATAGAATGTTGCAAAATTGGCTGTTCCTAGGGCCTTATGGAATACATTTTCTGCAAGGCGACGTAGCAGAAATTATTGTTCAGTTTAGAGACTACAGCCTCTACATGCACGTGCCATTGTGCATTTGGATCAATAAGAACTCCAAGGAACTTAGTCTGACAAACATGGCCTTCCATACCTCCAACTTTCCTTAGCGAAAAAATCACTCTTTCTGTCTTGCTCCTGTTCAACAGCAGTCTGTTAAAAACAAACCACTTTTCAGTGACTCTCCGTGCCTCCAAGGAACCGAAAAATGAAGCCTCAAGAGTTCCAGCCGTAAAAAAAATAGCGGTGTCATCCGCAAAGAGAGTGAAATTTGCCTTTTGATTTATTTATTATGACATATATAAAAAAAGTATGGTGCCCAGGATTGAGCTTTCTTCCTGTAAGATACGATGTTAAAAGTGGAATGCTGTAAGTACTGAAGTTATAAGCTTTGAACTTACGTAGAAGAATTCCAGGATTCCATAGTCAACACAGTCAAAAGATCGCAAACAGAACTGTATCATAGCATTGTATGCCAAAAGCATTCATAACATCAGACACTAGGTTAAGAATACCTGAGGTTGTATTTTTTCCCTAAAACCAAGCTGATTTTTATTAAAAAGATTATTTTTTTCGAAGAAATGCATTATATGTTTATACATGCACTTCTCAAAAAATTTTTTATAGGGAATCAAGGATATAAAGAGGAAAAAAGCCAGGAGCAAATTTATGCAACTAACCAAATTGTATGAGTGGAAGACTTTTATAAAATTCCAGCAATAATTACTTTAAATATTTATCTATAAAAATATTGCTACGTTGTATATTCATCATTTCCATTTGAAATTTCGGGGCAAGGGTATCTATATTGGCGTTAAAAAACATTTTTAAAAATCTTGATATCGTTTCCAATTGCATTAAAATCTAAAAAACGAGACTCAAAATTTATTTTTAAAAGACTCAAAACTTAAATTACCAAATTTACCAGAAATAGAGTCTCTGTCTCAAGATATCACTACTATACATTTAGCATGGTCGTAAATACGCACAGCTCGTTGCAACGAAATGTCTTCGGCACTTCCCTGTAAATATTAACCTAAATTATGAACGGAGCGGAGTCCACCACGGATCCTACTCCATGGATATCTCACCCGTCAGTTAGTCTCAAAGTTACAATATGCTGATATAATGAGCTACTTGAGTCTTGGTCCTTGGGACTTAGTGGAGGAATCAATGTGACCCTTAGGCTAAAAAGTTTGGATAACCCTGGTTTAGACTAAAGTGTGGAAATGGTAGAACTGGGACAACAATTCAGAATTTAAAAACATTTGATTTTTAATGCTTCTAGATATTTGCCTAGTAATTTTTTATAATACTCGGCCCAACACCTTCGAAACCTCAAACGAATAACCAATCAATTCACAACCAAAGGCGACGTTTACCTAAATAATTCTCTAACTTTCATTCAAATAATGTTGATACGAGGAAGTGAAAGTAATACTATGTGACAATTTCGTAAAAATAATAAAAATTATTTATGATTTAAAAAATTCATTGTTTATTTTAAACTGCATTGGGTCGAAATAATTGCATAATAAATGTCAAGGCCACGGGCGATGAACCCGATGCTATGTTAAACGGCTTAAGCGATTTATTATCATTTGTCAGTTGAGGATGAAGGTCTGTAATGTAATAGGGTGACAAAATGTACAGAGTCATTCAGTATATCTTGAACCAAACTACATTACCGTTATGTCATGAGATAAAAAATATTAATTGTAAAAATGGTAGCAATCTTTGACGTTCGTAATACACGAACAATGTAGAATAGATCGATATAAGAAATTTAAAATTACTTAAATTGAACTGCATGTAAAATTTTTAAGTATTTACAAAAAACTTTCATGTTATTCTTTTAATTTTGAATTAATTTCATGATATAGATTTCAATTGTTTTCGATTTACTAATATGTGAAAATTGTTATAGAATTTGAATAGATTTCGAAGAAATATCGATATTACAACGTCTTAAAATTAGACGTATAGTAAATACGAGAAAGGGTGTCTCTAACCGGAGGTGCATTGCTCCCAGGTACCACGTCTCCCTGGGCGCCCAATCTCTAAGGTTTCTCATTGGAATAGAATTCTACTTTTACTTTTTTCAAATACAAGTATTATACTTAGTCAGCAACGTATGGTGTTTATTATTTATTTTTACTATTATATACGAGTTTGTATTCCGGAAGTATAACCGGCAGAATGTTTGACTTTTTTTATGCTTACTATTGAAGATCAACTGATATCAGGGGCGACTCATGACTGTTAAGATAGTTAGTGCCAATATGTGAGATATATTTAGGGTCATTATAAAACATGTAAAAGAACAATTAATTGCCTTATTACCGATAGTCACGGTGAGAAGAATTTAACTGAGTTGTGGGTTTGCCTCACCAAGTGTAAATAAGCTAAAAACATGAATCATATGAACATTGAATATTTCAAAAGTGTGTGCATATATGGGTTATATGCATAATATGATTTACAGGGAAGGGTTCGGAGTAAATCCGGACAAGACAGAGAAGTATTCTTTACGAAAAAGACGAAAATGGGGAGATTTCTCACAATTACATTGTCGGGAAGGATTCCAATACAAAGGAACAGTTAAATGCCTGGGAATAATTCTGGACTCACGACTGAACTGGAACAACCACCATTTTTTAAAAACTGTTAATAAGCGTATTCAGCAAAATGGCGTCCATTTTGCATATTTGCTTAATTAATGTTTTATTTTTAGTGAGTTTTTTCAATCTTTTAAAAATATATGCATATACTTCCAATATTTATTTTAAAAATTGTCTTATTACTACAGCAAATTGGTGTATGCATCTTACTGAAAATATTTTTGTCCTGGCAAATTCTGCTCATCTAATGAAAATTTTTCAAGAGGTAAAAAATCTTCCAAATACATAAATATTTAGGTTATTATAACCTTGACGACATAAAAAATCAGAAGCGATGTTTACAAGTGACGTCACTTCAATAGCACTTACGCTACTTCATAGCCGGTAGCTATACCACTAGAAAAGTTATATTATAGTGTTAGACCACACACTAAAAATCATCAAATTCACTTAGCACGTTTTCAAGAAACTGGGGAAAAATCAATATTTTCTTAAAACTTTGATGTGTTATACCGCCTAAAAGAAGTAGTATCGGATATAACTGACTTATATAGATTTAAATCGACCTGATTTGACGTCAAGAGTCTGTCACCAAAATATTAATAGGTCAAGGTTTTCATATTGAATATATTCAAAGATCTAAAGTGCGCGCTCATGCAACGTTGCCAAACGTTTCGACTCCATTTTAATGCAGGTTAATCTTAAATTTTATGTAATTTTTTTAAATTGTAAGCCTCACGGTAAGCTTAATATTTTATTCCAAAAAAAGGCATCTTTATGTTTCAAAAAGCTAATTCCGCGATAGTATAGATTACGACCTACAATGATATAAAAAAATTGATTTTCATTATGATCTAATATTTCTAATTTAACTTGGACAGCTATTTGATCTCCTTAAGTGACATTTAAAAATATACTTTTTTACACTTATATTGCTTAAAATTAGGTAACCACAATATTGCCAACTTGTAAAGGGTGTTTTTTTTAGAGGTATACAATATAAAAATGAAATAAAATACGTATAAATAATGTTAATAGCTATAATTTTGGTTTTATTTAAAAGATAATTGTATGCCATTAGTGTTTAAATACGATTTCGGGCATATGAGCTCCATGGCTGGCTCGAATGAAGGGCAATGGAGAAGTCCAATTTTCGGCCACTTTATCGAGCAACTGGGACCGTATATCAGCAATTACGTGACGAATATTGACTTCCAAGTGGTCTAACATTTGTGGTTTATCGGCATAGACTAGTGACTTTACATATCCCCAAAGAAAGCAGTTTATAGGTGTGAAATCACATGATAGTGGAAGCAAGTTGACAGGTCGATTATGCGTAATTATGCATTCATTGAATGTTTCTCGTAATAAATTGATGGTGTCACGCACTGTGTCGCATGTTGCGCCATCTTATTGAAACAAAAGATCTGTTACATCAATACCATTTAACTGAGGAACGAAGAAGTCAGCAATTATGGCTCTATAGTGCTCTTTATTGACGGTAACATTCTGACTGGCATCATCTTTAAAGAAAAATGGACCAATGATTCAACCAAACAGTGATTTTTGATGGATGCAAGGACGCCTCAATAAAGGCTTCTAGCTTTTCTCCGCTCTAAATTTGGCAATTCTGTTTATTAACTTCGTCGTCCAACCATCGTTGAAAAAAATTTTGCGTTGAAAAAAGGACAAGCTGAATATTGTTGTCGATGGTTCCGTGTAAGGTAAGACAACACTGTCCATTTTGTTGAGGAGTTGTGTTGCTATATCTATTATATGTTGTATATCTTCAGCGCAATATCCGTTGACTCTCAAATCATTAGTCAGTTTTTCTGTTTCTGTATTCAGTGATTGTTCATCACATATTGAAAGGGTTCTATGCACCAAAGAGTTTGTGACGGATGGCTTTTGAGAAGGATGATGGTGTGACGTTGCATTGAGATATCGATTTGTATGTGTTAGTTTTCTGTACACAGAATGTCCTTATTTGCCATCATCTTTCCTTTATACTAGTACATCAAGAAAGGGAAGGCTACTCTTTGATTCAGTTTTCATAGTGATTTTTATGCTAGGGTGTTGTTGGAAATTATGGAGATTATCTGCGCCATGCGGTCAAACTACGAACATATATCCTACATATCTGCACCAAAATTTAGATTTTAGAGGAGAAGAAGACGAGGCGTTTTCTTTGAAAAATTTCATTAATATGTTGATGTACCTATAATTGATTCAGTTTCCATAATATCGGACATATTACGAAAGAACAATATGGACTCCACCTTACTAGAATTAATTAAAGCATCTCTGATTTCCACTTATTTTTACTTTTATGGAACTCTCTACGAGCAGACTTCGGGAGCGGCCATGGGATCACCTGTGGTAGCTAACATCTTCATGGAAGCTTTCGACGAAAATTCTTTGGTGCGTAGAACTTTTTCAATATGAGACGAACAATCACAAATCAGAAACAAAAAACTGAGTAATACTCTGGGAGGCAACGGATATTGCGCTGAAGAAATAAGACGTTCTATTAATAAATATAGAAACCCAATTCCTCAACAAAATGTCATAACTGTACCTCCCATGGGCAGTGTTGTCTTACCTTACATACACGGAACCACAGACAGGATTGCCAAATTGTGCCGAAATTCAAATATTCGGACAATTTTCAATACATATAAGAAAGTTGGACAATGTTTGAAGTTACCAAAGGAAGCAATACCAGTTTAAATACCTTTACAAGATACCTTGCTCTTGTGGTAAAGTGTATGTAGGTGAAACAGGACGGTCTATATTCACTAGGCTTAAGGAATATGAAAGATGGATAAAAAAGAAAAAAATTGTACAATCTGCAGTAGCTGAACACCAGCATTGCCCAGGTCACACTTATAATGTAAAAGTCTGGTTTCTTTAAACGTAAAATTAGAGAATCAATCGAAATTTGTAAATATCCAAATAATATTAATAAAGATATAAGTTACAGTCTACATCACACGTGGAAATCGATTGTAATGCTGGATCACGGTTCGCTGAACACCAGTCGGGTATAAATACCAGGCTGTTGCTTCTAGATAATCATTCTAATCTCGCAAAGTAAAGATCCCTGAAGATGCCTCGTGCAATCGTAGGCGAAACGTTGGATAATAATTCCAATTTGACACGATCTAAACCCGAGAACCATAATTTTCAATGTCTGTCAAATTTACGGTTATCAGAAATAGTATTGTCAATTTAAAAAACAAACTTCTAAAAAAGCACCACCCTTTATTTCTTTAATTTGGATCTCGAAGAATTTACCTTCGAATTTGTAGCACATTTTAAAAGAAAGTAATTTTCTATGTCAAATTTTATGACTTCTTCCAACATTACAACAAACTAAATATATTCTACGTTAACCGTTTGTACCCTGAACTAAAGAATCATACTTGCTGTTTACTAGTTTTTATAGGAAAGGCGTCATACAGAAATAATGTATCATTAATCATGATTTGTCAATTTTATTATAATATCTACACAATAATATTGCGTTTTTTTATAATTCTTACAAGAACTCATCTTTACACTCTCACATAAAAAAACCACAGCCTTGTTATTAATTTGACCAATGATAATTTATTGATTTAAAAGAATCTTAAGGTTCAACGGCCGCGGCCTTGACATTTGTTATGCAATCATTCCGTTTCGATGCAGTTTAAGTACTGTTTTTATTGTATTTTTAACAATTAATTTTTAAAATGCCGCTTGAAATCATTAAACTACATGAATGAGGTTTTTTTATGTCGGACACGAGGGTAGCCAATTGTTTTTCGGGAGTAACAAGCGAAAACAAATAAGTATCTTTAAGAGTGGTTTTATTACCTTTCAAAATATTGTACACTTTTGCATGCGTTTGATCCAATTCGAAAAGCATTTTTTCAGCTGTGAAGATGATATCCCAAAATATGGTTTTTAAATTCATCAGCCATCTCTTCTCGGTTAGAAAATCAATGGCTACGTAGTTTGTTGTTCAATAAATCATTGGCTACTAATTAGGGTTGTACGGCGGATGACCCATCAATTCCACGTTTTGAGTGCTTTTGCCGACCTCTTGCGTCGAACTGCTTCGTGCGCGAGCAACTTTCGTTGGTTTTGATTGATCATAGGAGACCCATACAGCTGACTGCTGTTTGCTTTCCAACTTATAAGTATAAATCCAAGATTCATCACCTGATACGGTCTAAATGTTTTTTGAAGCCTCTCATTCCCTTGTACCAATCGACACGAGCATTTTTTGAGCAACTATCAAATTATGCGGTATCCAACGCAAACTTCTTCACGGCCAAATGTTAATGCAGTATATTATGTACGCTATTATTACTAATATCCAAAGATGCCTTAATCTTACGGTATGTTACATGACGATCTTGTATTATCAGTTCACACACAGCATCCATATTTTCGTGCACTATAAGAGTAGTAAGAGCACTAATTACGAACCATGCTCTGGACGCTTCACTAAGATGACAACTCTTGAAGTGATCCATAAAAGTGTACTGGAAAACCGCAAATTGAAAGCATTTCAGGTAGTTGACATTGTTACAATATGATAAGAATATTGTTCCGGAAAATCGGTCTTTACACACACCTTTTATTTTTTTTTTAAATCTGACAACTTGTCATATAATTCAACTTACATCAACAACGTCTTAAAACGGTCTATGAAAGCCAATCTAGATCCATTATATACCCTTTTGGCCGATACCAGAAGATTCCCGAATCCTCTAGAAGGATTTTCATATTACTTGGTGTAATAAAAACAAGGAAAAGGAATAATCTGACCATTTCTATGTCTTCTCTCATAAGTGTTTCGTGTTAAAAATAAGGAAATAGAATTTTCTAAAAAGTTTCAGACCTTCTTTCATAGACGTCTCATGAGAAAATTAACAAAATGTAAAATAAATTATTAACTCGTAGGAAATAAACCTAAAATCTTACAAACTAGAAACACAAATTAATATTATGAAGAGTATACTGCTTCATCGTCCCGATCAACCTTTTTGATCCTGATAATGGACCAATTTGTCAAGATGCATGACTTCCACTTTCGCATGAGGACTTTTTTGAATTCGGTACCTCAGATCGTTTAGTCGGATCACTACGTTGTACGAACATTTCCATGATTTCTGAAGCTTTGGTGAACGCTCTTTCATTTTTTTCGGATTGTACAAGCACACTTTGTCACCAGCTATGAATCCAACCGTATTGGCTTTGAGATCATAGCGAGTCTTCATTCTGTCGCTTTCTTTTTGTAGTAGTCGCTGTACTTTCTCGAAGATGATCTGGGGGATGTTCGTTTTCCGTAGTCCTTTTCGAGTTCACGGTCCTTCTGGTCCCGTTGTCAATGATCACCGCGAGTACTCTTTTTGTCTCTTCCGTAGCGGTCCTTTCTGCTATCGCATCCACCAGGAGTAATTTCCGGACAATCTCGATAACAGTAACCTTCGTATTCGCACTGGCGGCAACCGCAGCACCTTTTTTTATCTTTATAAACAGCAAATCCAAAACAGGGGATACTAGTACTCAACCAGACAGACCGTAAGGAGCAAAGAATTTCTCCAAGTTACCCGTCATCACTTATATCAGCAATATGAAGCCGATGGCCATCAGGATCACTGTCAGGAGCAGTATTGCTAGTACAGCGGCTTTATACACGCCCCTCTTGGCTACACCTCCAACAATGAATTCTATTTCTGCTATGGACGGTTGTGTTTTTGTTGTCATGTGTTTTTGACAAGACGACTGGCCCAGACGAGATACCGTCTGAGGTATTGAAACTTCTGGATGAAAGAGGATATTTAACATTATTTACGCAACGGGTTGCTACCCCAAACAATGACTATACTCTACCTTCATTCCCTTGCCTAAGAAGACTAACGCAAGAAAATGTTGAGATCATAGACTCGTTAGTATGATGAGTCATACACTAAAAATATTTCTAAAAATAATATATCAAAGAATATATAATAAATGCGAAAGAGACATAAGAGACTCACAGTTTGGGTTCAGGCGGTGCCTAGGTACGAGAGAAGAGATACTCGCTACACAGGTGCTTGTTCAGAACTGTTAGGATCAAAGAAAAGATGTGTGCCTATGCTTCATAGATTACGAAAACGTATTCGATCGTGTACAACATCATAAACTAATCCTGCTTCTTAGAAAACTCGACATAGATCAGAAAGACATCGGATGCATTGAAAGTTTATACTGGGGTCAAACCGCGCAGATAAAATCAGACAATAATGTATCCAACCCGATACAAATCGGAAGACGAGTGCAACAAGGGTGTGTGCTGTCCCCTCTCCTATTTAACCTTTATTCGGAAACAATTTTCCAGGAGGCTTTGGAAGATATTGAAATGGGAATTAAAGTTAACGGAATATGGATTAATAACATCCGTTATGCGGATGACGCAGTTCCAATCGCCGACAATATAAACGACCTCCAAAAACTCATCAACATAATAGGAGAGCGCAGTAAATCAATGGGCTTGAACATCAATACAAGGAAAACAAAATTCATGATTATCTCAAGAAATCCCAATTTATTCCAAAACGCCAACATAAGATTCAACGCAGCACCCATAGAAAGAGTAACCAAATTTAAATATCTGGGCACATGGATATTCGAAGAATGGACTTCTGACAATGAAGTAAAATGTCGCATTGAATAGGCGCGAAAGGCTTTTGTAAAACTCAGGCGAGTGCTTACGTGTTCGGATTTTGACTTGAAATTAAGACTGAGGTTCATAAAAGGTTACGTATGGTCAATACTTCTTTACGGTGTGGAGGGTTGGACATTAAAGACAAGCGCTATCAATAAATTAGAGGCTTTCGAGATGTGGATATACAAAAGAATCCTTAAGATATCATGGACAGCGAGAATGACCAATGAAGAAGATCTCTCACGTATTGGGAAAGAACGTGAACTATTCAACATAATCAAGAAAAGAAAGACGGCCTATCTTGGGCACATCATGCGAAATGAGAGATACCAATTCCTACAGTTGATGATCGAAGGCAAGATCGAGGGCAAAAGAAGAATTGGAAGAAAGATGTCCTGGCTCCGTTATATCAGACATTGGACGGGGTTACACGATATTCAGACACTGATACACACCGCGAGAAGTAGGGAAGAAATGGACACTGTAATCGCAAACATCCATTAGTGGATATGCATTTGAAGAACAAGAAGATATCTTTCAGTCAAAGGTAGGCGGCTTCATTACATTAGTTGCAGGAACACCAACTACTTTTATTATAACTGTACTGGCTACCTTCTTGATTTGCAGATCTAATTGTTGCATCTGTTTCTGGATTCCCGTCACCTCATGTTGTATTTTCAAAAATCTGACAACTTGTCATACAATTCAATTTACATCGACCACGTGTCAAAATTAACTGTACATGAAAGCCGAAGTTCCAGACCTCCTTTATGAAATCGTAGAAAATAAACCTAAAACTCTATAAACTAGAAACACAAACTAATATTGAAGGTGTATTGTTACAAAGTCCGTTGCAATATATAAGTAATATTGTATATAATTTTTTGGGAATGCGCAAGCTCTGCAAAGTCGATACCGCGTTTGCTAACTTCCGGGTAAATTCATCAGACGTTACAATGATTGAAATTTATGAACTGAAGATTTAGCACCCAGCAACGTCATCTATTCTCTAACGTCAAAGAATGGCTTGGTAGACAAAAATTTGAGAGCAACGAGGTAGTTATTGATTCTTTGAACGGCTATTTGTGTATAAGTATAAACTAGGGCTTAAATAAAAAAAATTGTTAAAGCCTTAAATAGAGAAGGAAATGCTTTTCTTTATTTGAGACAGAATAAATAAGGCAAAGCCTAAAGAAGGAATGTTCGTTGGGCCGCAAATACGAGAACTTTCGAAAAACGAAAATTTTGAAACTATACTTTCGAGAAAAGAAAATAGGGCATCGGCGGCCTTCCAAAAAGTATGTAGCAACTTCCTAGGTAACAAGAAATCGGAGAACTACAAAGATCTAGGTGAAGAACTTATTCAATCTTACAAGATGTTGGGTTGCAACGTGTCACTTAAGCTGCATTTTCTTCACTCCCATTTGGAATTCTTTCTTGAACGAAAAATAATGTATTTGATTGATTTCAATACAAAAAAAAGTATATTTTGTAAAAAGTGATTTTGTTTTTTTCTTTAATCTTTGAAAATTAACTAGATTGCTTATTATTTGGATTTCTCATATTTTATATTCTTATATTCTTCTCTAAAAACGTATAGGTAATAGGTAAAAACCGAGCTTATATTTGATGCAGCGCAAAACAAAAACTCAAAAAAATATCAGGGAGCGACAAAAAATTTCAAAATGTAGAACAGTGTTATTATTTATAATCTTTATTAAATAGATTACTAAAATTATGATGTTTTTGTTATTATTTCTGTTACTAATACTTTTTAAATGATTTCAGTGACGCATTTTGTCGGAAAAATAAACTATAAAGAAGGCGGTTGTCGAAATAGTTATTGAAAATTCATACCCACTATCAATGTACTGCATCCAAAATAAAGAACTGTAATGTTCTTTATAGTTTAATGGTATGTTTCTGACATTTTTTTCTCTGGATATTCTGATCATTTATATCAAAACTTAAATTTTCTTCTATTTTAATAGTTCTACAAGACGCAGGTATTCGCATTCTGCTTCTGAATCCGCTCCTGTGTTTTACGTCATTTATTATTGAAACTCGACCTCTAATCATCACAATTCTGGCTCTGAATTTTCGCTGATCTGAAAAGATGATCATTTTGATCCATATTCTAACACTAACTTCTCAAAATATAAACTAACTTCACAAAATATGAACAAGAAGGGAAAAATTAATAACAACATCGAATATTTTGTGGTTAATTTTTGATTTGTTAATGAGAAATGTTGCAACCTTGGTATTGTTAAAAAAAAGTGTTTCAATAGATGAAGTAAAACTATAACACAAAATATAAACAAAAAGGTAAAAATTAATAACAACATCGAATATTTTGTGGTTAATTTTTGATTTGTTAATGAGAAATGTTGCAATCTTGGTATTGTTAAAAAAAGTGTTTCAATAGATGAAGTAAAACTATAACAATAAAGCCCCTTTGTCACATACGACAAATTTGAGCTGTTAATTTATTAATCACATTTAGAATCGACGATGCGCTTTAACCTGTGATAATGCCGCAATACGTCAGCCATTAAGATTTTTGTGACAGTTTTAAATCTTCTTCTTCTAACTAGCAGTAAAATTCCACTATTCAGATTTAAGACCTTATTTTAGTTATTTTTATTTGAGTGTTAAAAATAGCGTAATTAAATTAAACACTTAAGTAATATTAACTTACAACTTTTTTCATAGTAAAGTTTTATAGTTTTCTCATCAATGCGTGGTGATATAATTTAGATTAATACGTTTTTAGCCCTGAAACCAAGAAAGATCGAAACAGACTAATTTAAGTTTAACCATAAATCTTTTATAGGTTAATATGTTTTTTTACTGTCTCAAAGCCAATGGTAGAGCTTTAAATCGACTTCGTTACGCTACGATCTGGTAGTTGAGGCTTGAGGCTTTTAAATGCATTTAGTACGGCAATACTATTTTAAATGTAATGGTTAAATACAGCGCAGTTACACCTACTATTCCACACACTTCAAAGTTATCGTTATTAAATGTGGTAAAAAATATAATTTTTGGTATAGTACTGGGTAGTAATTACTTTGTGACTATGCGTATATAAAAAAAACCTTCTAAAATTTTTGCGACAAATCGATGAATAGTATTTTTTCTATTACCATGTTATTCTTTTTAAAGATATGTTATATATTACCAATAATGATATAATTTTAATTTTTCAGAATGTCTGATAGCTGACCATGCCTACCAGCACCATCATGGCTGTGGCCATCTACCTAGCCAATCTAATTCTCCTAGTGTCTGCCTCAGCAGAACACGTACGAGATCTAGAAGTATCAGAAGGAGTTCCTGTAGGTACCAAGATAGGATTTATTGGGGATGGGACTTCTCCAGATAGTGGACCACCTTATCTAATTGTACCGGTTGGAGCTGCAGTCGATACAGACCTTTCGATCGACCAAACTACCGGAGAAATAAAAACCAAAGTTCCTTTAGACAGAGAAACGCGTGCAAGTTATTCTCTAGTTGCCATACCGATGAGTGGTGATAATGTTAAAGTCGTTGTGAAAGTTTTAGATGAAAATGACAACGCTCCAACGTTTTCATCACCTTTAGTGAACATAGAGTTTCCAGAAAATACGCCTAGAGATGTTAAAAGAACGTTGCCTCCTGCTAGAGATCTGGATTTGGATCTCTATAATACTCAAAGGTACAATATTATTTCTGGAAATATAAATAACACCTTTAGACTTTCTTCCCATAGAGAAAGGGATGGTGTTTTATACTTGGATTTACAAATTAATGGATTTTTGGACAGAGAGACTTGTGAATTCTATAGTTTAGTTGTAGAAGCTTTAGATGGAGGCACTCCACCCTTAAGAGGAGAAATGACTGTCAACATAACTATACAAGACGTTAATGACAATCCTCCAATATTCAATCAGTCTAGGTACTTTGCTTCGATACAAGAAAATTCTACAGTTGGTACTAGTGCCTTGCAAGTTTTGGCTACTGATGCTGATGCAGGTGATAATGCTCAAATAGAATATTCCATCAACAGAAGACAGAGTGATAAAGATATGTTGTTTCGAATTGATCCCTCAACAGGAATAATCGCGGTAAATAAGCCTTTAGATTTTGAAACAAAAGAACTTCACGAATTGGTAATCGTAGCTAGAGATCATGGTTTACAACCTCTGGAGGCAACTACATTCGTGTCGATTAAAGTGATTGATGTTAATGATAACCAACCGACAATAAACGTGATCTTTCTTAGTGACGATGCTACACCGAAAATAAGTGAAAGTGCTCAACCAGGGGAGTTCGTGGCGAGAATAAGTGTTCACGATCCAGATTCTAAAACGGATTATTCGAATATTAACGTGACTTTAAATGGCGGGAATGGACATTTCGGGTTGACTACTAGGGATAATATTATATACCTGGTGATTGTGTCGCTACCGTTGGATAGGGAAGTGCAACCTAATTATACATTAAATGTTATTGCAACGGATACCGGAACTCCTCCTTTGCACGCGTCCAGAACAATAAACCTTCTGGTAACAGATGTGAATGATAACGCACCAGAATTCGAGCAAGACGTTTACGAGGCAAATGTTATGGAAGTTTCAGATCCAGGAACGTCAGTTATTCAAGTGTTTGCCACAGACAAAGATGAAGGTAACAACAGTGTCATAACGTATTCACTTTTGGAACCACCAAATAGCAATAACTGGTTCCAAATTGATTCTAGAAGTGGTTTAATAACAACGCGTGCTCATGTGGATTGTGAAACAGAACCTTTGCCACAGTTAACCGTTGTTGCGACAGACAATGGGTTTCCACCACTGTCATCGTCCGCGACTGTGTTAGTGACTATTCATGATGTTAATGACAATGAGCCCATTTTCGATCAGAGTTTTTATAACGTCAGTGTAGCAGAGAATGAAACAGAAGGGCGTTGTATTTTAAAGGTAAGATCAAAATATATTTATTTTAATTTGTATTATTTAACGTTGACAAGTTATCAGCTGATTTATTTAAATAATAAAATGTCGATGAGGGTTTGGAATTTAGTTATTAAACTTTCGAGTTTTCAGACGTGAATAGCCTTATTCAACAATGACGTTACGGTTTTAAAATAATTCTAAATCAAGAGTAATTAGACAAAAGACCAGATTCTGAAATTATTTCATTCAAAAATTGGTTTTAAACGGGCTTGAACACTTAGATATAACAACTGTTAATTTTATCAGAGTCCATTGTCATAATTTTTAAAATATTGTATTAAAACGAATATAACTCATTTCTAAACATGATATGAACAGAAATATTTGCAAAACTCTTTTGTTAAAATGTTACATAAAATTAAATTTTTTGTATCTTACTGATAAAAGAGTTTAGTTATCCACTCTTTTATTTTTAACATCCTGATCGATAAATAAATCGTCCGACGACGAAACTATACGCTTTAAATTTGCGAGTGGAAATTTGTCTTGGAGTCTCGCTGCTTTACTGTATCTTACTAGGCGTTTCTACTCACCTATTCAGATATATATATATATATATATATATATATATATATATATATATATATATATATGGGTATGAGGTTTTTTGTTTTTAAAACAATCTAATCAAAATTTGACGTTTCGCCCATTCTTTTGGACTTTATCAAAAATATATTGTCAGTCAGTCTAGGATAAAATCTGCAAAATGTACATTTGACACTTTAAAATTTAGAAACACAGGAAAAACATTCAAACGTCTGCATCTTAACAGGAAAATCCTTCTGTTCTCCTGCTTTGCCAGTTTACTGCAAGTTTTAGAGAATGCTTTCATAGTTTCCGCACATTGTAATCCATAGGTTTCTCTTATTGTTGTCAGGAACGTTCGGTTAGGTGTTGTTTGCATTCTTCACCCATGCAATTTTTTATAATATCTTTGTTTTCTTAACCCATCTACATTTATTTTTCTGAAATTTTAAAACAATCTAGTCAAAATTTGACGTTTCGCCCATTCTTTTGGGCTTTATCAAAAATATATTGTCAGTCAGTCTATGGATAAAATCTGCAAAAAAAATGGGCGAAACGTCAAATTTTGTGCGGAAACTATGAAAGCATTCTATAAAACTTGCAGTAAACTGGCAAAGCAGAAGAACAGAAGGATCTTCCTGTTAAGATGCAAACATTTAAATGTTTTTCCTGTGTTTCTAAATTTTAAAGTGTCAAATGTACATTTTGCAGATTTTATCCATAGATTGACTGACAATATATTTTTGATAAAGCCCAAAAGAATGGGCGAAACGTCAAATTTTGTGCGGAAACTATGAAAGCATTCTCTAAAACTTGCAGTAAACTGGCAAAGCAGAAGAACAGAAGGATCTTCCTGTTAAGATGCAGACATTTGAATGTTTTTCCTGTGTTTCTAAATTTTAAAGTGTCAAATGTACATTTTGCAGATTTTATCCATAGACTGACTGACAATATATTTTTGATAAAGCCCAAAAGAATGGGCGAAACGTCAAATTTTGATTAGATTGTTTTAAAAACAAAAAACCTCATACCCAAGAAATTTCAGAAAAATGTATATATATATATATATATATATATATATATATATATATATATATATATATATATATATATTAATTTTCTTGATTCTTGAACCATAGATTATATCATTTTTCTTAATTTTGTATTTTCTTGGGTTTAGGTCCTAGAACCTATATATATATATAAATATATATATATATATATATATATATATATATATATATATATATATATATATATATATATATATATATATATATATATATATATATATATATATATATATATATGCCTTATAAATCCTTATAAATACTACTATTATAATAGTTTCCAGTTTTTCTTTAAGGACAAATGTACATTTTTCGGCTATACTTAATTTTTTTGTAGATTACTAGTGATTATTAAAAGAAATATAGGAAAAATATAATAAATAATTTTCATATACAAAATACGGTCACCTTTTTAGGTCTTCTTGGTATTAATAAATATAGCAACTATACCCAATATGCAAGCGAAAACAATATTTCTGAATCGATATGAAAATCTTTCAAAATTTAAATCTTACAGGAATGTCTGTGCGAAAGTTGTTGGGACTGTACAAAAACGGACTAAATATTTTCATAAATTAATAAGTGTCACGAATTTGTATGATTCTTAAATGGCTTATGTTTTAAATACGATTTTTTCTTGTTACATAAAAATAACTTTCCAATATCCACGTTAATGTTATCTTTTAATAAGGGTTTTTCTTAACCCTATACATTTTTTAAAATGTTTATGACTTGGATTAAGCAAATCGGGTTTAACTGATCGATTCTCCATGGGTAGCGTCACACTAAACCATAATATTATCAAAATATTTTTTCGCGCAAATAAATAAGTAATCAAAACCTTGTTGCATATAATATGGTTTCCTCATGGCAAAATAAAGGAAGTATAGTAGATAAAAATGCAAGAATTGTGTCAGATCCAGTGAGATTCTTGGACCATGGGAACTATATATTGAAAAGACTTTTGATTCGGAACGATTCAATGAATTTACCATGACACATACACACACACACACACACACACACACACACACACAGGGCCCTTAAAAATAAATAGGCTGAGGACCAAACAGCATATATGGTGAACTGTTTAAATTGGTATACTACATATCCTTAAAAAAGCTAACGTTGATGAGAAATATATCTGCATTATGGCGCATTTATATTGGAGACAATCTGCTAACATAAGAGTAAACAAATCCTACATAGAAAACATTAGAGTCAAGAAAGGTATAGGAAAGACTGTATCCTATTTGTCCTCCTCTTTAAAATATCTCTCTCTATTCAGCATCTCTGATCCCTGATTGGATATATGTCTCCTGTGAGTCTCTCCAAATTTCTCCATTTCTGCCGTTGCCATCCACTTTTTCCGTGCCATTCTACGTATGTAGTAGTACCATCTCATTTGGAGACTTCCGGGGTTTCTCTTTTATCTCCTTGGCTTCCACTCCATTTTTCCGAATGCCCATATTGTTCATTTCTTTCCTGCCACATGCCCTGCCATCTCCATTTTGCTCTCAATATTTGTGTCATTATATCTTTTATTTTAGTGCGTTGTGTTATCCATTCTATCGATTTCTTGTCTGTTAATCTTATGTTTAATATTGCTCTTTCCATGTGATGTTACATAATTTGGAATTTTCTCATAGATTTCCTTGTAATTGCCAAGATTTCTGTACTGTATATTAAGACAAAGATCACACATTGTTGTAGTACTTTTATCTTATGGTGGATTTAAAGTTTTTGTTTGGTTTTGGTAGGATATGTTTTAATTTTCCAAAAGCCGTTCATGCCACTTTTATTCTTCTCTTTAAATCTGTGATCTGCATTGCATTATCTACCCTTATATATATATATATATATATATATATATATATATATATAAATAATTATATTCTTCAACTTCTCCTTGATTGTCATTTTGTTTGGTTCTTTTCATCATTTTTGGTTTAGTCATATTTATTGTCAGTCCAATTTTGTCTGATTCTTTCTTTAGTTCTTTTATCATTTGTTTTATTTCCACCGGGTCTTCTGTTAGTAAAACTAAATTGTCCACATCTCTTAAACTGTTTATTTTTGATCTTCTATATTGTGTCCGCGATTTTCCCATTTCAGTTTTTTAAATACATCCTTAATTGCTAGTGTGAATAGCTGAGATGAAATAGCATCGCCCTGTTTGACTTGTTGCTTCCTTGTATATATTTTGTATTAACTGTAAACTCGATATATTGTGTGTCTACTATGCTGTTCTGTAGCGATTCTAGTATTGCCCAATCTCAACCTAATCAGATGTCTTATTGTAGTATATGAATGTCAAATATAGGTCTTTGTTGTACTCCTGTGTTTTCTTTATAATGTTTCGAAATGATTGGATGTGATCCATTCTACTGTATTGTTGTTTAAAACTTGCGTTCGGAATTTATATTCTGATCAAATTTATTTCTCAGTCGTTAGCAGTTTGTACATCTGGCACAGCAAACGTATTGCTTATAGTTTTTCAAACTGTATTTATCTCTCTTTTTGTATAAAAGACCTAGTAAGCATTGTTCCACTCGCCGGATATTTTTCTTTCATCTAAAGATTGATTTAGTAAAATGTTGATGTTATTCTTTTGTATTTCTCTTGGGTACCTTATTCATTCTCGAATTATTTCATCTTCTCCTGATGTTCGGTTTAGTTTCATGTCTTTTATTGCCTTGTTAATTTAATTTATTTCTATGGGTGGAAATTCTTTTGATCCAATATTCATTATGCACCTCCTTCTTGTCTCTGGGGGTCTTTGTATTTTTGTGTTGTATAGGTCTTCATAATAATTTCTCACCTTTGGCAATATCTCTTTTCTGTCATTTATCCTTTCGCTACTCTGCTTTTTTAATTGATGGACAATATTTTTGTTTATGTTTATTTTCCTTTTCAAAAGTTTTATGCTTACTTTCATCTATTATTCTCTCTATAATTGAATCTATGTTCTTCCGAATATCTGCCTAGATTTTCTTTCTTATTAGTTTGCTTATCTCTGCATATTGTATTGTTCCTCTTCTGTGTTGCCAACAATTGTTGAGTTTCTGAACTGATTTTCTTCGTTCCCCTTTAAAATATACTCTTAAGAAAATATGTCAAAGAGATCTAAACGATATCTATTAAAGTATCAAAATTAAAAGAAGAAACAATCCACAATATTCGATACGTCAATAAAACAGTCTTGCTTGCCAGTGACATCCATGAAATGACAATTCTTGGAGGAAAAATATAAAGAGTTAGTGAGGAGTATGGACTTCACTTAAATATATCAAAAATTAAGTGGATATTTATAAGTAAAAATATTCAACTATTAAGACAACTTATAATTAATCAACAAACAATAAAATTAGTGGAACTTTATACATACCTGGGTACACTAATCAATTGAAAAGGCTAGAGTATCATTTCACAACATGAAAAAACTGTTTACAGCCAACGACTTATACCTCTCCTAGAAAATAAAGTTAGCTAAATGTTAGATATCGACATGATGAATGCTTTCATGAAAAAACAGAAACTTTCAAAATGTGGGTATTTCGTCGCATCCTTCGAATTTTATGAGCTACGTCACTAATATAAAAGTTCTCCACAGAATGGGAAAAGAGAAAGAAATCTGTCTTACTGTAAAAAGGTGGAAGTTAGAATATCTTTGCCTCAAAATATCGTTTGTTGCGGTTGAAAATGTAGTGAAAAAAAAAAGAAATCCGGGGAGAAGAAGATAGTCGTTACTACATAATCTGAGATAATAATACATCATTTCAGTTATTTAGAAGTACCATTAGCAATGTTAGAATTGCCATGTTAATGGCCGACATACGAAATGGATAGAGCACAGGAAGAATGAAGACATGAATCGGTGATATTATTGAGGGAATTCTCTAATACTCAATCAGTTAATTTGTGTTATCACAGCGTATCAGCAATGTTAGAATTGCCATGTTGATAGCCAACGTCCGAAATGGATAGCGCACAGGAGGAAAGAAGACGTGAATAGGTGATATTATTGAGGAAATTCTCTAATACTTGGTCAGTTCATTTGTTTTATCATAGCGTATCAGAATAATAACATAACTAATTGAATCTCATTTTTTTAGGTTTATAAATAGTTGACAAGTAATGTAAAAAGCCCTAACACAGATGGAATACTAGAGATAGAGATAGATAATACAAAATTTCCTCTCCTCGTTTTAATGAGTGTTCATCATGAGAATTAAGACTAATTTCGTGGTATGAAATTATTTATTTTCGGAGTTTATATATGTGATTATTTTTTTAAGATAAAAAATTCCTATTTGTTACTGTTTTCAATACAAAGCAATGTAAATTCTACGACGAGTATTAACAATTATAACGGCATATTACTAGAAATCGAGAATAATATAATAGGCGAACTTTTGCGGAAACAGAAACTATTAACATTCCAATTGACTGATCGAAAATGGATTATGCAGTCGATTCCATAAACATTCCCTTTCGTTATCTATCGCATTTGAGACAACTAGGATTTATACGCTATATTAAAGTCGACAAAACTCGATAATAACATTTTATCAGTAATTTGCTATATGCTTCAAAAATAATTTTAAATGATCAATTTATATCAAATTAATATTGTCAACATTCTTGGATTTGAGTAGAAAAATATTGTAACACTTGCAATTTATAAGGTCGCCTTTTTATATCCTCTAAAATCTTGTTTTTAGACAACATACATACTGGGCCATTTCCGGTGAAACCGGAAGTGGCCGGAAAGTGGAAAATATGCGAAAACTCTCCCCTTCACATATATATATATATATATATATATATATATATATATATATATATATATATATATATATATATCCGGTTACATCTCAACAAATTGTAGGGATGATTGACAGAATGGCTTTTTCCTTATCAAGGCCTTCAAATTTAAATAGACTGCATTCCCATAACCCTAGTTCGGAATATTGTTCGTTAAACTACCTAATTATATTAATTAAATTATCCAATAAATGCTTTTTCTTTAGTGCTGAAATAGAAAAAAATATATACATGTGTATTTCACCGAAATAATATTTATTCTATGGCAGCAGCGCAAATTGTCCACTGGATAGATATATTTCGCAGTTTTGCTTTAAATTTTTTAGTCTTTTTCCTAGTTTTCCTGTGAAAGGAGTACAAATTTATAAAATTTTATATAGTGCAGAAGCTCTTACAAGCGTGAAATCCAATTTAATGATGTTTTTCTATGTTTTTTTTTGTAAAAATTGTGGGAAATCAAGACCGTGATCGTGTTCTATAACTTCAAATTAGGGGATATATAATAAAATTTTCAGGAAAAAGTGTCATTTTTCTAATGTCACTTAATCCAAATGATGACCTTAAATTAAAACCCTTACTTAAACCTCTTGGGAAACAGAACACCTAGTTATTCTTTTGTTATTCATGTATTTTTGCGTAGTTTGGAAAATATGGCCGATGCAAATAAATGTCACAGAAAAGCCTGTTCCATAAGACTTGAAATTTTAATTAAAAATATTGAAATTCGTTAAGGCGGGAAATAGTGTAATCATTGTATCTCCCCTAATAAATGTTTTGGGGCTTCCTTATTTTTTTCTAGCTCTTCTTTTTTTTGATTCGCGCAAATCACACACACAAAAATATATATTGCCGCCCATTTGGCGGGATCTGGAGATAACGGCGTTCGCACGAAGCCACTGAAGAGGTGGATTATTTAAACAAGGGTTCTATAAATTAATTGTAAGAATACTTTTAAATTGTTTTGCATTTTTTTTAATTTAGATGAAAAATAATAAACAGCAATTTCTTAAACCCTTATATTAGTAGATTTAAATTTTGGGTATTAATTTATTTTCGGCCGCTTTAGTTCATATTAAAAATTTCAAATCAACGACAGATGTAAGATTTTAGTAACGGAATAAATTTAGACTCTTAGAGAGGTCTAAGTGAGCTTAGTGAATCAGGTAAAGGAGGTTTAAGTAATAAACCTTGGCTTTAAGACTTACATCATTTTAGTAAGTTGTATTGTGAATGTTTCTAAAAGGAAAGAACAGTGATTTTTACAATCTTAGCTAAAAAAAGTGATAAATATAACATTCAGGAAGGAAAAATGGTTAATAAAGTATTGAGAACCTAATCTCCAACATTTCAAAATGGAATATTTAAAAAATTGAACGTTTTTGCGAAATTTCGTTGTGAATTGGTTAATTTTGGCGTGGTGAAGTATAACTAAATTATAATAAAATACATATTATAGTTGCAATCTGACAAGACCTAACAAAGGACGCAGGCTTATGTTATAATAGTAATTTTCGTTGAAAGTTATTCATTACACTGAGGTTACAGAAATCCTGGCAACTTTGTGAATGATGTGGAACTGACTTAATAATTTGATTTTATTATGATATTGATATTCTAAACTTTAGTAATTTACGTCATTAAATGTTGTAGGTAGTTAATCTTATACTGAAATATTCCAGTACTGATTGGATGCAGTAAAAATAAAAGGTATAAAAATCGAATCCCGTTTTAATATAAAAACTAAAAAATGTTCTCACAGAAAATATAAAGATTCATCAATATGGAAAGTAAGTAATTAAAATATGTAATATATGCATTATTTAATCAAGAAACTAATATTTTAAGATCCTGCGGGTTTTAAGAAACAAACGGAAAATTTTTTACTTTATTATTATAAAAATGGGTTTTAAAGAAAAACAATATAGTTAAAACTTTACTCATCTTCATTTATTTGGCATGTATGGCATAGAGAAAAAATAGCGAAGAGTTGTAATGTAACATTAATGTTTATGTTGAGACTTTAGAAGTGTAAATGTAAAAAATACTGTTAAATTTTTATTTACTTTTTTTACATAATTTTACGTATATACATGAGTACGTGTTTATTTTTTTGGAGATAACAAACAAAGAGACATATTTTTCATTTAAAATGGTTTTACTGTTTTCCAAAATATTCTCAACGATGAGTAATACATTTGAGTATACGTTGAAATCACTCTGAAAAGCACTGTGGAGATAGTATCCACAAAATACGGTTTTGAATGACTCAACCGCTGTAGAAAATCATTGACCACGGAATCTGTTCTTCATGTACGGAACCAAAAATAAGTCATTGGGTACTAAATCAGGATTGTACGGCGGATGACCTATCAGTTCTATGTTTTGAGTACTCAAAAGTTATTTGTTTGAACCGATGTGCGAAAGCTCGCATTGTTATGTTCGAGAATGATCCGTCATCTTCGGTTTGTTGTTTTCAATTCACAGAGGACTTCTGACAAACAAATAGTTGGGTACCATGTAGAATTGATCGTTCTACGATTGTTTACAAGCAAGGTTGCAACATGGCCAGTTTTTTTCAAAAAACAGACAACCTTTTGCCTCGAAGTGCTTCGTGCGCTAGCAGCTTTTGTTGGTTTTGGTTCAGCACAGAAGAATCATATGGCCGATTCCTGTTTACTTTCGGGCTTATACGCATAAAACTAGGACTCGTTATTCGACATGATCTTTTAAATGTTGTTTGCAGACCCGCATTTCCTTGCACCAATCGACAGGAGCCTTTTTTTGAGCAATTGTGAAATTATGCGGTATCCAGAGTGAGTATAGCTTCTTTACGGTCACACGTTCATGCAGTATATTATGCACGCTAGTGTTACTAATGCCCTCATGATACTAACTAAAATGAGCGGAACTACAACTTTACGTCCCGCTCTCTCGAATGAGCCTTAGACCAGGGCTTATCTGTAAAATATTGGGGTTTCGTGGATGTGAAGTGGAACATGGAGATTTTTGCATGAGAGCCTTCAGAATAACCTGAATAACGATAAATTTGATATCCGGCAATTCAAAAACTTGGGCAACATTGTTTTTATTAATAAAAATATAAAATTAAAGAAAAAAACGTTTTTTTTTCAACTTTTCTCTCGTGTAATTTTGAAAGTATTCATTTTAGAGGAAAGTTGAAGAGGAAAAAAGTTTCGTAATTAAATTTGCCATAAGATAGGATTAGAAATCTCAATATATATATATATATATATATATTTCCCTTATTGCAAAATAGCAATAATTAAAAAAAAGGTAAAAAAAAGCAGCTTTTTAATCAATTTTTTTCGGTCATTTACATTTTTCTGAGGGCCTTCATATTAAAGCAAAGAAAACTTTATGCCATGATAAAATAACACGCTAAAATTCGTTAGAATCGAATAGATAGTTTTTGCACAATAATTTTGCAATCCGATTTCGTTTACAAAAATTGACCATATTTGAAGTTTGTCTGAGTCCAAAATATCACGTTAACGCATTTAAATTTATTTTCGACATATAATAGGGAACTCAAGTTTTCCAACGCTTTTTTCAGAATCAAAATCGGATGATTTGGACGCCCTCAGGAACTGTTTAAAAACATTGTTGATATTTTTGCTTATAAACAAATAGGTTATCTCGACGGATTTCCATTGTTTTTTTTTGCAATACAGGGTTTGAAAATACTTTGAAAGACGCTTCTTTTCGTGAAAAAAAGATTTCAAATCTGTCAATTGGTTTTCGAGATATAAACTGTCAAAGTTGACAGTCTGTTACTGTTAATCTATAAATAATACAGACCTGATTCTTGAACCAAAAACTTTGTTTTGCCGAGTTCTTTTTTGAGACAAATATTTAAATGTTTATGTTATCAGAAACTTTAATAAAAAATGAAAAAAAAAAGGGTGAGGAGCTTTCATTTTAAAATTGAATTCGAAAATTCAAAATACTGAAAAAAATTTTTATTTTTTCGGCTTTTAATGGAGCGGTTTTGATCATTTTTTTAAAACCGATAATAGAGCTCAAGTGTCATAATGCCATGTGCCCATCATGCATTCATTTTGTTATAAACAAATGACGTTATTTATGCATCATACTTACAGCATACTGCACCCTACAGTATTGGACTTTCCAAGCGAATCTTTGTTTATTAATATAATTAAGCATACTATAACGATATATATTTACTTTAATTATAAAAATTGTTTAAACAATCTTTGTTTAAACAAACTGAAAAAATTTTTGGTTTTAAATTATTTTATTCGTAAAATACAGATAAAAATAAAATAATTATTTCATATAAATTATATATGGAAACTTGATAGTTTTTGAGTTATAAGTAATACAAAAGACTAGGATTGGGAAGTGCAGAAATCAAGTTTGGAACCAGTTGAAACCACAGATATACTGTTGCCAGATAATCTACTGAAAAAAATAAGCTGTAAATGTATAAAAAAGTGTTCCAAATTATGTGGCTGTATTAAACATGGATTAAAATGACTTGATTACTGCTCAAACTGCAACGGACAAACTTGAAAAATGCACAAAACCAATATATTGACGTAGAAGAAAGTTCTGAAAATGTAATTGATTTTAAAGAAGTTGACAGAGAAATAGAAATTGACTGTTTCGATATCGATATAGGATTAGATGACGAATATTTCCATGAAAATGATGATCCGGACGTTTCACAGCCTAAGAGAGCCCGATTCGAATGAAAAAAAAATTTTTTAATGCAAAAAAAAACGTTTATCTGAACTCTGTAAAGTTTGTAATATAATATTTAGTGTTAAGAGAGCTTTATTGAACTTTTTGAACATAATTTATAAAGAATAACTATTTTATTTGTATCTGTATTAACGAATAAAATAATTTTTTACGATTTGTTTAAACAATGATTGAGATTGAAGATTCGCTCGGAAAGTCAGTATTGGTGCAGTATGCTGTAAGTATGATGCATAAATAACGTCATTTGTTTATAACAAAATGAATGTATGATGGGCACATGGCATTATGACACTTGAGCTCCATTATCGGTTTAAAAAAAATCGCTCCATTAGAAGCCGAGAAAATGAAAATTTTTTTCAGTATTTTGAATTTTCGAATTCAATTTTAAAATGAAAGTTCCTCACCCTTTTTTTTAAAATTTTTTATTAAAGTTTCCGATAACATAAACATTTAAATATTTGTCTCAAAAAAGAACTCGGCAAGACAAAGTTTTTGGTTCAAGAATCAGGTCTGTATTATTTATAGATTCACAGTAACAGACTGTCAACTTTGACAATTTGTATCTCGGAAACCCATTCACGGATTTGAAATTTTTTTCCACGAAAAGAAGCGTCTTTCAAAGTATGTTCAAACCCTGTATTGCAAAAAAAAACCAATGCAAATCCGTCGAGATAACCTATTTGTTTATAAGCAAAAATATCAACAATGTCTTTAAACAGTTCCTGAGGGCGTCCAAATCATCCGATTTTGCTTTTGAAAAAAGCGTTGGAAAACTTGAGTTCCCTACTATATGTCGAAAATAAATTTAAATACGTTAACGTGGTATTTTCGACTCAGACACACTTGAAAAATGGTCAGTTTTTGTAAACGAAATCGGATTGCAAAATTATTGTGCAAAAACTATGTCTTCGATCCTAACGAATTTTAGCGTGTTATTTTATCATGGCATAAAGTTTTCTTTGCTCTGGTATGAAAGTCCTCAGAGAAATTTAAATGGTTGAAAAAAATTGATTAAAAAACTGCTTTTTTAAACTTTTTTTTTTTAATTATTGCTATTTTGTAATAAGGGAAATATATTTTGAATCTTCAGATCAACTCTGTCTTATGGCAAATTTAATTATGAAACTTTTTTTCTCCTTCAACTTTCCTCTAAAATAAATACGTTCAAAGTTACACGAGAGAAAGTTTGAAAAAAAAAACGTTTTTTTTTTTCGTTAATTCTATATTTTTATTAATAAAAACAATGTTGCCCAACCTTTTGAATTGACGCATATCAAATTTATCGTTACTCAGGTTATTCTGAAGGCTTTCATGCAAAAATCTCCATGTTCCATTTCACATCCACCTAAAAACAGATAAGCCCTGGTCTATCTACCCTCACCCACCTCGAAGTAACCATCGATTCAAGGTGCGAAATTCAAATTAGCAAGTTTCTCTGCCCCATCCTGTATTTCTCGTAATCCAAATATCATTCAAATTGTTAAAGTCTCTTCAGAAATATTTTGAAATAAATGAAACAATAAAAATTCAACATTCTCAAACATGAACATTTCTATTGATATGAAATATTTGTTTATTTTTAGAAAATATCTTTTCAAGCACGAAGGTAGATACTTTTTGAAACGCTTTGTACTATATTATTTTATGTAATTTCAATCGACTTCGAATAAACTATAGGTATTTTGAAATTTTTATCATTTAAGATATTGGAAATTTAACGATTTAAGGTAAAGTAACGCAAGGCTCAGCAAAAGGAAGTTATTATCTTTAGATAAATGTTAAGACATTCCTCCTTTCTGCAGGTTGGTTTCTAATTTGAATTTTTTCGAGATGAAATACAGGTTAAAAGTGAACGTAATAAATCTGAACGCAGCGAGATTTCCACCTCAGAATGTTTCCTAGATTTAGAGAAAGTGCATGTGCATTAGCCTGCGGAGTTACTTTGCTTCATAGATACTGCATAATTATCTGCTTGCATATACCTACAACGTCGGCAAATGACATGTTTCAAAACATTGAAAAATTATAGAAACGTGTTTATTAATCTGCAAATAGGTAATTATGCGCGTGTTTTATGAACACTCCTTTTGTAATAGCTCTTTTTATGAGATAAATGGAAATATCTTTGTAGTTTTAGGTGTTTTCCTAGGTATTATGTAAGTTGAAAAGGGTCCTGCTAGTTTTAGAAAGTAAAAAAATTGGTGGCTTTTGCCGATTAGTAAAATATGTTGAAGAAGAAGCAAGTTTATTACACCTAAAGTACTTTTCAAGTTGATTTTCGAAGTTCCACGAGATTCTAAATGCTTGATTTGATTATTACCGGGCAACAAATTGGAATACTTTATTGGCCATTTTTACCATTATTTTCATTAAGGGAAGACCTTTGTAGAGATTTATTAACAAATTATTATCAGTTTAATAAGCTACCATTTTTAACATGCTTTTAAAGAAAAAAAATAAAAGATAGTTCATCTAATGTTGTCATTAGTGGAGCTGTAACTAACCAAGAGAAACAACTGTCTATATAAAATCTAAATTCCGACGAGATGAGAAGCTTAAAAATAAAAAGTTGGCTAAGATGTAAAGGAATATTCTTACTACCACTTTTATTCTCCTTCAAGCAGTTTGAAGTTTTACTCTTAGTTCGAAAAATAAAATTAATAAGGGCATTCTTCCTCAAATCAGCCACCCCATCTGCCCATTTTATTTTTACGAAAAAAAGATTCTGCCGAGTATCAAAATTTTCGTTTTGAACTCTAGTTTTTAATGCCATCGGGTGTTTTGCAAAAATCATCAAATGTATCCTCAAAATGGACGTTCTATTAAGACACCTCACAAAAAAATACGTTATTTTCACAAAAAAATGCTTTAAGACAAAAAGAAAAAAAATTCTATGGACCAAAATAACATATTCTATGGTATTTCGATTTTTTAAATTTAAAAAAAATTAAAAATGAAGATTTTCAAAAAATGCATAGAATTAAGCAGTTTAAGCGAATTTTGCATATAGGGGTTTTTAAGGTCAAATCTGAAGTCAAAGTGGCAGAATTCAAAATGTTGGATCCAATATGGCGAATTCAATATAGCGGAGGAGATTTTGGAAAAATCAATATATTAATTCCAAATTTGGTATACACGAGTTTTTCGGGTCCCTAATTACGATTCCGATGTCAGATTTATAAAATTCAAAATGGCGGATCCAATATGGCAATGACAAATCGTGAATTCGATTTACTTACGACGACGGTTAGTTAGTGGAATATCGGTTATTGAAGATTCCTTGCATAAGTTTTTTTTCGTTCTCCTAGAGGGTTTAATTCCTCAGTACCTCTTTTTTGAAGGCGTGCCCTATCCACCACCTGGGGAGGCGCTCGATGCAGGACTAGTAAACCCGGCACAAGTTTGTCCGTGTCAATGTCTGCGTGTGTCTGTCTGTGTCTATTTTACAATCAGATATAGTCTAGAAATATTTAGTTGCCCATCTGTATAGTGCCTATGGTGTTAACATTGGTTCAGTTGGTTGCCCTGTATGCCACTCTTTTGAACGTAACTCCTATACCATCGTACTTTCTTTTACCATAAGAAGTTGTTGTGAAATGCCTTTCTGCTTCAATATGAAAATCCTCCTTATGACGAATTACATTGGCTATTTGATACTTATATTTCAAGTGTTGCTTAGCACCATTAGTTACTACTGGAATCAATAGCGTTTGTATTGCATATACAGCAGCTGTATCTTGTTTTATGCTCTCCGATAAAAAAAAACATACTCTGTGCTTAAGCTCTTCATCTTCTTTGTAACAGAATACTAGTATTACCGGTCCCACTATACACTGATTGTTATGAAAGTGGAAAGCCTGGGAAGCATCCTGATTCACGTAAGCATAATTTTTTAAAAGTTAAACATAAAGAGTGCTACATTTGTGCCAAGATTCTATCTTTTTTTCATTAATAAACGTTGATTGCTGTTTCGCAATAAATGAATGAACTTGTAGAATTTTGAATCGACTATCTAGTTCAGCTAAAAAAATCATGAATTGTCAATGACTGTGTTGCTTAATCAGGTGCAGCCCACAGTGAGCACCTTACTTGAGAAACACAGGAATCTTCTAACTCTTGACGTAGCAGTGGTATAATTTCTACAGCTCCTGGGCATTTATTACACTTGTCAATATAACAATCAGGGCTTAGTTTTTGATAAATCATTTTTGTAATACAATCCTTTTAATCCGATAGTGAATTGTCTGTATTCTTAATAAACTCTTTAATATTTCTAGCATCTAACCAAGTTTCATGTTTTGGTGTATAGCATAGACTCATACAGAATGCGTACCAGATGCTCCATATCGAATCAGATATTTCGGTCTTAAGATGCAAATTTGCAAAAAGAAATATCGTCATTTGGATGGGTTTCTTTGAAAGAAACTTAGTACCAATAAATGTTTACGTTTTTCTTCTCTATTGACTTTTTCATTTTTTACGGAAATCTTTCGACTATTCATATCATTATTGTATAGAAATAGTTTTCTGTAGCAAATTTTTCCTCTTTTTTGTAATAGTTCTTCATTGATGGACTTCAGTTTTTTAGATTTTTGAGACAAATACCTTTACCAAGATGAACGATCTACAGTAAGAATTATAAATTTCAAAGGATAATTTTTTTTTAACTTGAAAATTTGCTTTTCAGCCAGTTCAACATTTCTAACCAATTTGTTTCTCTTTGAGAACTATTTTTAATTTCCGGTGAAGCTCTAGAATAAAGACACAGTTATAATTACAAAAAATATATATATTTTTTCTTTTTCAAGTGAAATTACTTTTATTTATTTATTCACTTTTCTATTGGTTTAATGATCTTTTTTTTTAATTTTTATTATCACAGAAGTTTTACTTCGAACGGGTCGTGACATTTGGATATTTTTTACAATAAACAATATTTTTTATAGGCAGAGCAAATAATTTGTTGTGTTAATTGAAAATACTTATTTCTTCTTCAATGAAACAAGGTTTCCGGGATTCTTATAATAGTCTTCGGTAAAAATGATATAGTACAATACATTTTTACAAATCAGCGCGAATGATCGACGTTTAAAGTGTATGGCAGGTAGTATATTTTTATGGAAAATTTTTTCCGTGAACCAAAATTTCTAATTGTATTAAAAATAAAAAATTGGCGTGTCAGAACTTTGGAACAGATGTATATTCAATATTATTTAAAGCATTTTTTGTTAAAATAATGGGTTTTCTAGTCCCACATCGAATGTTTTCCCAGGTGGTGGATAGGGGCACGCCTCTAAAAAAGGAGGTACTGAAGAATTAAACCCTGGGGGTGAACCAAAAGTAGCTAATGCAAGGAATCTTCATCAATTGCTATTCCAATAACGTACCTTAGAGACGAAAGTCAGTCAAATTTACGATCTGCCATTTTTAATTTTGTAAATCTGACCCCGGAATCTGATCAGCGCCTCGAAAAATCCCTGTATACCAAATTTGGCATTAATATGTTGATTTTTCTAAAATTTCGTCCGCCATGTTGGACCCAAAATTTTGAATTCTGCAAATCTGACTTCGTATTCGACCTCGAAAACCTCCAGATACGAAACTTACTTGCTTAATTTTATGCATTTTTGGAAATATTTATTTTTAATTTTTTTTTTAGGTTAGAAAAAAAATGAGACTTGCTATCTTAATTTTAACAGTAGATTCGAATTCAACGAGTCGAAGTACCATAGAATGTGTTGTTTTGGTCAAAAGAATTTTCTTTTTCCTTTCGTTTTAAAGCATTTTTGGTGAAAATAACGAATTTTTTTGTGAGGTGTCTTAACAGAACCGCCACTGTGAAGGTTATGTTTGATGATTTTTGAAAAACACCAGACGGTATCAAAAACTAAAGTTCAAGACGAAAATTTTGATACTCGGCCAAGTTTTTTTTTCGTAAAAATAAAATGGGCAGGGTGATTTGAAAAAGAATGCCCTATATATATATATATATATATATATATATATATATATATATATATATATATATATATATATATATATATAAAGAAAAATTCTAAAATAATAAAATGTAATAAATAATTATGCAAAAATCAACAATGTCTATATGAATTTTCCGTTTTATTTTCTAAAAGCCATTAATGGACTCATTTTGCACGTAAGTCTTTGAGTTTAGAATCATTTTTTTTATTAAACATCATACACTGTAAAATTTAAAATAATAATTAACAGAACTGTTCTGTATTGTAGCCCTGAAGAAGGAAATAATAAACTTCCGAAAGCTTGGCGTTTGTAAAAAACAGAGTTTCATTCAGCCCTAGGACCGCTATTTCAAGACTTAGAATTTTCCTTTCTAACTAGTCGGTCAAGAACTAGGCTTCCCCTTATATATATATATATATATATATATATATATATATATATATATATATATATATATATATATATATATATATATATATATGTTTATGCGGCTTTCACGGATCCCTCCGTGTGAGATGTAATGGTTATATCCAGATAATGCTGAAATCACATACAACAAACGTACAACTATATGCAACTCCGTGTGTCAATGAAATAAAATGTGAACAGTAAATGCATACTGTCCTTTGCACAAACAGGTGCATGTCGGTACCCCGATGAATGAGTAAGAGGCGAAACAGGTACTTCTGCCGTATCACAGTAGCAGAGATGGTAAATTTTGAATTCCTTCTTGATATGGTGAATTGTATTGTGTAGCAATTTTTTCAAACGGTGCAACCTCTAACACGGAAAGGATATGATGGAGCGAAGTTCGCATTTACTGCTCGCATTTTACTTCATATATATATATATATATATATATATATATATATATATATATATATATATATCAATTTATTCAAGCTGTGCAACCTCTAACATGGAAAGGATATGATGGAGTAAAGTTTGTATATATATATATATATATATATATATATATATATATATTATCGTAGCAATTTTACTGAATATTATTTGAAAATGATTTTAATAAAAAATAATTCATTCAGACTGTAGGAAATTTATTTCCAAACAAATAGAACAAGCGACATTTTTAGAATGTGGCACAGATCGAGTCATTGACAAAATTCGGCCACTCCCATTATTGTGATATAATATTCGAGACATATCGATTTCAAACTATTTTTGAACATGTTTTGGTCAAGGTAAGACATTAATAACGGATCCGGAAATTTCATGTCTTTTTTATTATTAGTTTGTCTGTACGTGTCTCTAATAATTAACATGAATCAAAGTGTAGATTGTAGGTTGCTACATGATGTTTTTTTTATCAAAGAATATGCAGTGTAAATAGTAAATTTACTTTTTTAAATGTAAGTATATCGAAAATAAAATTAATTCAAATAAAACTGTGCAGATTTGAAGAACTAGTTGAAAGATTCAGGTAAATGTATTGACGTAAAAAATATGCTAGTAATATAAAATGACAAAAGATCTATTCAAAACGGAATTTAGGAAAAAGTCTACAATCGGATATGCAGTAAAAAAAATTTGTAGAAATTAAAATCGCATTTCTGATATGTTATACAAGAGCCGTTTTACACACACAAGAATTATTTCGAAAATTATAACAAAAATTTTCAGCAAATTTTTGCCGAAAATTCTTTGGAGATAATTTTTACAATAAAATACCACTCTGTTTGATACGTACAAGAAATCTGAATATAATTTTGGTGGTAATTTTGTCGGTGCTCATGCGCATTTTCATAACATGTGACGTTCAAGCAATTAAATAATCTGGGAATAACCTTAAAATGTCATAAATATGAAAGTTTCCTAACATATATAATCAAAAAACCACAAAATAAGGGATATTTTGTGCAAGAAACAATGAGTAAATATTGAGATTAAGTTGATTACCAAACGCGGGTTGTCAATTCACATATTTTATTCTGCGTCGATTTTCGCGCACTTTCTGCATTTTAGTCATAAAAATATAGAACACGTTCTATATTTTTATGCCGAAAATTTTCACCAAAATTTTGACAATAATTCTTTGATGTGTAAAACAGCAAATTAGTTTTATGAAAATTTTCAACATAATTATCAGATAAATTTTGGTTATAATTCTTGTGTGTAAAACGGCTCTAAGAGAATAATTACACAGATTATATCATTATTTATAATGCGAAGAGTTCAATACATAGAATTCTGTAGAAATACAACTCCCAGCCTTATTTAATATCTTTGGCTCAACATCTAAGAAATACTGATTTGCTGAAAAAAGTGCAATTTTGCGAATTTATATTAACGATGGTACAAGACGATCCTCGATTTTTGAACAGCATAATTTGGACTAATGAAGCAAAATTTGCAAAAAATGACCGATTTAATAAATACATTTCCCATTTTTGCAGCAATTTAAATCCTCGTGTAAGATTGCGGAACTTTCTAGAAACCTGGCACACATCCTGAATAGCCTTAGTGATAAATGGGATGACATATCACAGCATTGTGGGAGCGATTATGACTTGTTTGAGCAGCTCATGTGTTTAATGATAACTATTATAAACAGATTTTTGGAACACTAATGGGGTCAAAAATTTCTTCAATTTTAGTTAACTATGTGCTGAATGATCGGTTAAGGATTGTCTCCAATACATGCCTTTTTACATTCTATTTGTCAAGCGATAGGTTGATGACTTATTTCTTGTTGTACACTTCAGATGAATAAGTTCTTCCATTGTTTGCTCTTATATCATGTAAAAAATATCAAACAAGTAATTTTGTCGTTTGCTAAAGCTCACACTTGGCTACGCCACTGTTTTACGGATTTGTATATCCTTCAATACTTAGGCCACTCAAGTCACTGTTCTTGGCTCTCACTGATTCCTCCCGTGTGAGAAGCAATAGTAGTGTATATATCCACATTATGCCGTTGTAGTGCTGAAATCACTTTCAGCAAACGTACAACTATATGCAGCTCCGTGTATAGAATGAAGTAAAATACGAACAGTAAATGCAAACTTCTCTGCATCTTATCCTTTCTGTGTTAGAGGTTGCACAGTTAGAACAAATTGTTATAAATCGCAATTTATCCTATTCCATCACCATCGAGATGATGGCCTACCTGTACCATCATACTGAGAAAAAAGTCAAAACTTACCCTTCCCGCCACAGTGATACGGCATAATGTGGATATATCCACTGCTATTGCATCTCACACGGGAGGAATCTGTGAAAGCCGCATAAACATGTATACGCCATCCGGCGGGAGGTCGGCGAAGCGGCGCACTAACGAGCATTTGGCCTCAAAAACCGGACAAAATTAATAACGTCGTTGTTTTTGACTCTAGACGTGTCAAAATCAGTATCCTGGGATTTTTGAGGGGGCTAAGTTGATTTCTGGCATTATTTTACTAATCGGGTAAAGGGGGACTGACTTAGGGTGGGGAGGGGGAGGAAAGTAATATTAAAAAAACCTCATGGTTATCGTTTTATATGTTTTTAGGTGCTCCAATTTCATTTCTGACATTACTTTACCAATTGGGTGAAGGGGCTCTGACTTAGGGTGGGGAGAGAGAGGGGAGTAATATTAAAAAAACGTAATGGGTATCGTTTTATATGCTGACTTAGGGTAATTGCACGTTTTCCCATAAAAAATCTATATCAAGATAAAAACAAAGTCTCTTTACTGTGTGATCAAGTAGGTCCTGAAGCACAACTTCAACACTCGTCTTCGTAATTCGGATTGACTCTGGTTTTGGATAACAGAGTTTCTTTGCTTCTCTAATTAGATTATACCAAGGAAATATACCCTTATTGGAATCGTATAACAACTCCCACTGCCTCCTTGTAAAGTCACCTTCAACAAAGATTTGCAAAGCTTGTTCAGGTGTGTAATTTTTTACTTTCGGTTTCTGAGCAGTATTTATTACCTTCCTGTAAAGTTTGGCTCTTGTTGGTGTTGAAGTTGCATTTGTTATAAGTCTAGAGGCCGCGGCATTTCCAGACATTCGTTGACGTACGCTGGCTGCATAGGTAAGCTCCTCAACAGGTACCTGTTCGCGGAGTTCTTTAGTATCTCGTCGTTTACAACGATCATGTAATTCTTGGAAATGCTTCCTTGGGCGTCCCGTAGAATTCGTGGCCCAGTTATGTACTGGTATTGATGTATTAAGCCATTACTCGTTTTTCTTTTCAAAAATCTTTCTTCAATATAGTTAGATGATATCCAACTTTTCTTCAAATCACTATTAAAATGTTTTAAAGCGTGACTTAAGGTATGGTACTCGTTTTGGAGACATTTCATCATTTCGCAAAGCTTATGTTCCATAAATGATATCTTATCTTCAAGTGTGTTGGATGTGCTTTGTTTAAAAAGCATGTATTTCGTTTTATGATATACCTCAATAACATTTCATGTAAAATTTGTACCTATAGGAAAAAAAATATGTATGTAAGTAAAAAATAACCAAAATTATTGCAAAAAAAAAAACTGTGGAACTCAAAGCGATTTTTTTAAGAGGCGGAAATATGTGGAAAATGTTTTGACTGTTATGATATGGCTAATGTCTATAGTTTATTATAAAAAAAGAATTATAGCCCGACCTAGCTCGAAACATTTTCAAAAACACTAATTGGTTAAAAAGAAAAACAAAAAATTAGAAAATTTTTTTGCATATTGTTTTAGGTCCATAAGAATACTAAACAGTCATTATATTTTTAAATAATATATGTTAAAATTAAATACATACCTTGTTCTTCAAATTCCATCACAAAAAATTTTTTTTTTAATATTCCCTTTACAAAATACCAAACACCAAACACAAGTCTAAAAAAAATCTATCAAGAACGAATGCGTGCGTATTGAACGAAGTTTAGATTGCAATTAACTGCGCGGAGCGTAGCGGCTGGGAGGGGCCACTTTATTATAATTTTATGATAGTATGGTTACTCAGGTATACAAAAAAAATAATTTCGATGATGACTTGTCTAGTTTGCATTTTTCCTTTTTGTCCGGTTTTTGAGGCCAATTGCTCGTTAGTGCGGGGTTCAGTATTTGCATGCTTCCTTCCGATCTGTCCTTTGCACAGCCAGGTGCATGTCGGTACCCTGATGAGTCTAGTAGAGACGAAACATGTACCTCTGCCGTATCACTGTGGCGGGAAGGGTAAGTTTTGACTTTCTTCTCAGGTAGGCTATCATCTCGATGGTGGTGAAATAGGATAAATTGTGTTCCTTAGCAATTTGTTCCAACTGTGCAACCTCCAACACGAAAAGGATATGGTTGAAACGAAGTTTGCATTTACTGTTCGCATTTTGCTTCATATATATATATATATATATATATATATATATATATATATATATATATATATATATATATGTATATATATATATATATATATATGTATATATATATATATATATATATATATATATATATATATATATATATATATATATATATATATATATATATATATATATATATATATATATATATATATAACTGACTAGCAAAAACTATGCCTATGAACAAGTTTACCACATTACCACATAATCGTTATTGAAAACCATTACAAACACCTTAAGTATGTTTACACTAGAGATACACTCTCAGTAAGATTTGTTCGAGAACGATTAAAACTTTCAGCACGTTAAATGATTCAATTATCCACCTTTAACAGATAGAAGGATACTATGGGGAATTATTTTATGAACCCCATTTAATAGCGACTGTACTTACTATCGGGATATAGCCGGAGACGATCATTTTAGGGCAGTATAGAGTCATTATTAAAGTTTTAGCAGAGACGGTCGTGCACAGTAATAATGCGAACTTCTGAATATTAAGAAATATGGTATTTCTAAAAAGTTTAAGATAATATACAAGATGCCCCAAAGAGGAAAAACCTTTTTGATAGTTTACGGAAAAAAATTGCTCTTCGGAAAAACTCTTGTTTGCCTGCGAAGGCTAAAAAAGTGTTAAATTCGTAAACATAAAATACAGGGTGTTAAAAAATTAATAAAAAGTGAAAAAAACCGCACACTTATGGAAAGTTTAAAAATACATTTGAAAACAACTGCTTTTTCCCGTCAAATTTGATAGCAATTATTCTTTTGACTATAATTCCGAAACAAATAAAGATATCGAATTAATTTTTTTTGCATTTTCTCCTGCAAATTTATTCTACTTTCCGAATATGATATAAAAATTATGTCTTTCCATTTAAAATTTTGGAGAAAAATTGAAAAGAAGAAAAAGGTTCCAAATAACTCTCCTAGCGAGGGTCACGAAAATTATCCTAATAAAGCTATTATTTCGTTTTAATTGTAAAACATTTCTTTCTTAAACGGACTAAGTTTATCAAATTCGGTTCAGCCAACCCAAATTATGGTAATGTTTATCAGTAGACCTTCCCCTCTCCTCTTCTGTCCTAACTTTCCATCTTAGAGCAAAAAGTGTTAAACCAAAAAGATGTAGAATTGTTATAAAATTAACAGTATAATATTTTTTTGATAGCTTATATTTTTCCAGTTTTCAGAAAAATGTTTTTTTTTTTCAACGTGACCATAGTAATTATGCTTCCTAGGGAGAGAGTTAGGAACTTAAAAATTATTTCCAGCAATTTCTCTCGGCCACTTTCCTTAGTGGGATTTTTGTCCGAAAGTTCTTGGACTATAACTCCTTGAGATATGGTACCAGGCTACCCTTAATGTATATATATATATATATATATATATATATATATATATATATATATATATATATATATATATATATCTATATATATGTTTATGCGGCTTTCACGGATTCCTCCGTCTGAGATGCAATAGCAGTGGATATATCCACATTATGCCGTTGTAGTGCTGAAATCACATTCAGCAAACGTACAACTATATGCAGCTTCGTATATAAATGAAGTTAAATGCGAACAGTAAATGCAAACCTCGTTCCAACCATATCCTTTCCGTGTTAGAGGTTGCACAGTTGGAACAAATTGCTAAGGAACACAATTTATCCTATTCCACCACCATCGAGATGATGGCCTACCTGTACCACCATTCCGAGAAGAAAGTCAAAACTTACCCTCCCTGTCACAGTGATACGGCAGAGGTACATGTTTCGTCTCTACTAGACTCATCAGGGTACCGACATGCACCTGGCTATGCAAAGGACAGATCGGAAGGGAAGGAAGCATGCAAATTCTGAACGCGGCTTCGCCGACCTCCCGCCGGATGGCGTATACATGTTTATGCGGCTTTCACGGATTACTCCGTATATATATATATATATATATATATATATATATATATATAATATTCAAACTAGGGTTATTGGAGATGGAGTCTGTTTAAATTTGTAGGACTTGGCAAGGAGAAATCCCTTTTTTTGATTCTGTCAAGCTCTTGAGAATGTATTTATCTCTTCTTCAGGACATCTCTACAATTATTAATTAAACAGTTAGAATATTAACCTAACTTATAATTATTAAGTAACTCAATAATGTGGATTGAATATTAATCCAATAAACATTTGAAAAACATGGGAAAACCCAAACATTAACACTTTTGAATTGAATTTAAAGGCATATTTTGCTAGAATTGTAAAAATTCACTGAAATTCTAGAAACTTGGAAAACAGCCAATCATCTTACTTGACTATTCTATCATTTTATAGTAACACCTGTCATGTGTCAACCGGGAAGTGTATTGGATGGTGTAAGTACTGGGGGAAAATACGGATCCGTAAAATAGAAAATAAAGTTAAGAAATTACTTGTTTGATATTTTTTACATAATATAAGACAATTTGATAGAAAATCTATTCATCTGGAGATGGATTGGCCAGGAGATTCAAATACTTTTCTTTTTTCAACTTATAACTGTAAATGGTACTTAGACTCTCGGTGTCACTTTTTTATTCATGGTGTTACTTTCTTGGTTAAAGTGCACCATTTCAAGGAAGTGCTTTTTGTGATAAGCAGGAACTTTTTCCAGAAGCTCAGTGTCTTCCCAGTTAATATTGTGATCTTGATGAAAAACATGTCAGCCAGAGTTCTAGAGGGCCAACCTAACGTCACTACAATGGGAAGTGAGTCTGCCTTTGACGCTTCTGGAAGTATGGCCTATATAAACTAATTGACAGTTGGAACAGACAACCTTATAAACTATGCAGGACGTCTCTTTTAGCTGTAACGGTGTTGGTTTTAGAATAAATTTTAGAGAGAATAAGTGATTGTTTTCTAGCTATTTCAATATCTGTATTTTTAAAAATATTCATCAATTTGTCAGTAAGATTTTCTATATGCCGTAGTGTGTGGAAAAACTGAATTTGTACTGTTACATTTGAAAGAATGTTAACTGGGTTTAAAGATTGAGTAGGTATGTCAAAGATGTTTTCCGTAATATCGTATTTAATATTATAAAGACATTTTTTCATAATGTTGTCGGGGTAAGAATTCTCCAATAGTATATCATAAAGTTGGCGTAATGCCTCTACTCTAAAATTCAGGTAAGTGAGTTTGATAGCTTTATTTCTCATTCCTAAGACGAGATTAATTTTTGGTCTCATAGGGTGGTACGAATGGTAACTGATGAATCTATTAGAACTGTATGGTTTTCTATACCATTTAGTTTTCACAGTGTTTTCATTCGTACGTATAACTAACATATCTAAAATTGGGATACTATTGGATATGAGATTTAGGAAATCAAATGGTGGCCTGGAAGTTGTCTTTGAGCTTGACTTTGAAGGTCATTTGAAGGTAAAGTTGATTTTTTAAAATGGAAATAGGGTGTTAAATCACAAAATAGAGTTTTGTTAATAACATCGTTATTAAAATAAATTTTTTTTAGCACATTTTCATATTTTTTGCAAGTCGGAAGCCAATAACTGATTTTTCTCCAATCGTTCGTTACCTTTATTTAGATCATTTTCCAAAGAATCTAAGAAATTGGGTTTTGGCTTTGAAACTTGACACCTATCAAAATTTTGGACCCAGGAGTGTAGAATCCATTTCTGACTTTCTTGGTGATGGTGAAAATTGTTTTTGACTTGAATTTGTGGGTCTTTATTGGTTATATGACATATCCAAATTTCCATAAAAGTAAAATTTTGATATGTTGTATAACCGATAGATGATTCTATAATAATTATCGGTTATGGTTAAGTTAAAAGACTTGTAAAATAAAAATTTATTACAATATTTATCTTTTCTTAAATAATTTTTCGCTTCATTATTTTACATAAAAACCGATGAGTTTAAACGGAAAGATAATTCGCGACAGGAAATGCCTCTACGAATTATCGAAAATACAGAGTTATTTTCCTGCGGAATAATTTCCTAAGAAAGTTTTATCTTAAAATATGTTTCTCTATAATTTCCGCTCTCAAGAAAATTCTTGATGTCCAGTTTAATAAATTGTAGCAGAAAATTTGAAAAACTTCTTAAGTGCTGGTAATTTCAATTTTATAGGCCTTTTAAGGTAAATTGATTTTAGCTACCAGATAAAATTTATAAAAATATACGGCAATATGGATAATAGTTTTAAACTTGGTGAGATAATTAAGGAAAGTAATTAAAAACGGTGGTATAAGATGGCTCATAAAACAGATATTAACACTCAACAAAATGGTTTAAGCACAGTCTTGGCGGTGACTCCGTTGGGTCTATTAACGTCCTTATTACGGTTGTCACTGCGAGCTGCGACGGTTGAAATATGTCACATGTCTGGTCGATTCGCAGTAACCCACCGTGTCATACTCGCTCGCCAATTAACAACGTCATTTTGCGGTTTTACACTCTTACTTTTATTTCTTTTCCTGGCTAGTTGTATAATTCACACGTGGTTTTTGTTGCTATTAGGGCAGCTATTCCCAATCTGTAGGACGCGGTTTTCTGAGGGTGGTGTTATGTAACTAAGAAAAGGTGGGAGAGGATGTTGAACTTGTAAGGAAAACAATGAATAAAAAAAAATTTAGTTAAAACTTCAAAAATCTTTAGGGGCAATTAAAACTAGTATGAAAACTCGGTTTGCAAATATTGAAAGGTTAATACATACTGGGTACGGTGGAAATTGCAGACTTTAAATATTTGAACCTATCACTTTTATTGAACACCTGAAAATTTGAAAATATGAATTTTTTGCGTTATGAATTTTGCTTTGATTAAAATAAATTTTAAAATTTGTTAAATTAATTTTAATGAGTCTATACAGGTTGTCTAGTAAGTATTTATTTATTTACATGTAGGGGACATCAAAATAATTTCTACAATGTGACCAGTACAGTCCACATCATATGCGAATTTTTTTTTATTAATAGCTTTATTCGAAATTTGGCTTTGGCAATAATTTCTGCTTCGATCCAGATGAAAATTGACCAAAAAAAAAATAGTAGTCACGTGATTAGCATTTTCAAATTTAAAGTTTTTTCCAAAAATAAATTCAAAAGTGAGGTTATATCTTAAAATATCGAAAAAAGTTAAAAGAAAAAAAATTTGTAAATGCAATTTTTAGCCCATATACAAAATTTCAGCTGTATAAGATAATTTACATTTTTTGTCTATTTTTCGTAAATTGCACCACTGTTGCAAAATAAGACTCTACGCAACTTACATAAAACTTCTTAGGATTGACAATGCTTTATTCCAGACATATTTTGTTTAAAATAGCCCCATATTAAATGTTTGTTTTTCTAGAAAATCCAAATAGGGCTATTAAAATTTGGTCACATGTGATGCAAAGTTTATTGATTTTTGACCCCGTAAGTAACTTCATAAAATAACTATTTTTGAAAACGTAGTTTGTGTCTAAAAGTAATACACGTTAATATTAAGAAATTAGTTTAATTGAAACTACTCAAATTTTCTAACAAAAAAATCATAATATAAAAATTAAACGCATTTAAAATTTATTTTCCACATAATGCATGCACTGTGTACAGGGTGAGTCAACGATTGGATGAAGTAGGTTTGTGCCTTTTCGGTGAAATTAACAAAGAAACTATATTTATTGTTTGATACAGTTTATTTTTGCGCAGATTTTAAAAATATTTAGGACTCTACAGGGTGAGCCAAAAAACTAGGACAGCATAAAGTTGTATTTTTTTAAATAGAACACCCTATATACGAATCGTATTTTCGATTTAGCTTATAATTTTAAATCTTTTTTATTTAAGGTTTACTATAACAAAACTTTATAGTTTCTGAGATAATTAAGTTTAAAGAAAAAAAGTCACATTTTCAAGCATCAATTCAATCCTAAATAACGTTTTCAATTTTGTGACAAATATATTCAAATTTGGAATTTAGCAAGGCCAAGGACAAGTTAACATAATTTTTACCTTATATTTGCAATAAAAGCTACAGGGTGTTGAACACATCGGCTCAAATTTGAACAAGTTTAAATGAATAAATATCTTTTTTTTTTTAAATGGTACATCCTGTATATTTTCATGTTATTTAATAGAGTAATAAAAACCCTAAAAGTTTTGTTCAATATATCCTATACCTATTTATAATAGTTTTTGAGATATTTCAGTTTTTCTTATTTTCCATACTTTTTTACAGAAATAGTCTTCATTATCATAGTAGCCATGTAAAATAATAAAAAGAAACTACAGAAACAAACAGAATGTGGTTAAATATGATGAAATACATTATTCGTTATATTACAACGGCAATAGTTTAATTAAACATAATGTGAAAAAATTAACACAACAATAACGACAAGGCAAATACATATTTACTTTTATACTAAATTGAAACAAAAAAATTACCTATTAAATACTGAGATTAATTATTTCTTTTTAATAAGTGTTCGAATAAACCACCCTCTTGTGCAATGCACAAATTTAGTCTTTTTTGCAGATTTTCTCGGACCCTGGACAAAATTAGTGGCGTTATTGTTCTACAGGTATCCCTAATCCTGTTTCACATATCTTCCAATGTTGTTGGTGGATTAACATACACCTTATTTTTAATATAACCCCATAGGAAGAAATCTAATGGGGTGATGTCGCAAGACCTTGGTGGCCACTCAATGAAACCCCCATGTCCAATCCATTTTTGCGGATATCTTTGGTCCAAAAACGCATGAACTTCACGATGGCAATGCGGAAGCGCACCATCGTGCTGGAACCACATACTGTCGAGCTCATCCCTATCGAGACCTTGAAGCAGTTGGGGTAGTTCTTCTTGTAGAAAGTTCAGGTAACTATGGCCATTTAGTGGTTTATTAAAAAAGTGGGGTCCAATAATTCGATTATGATGAATACCACACCAAACATTTAATAACCAGTGGTTTTGATGTTGCACATCTCTAATCCAAAATGGGCTTTCTGTGGCATAATAATGCATGTTGCGTCTATTTACGGCAGCGTTACTTCTAAAAGTACCTTCATCACTAAACATTACCTTGCATAATAAATTTAGATTTAATTGAATCTCCGCATTTATTCTACGACAAAAGTTTACACGACTTTCAAAATCCTGTCCATGCAATTATTGGTGTAATTCCATGTGATATGGATGATACCTATATTTCTTGGTAGTACGATTAGCGGTGGATTGTGATGTTTCACATAATGCTGCTAACTGACGGCTACCAATATAAGGATTTTCCTGAACATTTAACAATACTTGTAGTTCTTTTTCTTCATTAGTTACTGGTTTGTTGACCACTTTATGTTTTGGATAATCAACAGTACCAGAAGAATCAAATCTTTGCATTAAGTTTTGAAAAGTATGGGTATTAGGCTGGCGTCGATCAGGATACTTCATTTTGTAAATTCTTTGAGCAAGAAGGCAATTTTTTTGAGTCTCTCCTATTGTATAAATCATATCTATTAACTCATTCTTTGGAAAATTCATTTTACAATATAAGATGAATGCAAAAAAAACCAAACTACATTACATAAAAACCAAAAGAAGCGATTGCGGTTACAAATTTGACATACAGAAAAATGTTCTTTTACATTACATTACATTACTATGATAATGAAGACTATTTCTGTAAAAAAGTATGGAAAATAAGAAAAACTGAAATATCTCAAAAACTATTATAAATAGGTATAGGATATATTGAACAAAACTTTTAGGGTTTTTATTACTCTATTAAATAACATGAAAATATACAGGGTGTACCATTTAAAAAAAAAGGTATTTATTTATTTAAACTTGTTCAAATTTGAGCCGATGTGTTCAACACCCTGTAGCTTTTATTGCAAATATTAGGTTAAAATTATGTTAACTTGTCCTTGGCCTTGCTAAATTTCAAATTTGAATATATTTGTCACAAAATTGAAAACGTTATTTAGGATTGAATTGATGCTTGAAAATGTGACTTTTTTTCTTTAAACTTAATTATCTCAGGAACTATAAAGTTTTGTTATAGTAAACCCTTAATAAAAAAGATTTAAAATTATAAGCTAAATCGAAAATACGATTCGTATATAGGGTGTTCTATTTAAAAAATACAACTTTATGCTGTCCTGGTTTTTTGGCTCACCCTGTAGAGTCCTAAATATTTTTAAAATCTGCGTAAAAATAAACTGTATCAAACAGTAAATATAGTTTCTTTGTTAATTTCACCGAAAAGGCACAAACCTACTTCATCCAATCGTTGACTCACCCTGTACTTGTTTATCTTAATTGTAATGTGTATTACTTTTAGATACAAACTACGTTTTCAAAAATAGTTATTTTATGATGTTACTTTATACAGGGTCAAAACAAATAAACTTTGCATCACATGTGGCCAAATTTTAATACCCTAATTTGGATTTTGTAGAAAACCACACATTTAATATGGCGCTACCTTAAACAAAATATGACTGGGATGAAGCATTGTCAAAACTAAGAAGTTTTATGTAGATTGCGTTGAGTCTTATTTTGCAACAGTGGTGCAATTTACAAAAAATTCACAAACAATCTAAATTACTTTATACAGCTGAAATTTTGAATATCGACTAAAAATTGCATTTGGAAAAACCTTTTCTAATGACTATTTTAGATATTTAGAGATATAACCCCATTTTTATTTTTTTTTTGGAAAAAATTTGACAGATAATGCTAGTCACGTGACAACTATTTTTTTGGTTAATTTTCATCTCGATCGAAGCAGAAATTGTTGCCAAAGTCAAATTTCGAATAAATATATTAATAAAAAAATCCCACTGTATAATTTTTCTTCCTAAAGTTCCTTCTAACGGAGATATCGAACGCTAGAAGAATACCGAGAGTACACAATTTTGTCGTATTTTATTATAGATACGGCGCCTTGATATCATGCTAAAACTAGTGTTATACTTTTACAAGAAAACCAGGAACGGATTAGCCTCAATGTATAATTTATTCGTTGAAAATTTTCAATTTTAAAATCGTAATACTGAATAAAATCAAATTAAAAAAATGGAATAATATTAATATGTATACTGTATATTGAATTCACCCAATGGGAACTATGAAACTCTATGGAGGTCAAAAGACTTTATTTTATTCTAAGTGCTCCGGGAAAATATTTGTAAAATAAGAAAGCGTACTGGATTACAATAAACTCATATTGAACACTTGTTGAAGGGTTATTTTATGTACAGCATTTTTTTATATTTAACACCATGCCCAGAGGCTTTATTATAAGAGATGAAAAAAAACTTTAAATATGAAAGTTGTAGGATTTCTTCCCTGTTGAGGAAAAGTTGAGAAACAAAAGAAATTTTAATTTTTTAAATGAAACACCCTCTACATTATCTGCTAGAATCGGAGTTCTTTTTCTCTTAATTTAAAAAATATATAATAAGTTAGTGTTCGGACTAGGACTCATATAAATACTCAAGTTAGAATTATTAATACACTGATATAAAAAAAAGAAGGTGGTTTATTTTTTACTTGCTATGTGACATTTTAAAATGGTTTAGAATATTGCCATATTATATTGACTAATACATGTTTTGACATGGGCTATTCGGAAGAAGAAAAACATCAGATAATTAGTCATATTTTATTCGAATAATAAAAATATATCCAGACTACAACATGAATACCGTAATATATATCCTCGTCGTCGAGTATCATCTACTAGTACAGTAAGTACTAGTAAGATAAGATAAGATACCATTTACTAGTACAATAAAAAATGTATTGAAATGAAAAATCTTAGGAGAAAAATCAGAACTGTAGTTAGAAATAAAGAAGATGATATAAATATTTTACTCTATTTTCAAGATAATTTTTCACTTTAGTATTGTAAAACAAATTTTTGTTAATTGATATAATTTTTAGAAGATTTGGAAAGATCTATTCTCGACATTTCAATGAATCTTGGTAAAAAATTTGCATCATACTTCAGTTTTATAAATATCATCCTTTTAAATTTATGCCAGTGCAGAATTTAACGGAAAAAAAAAATGATGCAGCGGTTGCAATATTGCTTAGAAATTATACGCCATATTGGAAAGATGACGAGTTTCTAAATAATATTTTTTTCATAGGCAATAAAAAGAATATACATTATTAGGCAACTGAAAACCCCCACAAAATACAATTCGTAAATAATATGGATGCGATCCAACAACTTCATATTTAAAGTTTTCTTCCATTTCTTGCAATAAGGCCTCTAAGTATTGTGATAAATATAGTTCAATTTTTAAAAGTTCAATTTTAAAATTTTACTTGCTTCTTTTAAGCAGTGAGCACACCTTTTGAAGGTTTTTAGATTTGGCAAGGTTCGAGTTAGAAATCTTTCAGTATAAAGTCTATTTTCCACTGCAGGATTATAGACTGCTTTCCATGAACTAAATGAATTAATCTTTAAAAAATAAACTCTGGTTATTACTGCCTGTACTAGTTGTTTTAAGTTTTGACAAAATCTCGAAAACCATTCACTTTATTGAAAGAGAAACAATAATCGGAACATTTAAAAATAATCTTTTAAGTTCGATAGCATTACATCTGTCAAAGTTTAGAATAAATTATGTGTAGGGCTTAGTTCGTTACCGGCTACCTTGTACGAATAAAAGACTGATTTACTCTGGGGCCTTCTCTGTAATACACTATACTAAAATTTTACAAAATATATAAGGTGATTTTAGAATCCAAGACGTAAATATTGTGGTCTCATATATTTGCGGACATGGATTGTCAGTAAGCATTACTCTCGAACTAACAAGTGAGGAGAATTCTATCCTCCCTCGTATAAGTTTCTTATCCTGCATTCTAGTTTATCTTTGGTCTTCCTTTTTTTCTGTTTCCGTGTAGTGTCTATTTCATCACTTTTTCCGGTAGCTGTTCACCATCCATTCTTATCAGCTGTTTCTCTTCTATTTCCTCCATTATAGATCCTTTCATTCTCATTCTCATTTTTACCTCCTCATTCCGAATTTTTTCCAATATTGATACCCTAGATGATCTTCTGAGGACATCCATTTCGACAGCTTTCAGTTTCTTTTTATTTTTTCTGCTATACTTAATGTTTTGCTTCCATACTCGAATCCACTTGCTTTCCAGTCTACAGTATTAAATTCAGACAATTTACTAGATAAAATGAGTTTGGACTAAGGTTTTTAAAGTCGCTAGCTTTTATTTGGTTTGCACCATGAAGGCATCCTAATAATATTCTAGCGTAAAATGACTCCAGTCCGACTCTGTAAAAAATAAATAAATATTTTAAAATCTAGTATTGAAGGAATACATGTAAAGTATATATTTAATTAAACTAACAAACTCTTCTGCCAATGTTGCTAATTATAAATAGGGATTTTAAAATTAAGCTGTAATGATCAATTAATTAAAGTAATTTATTATAATTGAAAAGGTTTGAGAGCTGCGGGAATCTTTTATATGGTTATTTTATTTAAAATCAGATTAATTTTGATATCAGTGTTATTAAAGAATAAAGAAATGGTTGGAAAAACTGTTCTAAACGTTAAAATACTCATAGGCATAGAGATAATTGGATAGAATGTTTTTACGTTCTAAATTTGGTATCTGTTGTTTGGAAAAAAAGAATAAACAAATATCATGAGGATTCGTAGCTAAATAAGACAGGCAGACACAAAAAATGTATTTTGTCCTAGATTAGATCTTTTTATTTCTATAAAATTTGACGTGCTGAATCTAAATGCAGAGTTCAAACGGCTCCATTCCGGTCAGGGTTTTCGCCAACATTGGTCATTTCGCGGATTGAATGGCAATTCTGACAACTCAAATTACTCCTACCAGACTAATTGTATGCCTGCCTCCCTTTCCCCCATGTATTTAGATGCTCTGAATCCTAATCTGGAGTCCAAATCGCCCCATCAAATCAGAATTCTTATTATGACATGCAAGTTCCTTAGACACGATTTTATTGCCCTGAATAATACAGTAATAACAAAAAAGCAGTTTTTTTGAAATGATCAGTTACGTACTAAAATATATAAAACAAACTTTTTTACCCGATCATTTCGATGGTTTCATGTGAATAAAATGAAATCGTGGATCGATCAAAAATTTGTTTAGTGCACAACATCTTTTTAACACTTGTACATCTTTTTTAACAATGAATACAAAATGACGCAGAATTTTTGAATAATTTATTATTGTGACCTGCAAAATCGAACGCCAATGTAAGAATAAGGTATTCTATTTAAAAATCGATCAAACTTCTTTCATGAGAAAATAGACGAGACTAGAGAGTTGACTATTGAGACGATAAATAATTTATTTCTTATCTCAGCCCTACGAGACGAGACAAGCATAACTCTATTTCTCGTTTTGTCTTGTTGTTTCATCAGTTCTCAGTCAGATATATGTGTATAGAATATTTGGATAAAATTTTCAATTTTTTTTGATGTACATATTTTGTCCACATATTATCGAGAGAACTAACTCAATATATACTTTTTTGTAAAATCAAAATTTCAGTAAGACATAAAGAAATCTTCTGCCGTATTTAAATAGTTTGTTATATATGTAAATTCTCCTTTCAAGAAGAGAATATGAAAAATATATATATACAAACAGTATATTTCCTGCAAATATCGCTCTGGTCCTCTCTCCATACGTGTTTCGATTACCTCATAATCTTGTCAACGGAACTGTATCGGATCGAGAGCAACATTAGCACGAAATAACTGATATAAGAAATATAAATTTCAAGGTACGTCGGCAGGATATTGCATCTGCCATCTACCGACCTCGATGTCAGACTGAAAAATATCGCCAGTCGAACGACATCTATGAATCATTGGAGTAAAGTGAAGTTAAAAAAAAAAATCAAATTTTCAGTAAGAAATAAAGAGATCTTTCTTCCGTATATAAATAGTTTGTTATATATGTAAATTCTCCTTTCATGTAGAGAATATGAAAACTATATATATATATATATATATATATATATATATATATATATATATATATATATATATATATATATATATATATATAAACAGTTTCTTTCCTGCAGGAAATTTTGATTTTTTCAAAAATTTCACTTTACTCCAATGATTCATAGGTGTCGTTCGACTGGCGATATTTTTCAGTCTGACATTGAGGTCGGTAGATGGCAGGTGCGATATCCTGCCAATGTACCTTGAAATTTATATTTCTTATATCAGTTAATTCCTGCTAATGTTGCTCTCGGTCCGATACAGCTCCACTGACGAGATCATGAGGTGATCGAAACGCGTATGGAGAATGCCAGAAAGGAGAATTTAAATATATAACAAATCAATATCTACTGTTCAGTAATTTGATTTTGTTCATCGATAACAAAATTTTGGTAATTCTAATCTGACATAACAAATTTTAAAATTACAAAAAAAAACTAGGTGAATATACAGGCATTTCCATTCTAAAAACATAACTATTAGTTTTTCCTATATAAATTCGTTAATAATACAAAGCAAATTATGTTGCCATTTTAAATTATGTATCAACACGATGATCATTTTCTTACAAGCAATATTTTATAATATGTGGATTACCAATAATGGATCTTTTCTGTGGCCTCTTCGTTCTCCTGATTTGACTGTCTTGGATTATTTTATACGGAGAACGATAAAAACATCGTTTTGTCGTAATCCAGTGACAACAATAGAGGACTGTCTAGCAAAGGTAAGAGACGCGTTCGAAACCTTATCTCCAGATTCAATTAGAGCAACTACCTATGATGAACTAACTTGGAGATGCGAATAATCTTGGAAAGTTCAGGGTGGATATTTTGAACATTAATATGTAGGGAAGCCGTTTACAATACAATAATATTAAATTGCCAATATTTCAAATATTGCAAATTTTTAGAATAGACAACCTTATTCAAAGTCATCCGTATTTTTAATGCTAAATAAGATAACGTTATAAAAATAGGAAGTTAATATTTAAAAAAATTGCCCTTAAACGATTTTTCCAAATCAACATTTAATATTACTTTTTGATCATTCTGTATTTATTTATTATTAATTAAATCAATTGATGGTTACGTCTATGCCTGCAAAACGCCATTTTTGACATAAAATTTAAAATACGTTAAAAATAGTTCGACTTGGGTGTAGGATATTATACGAAAAATATTTCAATAATTTTGCGTATAATCTAAAAATGAAATATCATATAAAGGGTTTTGTTTAAAATAAGCAAGGAGGTATCAACTTCCTATAAATCTCTTTATAACCGGAAGGCCACCATTTTGAAAATATTTAGCTGAATTGCCTCATCGACTTTAGTAAACTGCCAAATTTTAAAAATTTTCAAACGCAGCAGTTCGTCGAAAGACACGTTGTACCTATTGACCTACGTTCTAAAATTGTAGAGTATAGAATTCACTTATGGAATGGTACCAAAGTTTCCAATTTAAAAATGGAAATATAAAGGGTTTTGTTAAAAATAAGCAAGAAGGCAGCAACTTCCTATAAATACCTTTATAACCGGGAGTGCTACCATGTTGAAAATATTTAGCTGAATTGTCCCATCGACTTTAGTAAAACTGCCAAATTTTAAAAATTTTCAAACGCAGCAGTTCGTCGAAAGACACGTTGTACCTATTGACCCACGTACTGAAATTGTAGAGTATAGAATTCACTTATGGAATGGTACCAAAGTTTCCCATTTAAGAAATGGAAATATAAAAGGTTTTGTTTAAAATAAGCAAGAAGGCATCAACTTCCTATAAATCCCTTTATAACCGGGAGTGCTACCATCTTGAAAATATTTAGCTGAATTGCCCCGTTGACTTTAGTAAAACTGCCAAATTTTAAAAATTTTCAAACGCAGCAGTTCGTCGAAAGACACGTTGTACCTATTGACCCACGTACTGAAATTGTAGAGTATAGAATTCACTTATGGAATGGTACCAAAGTTTCCCATTTAAGAAATGGAAATATAAAAGGTTTTGTTTAAAATAAGCAAGAAGGCATCAACTTCCTATAAATCCCTTTATAACCGGGAGTGCTACCATCTTGAAAATATTTAGCTGAATTGTCCCATCGACTTTAGTAAAACTGCCAAATTTTAAAAATTTTCAAACGCAGCAGTTCGTCGAAAGACACGTTGTACCTATTGACCCACGTACTGAAATTGTAGAGTATAGAATTCACTTATGGAATGGTACCAAAGTTTCCCATTTAAGAAATGGAAATATAAAAGGTTTTGTTTAAAATAAGCAAGAAGGCATCAACTTCCTATAAATCCCTTTATAACCGGGAGTGCTACCATCTTGAAAATATTTAGCTGAATTGCCCCGTTGACTTTAGTAAAACTGCCAAATTTTAAAAATTTTCCAACGCGGCAGTTCGTCGAAAGACACGTTGTACCTATTGACCTACGTACTAAAATTGTAGAGTATAGAATTCACTTATGGAATGGTATCAAAGTTTCCCATTTAAGAAATGGAAATATAAAGGGTTTTGTTTAAAATAAGCAAGAAGGCATCAACTTCCTATAAATCCCTTTATAACCGGGAGTGCCGCCATCTTGAAAATATTTAGCTGAATTGTCCCATCGACTTTAGTAAACTGCCAAATTTTAAAAATTTTCCAACGCGGCTGTTCGTCGTAAGACACGTTGTACCTATTGACCTACGTTCTAAAATTGTAGAGTATAGAATTCACTTATGGAATGGTACCAAAGTTTCCCATTTAAGAAATGTATGTACAGATGAATAAGATAAATAATTCAGACGATAAACCAAAAAAATTCTATGTATGAGCCTTTAAGTGAACATGAATATTGGATTCTTTGTTCCACACTGTATACGACATTTTGTCCTATTCCTACGCTGTAAATTTTCGGGTCAGTTACCTTAACCTGTACTAGAATATAAAAGAATAGAATGACGGGTATTGGAATCGTAATTATTTTAAAATGCTTGGAATACTAGCTAATTTGTTTCTCATTATATTAATAAACCCAGAAAGAGGAGCAAGTTATATCCTCTACATAACGAATACTTAACTTCCTGCTACACAACTTTCTAGTTCAAAAAGATTGCAGTTATTTGCCATACATAAGTGATGTTTTACTCTTTGCTGCGTTAGATATTATAGCAGAATTTCTCTTGAATAGACTAGAAGCTACTTATTATGTTTGTATAACATTCGCATCGAGAGATAGGTAGTATAATAAAAACAACAAAACAGTTTGAGACGAGGCAGAAATGCGTTCTTTGCCCGACATAGTTCAGATGTGACGTCACTGCTACTTAAATGGTTTTATTTCATGTTATTCAACTTTATTTCTAGCTTACCCAATTTAAGAGGATCGTGAGAGATTTTATCATATGATAAATAATTTAAAAAACAAACAAACTACTAATTATAAAACATAAGAATATTCCGAAATTGAAATTAGGCATGATTAAAATAATAGTAGTGTGTAATAAATACACATATATTTGTTTATTGCTTTAACTCTATATACTGTCACAAAATATTTCTAAGAATGAAAAAACAATTTAAATATTTAATTGTGCATCCTTTATTAGTAATAATGGCTTTACGTCGAATCGGTCATATTTCGTAGCATTCATGAATCAAAATTGTTGAAAAAATCTATAATGCTCTTCATCCTCAATTTGAGTCTACAGATCTTCTATAGTGTGCAGGTCAGGACTTTGAGTTGGCCATCATTTTCTTTCTCTTTTTCAGTAAATCTCTTTAACTTTCGATTCTTATGCATATAATGCTTATAGTAACATAAAGATCTGTTTTGAGAGCGTCTCAAAATTTGTATAAAGTGACATAATTTATCGCTAAATATCTACATAAATATTAGCTGTCATAATGTTTTTATTCTAAACTATAGGATTCATCCCGTAATACAATTCATTTATTTTCAAATATCTGTAACAATTTTTATACCGTATTTAGAAACATATGTAGTTCTTTGAAGAGTCCTGAAGAAGCTGTATTAGGACATAAAGAAAGAAAAACGAGCAACTACTAAAAATAAAAAACAGAGGTATATGAAATGGTTAAGTACAAAAAATCCAAGAGAAAAAGAAGCAAATAAGGAAATCAGAAGAGGAGTAAGAAGAACTCTCAACTTAAGAAAAAACAAAATGATGGAAAATAAATGTAAAGAAATAAATACATACAATGGCGGTAGAAAATTCTTTGAAGCTTGGAAATTCAAAAAAAACCCATAAATAATACAGGACAGAAATAATATCTGAAAACCAATCGATTAACCATTATCAGGAATTGCTAACTGAAAGGAGGTTTAAGTATACGGAAAAACAGCTATAAATAACATGCAGTCAGAACACGTCGAAATAGATAGTAATGATGTCGTTAAACCTATAAAAAAACTAAAAAATGGAAAATCATGGATCTGAGGGCATCTGTACAGACTTACTAAAAAGTAGAATAACAAAGCTTGTTAACATACTTTCATGGATATTTAATAAATGTCGTAATGATTAAGAACCTCCCATACAATGGGAAGATGGCGACGTTATCTCAATTGACAAAAAATGAAACAAGGAAAATTGCCAGAATTATAGAGCTATAACGACAACTAGCAAAATGAGTTGACTCTACGAAAAAATACTCATAGACCTCATCGAAAAAGAGGAAGAAGAACGGATACAGAATAAGAAACGAAGAGGTATTACGAGAGATGGGAATAGAAGATACGATCATGACAAATATAGAACGAAAACAATCTGGTACGGTCGTATAAAAAGAATGACTGACTGACGACTGCCCAAACAATCCATGATTTGGCACCTAGAGTACGGTAGAAGAAGAGGAAGACCTAGGAAAAATTGGACGGAAGGAATAAGGAAAGCTATGAACGCCCGTAATCTTCAAGATAGGGAGTGGCAAGATAGGAAAAGATGGAGTATTAAAATCGGACAATGTTGCCGAACGGTCTAAACTGAAATTATTTTATTTCTAAATCATAACTTTTCTCTCCTAGTACGATTCCTTGATAGAGTTCCATAGGATATGTTTGATAATCTGATGGACACATGAATTTTTGAATACAATAATATCAAAAAAATTTCATGTGTTCGACCCCTTCAGGCCAAATAATAATACCATTTCAAAAGTGAAATAATTATATAGGGTTGCACCAAAAGCGTCCTGTGGACTATAATCAATTATTTTATGTGGGTGTCTAGAAAATACGTGTACAACGTTTGATGATCGACTTTTGACGTTGAAATAGGCTGATTTAAGCAGACTTAGTTATATCGAGCGGCTAAAAAGTAGTGTAAGTGTTATAAAAGTGAGGTGACTTTTTAACTCCGCTCCTGATTTTTTGAGTCATCAAAAGTTATGAAATTCTAGATATTTCTATTGGATAATCGCATATATTTGGAAGTTTTTTTTACCTCTCGATAAATTTTCGTTGGATGAGCGGTTTCGAAAGAAAAAAATATTTTCAATAAAATGCATACATCACATTTCTGTAATAATAAAGCAGTTTTTAAAATAAATGTGGGATGTACACGTGTGTATTTTAAGACAATTGAGAAAATTAAATAAAAGAAATATTCAGCAAATATGCAAAATGTCCGCAATTTTGCTGAATATACACTAACCTGAACTAAGTTCCCTTAAATCGACCTATTTTAACATCAAGAGACTGTCACCAAACGTTGTACACCTATTTTCTGGACATTCTGTATCTTACTGTTAAAACAATAATCAATACTCACTATAGATGATCTAATTGAAAAAGGGGGTACTGTCTTTATCGCTTGTTGATGTTTTCGGCGATGTTCTTTATAGATCTTGTTTTCCTGTTTATAAGGTATATTAAAAAATTAAAAATTATTGTAAAATTGTTTTCAAATAGCAAAAAAAACATTCATATAAAATTCAAATACAAATTGGATGGATTTTTTGGAATTTAATCATTTTTTGGATAAACTTTCTTCTTTTAAAATAGGTCTTGGATCTTATTCGTTAAACTGTAAGTTTAGGTAATTAGTGTTATCATTTTATCAATGGTAGTTTATGTTCTATTTCACTATCGTGATCTAAATTGAATGATGATTTCAGAAAGCCAAAAAGAGCTTTAACTGACAAATGTAACAATGAGTCAATCAAGACTTGCACATTAAAAAAACAAAAATTAAAATAAAATGTTGTTTTACTAGGAAAGCGGCAAAATTTGAAACTATTGTTTGATTTAGAGAAATAGCTAAGTTCTTTTATCAAATCCAAGGTTTTATCTTTAGATTCTTTTCCTTAATTTTCCTATATATCAAATAAATTACAACAATTTTTCGTGAATCTAACTGTTAGGTTTTTAATTTAAGATTTTTAACTTGACTTCGCATCTCAAATTAAAGATTAATTTTTAACATGGCCACGCTAAATCTCTTTATTGAAAATTGATGATTAAGTATGGTTAAAACGTTACTAAGTTTTTGGTTTACAATTTAAAAATTTGCTTCAAAAAATGGGCAAAACTAAGCTTAAAGCTTAATTTTTTAATAAAAATATACGAGGTATAATCCGGTTTTCATTTCCTGCTTAAGTTAATTTAAAAAAAAATACTCTGACCAAATATAAACTTACTACAAAGTAGTTATTGTGAGTAAATATGCAAAAAGTATTTAATCTCATCGGTACTTCGTTAATTTAGTAACTTCGCGCAAAATTAAAAAAATCTAATGAATAGAAGCGGAGCTAATCGATTTAATTGTTTAATAAAAAAGCCAATTCTTCTTAACCCATTAAATTTTTTGTACAATACAAACATGCAAATATATAACGGGAATGTAAATAAAATTCACTACTCTTCAGCGTGTAATATTTTGCCCCAGGGGAAAATAAACTATTTTAAACAAACTGTGGGAAACTTTGTTATTTTACGATATTAGAGAAGTTTGTATCGATAAATAGGAGGTTGAAGCTACAGGATCTTATGTATTAATGCCACTCTTGCTGTTGGATTTCGCTTTTTCTTGTTTAGAAGGAAATAATATAGTAATTCGATTATTACGGGAGTCCAGTAGGTTTGTGTAGCCTATGAAGAGACATGGCTAAGCTAATAATTTTCATATGTATTTTTATCCTCTAATTATGAAATATCCCGAGTGGGTTCAGTAAAAATGACCAGATAATTAGTCATAAACCAAACATTGTTAATAATTAAAAAAATTGACATTTTATTTGTAAAATAAAAAATATTTTTTTGGACAATTCTAAGCAAAAGTTATGGTGATTTTTCGATCTGACACATAGTTTCTGAGTTAGAAATAGTTAAACATTTGAAAAATGGCATTTTTTGCCACTTTTCAAGCCGAATACCTTTTAATTAAATAAGCATTTTCAAATTCTACGCCCATCAATTGATAGTTCAAGTCAAGAATTACAAGCTGGAATTAATCGCAACCCGAAAATATAATGTTTTTATTGCTTTTTAATGCTATAAATAAATAGCAGTTCATCAGTTATTGCGTAGGTGTCGTCATGTATGAAGGGAAGCAGAAATCTGCTTACAGGCGATCACCTAGTGCACATAATCCATTATAGCTTTCACTGGTCGTTGCATTAAGAAAAGAATCAATTTTGTTGTTTAATAGATCCAACGAAGTTCCAAGATCAAAAATGAAAATAATACCTCTCAACAGAATTAAGCCATACCACGGAGATATCGAAGCTGATCGGAATGATCAGAATTAGGAGGATGGCATTGTTACGAATGATTATGAGAAACATATTGGCACTCTACAGTTAATTTCTACAGTTAATTTAAATTAAATTTAAAATTAACTGTAGAAGCCAAGCAGGTAATAGGTGCCTCTACGCAGTACAAGACCTCCTAAAATCCAAGTTAACAACAAGATGTACCAAGATAAATATATACAAAACAATAATAAGACCTGTAATGATGTATGGGTGCAAAGCTTGCACATTAACGGTAACAAATGAAGAACGGCTCCGAGTCTTCGAAAGAAGAATTCTTAGAAAAATATATGGCTCAACAGTGGATGCAACAACAGGACGATACAGAATCCGTACCAGTAAAGAACTGGAGGATCTATATGGAGATACTAATATTGTACGAGAAATAAAATCTAAGCGACTGCAGTGGGCGGGACACGTAAGAAGACTACCTGATAGTCGCACAGTCAAACTCGCGTGGGAGTAAGCACCGGTAGGGAAAAGACCACTGGGACGCCCTCGCCTCCGATGGAAAGACAATATTGCCAAAGATCTAAAGGCAATGAATATTGATAGTCCGCTATATGCCATGGCAGACAGGCAGGAATGGAGGAGTATTGTGAAGTCAGCAAAGACCCCTCCAGGGTTGTAAGCCATGGAGTAAGGAAGTAAGTAAGTAAGTATATTGGTACTTCCTCGTATACAAATATTCCGATTAGATGAGCCATTTTTATTATACCAAAGGAATATGGGCGTATATGAATTGGGGACCAAAAACCCTAAAAAATTTTCAGATTTTGGAATGTGATTTTAATAATCCATGAATTGCGAACCAGAGACGAACGAAACCTAAACTAACCTGAACTATCCCATATATTGTAGGTAATATTTTACTTTGGATGTTTAATAAACCGATTTAAAATTAATTTCTGTAAAAACTTATAATTTTCTTAGTTAAAAAGTTGTATAAAAGTTCATGGTTTTTAAAAGAGGGGTCTTCTTGCTTTGGTCTGCAATTCGAAGACCCAATTATAAAAATCAGGTGGTTAGTCCGCAATTCGAGGCCGCCGAGGAATATTATATCGATCAGTCATATTTCTAGATGGATCTCAACTTTTATGATAATAAGATCTAGACTTGTATAAGAAGTTCTATAGGTATATAAATAGGGATAAGATAAAAGTTTTAATAGTATATAGTGGTATTTGAATATTGAAGATATTAAGAAGTAGTAACAAGATAGCTGTGTTTTAGCTGTGTTAGTTAATATAAGTATTGAAAGTATTAGTGAAAGGTGTTATTTTTTATTCTGCGTACGCATTGAGGGATTTTAAAGAGATAAAATCGTAACAATATGATCTTGAAATTTTTGAGGTCGGCGCCAACACGAAAAACATACAAGCTATGGTAAGAAGGCAATTACAAATAAAGTATTTATTAATCTTTTTATGTGTATCACATTTTGGTGCCAACTTAAAAAATTTCAATTTCATATAAAAATGTATCTTGTTCTTAGCTTTTTAGAAGTCAGTGTAATTATTTTATAAATATTTTATTTTATTTTGCACGTATATCTAGATAGCCTATGACATTTCGTAATACATAATAATGCTATATTTAACTTGAGGATGATTGGTTTAGTAGTACTTGAGGTGTTTGCGAACATATAAATATACGTTTTCTTTATATCTAATTGTAAGTCATCAGTTTATTTCTCATACTTATAACAGAATTTTTGTGCAAAAAAAAACGTTTCACACAAAGGATAAAAATTTGTTTACTAATTATTCTATCTATACTTTCCTATGGGCTTTTACGATATATAGTGGGATATAGCGGTCTACCATCACTGGTGTAGCGCTCCATTGTGTATCCGCCACCTAGCGAAGAGCAAAAATATTATGCTTGAGGGCACTATATTTTCAACGTAATTTATAATAAAAGTTAATGTTTTTTCGGGATAAAATATAGTTTTAAACCTTCCCATGAGTTAAAATTTATTTCCAATTAGTTTAGTAGGTTTTTCGATTATTTATAACAAACAAGAACCTGCTTCGTCTTAATAAAATAGTATAGATTTCGAAATATTATAGGAAACATTACTTTTCATTTTGGTCAGTATGTGGCGACTCGCTAAGCTTTCATGATCCTTCCTTTTCGCAAGTCGTCCCCGCAGTTGAGTTGGCTCCTCAAAACTTTAAATATCGATTAATCATTTTTCGCAAGCTTACTTTATTTTGACTTTTATTGAAACTAATTTATTGCTAAGACTGATGTCCCAAGGCATTTAAAGAGTAAATTATAACGAATTAAAACAAAGTTGCTTTATTTATTACCAAACTTTTTTATTGACTGTTTATTTGGAGTTATGGACTTAATTTTATTAATTACCCTTAAAACATCGGGTCGATGTTTTGTCTATATTTTTAATTGCTTTATTTTTAACATAAATTTATTAAATTTTGTTTCTCTGACTTACAAATAAGAATGGATTGACCCTACAACTCAACTAGTTATAATTTAATTCATTCGAATCCAAATTTATTGTACAGGGTGTCCAATTTTCGATTCATGTTTCTTTAAATACCCATCACGGCCTACTAAGGGAATCTAATAACTTTTTTAAAAAGCTAAATTTAAAACTCAACACCTGTAACAAACTAAATGACATTATTGAAAAATATATAGGGTATCCCATTTAAAAAAGGCAAGTTTGATTTATTTCTTCGAAACAGTTGAACCTATGAAAAAACTGACTACGTCACTTAACTCTACAAGGTAAAAACTTCAATAGTTCAATTTTTTAACTTTGCGATAAGTTGCAAGACAACGAGGAGTGCCCAAAATGCATAATTTTCAAAATCGCTGTGTATAGCCAAAACGAAGAAGTCTATGAAAAAGTGGCTCAGTTCCACGAAAATCTTATCCTTCGATTTTTACTAACAACGAAGATAACCCGTAAAAACATCGAAAATTAGACATCCTGTACATGCTCTTTTTAAAATGTTTAGTATGGTACAGAAATATTTACATAGATGCGTATTCTCACAGGTATGTAATTCAATATAAACAGACAAGATAAATCTTTTTGTGACCCTTTTTCGGTCTTTACTTAGGATTATGTTTGGTCCTTTTAAAAAGGCACACCTTTACCTGACTATTTTGAAATAGCAATCATATGGGGGCATATCACTTTTTGGCTCTTAGTAAAGTATTTGTCTTTTACTATATGAGGCAGTGTTTCTTAAATTTTTAGTATTTACAATCGGGAGTTTCTAATATCAGTTTTAATCTGCTTTTTGGGGTTCTAACTAAATTTATTTTATTCAATATTTTTCTACTCGTATTAAATTCCCGGCTTCCCTTTTGTGTGACTTTTTCATGACCAAAAATGCGAATATGTAAAAATCAATAAATCAATTTTTAGGTGTTATTATGAGCTATCTTTTAAAACCAAAATCAAATCCATATCTTTATTTGATGAAGAGATATCGATAAATTTATCAAATGACCATTTATCACTTTTCACCCTTTTGGAACGCAAATTTCAAAGAATCTTTTTCTAGTGGATGCCTACACAGTGTTGCCAATTTTCTCCAAAAACGTCATCTTTCTTTAATAGCTTGTTATAATAAACTAAAGCAGGAAGGAAACTCTACATCAGTCACTTTATAGACAAGGGAGCCGTATCAGTTTAAAACTTAAAATTTGGATGATAAGTTTGGGATTACGTTAATGATTTTATGGTATGCAAATTATTGGTATGTTTTTTAATAAAATAATTTTCTTCCGATAACATGATAATAAGTGATTAAGAAATTATATATAAAATAGACACCTTCGAGCCTATCCTAACCTAAACAATTATTTACAGCCAAAATTGTTATCACTACGTAAAGAAAAAATTATATATATATATATATATATATATATATATATATATATATATATATATATATATATATATATATATATATATATATATATATATGTTTCACAACAAAGTCTTGTCCTTCATCCCGGATTATGGTCCGTTAAAAATGGGATCAAAATGTAATGGTGGTGTTATATTTTACATTTTTGTAGTGTGTAGCTAAAACAATAGTGCATTTCATCAAATTATTAACATATTGTGCATTTACCTTGAAAAATAATTTATGAACAAACATTGCACTCACTGTGTGTAACTCAATTGAGTATTATATTATACTGGAAATGTAGATTTCGTAAAATAACAAAATAAAGATGACCACGTATGTCATCTTGAAGTTAGAGTAGTGCTGGTAGCGCCAGATGGGATTTTTTGTAAAGTAATAAAGATTGTTCTGGGTAAAAATTTTATCTCTCGATTTTGCTAAGATTGGCATTGGGGGGTTTTCGAGACGTAAATTACGAATTTGGATTTATTTAAAAAAATCAATATGCTGACCAAAATATTTTCATCTCTCGATTTCTTCCAAAATTCTTATAAGAGGGTTTTTGAAGGTATAAATTATGATTTGAAATTATTTTAAAGAAATTATTATGGCGAACTGAAAATTTAACATTTATCGATTTTGTCCGAAATTGGTATAAAGGGGTTTTTGAGGATATACATTACGAATTTAAGATTATTTTTAATAAGATAGATATGGGGGATTCAACATGACGGGTTAAAATTTAACATCTCTCAATTTTCTCCAAAATTGGTACTGGGGAGTTTCTGAGATTCTAAATAACGATTTTAAAATTGTTTAAAAAAAATCATTTTGGCAGATGTACTGAGAGGTTTTTGAGGGTGCAGATTAAGATTACATTAAGAGTTTAACATTAATTTTTTGAAATTTAATTTTATTTTTTATTATTATTTGTTCACATTTTTTCAAGTGATTAATGTTAATTTTTTAGAATTCAATATTGCAGATACAACATGAGCGACAAAAAATTTTGCATTTTTCCGATTTTGTCCTTATTGATATTGAAGGGTTCCTGAGGCGTATTTTACGTATCTTAAATTAATTTCTTCAAACTATGCAGGAGAAGATATGTTGGATTAAAAAATTTACACGTGCTAAGTGATATCAATATCGATGCTGGGGGATTTCGGGGGTCTAGGTTACAAATCTAAAATTAATTTATTAAAATCCATGATAGCAGATTAAATATTAGGTTGGTAGAATTTAATTCGAAAGGAATATTCGAAGAACTTTTAGAACCAAAGAATTTTTTGTTGTTCAGTTTTATGTGGTTTATAACTTTGGATAGAGTGGGTACTCTTTTGCGAGCTTAGACACTCAACTCAAAACTAAAAATCGAAAAATTAAATATTTTAAAATAAATCGAACTGACTTCTAAAAACGGTAAAAAGCGAAAAATAAGTTTTTGGAGTCGGCGCCAAATTATCACTAAATGAAACAATAACTATAAACACGGCATACATAAATGCTATGCAAGAAGGCCTTTACAAGTATTTTTCAATATTTGTTATGAATCACATTTTGTCAGGTATTAGTTTGGTCTGACTTCAAAAATTTCAATTTCATATAAAAATTTAGATCATTATTTTTCGCTTTTAGCGCTTTTTGCAACTCGGTTCAATTTTTTTATAAAAAAAAATCATACAGAATCACCTCCTTAAGTTTCCTGATGTTGTTTCCAGACACCCCGTCTAAAAAGGACACGTATATTTGTATGTTTGCAAAAATCACAAGAATTGTTAAATCGATACCAAATTGTAACTGTAGCTTTACTATGTATTCCGAGGTGTTATATAGAGATGAAAAATTACCATTTATTTCTTATAATAAGCTGTTACTGCTGTTGAATTGACTTCTTAAATATTAGTCAATCATTCTCGGGAGCACACCTATACTGAAAATAATTAATTGCTGTCCCAGAATTATTTATGCTCTATGACCCTTTAGCGCAGGCGAAGCCCCGACGGAAATGCTATTTGGATGAATTTCGCTTTAAAAACACAGGCCAACAAAAAAAAAAGTTCGTTAAAACTTTTTAAACCAATTTGCTTTAATCATATATATTTTTAGGTGCTGAAACCTCATTTGGTATCACCCACAATTTTCTCACGATATGACATTGATTATATATTTCAAAAAAATAGGGAAAATTTGATATATAAAAACTAAAAATCATAGTTTTTTTTAATAAGTTACAATTTTTACTTATTATAATATTAAATTACTAAAATGCAACTATTTTCTCTGTAAAGTTTCTTGCATAGCTTTTTTCCGATGTGATGAATTTTGATGTTCTTTGTGAAGTGACAAACAGTAGTTACCCATCGTGTTGATATTCCATCGTCTCTGGTATCGTTTCTTCATCTTTTTTATGTCCTGATGAAACCGTTCCCCTTGCTCTTCACTCACATTGCCTAAGTTTCCAGGAAAAAAGTCTAGATGGTTGTGCAAGAAGTAGACCTTAAGGCTTATCAGACAACCAAGATTTTTGAACTTGTCTATCATGTTAGCTACGATAAATTCATAGTTAGGGACTTTCATATTGCCCAAAAATTTAGTCGCAACTTGTTTAAATGATATCCAAGCCTTCTTCTCCTTGATACTTATCGTTACTTCGAAGTTGGGATCGAAAACTAATTTACGAAAATCAGACTCAATCAGTTTAGCTTCTGATACATGAGGAAATCTTTTATACAAATATTTTAAAAAATCACCATCTTTAGGCAGAGTATTTATATTATTACATGTTTCATTAAGCCCAACTTTACGGGTAGTGGTTGTAAAAGAATCTTTTTGGGGTCTACTAATGTTTTATGCAAAATATTCTTCTCGCTGGTTGTCAAAATTTTTTTTACGGTCCATTGTTTTTTGGACCAATGTAGATCCCTTCCTCTGCTGTCCCACTCACATATAAAACAAGAAACTTTGTAAATCCTTTTTGTTGACCAAAGAGCATGGAGACTTTTAAACTAGTTTTTGATGTGTCTATTAAAAGTCTCCAATCTTCTTTCTTGTACTCAATGCTAAATTTATTAGACTGTCAATATCATGACAGGAAACCAAATCCTCTTCCTGCCTAGCAAATTGAGCAAACTGTTCTATAATGGTAAATAGATGTTTCAGATTTCAATAAATGCTTTTCTTTTAGTCTGGAATCAAGCAATTCTGCTGTCCCTTTAGTCAAACCCAGCTTGTGTAAACAACTGTGGTTTTAAATTTTCTGGAGAACATTCGAATTCATCATCACTCAGGTGGCACAGGGACAGGAAGTTCCGGTCCATGTCCTACCGGCCGATTAGCTGAAGTAAGGTTAGGATAGACAATTACTTTTTTATTTTTAAAGTCAATTCTAGAAACCTCTATGCTGCAAAAATATCAATTGTTTGAATGATTTTTTTTCTCTCTTCATATCATAGGTATTGCAAATTTAAAAGTTTTCTTCTCTTTCTTATACCATCTCCTAAGATCCTCGACATAAACATAACACACTTTGTGAGGAACCCAACATTTGTCTTGATTACCGATTTCAACACAAAAACATGCAAAGTATACATTTCAAAAGAGCTTGGTATATTTATTTTACATCTACAAAAATTACAGAATTTTTTATATAATAAATATATATCACAGTAATTACACTTTTATATTTTTAATTTAATTAAAATTAATAAAAACAAAACAGATTTTAAAATAGTCTTAAAGTTTAAAATTTAAAACAATACAAACAGATTAAAATAGTGAAGATTATAAAATAGTACATACCTTGAAAGTAGTTTTGTGTGTATGTTTAAAAATAAATTCAATTATGATCTTTGGTATGCAATTTGTATGGATAGATTTATTTTTATAAAAAGCAAAAAATAGGAAAAAAGATTATTATTTATTTTTTAATGACGTTCTTTCACCTGTATGAGTGTATATGAAATCGTTCCAAGCATCATTACATTATTTCTCATATTTATTATAGAGTCGCTTCAAGCATGTTTTATTCAAAAATCAAATTATAATATATCTGACTTAAATTTTTGACATCTTGCTTGTCATTTACAACATTTTTATCTTTTTTTATGTGTATCATTTCTTTGATGACTAATTTATGATAATTTCTGTCAGTATTTAAAATATGGGTGTTTTTAAAATCAAATTCATGCTTAGATGTTTGTTCATGCTTATGTAAAGATGTCGATGCGTTTTTAGTATACTTGTGTCCATTCACTCTATTTTCAATATATTGTGTCGTCATGCCAATGTATTTCTTAGGACAATTTAGGCATGGAATTGCATATATTACGTTAGATCTTTTTTTGGTGGGAACTTTGCTTTTTAACTTCGTATAAAATGACCCAAGTAAATTGTTCGCCTTATAGCATACAGTTATGTTATGTTTATCCAAAATATATTTTATTTTTTCAGACAGTTGGTATATATACGGTAATGCAATGAAAGTGTTTTGTGTTTTGGTATTGTTAATTTTATTTTTTTTGTTTGTGTTATAATGTAAATAGGTTCTTTGTTTAATTATTTTTTTATGAGTAGTTTAGGAAAATGGTTCATTATTAGGGTCTCTTCCACCACAAAATCTGTTTTGTTTTTATTAATTTTAATTAAATTAAAAATATAAAAGTGTAATTACTGTGATATATGTTTATTATATAAAAAATTCTGTAATTTTTGTAGATGTAAAATAAATATACCAAGCTCTTTTAAAGAAGCTCGCTATGTAGAGCGAAACGTCAGAAAGAAAATTATTGTCCTTCGTTTCTCTAATGAAAAACCTATACCCAAGAAAATATTAGAAATATATATATATATATATATATATATATATATATATATATATATATATATATATATATATATATATATATATAACAAAAAGCGTTTTTACAACCACTATTGGCCATATCAAAGTGTGAATTAAAAGCATATAGGTTAAACAGTGCAATGAGAGTTAATATTAACTGTAAGAAAACAAACGGCTGTGTAATTTATCAGAACTGCCGATCTAATAACATTTGACTTTATTGCCAACCTTTTAACATTAAAATGTATTGCCAACTTAATGATATTTAAATGAATAAAAATATTTTTTATACGTTTTAAATAATAAAATTTATTTTTATTTAATATTAAAATGTGAGAAATCGGTGGGCCATAACGACTTTTTTATTATTATATTCGGAATTACCGCCCCAAATAAGACAGGAAGTAGTTAAAATTATTGAAAAAGTTTTTTCGTCGTTGGCCTGTGAAATTACTACAGGCTTATTTAAATCCAGTATTGTAAGCACACCAATGAGTCCCCATTTCGTCTTTTTAAGTGGCCCTCGGCATCTTTGTCATTCCTAAATACCCATCGCTTCCGATATCTGCACGCAGTAAGTACAAGATTCACTTACGACATCAAGTTTTTTTAAAAGTGCACTATAAAAAGAGAAAGTGTATGCATTTTGAAGAGAGAAAGTCCGACTTTGTTGCAATTAATTTAAATCTACAGGTTTTATTATTTTGGAAAACGCATTTAACTAATGGACCTGAATATAGTCGTAAGTCGACATAAGATGTTCCATTAATCCACATAAAGAAGAAAATCGACGACAAAAACTATTACTTTCACGATTATCTGACTCGTTAATCAGCATGAGATAACATAAATAAGTATTGAAAAGATTTTAAACAAGGTTTGATCGGAAATAATCGTACTAAATACGAGTACCAATATACTTCAACGTTTATTATGTTCGTTAATGTTTTTTAAATTTATTTTTTATTGCGGGTTTTTCATACTTTAAGTTCTTGCTTATACTATAATAGTTATATCTTTTGTTTCCTTACGAGAATGTTAATGGTAATGATGATGTTCGCGTTAAGGATATTAATCTCACTAATTCACTACTACGGCTTTTAAAAGTGATCTAATAAAGGATTTAAAATGAATAGGGTAACAATAGGTGAAAGTTTTGTTATCAATCCGGCAAAGTTCGAAAATTTTACTAATTTTCCGGCGTTAACTTATTTTCTGATATAAATGTGGTTTTTGCTACATCACCATGTGCGGATACAGAGGTGGGCAATAGGACAATTACCCCCCCCCCCTCCTCCAAGATACGTAAAATTTTAATTAGTTGAGAACAAATTTTCTAGAAGATAGGTTACATCGAAGAGGAATTGCCCGCCTCTCAGCGAAATCCTGTATCCACGCCTTAATATAGCAATATTTTTATATATTGGACCGGCAGTTATGATGATTGCATTAAATACAAAAAAATTTCGAAGTTATAAGAAATAACTGGACATAAAATATTATCTCGGACGAACCAATAAAATTTTTCAAAAAATACCTCTATTCTTCTCTTAGTTTCTTAGCATATATATATATATATATATATATATATATATATATATATATATATATATATATATATATACTACCACCCAAAAATATTTGGCCACCTACATTTTTCTTTATATCACAAACAATACATCCATTAAAACCATTTTATTATGTTTTATTGTTTATGTCTCACCGCAAAATGCGTACCTACAATAAAAAGTTCTTAATTAGTTTTTACTTTTTTTGGGTTTCGGTCATACTATGTAATAAAACTCTTATTATGGACAAAGATGACTATAACGCAAAAATGTATAACCTGCTAAATGACACCTCCACCTATAAAAAAGAAAACCACAATCCAACTAGTAGGGTACAATCTAAGGTCAATAGACTTGTAAATGTTTGGTTTAAACGAAACCTAATAACAAAAGAATTAAAGACTAAGCTTAATTGTAATAATGGTCTTTATTTATTTTTTATATAGTATGACCGAAACCCAAAAAAAGTAAAAACTAATTAATAACTACACGGTCAACAAATAGAAACAAAATAAAAAGTCATACAGTTTATTGTTATTTTCCCACTTCTTGTCATAAAACCAAAATAGTGTTCTCATTGGAATTTCCTTGAAGTTAAACTTTCAAGTGGCACTTTTGCTTTGATGAATTTATTGGTAATAAATATAAATAAAATTTGGAAAACTATTAAAAAATATTTTGCATTAGTTATCTGATGTCTGAACACAGACACCATAGCTTAATATCCTAGTAATACTATTTCCTGGTTTCTTTTCTTCTGCGTTTTGTTTTTTGAACAGCCGTGGGATTAGCCTAACCGTTTAAGGCTATAGGACTGATAGGGACGACCACGGCCAAGCGCGGGTTCAAGCCCCGTGCACGGCAACTTACTTATTTAAGTTGTCAGACCATTAGAGGATAGTCCCACTAGTTGGGTAGACACTTGACTGACAAAGAGTGTAAAAACTCGGGGTTAGTTGAGTGTCAAGGACCGTGGTTCGGAACCCACGTTAAAATGTAGGTCCAGTCGCTAAATGGTCTCCGCTTCCGACGCGACTTTAAGCCCCAAATCTTTGAACGAATATTGTCAAGAGACACGAGGCCTTCTTATATCCGATAAAACCAATCGTGAGATTTAAAGACTACAAAAGATACCAAAGCAAACTGTGTTGTGAAGAAATTCGCCACTCAAGAAGCAATGATCATTGTCCAGGTATCCTGAGAGCAACTTTTAGTGAATATTTAAGCGTAGTAGTTAAAATCAAATGTGATAGACGTTTGACTACCAGAAATAGCAGTATAGTTCGAGGTGGGCTGTGATAAACCTATCAGTGTATCCACAGTCAAAAGAAGACTTCTTGACGCTATCCGTAATCTTCGAACAGAACAGAGACTTATTGACGCAACTCTCAAAGGATACCTAACGGTCTCAAAATCTCTTCTTAAAACAATAAATAAAAAGAAAAGACTTAATTGGGTTAGAGAAAATAGGAATTGGACAACTACAGACTGGAAAATTGTTCCTTGGATTGACGAGTTGAAACTTGAAATTTGAAACGAAGAATTTTCGTACGGCGGCAGTCGAACGAAATGATGAACGAGGCATGTACTGTGGCTTCAGTTAAACACGATGGTGGGTCTGAAATAGTTTGAGATGGTTTTGGTGGTTTCGCCATCGGAGATCTTGTGGGAATAGAAGGATTTTAAAAAAAGTAGGTTATAGGAACATATTAGAGAAGAGTGCAGTGCCTTCTGAGATCCGTTTAATTGACCCGAATGTATATTTCAACGAGATAATGATCCTAAACACATATCAAAGCTGTGCAAGAGTTTTTTAAAGAAAAGGTACAAGAGTTGTTAGAAATCATGACATGGCCTCCGCAGTTACCCTATAGAATTATTGTGGGATAAGCTTGATAGGCAGGTACGAAACTGGAAGACTTGTGGGAAAAACTGCAAGACGAATGGCAGAAGATTACCTAACGAACATTGGAAAAATTAGTGGTGTTACCGAAGCTTTGTGAGGCCGTCATTAAAAACAATGGTGGACGCATAGATGAGTCTAAAATTTAAAAGCAATATTGTTACTGTATCTAAAGAATTGCGAATAAATAACTATTATTAAGTTGTTATTTATTCAAACTTTTACAAAATGTGTTTTGAGTAGTGTATATATATATATATATATATATATATATATATATATATATATATATATATATATAAAAATTTTGTTGGTTCGTTCGAGATAATAATAACATGTTGGTATTAAATAACATTAAATCGGAAATTGCTCTGCAGACATGAATTGTCAGTAACCATAGTTCTTGGTTCGAAAAATAATGACTTGGCTGTTTCATCTTTGTTAAAACTCATCAGGCAATTCTATTCGGTACAATTCATTTGTACTATTTTCAGGCAGATTAAACAGTACGTGTGACACGATGACGCCCTCTCGACAGTGAGTAAAACTGACTGAACACTGTTGTATAAAACTGCAATGTGGTGGCGTGGTAGTAAAAATAAGAATCGATATCTATCATTATGGAAATACGCATTTCTTTCTTAATTTAAGAATTATATGGACGATAACTTTATTGTAGGGTTACGAACCACTCCTGCAATTGGACTTCGATAGTATGATTGCGCATGCTTTTGATTTGGCAACTCGTGCCTTTGGTTTTTCTTCCAACTGCGGCATATTTCACATTTTATAACAAAGTAACTAATATAAAAAATATTAATTATTGAAACAGTCTCTAAACACAACTGTGAAAAAGATTAGTCTAGTGATTGCGTTTTTCATAAAAAATAAAAAATTGGTTTCGATGGGTTAAGTGGATTTCTGGGTTACCGTTAACAGACAAAAACCGTGTTGTCCTTTATAACACACATATATATATATATATATATATATATATATATATATATATATATGTATATATATATATATATATATATATATATATATATATATATATGTGCGTGTGTGCAGTATTCTAAGAAATTCAAACAGATAATAAAATTGATTTTAGATAATTTTTATTGGTTATTTATGGATTTTTTATTTACCAAGTCCAAATCTAGAATATTTTGAATGGAATGATACTACATCTAAACAATGAAAAAACAAAAATAATTTCAAGTCACGTACCTTAATGTGATGTTTTTACTTAAGTTGTAAAGTCCTTGGCTGTCGTTAATTATAAAGGGTCATTAAACGCTAAAAATTTTGAACGATTTTATTGCAGGAAATACCTACTACAGACTGTTGTTTACTTGTCTAAATAAATGCAAAAGATAAGTACCAGAAATATTTTTCAAAATTGGGAAGAAAATTTAATGAAAGAATAATAATGAATTAAAATAAGACACATTATATACCAAAGCGATTTTCTTTTATTACGTATGTTTGTTTAGATTAATAAAAGGGTCACTTAGGGTTAAGACCCCATCAGGCTCATTTTACATCTTTTATAGAACATGTGGCCCCATTTAGATTTCTATTCAGCCAGTTTTTGAAAGGAAGGTGTCGATAGTACTCAGAAGAGTAGATCTTAATTGGGCTGTAGTTGCCAGTAGTAATTGCCTAAGTAGCTTAGCAATTTCTTGACAAGATCAGAGTTTTTCTTACTGACTCACAATGTTTTTGAAAGCAACTCTGTCTTATTTGGTGATACTCGTCAAAGTCTGATGATATTCGCATACAGATTTTGAGATTATTTTGTAATTCATTAGAATTAGTAGTGTTTGTCTATGATCTGTGTAAATTCTTATGACCATTCACTAAAACATTTTAAGATTTGGATCCGATCTTATTGTTGGGAGTTAGATCTTATAATTGGTCAGTTTTGTTTTGTTTATGATATCCTAGTCTAGCAGGTCCGAAAAATAGATTTTTAATTTCTTAAGTCTATTCCTAACATATCCAAGAATATGCATTCATAGCTCTAGAGGATAATTCTAAGTATTTCCGAAGATACAGGATTGAAAACAGCAGGGCGTCGAGCAGATTTGTAAGTTTTCTCCAGTTTTCATTTTTTCTACCTTTCTAAACTGGTGGGCGTGATTACAAGAAAACTAGATGACGAACTGAAATGAATCAAAACGTGTTATCTCCAGTTTTGTGTCCTTTTCTATTTGAATTGAAAAGATTGATGAAAACTTATTTTTAAACAATTTTTATAGCAAGTTGAAGAGATTTTTTTTCCAAAAGGTGCGTCTTATCTTCAAACTTCGAAATAGTTTGTATTTCACGTTTTCTTTGGGTTTTTCTTAGTTCACTTAGAAGAAAAATATATGAAAATAATTTTTTTGATTTGTATATTTCAGAAAAGAGTATCTTTCCTACCGATTGGAGACTTCACTTGCGAGGTGCTCTATGAATGTGCACATAAATCGATGTTATTTCACTATTTCACCCTGAAAAAACTTTTTTTTCAACTGAAATATATACGAAAATATCCTAAAAAGTTCATTACACTTAGTTATTTTTTTTCCTAAAAAAAAATAAAAAATTCTAAAAAAAAAGCTTTTTTAGGCCTCTTAAAGCATGTTTCTCCTTAAAGCATGTTTCTCCTTAAAAATTGAGCGCTAGATGGAAAAATCACAAGAAACACTTTCTACTTAGTCGAAGGACACAAAAATTTACAAAAAAAAACATTTTTTTTAATTATTAACAATTTTTTTTTGTTTATAACAAATTACCTGACCATTTTTCTGGAATCTACCCTCGATATTCATAACCAGAAGGTCAAAATACATATAAAAAACTTTGTTGGAGCCATGTCTTTTAATCGGTTACGAAAACCCATTGAGCTCTCGGACTATCTCTAAAGTTGCTTACAAATATCTCCTTATTTTAGGAGTACGTATCTTAGTTGCTGCTGTGGGCAAATACTGCTATGGAATCTTAACGTAATGCGTGTCTGACACGCACTTAACTAGTTTTTTTACATTTGCAAACCATTTAGATTTTTTTATATTCAAATCGTATAACACGTCTTTGAAATTTTAATAGCCCATCCTTTGCTTTTGGCAATTTAACAATTCAAGGTGTGGATTAGCCTTTAAGTATAAGTATCACAGTCAAAATGCCACCTTACGTAGATTGACCAAACAGATTGGTTTCAGAAGATAATTGAATGATAAGCTACGTGAAAGTTGATAAAATGTTATGTTTATTTCAGCAAATCTTGAACATAAAACAATTTTTATGGCGTCTGCGAAGGCTGTTCGCGACAACCGCTTATTTAGCAGAAGAATAATCTATTCTATCGCAATACTAGTCTCAAATGCACTTCAGATTATTTAAATTATTATATAATTAAATATTATAATTTATGAGAAATTCAATTTAGCAGTGAAGTAGAAAAATATATGTTAATTAACATGTAAATTTATTTGAATTACACTTTCAAAATGGATGTATGTTAGAGTTTTGAGATATTACTCAATGATTCATGTCTTTCTTCCATCCATTCTTTACAGTTACATTTGTGCATTTTTTATTTAAATCATAAAAAACATTCGCTTTTCACTTTTATAACGTAAAATTTTTTTAGAAAATTACCTTGATTAAAAATTTGCGATGTTCAGTAACCTGCATTTAAAAAATCTATGGTTCATTTTTTGTTGGTAGAACTGTTTCAAGCGTCACTTTATTTAAATTCTAATTTTATAATTTCTAAAAGTTATCAGTCGGAATTGCATTTTAAAACAATTTAACTAAAATGTAAATAAAATAAACATAAAAAACAGCCAGAATAACTAAGAAGGTTTAAGCCTTAGACCTGATCTAGTTGTCATGGATGTTAGATCTTCTAGTTGGACAGTTTTGTTTTAACTATGACAATGTTGATAATTTGGATTACATATATCAATAAATAAATGGTTACATAGGAAAATTAAGTATAACAACCTGGTGACGTCTCTAGTATGAATAAATGAACATAAAATATCCCAAGAAAATGATATTTTGAGTTGTATTATGAGCATATAAAACGTTTAGAATATTTATATAATTACGATTATGATATAATATTTAATTAAAAAATATTGAATGAAGTTTGGCAAAACGCATACATTTCATATTGCCAGTAATGTATTTGTGAACCTCTGACAATGTTTTAACTCTTCTATGTGACATTTGTTAAAGTGTTTTTATCAGCGGTACAAACCTTCACTATTATATCGACAGTCCGACGGAAAGGAAAATTTGTAAAAAAAATAATGTTGAAGAGATCCGAAATGACAAAATATATATAAGGCGGTGTGGCCCAATTTTTTATTTCGATGGAGTAAAGTTTAACAGGAGTATTAAAACTGAAAGTTTAAGCAAATATTTTATTCCAAAATATACAATGAGTTAAAAAAAACTTATCAAATCAGTTTTTACTTTTTTTTCTATTTCTGAAAATGGGATACATTAAAAAAATCATGTTTTAAACAACTGATCCGTGAACTTTCTATAAGAGTCATGTTATTTGGGGCTATTTTTAGAGTTTTTTTCGCAGAAATTCCCGATGAAAAAGATTTTAAAAAATTAATTTTGTTTTCATATACTAAGTAATCATATTTAGAAAGTTTATAGGTTTCTAAACACATCAACACATCCTCAACTTCACGAATTTCTTGCTTTAGATTTAAGAATAATAATCGCATAATAACCAATATTATTTACTAAAATTTTTAGTCTCTAAAGTTAAAGACGGGCGATTTTTATGATTTTAAGAAACAAATGATCAACTATAATAGTACACTAGGGAAAATGGTGACAACACTAAAGTAATCTAATAAGTAATATATCAAATACTAAATCTTTTACTCCTCAAAATACTGAATAATGATCAAAAGTATAAAAATTTAAATACTATTATTACATTAAAAGTAACAACCTATTTTTGGGAGATAATTGAAGTGAATTTTTTTTCAAGTTCACCAGAAATTTTGTCCGGCACGAAGACGAGTGAACTTGCTGGTTATTTAAGTTATAGTGTGATATAGTCATAAAAAAATGGTAGTGCAAATAGTCGAAAAATCAACGAGCAGATTGCATATAAAAAAGTTGATTTCATTAATCTAATTTTTAGACTTCCAAGTTGAAGCTTCACTTGCACTTCTCCTATATCTTGTACAATTGATTCAATACTTTTTACTTCTTCGCGTACTTTGCCTATGGCTTGTCACAAAATTGATCCAATACTATTTACTTCTTGAAGTATTTCTTCTATGTCTTGTCGACCTTCGCATATCTCTTTCTTAAGCTTTTGCGTTTGTTCCAGTATAATTTGATCGATTCTTGCTCTCATTGTACATTGACCTCTTGTATCCATTGGCAAAATTTATCTTTATCTTTAATGCGCCTTTCTTCTTTTCTGGTCGACGTCCTTCTTGTTTTTCATTTTCGCAACGTGCGCCTTCTTTCTGTTTTTCTTCAGACGACGATGTTCTTCTTGACGATGTCCTTCTTCTTCTATTTTGTCTTTAAGTCGACGTTCTTCATCCTGCTCTTTCTCTATTTAACGACGTGCTTCTTCGTCCTGTTTTTCTTTCAAACGATGTTGTGATGTTTTGGCGCCGTTCTTCTTCTTGTTTTTCTTTTTAATACCATTCCACAAAATCAGCCAATGTTTTATTTATTTGCTCCGTTTTGACTGTTTACCATCTAGTATTTACCATAGAATCTTCTAGAACGTTGTTGAAAACGCGATTTTAAACTTCTTCCGTGTTCTCATGTTCTAGAACTTTGTCGAAAATTCGGTTCTAAGCATCTTCCTTAATGACAGATTTGATGGTGAAATCAATTTTTCGCATCTCTTTTACTTTTGTCGAATATTTTTTCTGAATGACAAATTCCATGCTGAAGTCAGTTTTTCGTTATCTCTTCTCATTTCGAAATAGAATTTTCTAGAACTATGTGGAAAACTCGGTTCTAAGCTTCTTTCTTAATGAGAAATCAGATGAAGTCCATTTCTTTTGTGATTTTCAAATAGCACGTTATAGAATTTTATCGAAATTTGATCTTATCTTCTCATTTGATAACAAATTCAACAGTGAAATCCGTTTTCCTCTATCTCTTCTAGTTTCCAATAGAATGTTCTGGAACCACGGTGATAATCCCCACCTCCGATACCGATTGTTTCGATTTTCTCTGTTAACTTTCTCAGTGGGTTCGAATAAAACAAAATACTTTTCACTAAATTACTTCCAATACTATAATAATCACTTCTTAACACTTTTACAGTTAAGCCAACTTCTCACATCCTATCCCTATTTATATAACTATCGAATCGACTTAAATAAACGAAAATTCAAATCTAGAAATTACAAGAAACAGTGATGACTCATCGATATAATATTTCTATAAGGACTCATCATAATAACTTTTCTACGAAATCGCATCAAAACTCTCCTAGTCATTCGTTACAATATCACACTGAAATCTGGAAAATTTCAGAATATACTTCGTAGACAAACTTGAAGCAAATGAAATGAAAATCGTTGAGTAAATCAAGGAGGGAGAAACTACCAAACGGAAACGGAAAATGCTAAATGGGAGTGGTTGGTTTGGAAACAAGAGAGATGAAAGAAACCACCTAATAAGGTGATTTCTATGTTCAGAGAATGCTAGACCCAATACTATTATTATTACTAAGCCAAATTTCAGTTCAATGCCCTGAAATTCACTTCAAAGGTTTTGCTTTATATTTCTGTGGTAAATTAAATTATTCCTATTTGTTAACTACCGGCTTATACGATTTACCTCATCAATAATATTACTTATATCCAACTAGCAAAGGAAAAGGATATTCCGTGATTTATAAGAAGGCTTTTCTGCTGACTATGCGTATTCTTTAGTCAAATATTTTACGGATTAAAAGTTGAATAGGAGGTACCAACCATATAAGATCGGTAAAGCAATTATGGCCGACATTCCTTAATTATTTTATCTAATAAAATGCTAATTCCTTCAGGTGTAAAAGACTTCTAACAACAAAAGAACATTATTAAATTATACAAAATATATAATGAATATGCAAATAATTAGGAATTAAAAATATTGAATGGTCAAATGCATTTTAAAAACCTGCCTCTATTCTGTGTCACCCACACGTAAAATTATAATGCGACTCGCAAGTCCGGAATAAAAGAAGTAAAATTTAAATTACAAGGACGTCTACAGAAGTGATTTGGGAAATATTTCAGACTTATAGTGAATTAAAATCGTAAAATGCAGTTTGTCTGGATAATTTTTGGGATTTGGCCGCGTCGTATTTTGTTCTCTTTCACATTCTTGCCCTGAAAGAAATTCGGTGATAAATAAAGGTTAACTCTCAGGTCGGATTAACGAATTACGAACATATTTTTTTTTTTTCTGGGAATACTAAAAGTATATTTTGACAAATGTAATAAGTGCGATTGGGTCATTGCTAATTACACAAATTACATTAAAAGTTGCCATCGATCATTTGGTATAAATTATTTATTTTTTGTTAAGTAGTAATAATGGTCAAGTTTATCGTGAAATATATGAATAGTACGGCATATTTATACTTTGTTTAATAAGCTACCGCTTTTTTTTTCATACATGTCCTTAAGGAAAGAAAAATAGACAAACAGTTTATTTTCTGCTAATTTAACTCTGGTTCTCTCTCCATACGCGTTTTGATTATCTGGGGTTGTAACAAACCAAGAGCAAAACTCATAAGAACAACTGTCTGTATAAAATCTAAACTTCGAGGTATGTTGGCAGGATGTTAAACCTGTATATCATGATTCATATGATCAACAGTATATCAAATTCTAATAATTTTGTATTCTTAAATATTCAATTTTTTTCCTTTTCAATTACACTGTTTTATAATATAATAAGTTTTATTAGTAATTTATTTATTTTGGTTCCTCTTTCAAGTAGCTATTGCAGCAGTTGAAGGGATAACTAAAATTAATTCTAGTTTTTTCAAATCACTATTATATTGTTTATATAGGTTTCGATTTGTATTTAATTTCTTTTGGTCTTAGGCAAGAGTGCTTGTAGTTTGCAGGTATTTTTTACCATATATATATATATATATATTGTTGTAATATCACGCGGAAAAACCCCTAAACCCGGCGATATACAATCTAATTTAATATTTGACCTAAAAGTTACAGCGGTGTTTCGTCCATGATGTCGACGGTTGGATTCATCAGTGGGTCCGTCGACGCCTTTACCCAGACACCCTGTGTTGATGTACTTATTATATATTAGATGTTGTATTTATACTTATTTTGAAGCGGAGCGTGTCGGTAGGATATTAATTTTTAAGTGGTACTGTTTAATGCCCAGATGTCGTGATTTTTTGTTTCGATCCGTAGTACTACGACAATATATATATATATATATATATATATATATATATATATATATATATATATATATATATATATATATATATATATATATATATATGAAGGTTTTTGGGTATCCCGTGTATGTGTGAGTCCCTCTCAGGAGGGTAAGGCAGCTGACGTTTCGGTGAAATCTCATTCACCATTTTCAAAGCTCACTGTATGGCGTCTACGTGCAAACCATAAAACTTTTACCTATTTTGACCAAATTTTGTGGTCGTAACTTTATTTACATTTGCTAATGTTCGGGAGGCTCATTGAATTGACATTTTAAATTTAGAAAGTCAGATTTCGGAATTGAATTCATTCGGTGATCGCACTAATACCTTTATATGTTACACAGTTGAACATTAAAACTAAGTTTACTTATAATATCAGTAAAACCCATTAAATTATTATGTGCTTTAAAGAGAATAATATTGAAGTGGTAATGACGCCTATCCCTAAGGGAGATATTTTTATACCTGCCATCTAACTGAAACTGCCAGAAACCTTGCGGTGGGTAAAACCGTTATTCTCAGAAACAAGGTACTTTAAGAATCTCCTCTGTACTATTTCAATTTCGATCTTACATTAGAGTTACATATTGTCGTAATTTCGCAACTGGTGTTTGAGTTCAAGGATGTACTGAATAGTCTAACAAGAAACAGCTTCACAATCAGATTTTTGTGGGTCGCGGGTCACTTAAGTTTACACGGGAATGGGGAAGCAGATCGTCTGGCAAAGATAGGGTTACAATACAGATCCTAATTAATTCGGCCTATTCCAATTACCGTTGGTAGGAGGAATTTAAAATTGTTGCCAGAAAGAAAATTTATTGAATCGTGTGCCCAGGAACATATAACTGGACCTAGTGCATGACTTACTAAGGAGCTTCTCTAATTAGAAAGTAAACAACTGCTAATCGTGGTGGGATTGTTGAAAGGACATTGTTACCTGCAGGTGCATAAGATTGGTGTCATTGATGACTGGATATGTCGATGGTATCTAGAGGAGGATGAAACTGTTGACCATATCCTCAGGGAGTGCCTAGCACTTAACGAACTGAGGCAGGGACGTTCCTGAGATACAACATGTCAACCTGAAGCCGTTAGGTAAATTCAATGAACGAGGCTGTTTGGATTCGCAAAGGCGATCGGTCTCGAATAACTTGATATATTTTAATTCCTAACTAGCGCAAAGCACGCTTGTCATATGGATTTTTCAGTTGGTTCTTTTAAGTTTACATATCAAAATGATATGATAGCTCGTTCCTTAAAAACCATGTTTTTGTTGCACTATCTACCTTGGAGACAAAGGGAAATTTAAATGTTATGTAGCAAAAACTCAACGATTTTAGAAAAATTAGAAATAATTGTCCATATTTAAGTATGTCTATTACTCTTTTTGTACACAGGCTACATTGTTGAGTTCTCTATATCTCTGGTGCACTTTAATACTTTAAGCAAAGATTAAATAAAAGTTCAGGTGACTTTACATATTTGCAAAAGTTAGATTTGTAATTTGAAAGTTGAAGTTAATTATAATAATGAATGAGTGAAAGAGAGTAAGGAGATTAAGAAACTTGATTAAAATGAGACGAAATATGTCATGGCTCAAAAAAGAACATAAAAAATGGATAAACTTCGCATATCAATGATTTCTTTTTAATGTTTCAGCTTTATATCTTTTCACAATAATACTGTAATGGAAATATTTTTACGAAATATCTTTACGAGTACTCTCAGAACATGCTGAAAATTTAGTCCAAATATCTCAAAAACTCCTATCAAAAGCTGAGAACCTCCACCATTTATTTTTTTAACTCGGTTAGCAAATTTTCCTAAAATTGTAATATTCGTCATTCATGTATATCGATTTTAAAAAATTAATGATATTTTTTAATAATACTGTCTTGAGGTAATGATAAATGATTAAAACTGCTGCCTATCTTAACAAATATCCAACTAAAACGCATTTTAATTAATATTGCTTAAAGCAGGTGAAGTTTGGCCACCTATGTTTCGTCACTTGAGTTATAGTAATATTTGTCTAAAAATTGGCAACGCTTACATATGTTAAACGTATATTTAGCAATAATTACTTAAAATTCTATTAGTGAAGATGATTATTATTATAGTGAAGATCTTTTGAATGACAAATGGCATTTGTAGGATAATAAATTAATTTTTACATTGTAATTATAACGTTACATATCTTACATTACAGTTTGGATTTGAGTTACAATTAAGTCACAAAATCAATAAACATTTACAATATAAATAAGATTAAAAAAAAAAAGAAAATTGAATTGGCTCCTAAAAAAGCGTTACAAAGCGAAAAATAACAATATAAATTCTTATATGAAATTGAAATTTTTGAACTTGCTGACAAATTAATACCTGACAAAATGTGATTCGCAGAAGAGGATCGAGAAATACTTTATTTGTAATTGCTTCCTTACCCTAGCTTGTATGTACATCCTATTAGTTTGTATTATTTAATAATAATTGCAGCGGTTTCAAAAATTTCATTTTATGTAAAAATTTATATTAGTATTTTTCCCATCCTGGCGCTTTTTTAGAAGAAGGTTGAATTTTTTTTTAAGTTTTTTTTTTCGATTTTTAGTTTTACATAAATTGAGTTGAGTTTTTAAGGCCCTAAAAAGGTCCCCATTTTATTTATAGCTGTAGACCACATTAAACTGAACAACAAGAAATTTTTTATTTCTGAGAATTCTCCAGATTTCTCCAGTTTTGAATGAAATTATACTAAATATGTAGCCCCAATATTGATATTGAAAGAACTTGACATATGTATATAACATATTTTATCTTACATTTTGAGTTTGAAAAAATTAATTAAAGATCCGTAATATAAGCCCAAAAACCCCTAATATCAATCTGGACAAAATCGGAAAAATATAAAATTTTTAGCCTTTCATATTGTATTTAACTTCAGATTCTAAACCTACGATTTACACTATATTGGATCCGCCATATTGAATTTCAAAAAAATAATTTTGAATTCTTTATCTAATTATAACCCCATTGAAATCTCCATTGTGAATTTTGAACAACATAATCCGGAAATATAAAATATTTAGCAGCTGGAGCTGCCAGATCCTACTTTAGAACCAGAAAAAGACCAGCCTGGAAATTACTTAAGTATGCATTAAAATGTACAATCAAACGACGATTTGTCATTGGAAATAGTCGGATTCAGCACCGAAGATATTAATTTGAGTCACTCAAAACATGAAATAACAGGTTCTTTAACCAAGAGTACAAATTCATCAAGTATAAGTTACGAGTAAACATTGTATTATCAAAACATGAGAGGCATAAAGGCGAAAATTGCGGGTCGTGTGGCAATGCTTACTGGTCAGAGTCAGGGTGTGGGTGTTTTCTTAGCAGTGGCTATACATAAAAAGGCAAAAGATATCAACATATTTCAAAATGCTGAGAATTTTGATGCTGTTTGCGTTGAAGTGTCTGAAAATGGTGAAAAATTCTACATTACTGTAGTGTATGTATCTACTGGTAATTATCATGATGAATGATTTTGATGAGTGTTGCGAACAAGGCTTGTTATATGAAAAATATATTATTGTAGGTGATTTTAATATATTTGGACACATTAGATCGAGTTCTGAGCAATTTTTCTGAAATACATGTAAGTGCGGATGATGAGCTTCTTTGCCGGAGGGTGTCCATTATCCCTCTTTGTCTGCAAGATTAAATATTGTTAATAGTAATCGGTCCCGTGACAATTTTAAAGTTAAAACACATTATCATTTTGAAAGGGCTGATTTCGAAGTTCTTTATTATCAATTTATTAATGTTGATTGGTCTGAATAATGTTAATCTAGCAGTGGATAGGTTTTTTGATTATGTACATAATGTTTTCAAGACTATTCGCTCTAGATGACATATCCTGTTCATGAATTAATAAAAAATGTTATAAAAGATACATTTTGAAATAGGTTTAAGAAAACTGATCAGGCGTTGAAATATAGAGCGTATAGGCGGTTGGTTAAAACTCAGAGTAATAATGTGTATTATTCGTATAAGCAACATGTTCCGGATGAAATAAAAATTAACCCGAGGACATTTTGGAAATTTATAAACAGTCAAAAAAAAAAAAAGAATTATGATATTCCTGAAATCATATTTTACAACGATTAGGAAATAAGGGGTGGGCAAAATGTGGTGAATGTCCTTGCTGAATATTTCAGCTCCATATATACTGATGACAGTCAACATACCATGAGAACTAATAATGATTTTAGCTCCTTTCTTTCTTTGGAAATTACAGAGATGGAGATAAAGGAAGCGAAATTAAAAGCAAAAAGAAAATAGATCTGAGACTACTGATAATATACCGCCATATGTAGTTAGGGGTTGCGTGGAATCTTTTTTCAAAAACCACTAAAATATGTTTTTAACCTATGTTTGAAAATGGGAATTTAACCTACAAAATAGAAAAAAAGCAAGGTCATTCCAATATTTAACAGTGATGATAGAAATAACATTTACATTCTCTGAGCTTGTTTAGAGATTTTTGAGCTAATGTACAATATTGTTAAGGACAAGATATCGGGCCATTAACATGATTTTTTGTTTCAATGCTCAGCGGTTACAAATTTAATTAACTTTTCTTAGCACATTCATGATTCTCTTAAAGATGGTTAAAAAGTTGATATTACTTGTAATGATTTAGAAAAAGCTTTTGATAAAGTGATATTGTGAAAGTTTTCAACTTGTTCTTTATGGATACTAGTATTGCTTCATTATTATCATCTTATTTGCAAAATAGACCATCATTTGTTGAACATAAGGGTTACAGATCTCAAGTTAATATACCAACATTGGGAGTACCAAACCTTCATCCCCTCCTGTTTCTTTTGGCCACTACTGACAAATGTAGATCATAATCTGAATTTGGGCAGGGACCTTATTTTCGCTGCTGATTATAAGATCTTCCAAAGAGAATCAGATGCAAAGTCACTACAAGAGGATTTGAATACAGTTGTGCGTTAGTATGAGAAAAATTACTTGTCCTTGGACACAAATATATGTGCAGTTATGTCCTTGCATATGGAACTAAAAACGTTGAGTTTGATTTCTGTGCAATTCTTTAAAAAAACTAATTTACATAGGGATCTTGGAGTTTAGTTTGACTTTAGATTGAATTTTAATGACAATGTTGATAATGTTACTATCAAAGCTACAAAAAAGTTCGGGTTTATTATCAGAAACATTAAGTATTGTAAGGGTGATGCAATGATGGCATTAGATAGATCATTAGTAGTTTACAAGACTTTTTAGTCTAACTTAACTATGAATAGTATTGATAATAAAGATCTTTTGGATATGATTCAACTTAGGGTAGGTCGAGTTGGTACTAAGTCTACGAATTTATTTGTTGTGAGTAACTTCAGGATCAACCTTAACAAAAATTCACCACTCCTAAGACTTTGTACACATTTTAATAGATACTGTGGTACTATGGACATATTTAACATTCAAAACAATAAATTTAAACAGCTAGTAAGAAATTATTTGAATAGACAGTTACAAGAATAATCTTGCTTTAATTTAGTATGCAATTCAGGGTCTAAGTGTTGTTTATATTAGATCAGGATTACTTGTATGTATCTATTATTGACTTTGTTAAAAGTTATTGATATATAAATAAGTAAATAAATCGGCATTAATGAATCTTTGTTAAAACAATTTTAAATTTGTTATAGGTACTCCTAGAAACTTTCCAGCAACAAATTTTGTACAAAATCGGGAGATGTTAGAATTTTAGTCTGCCATGTTAGATCCACCATATTGAATTTTTTAAAAATAATTTTAAATTCGGTATGTGCTACCCCGAAAACTTCCCCACGCTAATTTTAGAGAAAAACCGGACAAAATTAATTTTTTTGTCTGCCATATTATCAGTGCGTTCGTGGATTTTACTGAACCAATTTCAACCAAAATAATGAGATTACCGCAGCAACTTCTTGAATATAATGCAAAAAAAAAATATTCAAATGATTGCTGCGGTTCTGGAGTAATCGACGTACATACATAAAGAATACATAGCGGTCGAATGTAGAACCTCATCAAAAATGGTTAAAAATGCAATCTCTCTTTCTGTTTAAAACGCTTCCAAACGTAAAATCATAAAAAAAAACATTAAAATAATTATAAAAGTAACCATTGACTTTTTTTTTATTAAAAACCAACTATAAGTATAAAAGATGGACTTTACTGATAATAAATATTAATACTTTATTGTATTTCTTTTCATCGCTTGTCTATCCATCCATCCAGTAATGCTTCGATAAGCAGAAAAAATTGCTACAGAAGTTTATATGTATTCCGTCATTGTTTTATAATGGTCGAACAAGCAAAAAACTCAACATCTCTGCGGAGTATTTTGTTGTTAATTTAATGCTTCACATAGACTGCTCTTCGAGAATAATAAAATTTATTTTCCTTAAAAAGTAATACTTAATAATAGAGATATTAAGCATTTTTGCAATTTATTTAATAACGTTCTTTAACACATTGCTAAAAGTAGAGTTTTTAATACTCACTGTCAGTGTGGAAAATTTAATACCTGTTGTAAAAGACTATTATTTTTAACTCTTGCGTTGAAAGTAATTTTCTTGCAATATACGCTTTAAAATTTAAATTATTTTTTAAATTGTTTAGTCATAATTTAGGATTTCTTCAAGAAAATTTGCTGTCGATGGGAAGGTTTTGCCTTTCACTTGATAGTGACCTTGATATAATTAGTCTGGTAGCCCAGTGGGGTTTTGTAGCCGATTAAGAGCTATCGCTTTTCCAAAGTTTTTATAGGTATTTTGATCCGGTAATTAGTTATAATTAAAAAAAAACTGTTTTTATATAAAATAAAGCAAAAAGTGTCTCTTCTGATTATTCTTTCCGACGCATAGTTTTTGAATTGAAAAAATCTTTTGACTAAATAAATATTTTTAATTTTCTTACCAGCAAGTCCAGAGCTACAAGTTGGGATTAATCGCAATGGGAAAATGTTTTTATTGCTCTTTAACCCTACAATCAAATAGCGTTTTGTCAATTATAACGTACGTGCCGCCGTGTATGAAGGGAAGTAGAAGTCTACTTACAGGCGCTCACCTGGTGCACACAATCCAGTATGGCGATCGTTGCATAAGTACCTAAATACATCTAATCATAAAATAAACAATACGATAGCATAAGAAATTTCAGTTATTATTACTTTGTTAGAGAGCTGACGGGTGGACGTGTACTTACAGACGCACACCTAGTGCACATAACCCATTGTAGCTTTCGCTGATTCTACAGTAATATTTTAAATACATTGCTATATATATATATATATATATATATATATATATATATATATATATATATATATTGTTCCGGACGGCCGATCTTCGTACTCACACTGTATTATTAAATACACTCTGTTATTTTGAAAGCTTTTTATTGTCAACCTTAATTGTGACACTTGTCAAATTAATTCAAGTTGCGTCGACGAACTCTCAAAATATACTGACTGAGAGAGCCGATCTGGACCCTTTATATACCCTTTTGGGCGATACCGGAAGATTCCCTAATTCTCTAGAAGGATTTCCATACTACATGGGGTAATCAAAATAAGAAAAAGGAATAATCCGGCGATTTCTAGACCTTCCATCATAGGCGTTCCATGTTAAAAATAAGGAAATCGAATTCTCTTCTTTCATTGTCGTCTCCTGAGGAAATTAACGAAGGTAAAATTACTTAAATAAATTATGAACTCGTAGAAAATATACCTAAAACCCTACGAACTACAAACACAAACTAATACTATGAAATATAAAATGCTATAAAGTTCGTTACATTAGAAAATAGACCTAAAACTACGAACACAAACTAATACTATGAAATGTACAATGCTGTAAAGTTCGTAACAATATATATATATATATATATATATATATATATATATATATATATATATATATATATATATATATATATATATATATATATATAGTAATCACCTGATTACCATTATCTGTCAAATTTTAATTTTTTTCCAAAAAAAAATTCAAAAGTTGGGTTATATCTGAAAATTTCGAAAAAAGTTATGAGAAAAAGTTTTTTTTAATGCAATGCATATGCAAAATTTCAGCAGTATAATATAGTTTAGATTTTTTGCCCATTTTTTGTAAATTGCACCACTGTTGCAGAATAAGACTCGATGCAACCAACATAAAACTTCTTAGTTTTAACAATGCTTCAAACCAGACATATTTTGTTTAAAGTAGCGCCATATTGAATGTGTGTTTTTCTACAAAATCCAATAGGGCTATTAAAATTTGGTCACATGTGATGCAAAGTTTATTTGTTTTTGAACCTGTATGAGGTAACTTTATAAAATAACTATTTTTGAAAACGTAGTTTGTGTCTAAAAGTAATACATATAAATATTAAGAAAATAGTATTTTCTAAAAAAAATCATGATATAAAAATTAAACGCATTAAAAATTCCATATTTCTAATTGATAACAAACTATTTTTGGTATTTGAATATTAAATTAAAAACAATTCAAAAACTTAAAATTTAAAATTACATTTTGTTCAATACAAACAATTGTTCTTCTTGGCACATTAAATTGTTGAAACTAGAAAAAGTTTACGTAAAGTTAAATTAAAATTTATTTTCCACCTAATGCAGACTGATGACACTGTGGTACTTGTTTGTCTTAATCATGATGTGTATTACTTTTAGACACAAAATACGTTTTCAAAAATAGCTATTTTATGAAGTTACCTTATACAGGGTCAAAAACAAATAAACTTTGCCTCACATGTGACCAAATTTTAATTGCCCTATTTGAATTTTGTAGAAAAACATAAATCTAGTACGGCGCTACTTCAAACAAAATATGTCTGGGAATGAAGCATTGTCAAAACTAAGAAGTATTATCTTTGTTCGCGGAAAGGATTTAGAATCGATTCTGAACTAATACGCATGCGCAGTTGAAATAGTAACGTTCGCGGATAACAAAGTTCTGAATTTTTAATTACAGTTCCATGTTCGCAGAGAAAATAATTCGGTTCATAATCGATTCTGAACCAGTTCTACCGGTTCTAAGGATTGAACAAGAACTGTAAGTTCGGAATTTTATGCAGCGCCAGCTTTCATGCTGCGGCCGCAATGTGCAACTATTTGGCAATTGTTTTCATTTTATTTTGGGTTTTTCTTTTGTTTATGACATTTGTTGCATTTGATGTTCCAGTATATATTTTATTATATTATATTGGTTTTACTTTAATTAGTAATAATCTACTTAGAATCTTAATTGATGAATTAAAAAAGTATTTTTTACCTTTTAGTTTAAACCTAAAAAACATATATTTTTAGTGAATACTCCCATTATGTCAAATCAGTTATCGTCCAGCGATGAGGAGAAATTTTAGAGTTATTCAAAATTCCTAAAAGTGCTAATTATTTTGAGGAAATTTTGTCCCCCCCCCCATTTTCAGTTAAGCTGAAGAATGGTACAAGAGTTTCAACTCATCGCTGAGTTTTATATTCGCAGGAAGGAGATTCTGAAAAAGTTACATTATAAAGTGTAATGTGGTTTGCAATAAATTAAGTTGCATCGTATAGGGACGTATCAGACCGGTTTTTAGTTTTGTTAGAAAATCTTTTTCGAAACAAAAAGAAATGGACCTAAAACTATTGAGTTTTATTTTTAGTTTAGAAAAACCCACATCTTTTTATTAGGCGTATGTTTAGAATTAGATTTACTTTTAGGCTCCCGAAACATGAACATAACACACACATTTCAAAAATTCTATTCAGCAAAAAAAAACACGTTTTATTCCAAAAGGAACTGACAGTTAGAATTTATGTTATATAAGAAAAACAATTATAATTCAATATTTCTTTAAAAGAACACTAATAATAAAATCTAATAAAAGACGGTTCTAAGTTTAATCAGCATGGGACTCATATCACAGTAGACGATTCAAAGTTCCAAAATCGTTCGTGGTAAAAAAAATCCTGAACCGGTTAATAACTGAACATACGCTGTACGATAATCCTGAACTAATTCCTTACTAGTTCTGAATCGGTTCGGAAAGTGACCCTCGAATAAAGCTATTATTTATTTATAAATTTTGCAACAGTAGTGCAATTTACAAAAAATTGGTAAAACATCTAAATAATCTTATACAGTTGAAATTTTGCATATGAGCTAAAAATTGCATTTAGAAAAAGTATTTCTGATAACTTTTTTTGGATATTTTAAGATATAATCCTATTTTTGAATTTTTTTTTGGAAAAAAAATAATATTTGACAAATGCTAATCACGTGACTACTATTTTTTTGGTTAATTTTCATCTCGATCGAAGCAGAAATTGATGCCAAAGTCAAATTTCTATTAATAAAGAAAGATCCCATATGATAATTTTTTTCGATATTTTGAGATAAACAGTTAGCAATATCTCAGCAACAAATTATCCGATTTACTATTATAAAATATTATTTTATTCAGAAGGCTTTCCTTTAAAAGTAAAAAGTACAAAAAAAATTAATTTTGCAATAAATAACTATGAAGAAATGACCGATTTTGAGGGTTTTTTTGGCAACTTTGCAATAACAAATTAACAAAAATGATCGCACAAAGTTCAAATTGTAGGTTTTTAAAATCTCTACATTTTTATTTAATTTTTTTTTCCAAAATATATTTCTTGGCTTGTAGATTCAAAAAACCTGTTTTTGCTAACTCCCCCCCCCCCCCCTTCTTGGCCCCAATTTATTTTTAGCTGTTACATTTTATGTAGAGTTTGCCCTACATTGCACCCAACACCTTGGGTAGGTCTCATCCATTTCAAAATTTACGTCACTATGTTTACCAATGGCTTGGATTATATGGGTTTTTTAGAAATTTGGACCATTTGGAAAATGTTATTACACACTGAATCGTTCAAATCAATTCTGTTTTTTTAAGGAATGTAACAAGAAAATGCAACACAAGAACTATAAAATGTATTGAAAATAGACGAGGATATGAAATTTAAAGTTATCATTGTTAATCTAAATAGTTTTATTTAATAGTTTTTCCACTAATTACTTATAAAGGGTGTTTTTTTATAGAGGTATAGAACTTTTAAATGAAATAAAACAAAGATGAATTTTTTAAATTGACATAAAATTTACTTTATTCAAAATTACAATTCGGCATTATAATTTAAATATGACTTTTGGCATATGACCGCCACGGCTGGCTCGGACGTAGTCTAATCTGGAGGTCCAATTTTCGATGACTTTTTCCAACATTTGTGGCCGTATATCGGCAATAACGCCGCGAATGTTGTCCTCCAAGTGATCAATCGTTTCGGGCTTATGGGCGTAGATTAGCGACTTCACATATCCCCATAGAAAATAGTCTAGCGGCGTTAAGTCGCACGATCTTGGAGGCCAATTCACGGGTCCGAAACGTGAAACTATGCGGTTACCAAACGTTTCCTTCAATAAATCAATTGTGGCACGAGCTGTGTGACATGTTGCGCCGTCTTGTTGAAACCACAGCTCCTGCACATCATGGTTGTTCAACTGATGAACGAAAAAGTCAGTAATCATGGCTCTATAGCGGTCACCATTGACTGTAACGTTCTGACCAGCATCGTTTTTAAAGAAGTACGGACCAATGATTCCACCAGCCCATAAAGCACACCAAACAGTCAGTTTTTCTGGATGTAACGGTGTCTCAACATACACTTGAGGATTATCATCACTCCAAATACGGTAGTTTTGTTTATTGACGTATCCATTCAAATAAAAGTGAGCTTCATCGCTAAACAACATTCGCTTATTAAAATCGGGATCAACGGCAATCTTGTTTTGGGCCCATTCACCGAATCTACGCCTTGCTAGGTGATCGTGTGGCTTCAATTCTTGCACGAGTTGGATTTTGTAAGCACGCAAACTAAGATCTTTCCGTAAAATCTTCCATAAAGTGAATGGACACATATCCAATTCCTGTGCACGATGGCGGATAGACTGATTCGGGTCTTCCTCTACGCTACGCTCTACAGCAGCAATGACTTCTTCTGTACGCTCTGGACGACGTCTCTGTGGATGCGTATTATCATTTAGAGTAAACGTGGTGCGAAAACGTTCCATAGTTAATCGAATTTATTGCTCTGATGGACGATTATGTTGACGGTAAAATGGACGTAGACCATGATTTTCAAAATAAATTTGCACAATTTGGAAGCGTTGTTCAGGCGTCACTCTATTCATGTTGAAATGCCAAACCAAACTAAACATAAATCACTTGACAGCTGACAAAATGGCCGCCAGTTAAAAAAGTGTTGCCAACTTAAAGTTCTATACCTCTATAAAAAACACCCTTTAGTTATCGGTTGAATTATCCGAAAAATTAATTTGCAAAATAAAAATTATTATAATTATATTATTTATTAGATGATATAAAGATAAATTGGTATGTACTTTAAATGAAAAATATGTCTTTTTGTGTACAAAATTATATTGAGCATTATTTTAGTGGGAAATTTATTACGTACAAAAATTTTTTTTTTCAGTTTTTTATGCCGATCACGATTAAGACCTGAATAAAAAAAATTGTAGTTTAAGAAATAAATACACTATTCGATGGATGTTTGAGTTAAAGTGTATTATAAAAATTATAGTTAGATTAAATTTTTTTGAGTCCTCAAAAAATAAAATACGGTATGCCGCAAAAATATTTAATCTTTTTCTATTTTTATTTTCAAAGTTAACAGAAAATAGGATTTACGTACTGGTTATGATCTACTTTTTATACAGAAAAAACGGTTAAATCTTATTTTTTGGTTGGTGTGAACAAAATGTCATAGTGTTCTCTAAAGTGAAAATAGGGGTATTTACTCTTAGGGCAATTTCAAATTTTTGATTTTCTTCGTATACTATAAGGTATATATATATATATATATATGTATATATATATATATATATATATATATACATACGGGTATATATATATATATATATATATATATATATATATGTATATATATATATATATATATATATATATATATATATATGTATATATATATATATATATATATATATATATATATATATATATATATATAATGTAGACTGGAAATACAATACCCTTTGAAGCCGGTTAAAGGATTGCCCGTCATTAAAAAAAGTCTGCGACTCTCGGGGACAAAATAATTTCAAATAAAGTAGTAAATAATACCGAGTAGTTGGCGTACACTAAACTTTCGTAAAACTGGCAATATATTACTTATCTATGACACATTGTGTTTTACAACGACAGCATGCACATGCACGCAATGCAAGACATATATGTAGTACCTTCACCCGGGCATGATAAGTAGCGAGATCCTTTGATTAATAGCTCAGGTAAATTAGATCAACCTCATTGATTATCAATAACTTGATTTAAAATTCTCTTCGAATACTATAGACTACTGACCTTAAACCGTTCGAGATTGCAGTGCCGAAGAGATGGTGTTTTAACGTACAGAACCGGATTTGGAGTCTTCACATTAAAGATATAAGCATTTTCTCCAAATGTTAGAATTTCAAGTTCATTCAAGTAAAAAATAATATAATATTTAAGAATGGTTATATTGAAGAGAGAAGCAAAAATTTAAATTATTCCCATTTACTAATACATTATTTTCTTCAAAAGTCATTAATTTGTAGCCTAAATTATCCGAATTAAAATAGTTGTTACATTGGACAAACGGGAAGCGGCGGCGGTAAATTCTGTTCCATAAGAAGAACATGTAAACTCGGCGTACGGATTTTAGGGTTATTTTAATCCTACGGGTAAATTCGGTGAGAAAATAAATTATTGTAACTAACTACCTTATTTTTATAATTGGGTACTCGAATTGCGGACCAAACCAAGAATATCCCTTTTTTAAAAACAATGAATTGCGGACTAAGCTTCATATTATACAACTAAGGTAAGGGTAATATATTTTTTGTTTTAAATAAGAAAATCATATATTTTTACAGAAATCAATTTTAAATCGGTTTATTAAACAACTAAACTAAAATATATGAGGCAGTTAAGGTTGGTTCAGGTTAGTTCTGGGTTCGTTCATTCTTGTCCGCAATTGATGGGTTATATATTTTTTTCCATCAATTGTATTAAATTACATTTAAATATTCCTTCAAGTAGATTAGGTAATAAAATAATTATTAGTATCAGGTAGGTAGGTTATCGACCAGGTAGATTGCAGATGGCTCTCTCGCCTTTGGTCCGCCATTTATGTGTTATTAAAAACACATTGCAAAATCTGAAAATTGTTTATGGTACTTCAAGAAGGATCTGCGCCGAACTTCCATGTTGTAATGATATACCCTTTAAGACATACGCGCCGAATTTACTACTGTCTAAGGGAAAAAATTTTCAAACAAGATTTAAAGAACACAAAATTGCATTTTTATTGAAAAATTATAATTCAAATTTCTCTAACCATTTCGTAGAAAAAAGCCATAGCTTATCAGATGCTAACAATATCTAAATTTTGCATAACGTACCCAAAAATAAAAAGTTTAAAATCTTAAAGGTCATAAAAATTTGTAAGTGCAATATAACAAGTACATTTAACTTTCTTAATGATCAAGCCGACTCGCTAGCTTTTCCGTTGTTCGATGTTTTGCATTTAGTACTTAAATAGAAGTAATAAAAAATGTGCGAGCTAAAAAAAGCCCTACAAAATAATGTGATTCCGTATTAGTGTTATGAAACTAGGGTTACGCCAACTTTTAGTGATTAAAAACTGATAAGTTTAAGAAAATAAATTTTATTTCTATTAATTTTTTTAAAAGTAAGGATTTACCCGAATGAGAAAATTAAAGGAAATATAAATTTTCTATAATAACTTCCTTACTAAATGCTTTTGACTATATAATTAATTAATTAATTTAGATAGAGAATAGACACCTTTGACACTGTTGTCTGGTGGCCTTAGTGTATTTTCTGTTGGAAGTTTCTTCATGTAAAGAGGTTTGTCTTTGTTTAAATTCAGTCTTTCAGTACTGATTAATTTGGATAGAATATTCAGCATTGTTTATCTGTATCTCTGTCTAGGAATGTGTGATCATTACGACTGGTGTTGCTTTTCAGTCAGCCCCTTCCGGCAGTGATAAACTGAGATTTTTAAAAATTGTTTTGATTGAATGAATGAAAAAGTTCTGATTTCTCGTTCCTGTATATACTCGAGTGACTAGGGCACCAGACCTTGCCGTTCCTTGTCAGGCTATCCAGCACATCCTTGTACTCAGACACTAATCGTGAATCTATAATACTAACTTAAGTGTCAATATAGCAGTCCTACTATCTTGGTACAACAGGTGGCTCGAAAAGTCCGGAGACTGGAATATGAATGAGGATTCTAATAACATATCTATACAATTTTTTGCTAGTACAAACCTTCAAACGATACATATTAAAATTTTATGACTTCGACTATTAGTCATGAAGATATTGAAGTTTATATGATGCACCTTTTAATATTTTCAAAACAATAAAAAAAACGCGTTTTATATGTTGATAAAATACTGTTAGTTGAGGGAAAAATACCGTTAAATCTCAAGAATAACTTAAAAAGTATTATCTGCTCGCCAGAAAGCAACCATTTGTCAATGGTTTGCTGAACTTCAACATGATCGTGCAGACGCAATAGAATGCTAATCGACTTGGACGCTCAAATGAAGCTGTTTCACGGCAAAATACCAAAAAAATCTACAACATCGTTTTGAACAATCGTAAAGTAAAAATTCGTGAGATATCTGACAGTAAAGATATTAATAGACCATGTCCATGATATTTTGGTAGAGTATTGGAGTATGCGAAAGCTCTGTCTGCGTCTTCTCAGAGTTGATAAAAAACAACAACATGTTGATGATTCAGAGTGGTGTTTGAAACTATGTTAGCAAAATAAAGAGGATTTTTTTTATCCTTGTATGGTACAGTGGATCAGTCAGCTGAGCAAAGGATAAAAGCGAACCATAGCATCAAAAACACAACAGTCTGCTGGCAAGGTTTTGGCGTCCGTATATTCGGATGCGTTTTCATTGACTATCATGAAAAGGGAAAAACCATCAATAGCGAATATTATATGGCTTTTGAAGGAAACAACTGCGAAAAAATGACACCAAATGAAGAAGAAAAAAGTACTCTTTCTCTAAGATAATGCACCATGTCATATGACGATCGCAGGGATGGCAAACTGCATGAATTGTACTTTGAATTGCTTCTGCATCCACCGTGACTATAGCCTGTCCGCAAACTGGAAATAAATATAGCTCCAATGAAGAGGCGATTGCCGAAATTAAATTATTCTATAAGAAAGGCATACTAGACTATGTTGATGAATAAAGTCAAATTTTGCCTAAAAATTGTGGCTTTATATGTTAGTCTTGGGGCTTTTCGAACCACCTGTTATGTTTATTGTTTTATTTCTGTTTATATCTTATACACAGAGGTATCAGAATTGCAGAATAGCATGAATTTCTGCCTGCAAGACCGTGGCATGTTGTCAGATAGAGTAAAACTCTCGGATTTCATGATCTTACCGAACTTTCCAGCTCCAGCTCTTTCATCTCGTCGATGATTCTCCTCCTAATCCTTTTTGCTTGGCAAAAGAATGTGAATAAAGTGCTTCAGCTTCAAAACCAGTGTTAGGTACACTGTTTGCACGGGGAGTGATGGACATCTCTCCACCAGGCTTCCCCAGTTACACGGGTAGTTTCAAGTTTCAGATTAAACATGTCGTGGGTAACTAAGACAATAAACAGTCTTCAAAGGCTCTATGTATAAGTAGAGATGAGGTGAGCTCATTAACACCTCTTGTGCCTTAGTAGGGGAAAATTTGGCTTTTATTTCAAAATTAATATCCTATCAATTTCGACATTCGAAAAAATTCTTGATTCTCAGATTTAAAATGAGGGGTAAATACTAGGTCGGATTTTCTTAGATGTCGACAATTTCAACTTTATACGCCACCTAATTTATGATATTAATCATATGTAATATGTTGAACAGTGAAAAACTATTAAGGAAGGGTCAAAATTTGTGCTATTAAGAACTAAATTTCTAAAAGGAATTCTGAGATATCGATTAAATAATTTAAAAATCGGTTTGAGAATTTTTAAGTTAAAAGGGAATGGTAGATTAATACTCATTTTATATTTAATTTGAAGACTTTTTAGTATTAAGTATAACTATGTATTGTTATCCTCAACTCTTATTAAATGTTACAATAACAATTTATTGAAAGTTTTTTTCAGGAATAATCTTTTTTGTCGCTAGTAGCTTTTTATTCCTTGTAGCTATTTCTACTTGGATTAGTCTTTCTGGATGTGAGTAAACACTTTCAATTCAGAGTACATAAAAAAACGCCAACAGAAAATACCATTTTATGGCATATTTTTTTCCTAGAGCTTTTTATTAGGTTAGAAAAAGAATACCGAGAAAAAACCGTTTACTTTTGTTATATGATGGTACAAAAAGTTTGAAATAAAAATTTTTTACGTTTATCTGTTGCATCAAAAAATATACAAATTTACGGGTTGTCACGTCCCATCAAATCCTTCTTTAATATATAACAGTAAGCTTTTTGAAATCCTTTGACATTATTTAACTGCTTTAAATTTTGGTAATTATGGACACTAATTATCAGTTCTATAGAATTGCCATAAGAAGTATACTTGTACTGTCTCTATTATTTTCAATAATGATGCGAGCTTATTTGTATTATTTTCTAATCAATTTAAATGTTTTCTCAAAGTATTGTTAGTGTGGGATATTGGATCATAAACAACTATGTCTATTACATATTTTTTTTGTCTAATTTGGTTTTGAACTAAAAGTAACATATTCAACATGAATACTTATTTAGTGATCTAAATTTCAAATTATTTTCTTGCCGTAAGACTTACTGGATTATTAAAACGTCATAATTGTGAAATTCTATATAACTTATTTTGCATTTAAGATGAGTATTTACATACGAGTCGATAATTTAAGTTAACGATAATGCTGTTTAAACTGAATTCCCTAAGTAACTAGAAATTATGAATCGTTTAATTTTTAACTTACTCCTATTTATAATCTTCTTAAAAATTTATTTGTTTCTCAATTTTTAAGCCAATCATAGAATGAAGCAGTAATATTCAACAGTTATAAATTCTCTATAAAAACTCTAGTATTTGAAAACATCTAATCTATTTACTTCTCAAAAAATAATCGTCATTTGGAACAAAACCATTTAAGTGGAAATAACATATGTAAATATCGCATATTATTCGATATTAAGCATTAGCCACTAGTCGAAGAAATACTAAATCTGATGTTAACTCTTTTAAGTTGTCATAACCTAGACTAAATGCTACTACACTAAAACCTTTCAATGTCAAAATTCCATAACCATAGACATATAAAGATATAGACCGCGCGTTAGTTCCCTCCTAGAAAGAAACAGAGCGAAACAGGTCAAAAGTACCTTTCTTTCTATAGGCGGAGCCAAGAGCTCGTACGATGTTCTTAGCTCCGCTCATAGAAAGAGAGATGTTACTGACCTATTTCACTCTGGCTCTTGCTAAGCGAGAGCCAACATTCTTGTTAGGATCCTCGATCTATATTTTTATATGGCAATGGTCTTATATATATATATATATATATATATATATATATATATATATATATATATATACCTTTACAAAATCACTAAAATTAATTCTAAGTAACCAGCTGATTTTTTAGTGGATTATTCATACATTATGGTTGTATTTAAATTTTTTGGGAAATAAATGATACCAGGGACGGATTCAAAGGGGCGTGAGGGCGATCGCCCCGTAACAGCGTCGAATTCAGAAAAATATACTCGCTCGTCGTGGATTTCACTCTCTCCTTTGTCCATTTTCTTGAGATGATATCTCAGAAGGCAGTGTCCTGTGAAGATGTTTGTTATTACTCGATGGGTCCTTTGGAGATGATTTTGTAAATCTTGTCGCTTGTTTGAGACTAGGCGTTTTATTCCATCCTAATTTTGTGCCTAGTTCCGGAGCTCCTCTTTTATGTGACTTTTTGGTAGTCCATAGAAAGTCCAAGAAAAGGAGTTTGATAACATGTATATTTTTACCTTCTTAGTAGTTCCATTGAGACACTCGTCAGCGCAGATTTGAATTATATGCGTTTTCCTTTCGAAGATGGTGAGTGTGTCACCTAGAGATTTGACAAAATCAAAACTTTGGCCTGACACTCCCATTCCGACCTCTTCTTCATCTTGGATCTGTTCGTAAACCATACAAATGAATCCTTCTCTGATCAGGAAAATCTCTCTGTCCACTTGGTAGCAGTCAGTTACTACTTTATAATTCATGTCAAAATCGTACGTAATAGTGTTGGTTTCGATGTTAATTCTGTACGAATTGCATCCAGAATCTTTATATGTCCAGTAAAATTTTCAGGTTTCAGGCTTTCAGTGTGAAACAGCTTGAGGACATTTATTGTTGTCGCGCTCATTACAGTTCTATGTAGTGAAGGGAATTTCAACATTGCCTTTATTGCTGTGGCGGGCATAATAGCATGACCTTTGTGATTCCTGCATAGAATAACATCTCTATCTTGATGTATCTTGAGCCGCTATACTCAGGAGGCATATGCGACCATGAGTTTGATGATTGTGTTATATGACCATAAGGTCATTATCGGCCCAAAATCCCAGGTTTTCCCAAAGATTCTACTGCATGTCCAGCTTGTCGCTATGGATTTCTGAGAATCTCTTCAATATAGCTATTCCAGATCAGTTCCTCGTCTATTATTACTCCCAGACATCTAACCTCTTTGGAAAAGCTCAGTATTGTTTCATTTGAAGTTGAAGCATTGATGTCTATCTTTCGGCTCCTTGCAAATAATATGCGGACTGTTTTGTTGAGAATAACGTGTAGTCCTTCTTTTGTGCACCAGCTGCTAATCTGGTTTAAGGCAGTTTGCATAAAGTTTGTAATAGTTCCTTTATTCTTGTTTCTAAGGTGACTACTAGGTCCTTAACATAACCTTGCGTTGTGAACCCTGAGTCGTTTAGTTGGTTCAGCACTGTCCAAGATCAGAGTCCACAGTAGAGGTAATAAAACTTCACTTTGGGGACATCCTCTGACTATGATGATTATCGTCGTTTCGTTGTCGATAGAGGAGGCTCCATCTGCCTTGCCTCCAGGGTTCAAACTATGGATTCATCCGAGGCGTTGCAAAAGCTCCCTCTATACCAATAAAACCACTCAAAGAGATTTTTTTGCCATCAGTGTTATGTTAAGTAATGTTATGTAATATAAGTCGTCATACGATTGATTTAACTAAAAAGTTTGAATAGGCTTAGCTTAGTTCGGAAGACTGATTTTGAAAGTTAATTTTATACATGTTCAAAAACACCTTGACTTCAGAAATTCAGTTTAAATGGCAGTATAAATTATATGTTAGGAAGCATCTTGATAAATTCTTGTTTACTTTACAAATAACAAGATATCTTTAAATTTATTTTTAAGAATACCGGCGAAAAAATAGAGGTTAACTGCCCAAAGCAACATTTCTTCTTAATTTATTTTTTTTATAATGACATTAAATTTATTTTTATAAAATTCAAGTACCAACTTTGACAAATGAAACTGGACCAGAAGTTTCGTAACCAACTTTCAATTTTTATTTGTGGAACATATGATCTTGAAAACTTATAGTTAACTTGAAAATGTTGGTTACTAAATCACTTTATGTTGATGTTGTGAAATTGTGCTTAGAGGTATTTGTTTGATGTGACAAATTTTTAGTATTGTGTATGTATGTACAATTCGTTTGATAAAGACGTGATGCTGGCTACGTATTTCAATATCATACTTGTTTAGTTTACTTAGTGTGGCCAACATTCGTGGTTCTAAATTACTTAACGCTGTGCACTGATAGTTTGTTTGATATTCGGAAAGTCATCATCAGACATTCGATAATGAAAGTGAAATATCATAAATGAATCGAAGCAGTGTAGACACGACAAGGGCACAAAAATGACATATTGCCGCTGCAAAATATATATAAAAACTGATCATGATTAGTTAATTATTTAAGTGTTCCAAAAAATTCACGTCTTCATCTGCGACAAGGACAAAGTATTTTAGCCCGAAAGGGAATACTTGTTGACTTAAATACCTAAATGGGATTCATCATCATCATCATCACACAGTCTGTAGCGTCCACTGCTGAACATAGGCCTCCCTCAATCGTTTCCAATGTTCCAGATCTTGTGCTGATTGAATCCAGTTTGTTGCGATTCTCTTGATATCATCAGTCCACCGTGTTGGAGGTCTGCTCCTACTTCTAAATGCTTGGAACCTAGGACGCCACTCTATAATGCGTTTAGTCCACCAAACGTCTTCCATTCTCGCCATATGTCCGGCCCAGTTCCATTTCATATGTGTTATACTTTCTATAGCATCCTTGATCCCTGTTGTAGTTCTAATAATTACATTTGGAACTTTATCTCTCAGTGTTATTCCCAACATCGACCTCTCCATGGCTCGCTGAGTCACGCTTAGTGAGTGTTAAAGTTTATGCACTGTACGTGAGCACAGGGAGCACACACTGTTCATAAACCTTTCTTTTCAAGCAAATCGGTATATTGCTTTTAAATACATCGTTTCTCAGCTTGCTGAACGCCGCCCATGCTAGTGTTATGCGTCTTTGAATTTCGCAGGTCTGGTTATCTCGGTTTATTCTCAGTTCATGGCCCAAATATTTATAAGATGGGATTAAGCACAAGTAAATGAGTCAAAAACCATTATTGTCTGAAAAGTACATCCAAAAATATTTAGCTTGGACACAAGAGAACATCGATTGAAATTGATAAAATGATATTTTTACTGACGAATCTTCATTAACAGTTGAACATCCTGTTAAAGTTCATTGTGATTGTATTTTTTACTGAAAACCTGAATGCAGCGAGAATGAAAAGAATTTATGAAAACGTATTACTTTTTGACTTTAATTATGTATTTGTTAAAAATACTCGGTATATGAACGAAATAAAATTGGTACAATCTGAACTAAAATTCATTGGAAAATAATTCTAGCTCATCGAATTCATTTTCAGATTTTCAGAAGTATTAAAAGCTGTTCTTATATCTTTTATAGTCAAAATTTATAAAGTTTAATCAAAGTTTTTTTCAGAACTATGAACAATTTGTATTTGAATTTTTAAATTCGTTTATTATATATTTTTTTAGATATAGTCCATCAAGTCAAATATATATTCTAAAATAATTTTTACTGGCCTCAGAGTTAATATCCTTAAATTTCGTGTGAAAATAACTTCGAAATTGCACCAACCTTCGTTGAGTTTAAGCAATGGAAGTCGAAAGCGTCTTTTATAAACTAGGCAGGTAAGATTTCAGTGGCCGTCCTTATAAGATTTTTATCAATTTGAGACGGATCTGTACGGCAAGGTGGCATTTTACGTAGCGGTACTATATATTCGAGCCCGAGTGTTAGAGAAAGGTAATTGCACTAGCGAACATATAGTTTATTACCAATTTATTTCTTCGTCCATTAATGAGAATAAATCAAAAAGGCCATTAAGATATATCTATTTCACTAGATATTTAGGAAAAATCATCTGGAAGAGTAATTTTTGAGTAACACTACAAACTAACAAATAACGTTATTTTGAACTTAATGATGCTAGGCCAAAGCAATGAATCTACCTATGTAATGTAGTAAAACAAGTTAATATACATTAAAATTTTAATGAAATAAAAAATTTGTCTGTTTATGTTTCACGATGTGCTGTTAGGCGGATATAATACATAATAGTACATATATGTGAAACAAATTTGCAAATGTGCAAATTTTGTTCCAGTATGCAAGTAAATGTATAATTTACATAGACCTCTTGAGGAAATAATAGAAAAAGGAATGTAGAATGTTTTGCAAACTTTATATATTATTGTAAATAACACCATTTCAAAAATATTTACTTTTAACAAAACGTGTAAGTACCTTGAACCTGCTATTTTTATTTTAATATTAAATGATTAAATGTAAAATTGCAGATTTGAATTAACAGTTTTTTTCCATTGTTTAAGTTTATTTTTTTAAACCACCTACAAATTTTTTATAACTGATGAAATATTTTAAGAATATGTTCCTTTTTACACCTATATATATATATATATATATATATATATATATATATATATATATATATATATATATATATGTTCATGAAAGGGCACCATTTCCTAATATAATTTCCAAATCGGTATCTCTCATCTCTCATCAAACGTAAATATTTTATCACTGCACAAATCCAGTTTTTCCATTTTTAATAAAAAAGCAAAACATGTCTATCTCAAACAGTTATAGATAAAAAAAAAGTATATGACAAATCGGCTTGAAATTTCATATATATTTATAAGAAGGATGAAACATTCCAGCAACAGTAGATGTTTTCTGATATTGACGTCAGCTATATGGCAGTTTAGAAACTTTTGAAATCACCTTATATATTACTGTTTAATAAGATTTGTGTATATGTGATTTAGGTTATTACTTTTACACCCAGTTTGTTATAATGTATAATTGTGGTCCGGTTCTAAGTTCTACGCCCAGGACGACGGGCTTCCGATGGGTTCTTCACTCTCTCCGGTCGTCGCCAATATATATATATATATATATATATATATATATATATATATATATATATATATATATATATATAGATATATATATATGGAATGGTTCGAAACTCATGCCATAGAAACGGCAGCAGTAAAACCGAAAGTCTGGTTGAGATATGTCGATGATACTTTCATCGTATAGAAGGGCAATGATCAAGAACTTAATGATTTCCTGAAACATCTGAATACCATTCGACCTACAATTAAGTTTACCATGGAAAAAGAGGTAAATGATCAATTGCCTTCCTAGATGTCATGGTGAACCGTTCAAACGAAACTATTAAAACTTCAGTATACAGAAAGCCAACACATACTGGACAATATCTTAATCATAGTTCTAATCATTTTGTTGTAACAAACGAGGAATTATACGCAACGTCTGTAATCGCGCTATATCTATATGCAATAATGCCGATTCATTGGAAAAAGAGGTAGCAAATATTAAATCCGATTTACAACAGAATGGTTATCCTTTAAAACTAATTGACGATGTTATAAATAATTTTAGAACATCGAACACTGGACGGCAAGAAACACATTCCTTCTTCACAATTCCGTACATTAAGGGAACATCGGAGAAAATAAGACGAATTGCCAGTAGTTATAATATAAAAACAGCCTTTAAATCAGGAAATACTCTTAGAGCTCATTTAACAAAAACAAAACCTAAAACTACCGATAAGAAAGAATGTGTTTACAAAGTTCCATGTGTGTGTGGTGAAATGTATATTGGAGAAACCAAACGACCGCTAGAAGTTAGAATTAAGGAACATAAAACTCATACACAAAAAGGGGAAACGTCGAGATCAGGTATTGCAGAACACTCCTGGGATAAACAGCACCATATAAAATGGTCTGAGGCTGCGGCAATATAGATGGAACCCAATATGAAAAAAAGAAAATTTATAGAAGCAGCATACATTAAAAACAATAATGGAATCTTCAGTTAACCGAGTGTTGAGATACCTAATCTTTGGCAACCACTACTTTGTAACATCAAATCATTGAGGTGTGCAGTGAAGCGATACGTTGCAAGTCCAACCACATTTTAGTCATTGTTCTATTATTGCTGTGAAAGAATGGATTGTTTTCTGTATATATTTATTTAATACGGTCGCAGCATTTTCGAAAATTTGTGTCCATTTAATCCATTTTTAAATAATTAAGTGCTCATTTCTATATATTTTTTTGGACAGTCGGTGCAAGAAATTGATTATACGACGTTGGAGTTATTCATTTTCGGAGTTACCTTTTTTCTTGTACATTTTGCACAATTTATCCCGCAAAACTTGGTGATCCTCCTTTAGGGACTACTCGTATTAGTGCAAGTCAACAAAATGGTTCTTCGTGGGTCTCTGTAGGATTCGCCATAAAAGTAATAACTTCTCACCTCAGCGGGATAAATAATTACATATATTTGTTAACGATTTCAAACATTTTTTACAACATTGGATTATGTGTTTTTTTTTTTGTAAATATCTCGGTAACTACGGAACGCATTCTTACAGACAAAAACGTATTTTTTAATTTCTTATACTTTCTAATGTTACATTTTTAAGTAGAAACAATAGTATTCGCTTTTAATTGTAAATAAAAAATGATTTCCAAAAAAATTCAAGGCACTAAAGGTGAGAGTCATTTTGTATGTTACATTTTTGAGTAGACACAATAGTATTCGCTTTAAATTGTAGATAAAAAATAATTCCCAAACAAAATTCAAGACACTAAAAGATAGAGTCATTTTGTATCTCTTGGAAGAAGAAAGAAAATTTCCATTGGCATTTTAAGTTTTTTCAAAGTTAAATATTTTTGCCTGTTAAAACTACACTACATTAAGTACGTTGTGTGTAGAAATTCGGAAAATAGGGTAAAATATTGTTAATTTTTAAAATCAGTAAATTTTATAAGTACACAAGGAAACATACGTCAAACAACAACAAATAACGAATATTTTTTTTTGTATTCCTCTTGCACTTTTCACGAATTCAATTAATACATTTTTGGAATACGTCTAAAAACCATATAATTTGTAAATAGATTGTTCTTTATAGTTAGCTTAGTAGCCAACGTGATGTAGTAGTTGGTTTGCATCCAGACGATTCGAGTTCTTACCTCAGTCGGAACATTGAAACTTATTTATGCGCTCAGCGCCTCAAAGAAGGCAATGGCAAACCACTGTGTAGTATTTTCCCTAGTAAAAACCTCTCACATGTGTTTCAGAAGGCATACAAAGCCGGTAGTGCCATATATTTTTGAACGACATAGTTGACACGTAACACATATACACTATGGTGCAATACAGAACCAATACTTATTCTACGAAAGTAATACTTATATTAAAAAATGAAGATAATATTAAAAATTAATAATGTTATAGCATTTATTATAAAGTATTTAGATACAACAAGTTATGAATTACAAATGCGAAAATATGAAAAATTTTTGACTCGCATTTGCACCAAACTAAATATCTTAATTTTTACATTTTGTAATAATTTATCTATATGATTTTACCTTTTTTAACAGCTTGTAATCGTTTTATTATACTTTATACAAGATTTTCACAGTAGTGTGGTGATTTTTTTTTGCATTTTTCTTGGATCTGATTTCATAATAAGTTTAACGAACACCATGGAAAACCATAGTTATTTAGTAGAGTATATTTTAAATATAATCACAAATTTAGGTTTAGGTCGAGATGTTGTATTGGCCACTGTAATATTTGAAGATCTGAGAAGTAAGCTAATTCTTTATTGTTTTGGCTGTGTATTTTGGATGATCGCCTTGTTTGAAAGTAACTTCATTTATCGTATGAGGTATGTTATCCTCAGTTTTCATTAAATTGAGTTTCAAGGTATCTACATACATTTCTTAATTCATATTTTCTACTATTCTATGAATAGTACCCAGCCCACAAAGTGTCATATTTCTGAGAAGAATTGCTGCTCTTTCAAGTTTTTTTTTGAACCGATGTAATAAAAAAACTTTATTGAATGCTTATTGAGAAATCAAAAACTCTTAACATCGCTACAAAATAAGCCATAGATGATGTTGATGTTTTATTGTCGAAACAGCCATTGCATAATCTGAACATCAAAAGGCTCTCATCATCATATGAGAAGGAATTGATTTGCTAATTGTTTTAATAGGACGTACTTAATCACATCAACAAGAAATTTTCTTTAAAAAATTGGCAAGGACAATGTGGAGGCAGAGATGTGTTTTTCTAAAAGCTCAGGAAATTATTCTCGTTTCAAAAGACATATTTTATTGACGTCTTCAGTAGCAGTGATACAATATCTATGCTTTTTAGAAAAGGAAAACGATTATTAAAATGTTTATGAAACATTCTGGTTTGGATCATTCAGCTTAAACATTTTAGCATGAAAACTGTCCTACACGGAAACATTGTTTGAAAATGGAGTATTGATCTAAAAACAGAACACAGTATTAAAAATTTTCGAATAACGCAATTCAATTCAATTCAATTCATCAAACCAAGAAGACTCGATAAACCAGTGCAGTTATTATCTCTTTCACCTACAAGTACATTAGTTAACAGCATATCAATCGTGTTTACTATCTGATTTAAAGTTAGTTAGGGAATAATTTAGAACCCTAGCTATGAGGATGGGCATAATATAATGAATCCTTGGAATTGATAACAACATTGTTACCACCAGCACCTGAAGAACTGTTCAATACGATATTTTGCAATTGCAAGATAGGTGCAGTTTGAGTTGCGAATGTAGTAAAGTACGGTTGTAATGCTTCTCAGGTGTGGTCAGTGTAATGGATAAGCATGCCTCAATGTTTCATCATATCCAAATAATCTTGAAGAAGAAAGTGAATATATATACCTGTAGTCCTTGGAGTTTTGGAGTGGACTATTACAGACAACGAGGATGACGATAATGAATTGCAAATTCAAGTTGAGCGACGAGAAGAGTGATGATGAACAAGAGGAATATTAAGCTGCATTAATAAAGAAAATAACAGGAAAAAATTCCCCTCACATTAAATCTGAATTGCAACTGATTACAATTAAAAATATAATTAAAATGTGTTTAAACTATTTCATTTTAATATCTTATTATTAATAGAAATTAACTAAATATTATTAAGCAGATATCTTATTTATGAATAATACAAGGTGTGGCAATGAAGTTCTGGGAATTTAGTTATAACTCGGAAACTAGCAGCACTGCGTCGTTCGTCAATATCTGTCTAGAGAGGGGGACCTTCTTTTTAGTTTCAGTCCAAGGTTGAAGTCGATAGCAGGTTTGGTTTGTGCTTTATGCGCATATTTCGAAAGTAACTTTTTTTGTAGCGTCGTGAAAATCAGGCAACGTGTTGTGATTCAATTTTTAATGAAACCTTGCGAAAAACCCTCGGAAATCCTTCGAAAATTGCAGGTGGTGTATGGAGATGCATGTCAATTACGTGCGTGTGAATCCACGTGAGAGCTCCCGTCACCTTTCGTACCGATGCGAATGTCGGACGTTTGTGCGCGCTGATCACATCTGACCGGCATCCAAGCATTCGTGCGTTGTCTGATGGGTTAAAGATGAGCAAAGAAACTGGAAATGAGACCTGGATATCTGAATATGACCCCTAAATTCGTAAACAAAGTCAGTAGTGGTGGAAAAGTGTGGGGAGCGGCCAACGAAAGCGAGGATGTTCAAGTCGCGATTGAAGGCAATGTTGATCATTTTTTTCGATATCCGCAGCATACTTCATCGTAAATATGTTCTGGAGCGGCTGCGGGCACGCGTTTTCCGTGTGCTACCCGAAATTGCTGGATCTTGCACTATGAAAACGCTCCGGCCCATTCCTCGTTCATTGTGCAAGAGTTTTTGGCGAAAAAAGGCATTCCAACGTTGCCGCATCCACACCGTAGCTCCGATATTGCCCCCCTGCGACTTTTTTTATTCCCCAAGATAAAGTCGCATCTTAAGGGAACTCATCATGGCGGCATACAGGAGGTCAAAAAGCTGTAACCGTGGTGCTGAACGGGTTAACTTCGTAGGATTACCAAGGGTGCTTCCTATCGTGGGAGCAACGTTGGAATCGTTGTGTAGAGTTAGAGGGAGACTATTGTGAAGGTCGATTATAAAATTTTACCCGGAACATAATTTGCTTATTTTTTATTCACAAATTCCCGGAACTTAATTGCCACACCTAAATATCATTTATTAATTAGTAAATAACTAAAGTTATTTCTCAATCATAATATTTTGATTAAATAATTAACTTTATAAACCGTATTGAATTCCACAACTGATCTACAGCTAAGCGTTTCTCACTTTTCACGATCTTATGACTTTTCTAATAACTCCAAATGTCACTTAGAGCAACAAAAATAAGATATTTAAAAAACAAAACGATTTTTACAACTTTTGACCTTGAATATATTGACTCGCGTATACAAGATTTTATGAGACCTTTGAGTCAACGTATAAAGTGTCAAAACATAGATTTATACAAGTTTATAACTTATTACCTTTCATTCCGAGGTTGAATCCTTATTTGACTGAATAAACAACAAATCCATTATAAGTTTCTTTTAATTTGAGGATAGATGTAATCTGAAACATATGCTATTTTTTATGTTGTCGACAAAAGTTGAAACTATGTTTCCTTGTGGTATTTATTCATGTTTCATAACCTAGGAGATTTAGATATTTTTATCATAAGTGGGACACCTTGTTTATTAGGGACCTGGCTAGCCTTGACTTCAGAGTAATTGATATTTTAATCTTTAGATCAGCTAATAATATAATGTTTTTAAACTAAACCGATTTCTTCGCGTTTAAATTCATTATCATAGCGCCGGCCGGTTAATAGAAAGCCCAACGACTTTATGAATAAATTTATGTAGAGATAGCTTACGCATTCTTCTTACTATATTCTGGCTGAACGACGAAAAAAATAACGTAATGGGCATAAACAGAGTTTCCAATAAAATTTGTAGTTTTTAATAGTAACAAATAAATGTATCTAAATAAAAGTTAATGACCAGATTTTAAGATAATGAAAAATTTATGCTAATCCGACTGATGTAATATAGTCTAAAAACAAGTAGGTATTTACAATAACATAAGTATCATTAGTACTTGTGCTACCGTATTCAAAACTAAAATATCATCGGGTTTGACACGTAAGAGAATAAATAAGAATTATAAATTTTAATAAAAGACATACTTGAAACTCATTTGGTATAATTATGTAATACAGGTGTTAAGAATTCTCACGGAATTGTCGAAATTAGTTAATGCATCTATTAACAAATTGAAAATTTGACATAATTGCTTTATTATCCGTTTCCGCTTTTTATTTTATAATTTATTTTACATATTTAAGTTATTTAGGCATTACAAAGTTCTATCTCACGATTAAATCTTATTTATATTCAAATTTGTGCTAATTAGTTTGTAGATAAAATAATTATCATTTAGTTTTTTAGTAATCTTCTTTATTGTTTTTAGTTTTGTTTGGCTCTTATGTTGTACAAAGTATAAATATGTATTTTAAAGTAATTTGAAAACATTAAAGATTAAAAACGGTTATTTACACCCGTCGTCTTGATGAATTTAAGGCTCAAAGATAGATAAAGATTCAATTTTTTAATGTCTTTCGATAGTTAAGGATGTGAGGTTAAAATTTTCCTGTATCAGCTAATAAGATTGACCAACAGGTGCAAATATGGAATTAATGTATATTATAATATACTTACGTTCATATCAACGCAGTTTTTATTGGTTTTTATTTTATTTGAATACATAAGGGGATTTTAAGTCGAATTTGTCAATTTTGAGAAGATATATATATATATATATATATATATATATATATATATATATATATATATATATATATATATATATATATATATATATATATACATATATATATATATATATATATATATATATATATATATATATATATATGTACATATATTTATATAACACTTTCCGGTCTATGTATTCTCCTTATAAACATTAAGAAAGCGTTCTCTCCCCATACTAGTTTCGACCACCTAATGGTCTCATCATTGTAACCGAGAGCAAAATGCACAGGAAACAACTGTGTGCTGAAAATCCCTATATAGTAAAATATCTACAGGATTTTACCAGCAGAACTTGATGCCAGACTGTTAACTTAAACAGTACAAATGAACATCTGAATATACCCCGGAGCGGTACGAATTTATTAATATTATATATATATATATATATATATATATATATATATATATATATATATATATATATATATATGTATGTATATGTTATGTCGGTTGTTCTTCCGTGTGTGTGTGTGCTGAGTCCTTCTCAGGACTGTAGGGTAGCTGACGTTTCGGTGAAATCTCATTAACCATTTTCAAAGCTCACCCTACGGCGTCTGTGAGAGAACATATATATATATATATATATATATATATATATATATATATATATATATATATATATATATATATATATATATATATATATACAGGGTGGTGCACCATATGTCCATCAGTCCGCATACAGAGAGCGACAACTAATAAAGGAAAATCATATTTTCAAATTATTGTGAAGTATACAGAATGATTCAAAAAAAAAGTTCCACACCAAAATTGTCAAGTTTTAAATCGAATTAGGGTAAGGTACTGTTATGTTTCATATATCTAAGATGAGCCGTTCTAGAAATTTTTAACTATTCGTGACACAGATCAAAATTTAAGGGGCGTGCCTTGTATATTCAAGCTAGATGTTTTAAATCATATTGGTTTTTTAGGAAAATTATTACAATTTATTATAAAATAAAAATGATCCCGAAAAATTATACAGATTTAATAAAAATTTATATTTTATTTTTGTTATAAAATAAAGCCATATAACCTTCTTACTTTTAATAGAACACCCCGTATTTAATATCGAACTTATATTCTAATTTTAACGGTCTTTGAAATAACATTAATGTTTTCTTTACCAATTTTTTATGGTTTTTAGTAATTTATCATTTTCAATTTTAGACATAAATTTTTTGCAATTTATTTTTGAAAACTTCGCTATTGCTACGGCGCCAGAAAGAGAGTTAAAATTAAAATGAATGCTAAAAATGCTTCGCGACAGGTGGTTATTTTTTTGATATTGATCGCTACTTCTGTTAGGGCAGTGCCAAGGATAGCATGCCGGAGGTAGTATTCAAAGCGCCACCTGTTTTAGGCCCGTCGGTAGGAAGAAGCGATGATGTTAGCGAAAACAGGCAACAACAACAACAATATGTGACTATTTGCTACGTGAATTACAAAAAAAAAACAAGAAACAATGAACAAAAACACTATTACTAGTATGACGTCATCTGCGTCAAACGCCAAATCGGTTAGCTTTAGGTCCAGCTTTAGATTGGTAAAGCTGCCTTGAATAACCTTACTTTTGTTTTCGTTCAAATGTTTATATTTATTTTGAAAGAATAAACTAGTAGGCCGATTAAGACTAAAATTATGTTTATTTAAACTTAATTAAAAGTGCTGGACTATTAATATGTGTGTGTATATTAAAATGATATTTTAAATTGCCTCGTGTACGTATACCTTCGGTTTAGAAGATATTTTAAATGAAATTAAATATAATGTGTCCTGTAATAGCTCGCAGAAAGTCTTATTAGTTCCCAATCACAGGGGAAAAATGAAAGTGTACTTAAAAATAGCTGAAAGATAGTTTTGTTACTAAATCCAAACACTTACGGCAAGCTGGATAGCCGATGGCGTCTATGGGAGCAGTGGTTTGTTAACTGCCAGCTCTGGCATGTAAATCCAATCTTAGACACGAACGCAAAGTCCCAGTATAATAAAAACTATTTGTGGTCAGTAATTGATTGTCGTTAAGGGTGTACCAAGTATTAAAAGTCATAAAGATGGTGAGTTGACTTCTTAGGTGTGATCACTTTCACTACGATGTACTTAACGAAAAACGAATACAATAAAAACTTTGTTTATCCTTACTATCTGGCAAATGATGCCTTAACACACTAAACTATGGTTTCAGCTGCAAACAGGAATACAAGTAGTAATATACTCTTAGGAAATCAGCAAAAAATCTGCTTTCTGAGTTTCCGCCAGTTTTCATAACCAAGGCTTGGCTCAGACTATCTCTACTGACGTTTCTAGAAATCTTTAGAGCGCTAAAAACAAAAGAAAAATAAACAAGAGATTAACTACACCCTTAATGAAAGTGGCAAAAGTGTAATGTTTGATACATTTCTAGGCACACTTGAATTTTTTATAATACCGGTTTTTGATGTGAATAAACTTTTAGCTTTTTATTTAATATTTATTAAAGAGACTACTTGATGGAAACAAGGGATGAATTTATGGTGAGTATTGGCTTTATTGTAGGTATTATTAGTATAAATTTTTATAGTTTTTATTGTAAAATAAAAAAAAAACCGTAACAGTACTTTTTACACTTTCTGTAGCACGCATTGTCATTTCACAAGTTCTTCCATTATGCCCCATGTTAAATATGTTAAACCAATTTTAGTGATACACTGTAATAAATAGTAAAATATAATATATAAACCTTGAAATCCACGAACTTCTGCTTTCTTGAAAGAACATGGAATATAGTACCTTTCTTCTACCGCTCCAATGGAAAAAAAGGAATTGTTTCCCTATAACTGAAACATCTTTTAATTGAAGAAAAATGTCTGTGCCTGTGTCTGGTTATTGGTCAATGCGTCGACATCATTATCATCACTTTACTAATTCATAAAATACAGTTAATATTCAATGTTCAATAAGTTTTATATAGAAACTTAAATAAATTAACCTAGTTGGCTAAAAGATAAATATTAGAAAAACAAGTATATTTAAGTTTTCTAATTAATTACTGAATTTATTAGTAAGTATACAGAGTGTTAGAACTTTGCTTTAGGTTTAAAATAACCTAACTTTATTTCGATTTAGGTAAGGATGATGTCATAATTGAAATAATAAAGGAAGGAAGAGAAATGATACAAAAGCTTAAAATAATATTTATTTTGTGCCTCCAAGAAGAGAGAGTATCTAAAGAGTGAAATAATCCAACCTTGATTTATTAAAAAGGAGATAACACAACCTTCAAAATTAGCGTCCCATTCGCCAGACTCGACAATTACTAAACAGTGGTCGCATTTAGAAAAGATTTTAGTATGTATGATCATTTGCTAACCATTAACATATTAATAAAACAGGTTAATGAATATAACCTACCATTATGTTTGCCTTTATACATTTCGGAAAGGCCTTAGATTTAGTCCAACACTGATCACTTAATAAAGTAAGAATTGAAATCAATATCTCAAATGAAAAAAGGAATAAAGCAGAGGTGCTGGTTTCAGACCACCGTCTATTAAAATTTGTAAAAGCTTATAGCTCTGACCCCGACAGTATATATATATATATATATATATATATATATATATATATATATATATATATATATATATATATATATATCACCTACATTGTTTGACTCGGCCTGAATATTCAAAAAAACTCGACCAGAAACATCATGCGCTTTTGGGAAGTTAGCCCATATAATGAAAAACAAAAAATAGCAATGTATCAAGGAGAGACTGATAATCACAAAAAACTTAAAGTAATACAAAAAACGATGTAGCAGGCGATGCTAGACGTGTCTTTATGAGTCAAAAAAAGAAACGGCTAGATAAGAGAAAAAATAAAAGTAAGAGATATAATAGAAACAGTAATTCAACCAAAATGGTAGTTTTTTCGGTCATGTACCGAAACGAGAAGACAGAGGAGACAGATGGAGGACAAAAATTATTAAATAGAGATCATATCTGAGACCGCATACAAGATGGTTTGATGCCCGAAGTTGAGATGAGAGAGAGAAAGAGAAAGATAGAATTTCGATAAACATTGAACTATTCTTCGATGTTCCAATAGTAATTTAAGTTTATAAAAGTAATTCAAGTCACACATTGCTAGTAACATCTGACTTTCTGGATAAAATTCTGAATTTGCAATTTAACAGTAAAAAACGAGTTAAAATTTAATTGTAGACTAATAATAATTTTATGTGTGTTCTGATGATGTAATAAATTCATTGCAGGACCACTAGAAGCGCGTTAAAATTATCAAAAAATCGTTCGTTATTTCATCGTTAGGGTAAACTTTTCTAGTACTTTTTGCATTATCTTTTTCATGTGCATGTTTTTCCGTTTTCCCTTATTTTCCGTTTCTGTCATTCATGATTTTCCTAGGATTTTTCTGATGTCTTCTTACCAACGTAGTATCAGTCGTCCTGGGTTCCTCTTTTCTCCCCATGGTTTCTATTCGGGCGTTTCTCTGTCCATCCTCATGATTTGACCTGTCCAACGCTACTTTACTCTTAGTTTTGTTTGTTTTATGTCATTCATGATTTTCCTAGGATTTTTCTGATGTCTTCTTACCAACGTAGTATCGGTCGTCCTGAGTTCCTCTTTTGTCCTAATGATTTCTATTGATTTCCTATTTATCAATCTAATAATGTGACATTGGATGGCTAGTAGCTTGTTCATGGTATTCTTGGTGAGTGTCCATGTTTCAGCACCATATATCAATACCTGGATTATACATTGCTTCAATATTTTTTACCTTTATGTAGGTTTTAAATCTTTTATTATTTTGTAATATATGTCTTAATTTACCGAATGCTGTCTAGGTCAGTCTTATTCTCGGGTTTACGTCCGCTGTTTTCATTTCCTTATGTTTTGACTCAGGTACATGTATTCCTCCATTTCTTCTATTGACGTTTCATTTAACTTTATTGATTGGTTATATAGTACGGTGATTTTTTTCATAATTTTGGTTTTACTCCTCTTTATTGTTAGCTCCCACTTCTCTTAATTTTTTTTCAGTTCTATTATTGTTTCTATTTCTATCTAATCTACCATTATAAGTACTATATCGCCTGCGTATCTGATATTATTTAATATTTGCTAATTTCATGACTCCCGTTGTAATTTTTTAATTATGTCTAACCATACTAGCGTAAACAGCTTCGGTGATATGCAATCTCCTTTTCCTAAGCTCCTTTCCAATATTATCTGTTCTGATTCTGTACGTAACTTTATGGTGCTTGTTGCTTTTTTGTGACTATTTCTTTATATATCTCGAGTCGATTCTACAGATTTTCATTACATTCACTATTGCCCATATTTTAACTGAATCGAAGGTTTTGTTATAGTCGATAAATTCAAGTATAGATTTTTTTATATTACAGTGTTTTCTCTATAATAGTGAGTATGAAATAATGTTTTCTGAAGCCTGCTTGTTCTGTATCATTATATAGATCGAACTTCTGTATAATTGAAATTGATATCGAAAAATTCTATGCGTGTAATTTTTTAATTCTGATTTATTCTTCTTCTTGTATAGTGTTAGTAGTTGTATTAGTATCGAGTTGTCTCATTCTTGTGGTATTTTTCTTCCTTCGAGGCATTTGTTAAGTAATATTTCAAACTTTTCTAGAGTCTCCCCTTCATATTTCATTAATTGAGGTATCATGTTGTCCTTTTCCAGTACTCGGTTTAACTTCATCTCCTCTATTGTTTCGTTTATTTCCATGTTTCTGTGAGGGTATTTCTTCCGTTCCGATATGGATTATCGTTTTTCTTCTTGTTGTGACTGTTTCTTTTTTTCTAGATTTATAGTATTTCTTTTCTGTCGTTTGTTGTTGGTCCATTGTTCTTTTTCAGTTATATGTTGGTGTTTAATTTTCTTTTCAATGCTTGAAAACTTTTGTTTCGCTCGATTGTTTCCTCTATTGGTTCCTCTGTGTTTTTCTCTTCGTATATTTTTGTTCTATTCTGTATATTCCCTTGTTTTACAAAGGGAAAGAATTTTTATGCGTCTTTTTTCGTAATTATCTGAGGAGACTTAGTAAATTTAGAAAAGTGTAATTTTTCTACTAATGTATATTAAAAAAATTAATTTTTAATTTGTTATAGCTTTTCTTGGCGAAGGACAAAACGTTTAAATTTTCTTGAAATATTAATAATTTTCATTTGAAAAGATCTTGCATTTCCAATTAACAAAGATATTTTCCTCATTGGCAATCATTATTTGAGTATCTTAAAACTTTATTCCCAATATCAATCCACATTAGTTCGTGGAATTAATGTTTTCTTAGTGTCCTAATTAATTTTATTAATTGCAATCGGTTTTTGTGTAATAAAGATGGTACCGTTATCCATAGTAAGAAATAAAAATATTTTTCTAGCTTTGTAATCTTATCGCTATGCATTTAAATTAAACAACTAATTGCTAAATACAAAAACTATTTTAAATGTTAAGTGTGTGTGGTGGTGTTTTTACACCCTATAAATACAATGCAAATAAAATTTATATAGTAGTAGAAAAGATTATTATAGCTAACGCAATAGCTATAATAATCTTTGGTAGTAGGTAAAAAAGTTTAGGTGTAAAGAAATCATAGCGTAGAAGTTATGTTCATGATATTTTAAGTCATTTTAAAAAAACTGTACCGTCTAATTTATGATCTGAAGGTTCCATTGTTTCCTAACAGAAAGTACTTGTAGGTCAATAGAGGCAATTTTGTGCACTTTTAGTACCACTATTTTTTCGAAATTTTAATTTTAGTAATCTCGCAAAGGAGGGTAGTTACAGCAATTATAATATATTGTGAAACTAAAGCTGAATTAATATATGTCTTCTTGATTTCTTTAATTATATATATATATATATATATATATATATATATATATATATATATATATATATATATATATGTTTTCTTTACCTATTTTTTATGGTTTTTAGTAATTTATCATTTTCAATTTTAGACATAAATTGTTTGCAATTTATTTTTGAAAATTCCTGTACTGCTACAGCGCGAGAAAGAGAGATTTAAAATTAAAATGAATACTAAAAATGCTTCGATGCAGGTGGTTATTTTTTTGGTGTTGATCGCTCCTTCTCTTAGGGCAGTGCCAAGGCTAACATACCGGAGGTTAGGGGGATTATATATATATATATATATATATATATATATATATATATATATATATATATGTTCCAGACTACACAATTGAATTTGCAGCACACTGCCTAAAGAACACATACTTCATATTCAATAACCAAATATATAAACAAACAGATGGCGCACCTATGGGGTCCCCGCTTTCACCAGTCATAGCCAACCTTTTCATGATATATTTCGAACAAGAGGCACTGCAAAAGGCACCTTTAAAACCGAAATTTTGGAAACGCTATGTCGATGATATTTTTATAATATGGCCACATGGAAAAGAACACCTGGACGATTTCCTCATATATCTGAACAATATCTACCACAGAATCCAATTCACGCTAGAAATCGAACAATAGAAGAAACTTCCTTTTTAGGACCTGCTATTAACTAGGAAACTCAACAACACCTTGGGCTTCAGCGTATATCGGAAACCCACTCATACTGACCGATATCTCAATGCAGCGTCACATCATCATCCCTCTCAAAAGCAGGCAGTAGTCAACACATTAGTATCAAGGTCTCTCCGCCTAACAGAACTTGACACAAAACAAGACGAAATAAGACACATTTCAACAGCTCTAGAACGGAATGGTTTCTCACAAGCAGATATAAAGAAAGCCATAAAAAGACAAGAAAAGACTACAACAAAGACCAAAGACCAAGATCAAACAAAGAACAAAGCCATAATACCATACATAAAAGGAATAACAGACAGAATCGGAAGAATCTTAAGAAAACACAACCTACAGCCCATATTTAAACCACAAAAAACAATAGCCAACATCCTGGGAAATCCCAAAGACAAGATCAACCTTGAAAATCATGGCGTTTACAGCATTCCATGTGCAGATTGTCATCAAACTTATATAGGACAAACAAATAGGCGCATATCAGCAAGAATCCAAGAACATAAAAATAGCCTCAAAAACAAACAGACAACCTCAGCCCTATTTCAACATCACCGAACAACCGGACATACCATCGATTTCGAAAAAACAAAAGAAATAGCACCAGTACAGAACTACAAGGTACGCGTCATAAGAGAGGTCCTAGAAATCGAAAAAGCGGGACAGCTAAATAAACGAGACGATGCTATAAATTTTTCATCTACATGGAAAACATTAATAAAAAATCAAGAAAGAAAACACCAAAAATCAACTAGTACACGAGAGACCTGCATACAAGAACAAAATATATCGCACTCGGGAGAAGGGAGGAGCCTGTGAAGCCGCCCACCCAATCAGGCAGCGAGCCAACTAAACAAAACTCGAAATTCTTCAGAGACCACCATCAGTTCTCAGCGAGTAACGAGACGAACCGCACTTGAAAATGCCAAATGAGATTTTGGCGAAACGTCGTGAAAACGATTTTTTGAACGAACGGATTGAAACCCGGAATAACCAAACTATTCATATATATATATATATATATATATATATATATATATATATATATATATATATATATATATATATACATAATTTAGAACTAAATATAAAAAGGGCTAAATATATATCATTTAGACAAAAATGAAGGTAATATCTAAGTTGGGGTACTGCAGTTGATAATATGAATATAGAAGAGTTTCAACAACTAAAGTACTTAGCGTGAGTAATAGATAAAAATTTTAACTGTGAGAACAAAAAAAGTATAATAAAAAATGTTTCTATGATTTCGGCAGTGTTTAGATGTCGAAATTATCACACAAATAACAGTAAAATAAATGTATATAATTCTTTTTTCTTACCACAAATAAGATCCCTGCTACTTGTGTGGGGAATATTAAAATACTAAAAGTTTTTTTAATTATAACAGATTTTAAAACACAGATAACCTGTACAGGGAGTTGGGTGTGGTTAAGTTAAATAAGGTGTTTGAGCTTGAACAATGTAAATTCATTATAAAGATAGTAAATAAGATTCAAATATGTCACAGAAATACTGTATTTTCTAATGAGATACATACCTAAGAGACAAGATCTCGTGGTGGCATATATTAGGTATATAAAAGAACTAACATATGCAAAAAATATGTAAGCAAATTGAAAGCTTTTTTGGGTTTACATTGAATTAGTAGTCGCAAAATGTATCTTGTATTGATTAAACAACCCAAAAACATTAGCTAGAGTGAAAAACACCCTTGAAATGAGGAATATATATATATATATATATATATATTTATGTATATGTATTTAGTAATTCTCGGCTATGCGGACTAAGACCGTTGATCTCATGCGGAGATCTCCAAAGAATATGGAAAAACTCCGAGTCCGAAAAATGACGACAGCGCTGTTTCGTCCTAGTATGGGCCATTACATTCGGAATAAACCATCATCTCGTATCTGTGTCCTATAAACAAATTTCATGGTTGAAAAATAGTAAATAAGACACAGTGGCGACATCTCGCTAGCTTGCTCAATAACATAAGAATAACACAAATCAACAAATGTTGTATAAAACCGCCATGTGGTGGCGCGACGGTAAATTAAAAAAGAAGTATATCAAAACTCGGTACACGAACTTGCTACTTTTGTTTGCTCTTAGACGCCATACAGTGAGCTTTGAAAATGGTGAATGAGATTTCACCGAAACGTCAGCTGCCTTACAGTCCTGAGAGGGACTCAGCACATACATGGGATGCCCGAAAAACCTTCGATTACATATCACACCTGTGAGAATATCCGACATAACATGTATATATATATATATATATATATATATATATATATATATATATATATATATATACTGTCGGGGTCAGAGCTATAAGCTTTTACAAATTGTAATAGACGGTGGTTTGAAACCAGCACCATATTAGTTTGATGAACAGCTCAAGATGTAATATTTAAAATGAAACGAAGAACATGTTACATTGTCAAAAAAGAAAAATTCAAATATATTATCACAAATCTTAATTTTTTATATTTTAACTTGCATATCGCCATTTAGCAAAATGTGCTTCTTATTTGATAAAGATCATTGTTGCCATCCATCTTTCTTAAATATCTCTCATTTTTAAACCCACACAACTTTCGGAGGTTGGTCATTTTCATTACTCTTTTATTTTTAGAGATTAAATTTTAAAATAAGATAAAAGACTGATGTACCCACGCAAATAATCTTTGTTTGAGGATTGACTAGTTCGTCTAGAACGAACAATTGTTTCTGTTTGATAATTCCTATTCAGTAGATTCTTCCGAATCGATTTATATCACGATAATATCAAATTTCTTAAAATATACATGATGAATTAAACATGAAGGCTGGCTATTATTAAAATTTAAGAATTAGAAGAAAATAATGAGAGTAAAATAATGAATAAGTAATAATTTATTTTTAGAAAAAAAATTGCACCTAAATTTAAAAAATAAAATTTTTATAAAAAAATTGAACCGACTTCTATAAGTGCGCTAAAAAGTGAAAAATAACTATAAATTTTTATATAAAATTGAATGTTTTGAAGTCGGCGCCAAACCGACATGACAAAATATGATTTGCATAAACAGATTACAAATATTTTATTTGTAATTGCTTTCTTACCATAATTTGTATATATTAGTAGTTATTTATTTCATTTACAAATAATTTGGCGCCGACTATTTTGAGGTCTTCATGAATGGTTCTGTTGCAAACATACCACGGTATTCTAATCTCGTAGAGTAAAGATTCCTGAAGATATCTTGTGCAATCATAGGCGAAACGTCGGATAATAATTCCAATTTGACACGGTCTAAACCCAAGAACCATGATCTTCACACCAAGGTGCGTTTATTATCATCTTGAGTGTCTTTGACTGGAAGGTCTGGAGGATTTTTGTATTGCATGGTTTGCTGCAGCCCCATAATTCGATACCATATCTCCAGATGGGTTTTAATATTGATAGTATATGGTGAGTTTATTTTGGAGTGTGAGTTTCGATTTTCTGTGTATTTACCATGACATATTTCTTATTTTCAGGTCAAGATGACATCTTTTGGTTTTGATGTGCGATTTTTCGTTAATTTTTTATCTGGGTAAAGTCCAAGGTATTTCACTTTATCTTTTACAGGGATAAAGGTGTCGTTTAGAGTAAGTTGAGGATATTCTGCTCTTTTGGTTGTGAAAGTTACTTTACATGATTTGTCAGAATTTACATTAATTTTCCAATGCCTGAGCCAGTGTGGGATTTAGTCCAGGTTGTCTTGTAATTTCTCAGAGGCCCTTAGAGGATTATGATCTATGCAAGAGTTGCTGTATCGTCAGCGAATGTTTTCATTAGAGTGTTTTCTGTAAGTGGTATGTCAGTGGTAAGCAGTAAGTGTAAGAAGGGTCTGAGGACACTTCCTTAAGGTACGTTAGGCTTAACGGAGTGGTATTGAGATAAGGTGTCTTCATGTTTGGCCTGAAAGTAGGGATCACTTATGTTCGATGGCAGTTGGTGTTTTAACTTATATAGTAAGCTTTTGTGCCACATTTTGTCAAAGGCTTGCTTGATGTCTAGAAATGCCGATGTGCACATCTGTTTTGTTTCTAGACTCTCTTTGATTTGATTAAATCATTAATGTTTCTTCAAGTCTGTTAAGAATAGGTCCTTTGAGAATTTTTGACGTAGTAGAAAGAGGGCCTATTGGTCTATACGAACCAGCATTTGTGGATTGTTTACCAGGCTTCAGTATCATGATAATTTGAACTTATTTCCATAGTACCGGGTAGTAGCACAGTCGCATCACACTGTTGTATATGGTTCAGTTTTTTGTTGATAGGATCAACATTACTATGAGCGCGGAATCATGCAGCTTCAAGAGGTCATTGAACCAAATGAAAACTATATAATTGGAAAAGAAATAAAAATGATTTTTATTTCACCTTACAAAACCGAAATTATTTTTTTGCTGATCTGATATACACCAGTAAAATTTTCTATTTCTTTTCTTAACAACCTTGTAAACTACGAAATTGAAAATAATTTAACGCATTAACCAAAAATTATCATTTGAATACCTCGTAAATTTTATTTAGCATTGTTTTGACTTATCAGCTATAAATTCATTTCAACTGACCTCGATTTTATTGTTACTTTTTTAAAAGGTGCTTATAAATTAAAATATCTTTTGTTGTATAATTTCTACGGTAAAAAAAACCTATTACTTCCGAACATTTTTCATTTGAATAAAATTCCTGTGACAATTATTCACTTTGATCAAATCCAATTAAATAGTTATTGTTGTAAAAAAGAAAGCGTACTTAGCAACATTCAAGACCGGTCAATTGTCAGTCACTTTTTGTGTGTCTGATTTTTTTTTCAAATAGATGTCATGGCATGAATATTATATTAATTAGCAAAAAAATATATGCAAGTTGTTCTTGACGCAAGTAATTTCTAAAAAAGTTTTATGGTTAAGATCAAGATTACGAGGGGTACTCAAACAGTGAGAGGTAATGTTTTAAGTGACACTAAATTTGTTGAATATGGAGAATCATAGTGAATTGTCTAGCCCATTGCTATTCATAATTTAAAGACTTGTTTGACTTGAAAATTAATGGAGATATGATATGTTTTGCTGATGATACTGCATTGTTCTACTCAATATTAGACGAGTGAAATATATGTAAAATAATCAACGGTTTTTAGAACAGACTTTTAACAAAGGCAAATTACGTCCCATGTACTTCTTTAAGTTTAAATCGTAATTAAATAATTGATATATAAAGAATAGACGGCGAGTCTGGGCGCGCTTGGTCTGAGAGAGATGCAAACATTTAAGGATATATTCTTTCCCTCAGCTCGCATGAACCACTAGTTTTCGGCATGCCTGCGCGACGCTCAGTCCCGTTCCTTTAAAGAGACAAATGTTATGTCCTGGACTGTCTCTGATATTCGACATCTATATTGGCATTTGTCGTTCTAGATCGAGGGGACTTTGATTAGGTAATTCATATAGTATATGAATATATATATATATATATATATATATATATATATATATATATATATATATATTCATATAACAGCCTCCAAAAAAAGTTAAAAAAGAAATTAAATCGAACAAAAAAATTTATCAAAGACAATCCTCAAATCATTGTTCTAAGGCCTGATAAAAGCAGTAGTTATGAACAAGGCAAATTACGAGACAAAAATGAACAACTTACTAAAGGACGAAAATACATATAAAAATATTAAGAGTGATCCAACGAACTTATATCAAAAAAAAAAAAAATAATACCTTCATAAAAAAATTGCTCAATGTAAAAGAACTAACTGAAAAAGATGCAAAAAGGCTAACCATTCACAATGCTATTCCACCAAAAATATACGGCCTACCAAAATTACATAAACAAAATATACCACTAAGACCTATTGTTTCTTGTATACAATCGCCATTCTATAGTTTATCAAAATTCTTATCAGATTGCATTTCGAATATTACAGGCAAAAACGATTTTTTTATTAAAGATTCATTCCCCTTTAAAAAATTTATTGATAAAGTAAACCTACCTGAAAATTACAGACTCATTTCGCTAGATGTTATATCTTTGTATACAAACATACCAAATCAACTTGTCCACACTATTTTAGCAGAAAAATGGGAAATTTTAAAAAAACATACAACGCTATCAAAAAATAATTTTATGGATGCTGTTGACCTCGTTCTTAATACAAATTATTTTCAGTACGAAAATACCCTTTACAAACAACTGGAGGGATGTGCTATGGGATCACCAATTTCATCTACCATTGCTCAGCTAGTAATGGAATATTTAGAGGAAAAAGTCTTAGAAAAATTAAATTTTAATATAATATTTTTCAAACGTTTTGTCGATGATTGCATAGCAGCCGTACCACAAAATAAAATAAATGAAATTCTCCAAGAGTTTAACAGTTTCAACGAAAAATTATAGTTTACGTCCGAAACAGAGAATAATAATAAAATAAATTTTCTAGATATGACACTTATACGCAGAAAAAACAAAATTTTACCTGAATGGTACACCAAACCAACTTGGTCAGGTAGATATCTAAACTATTTCTCTAATCATTCAAAAACTCGAAAAAATAGCGTTATAATCGGTCTATCTGATCGTGCTATCTCCCTAACATCTCCAGAATTCCGACCAAAAATACTGCAAAAAGTAAAAGAGACACTAATAAATAATAATTTCAACGAAAAGACTATCACCAAAATAATTGATAAACGAACATATAAGTTTTATAATAACGTAAAAACAAAAAACATAGAACATAAACAGCAGAAATATGTGGCATTACCTTACACTAGTGAGCTGTCAGAAAAAATAAAATACATTTTAAAAAAGCATGATATTATCGTATGCCACAGGTCACATAATAAATTAAATACATTGTTCATAAATTTAAAATGTAAAACTCCTCTAATGAATAAATCAAATATAATATATTCGATCCCTTGCATAAATTGTTCCAAAAAATATATAGGCATGACGAGCCAATTACTAAAGAACAGATTAAATGGCCATAAATATTCAAAAAACGCTTCAACAGCGTTAAACAAACACACACAGGACGAAAAACACACTTTTGATTATAACAGTACCATTATAAAACACAAAGATAAGAATTACCAAAAATTACAGATAAAGGAAATGAATGAAATTAAAAAAGATAAAAACACTGTTAACGACAGAACAGATATGGGAAATTTGAGCCACATTTACGCAAACCTAATTTAAACAAAACTATTAAGTATTCGATCCGGTCAAATAAGAATCAAAAATAGAATATCCTCTTAAACATAAAACCAAACATATACCTTATTTGTTTTTTTTTTATACATTGTAAAATATAAAAAATATTAAAAAAATAAAACACATTCGCATTTCACGTATCCTCAGTAAACGATGAAAATTTAAAGTTTATTTAGAAACAGAACAGCAAAATGTCAAGATATGTACCGGTAAAATTAAATATTTTTAAAATGTTTTAAAGTTTTGACTACTGTTTTTAAGTGTCTTGTTTGTTTTCCAAAATGGTAAAATATGTTTTTTATTTGATGTATTTTAATTATATATTTTTTTAGGAAAAAATTTTGAAAATGCCTTAAATAAAGGGCGAAACGTCAATCGTTTTGTGTTTTATTAATTATAGAACCTAAACCCAAGAAAATACAAAATTAAGAAAAATTATAGATATATTTCAACTATAATATCCGATAACTAGTCTATTTTCTGAGAAATCGATCGTGGTACTTCGTCGTGGGACACACTGTATATACTTTTTATCCTACATTCTCTGCAAAAACATTAATTATTTAGTTTCAACTATTTGTAATTTATTAAAAAAGACAAGATTAATAAGCCATTTCCGAATGTTGTATGAACAATATACTATACCAATTATGAAGTTTATATCTCCACCGTATAGTTAATAGGCTGCTTTATTGTGCAAGTTATTTACAATTTCCTCGAAATAATTTGTAACGTTGCCAATAATTACCGTCCAAGAAGCTTCGGTATTAATAATATTTGCAATGTAACTAGGTACATAGAACTTCAATTTATGTTTTAATCGAAGCAAGCCATAATAGAAATATTGCCGCAGCAATGTTCATAAGGAATATTATTTTCCTGACTAATTAAAGATCAAAAAAACCCTGAATTGCATATCTTTCTTGGAAATTAGCAAAAACAGTTTTTAATATACAGGGTGGTTTAATAGTGTGGCAAAGTCTATTAGTCCCTTTGTTAGAAAAATAAGAATCAAATATTTTATATAAAAGTTGTAGAGGATTAATTGATAACTTTATATCCCAAAATTATTTTTGTTTATACGAGGTGATATGGAAAAGTCGGTTAGTACTATTTACAGCCTCTCAAAAGAATTATTTTGATTTCAGTTTGATTTTTTCTAGCCTAAGTTAACAACAATTTAATTTTTAAAATTAATTTTTAAATTTTAGTTATGACAAATATTGGATTATTAATCTATTGTTTTAATATGTACTGCTAGGTTGTCTTTGTTAGTTTGTTTGACATGTGTCATTTTGTTCATTTTAGTCAGTGCCTGAGGTTGTAACATATGTTGTTGCGGAACCGGTAGCTTATTTATTAATAAAGAATTTTGGGAACATAACAAGACATTTATTTCGTTTCGTAAATGTAGGAGAGCAAAATGTATAGTTATTTTTAAATGGAACATATTTGGAATTCCCACAAAATTCTCCATACAATCCTGAACTTAGTTTTACATTTTTTTGGTGTTGCTAAATTAATGAGAATAATCTATAAATTGCGAACAAAAACAGATGTAAGTGTTTTAGTTATTCGCCAGCTTAGTTGGTTTTCGTAGCTAATGAAGATATATATCGCCTACAAAGTTTTATATATATATATATATATATATATATATATATATATATATATATATATATATATATATATATCTTCTTCTTCTTAAGGTGCCTATCTTCTTATGATGTTGGCGACCACGTTAGCCCATCTTATCCTATTCACTGCAGTTCGGAATAGGTCAGTTGATGTTAGGCCAGTCCATTTTCTAAGATTGGCCAGCCAGGATATACGTCTACGTCCAGGGCCTCTCTTGCCCTCGATCTTGCCCTGTAGAATTAATCTTAGTAATCGATACTTATCATTACGCATAATGTGGCCGAAGTAAGCCAGTTTCCTGTTCTTTATAGTGGTGATAATTTCCCTGTCTTTTCCGAGCCTCTCGAGAATCGTGATGTTAGTTGTGTGGTGTGTATGACACTCGTAAGATGCGGCGATAGCACCACATTTCAAATGCCTCCAAGCGTTTGATGGCAGCTTCTGTAAGACTCCAGCTTTCTACCCCGTAGAGGAGAACGGTAAAGACGTAGCATCTGAGAATTCTTATGCGTATATTGATATTTAGCGAGAGGTTGCAAAGGACTCTTCTGTGGCGACCAAAAGCGCTTCTGGCTTTTTCAATACGGGTCCTTATTTCGTAACTATGATCCCATGTATCACCGATATTGCATCCCAGGTAGGATATTTTCTCTACTCTTTCTCGTGTTGTATCGTTTACAGTAAATTGGGCGTTAGCGTCGATGTTCTTACTAATGATCATTATTTTAGTCTTTTTACAGTTTAGTTTTAATCCATATTCGCTGCATGCTTCCACAACATTATCTATTATTCTTTGGAGACCATCTGCGCTATCTGCCAACAGAACGGTGTCATTCGCGTATCTAATATTATTGATAGGTTTACCATTTACTGTAATGCCGTCTTCCGATTCATCCAAGGCTTCTCTAAAGAGATTTTCAGAATATATGTTAAACAATGTCGGTGACAGTATGCATCCCTGTCGAACTCCTTTTCCGACTTCAAAGACATCGGATAGTTCGTTTTCGAGACGTACTGTTGCTTTTTGTTGTAAATATAGGTTTGAGATAAGTTTAATATCCTTACTGTCAATTCCCGATGTTCTTAGAATATCAATTAATTTTCCATGTGGTACCTTGTCAAATGCCTTTTCAAAATCAATAAAACATGCAAATACATCGCAGTTAACATCCCTTGCTCTTTGTATTAGCACTTGCAGGCTGAAAAGTGCTTCCCTTGTTCCAAGGCCTGATCTGAATCCAAATTGCACTTCGCTGATGTGTTCTTCTAATTTGGTGTAAATGCGAGAGTGAATGATATTAAGGAGTACTTTAAGCGCGTGGCTCATTAAACTAATTAATCTGTGGTCCTCGCATTTCCTCGCATTGATTTTTTTAGGAATTGGGATGAATATTGATAGCAGCCAGTCTTTTGGTAATTGTCCAGTTTCATATATGTTGTTAAATAGTTTGGTAAGAGCTGCGATTTGGGACTCCTCCAATAACTTCAAAATTTCGCCATGAACACCATCAGGTCCTGGTGATTTTCCATCTTTAAGTCGTTTGATGGCCATCTTGACTTCTTCATTTGTTATTTCTGGGCCGTAGGGGTGGTTTGTTTCGTATGGTGTTCTGACTGCATCTTCGAAAAGTTCTTGCATGTACTCCTTCCATCTTTTCAGCCTGTCTTCAATCCTGATCAAGATCTGACCCTCGTTGTCTACGATTATGCCGGTATTGCGTTGATTATCAATGTTCTGCATCTGTTTGATCTTTTTGTGCATATGGAAGTCATCATGTTTTTGTTGAAGAGTTTCAATTTCTATGCATTTCTCAGTCAACAATGCCTCTTTTGCTTCCTTTATTTTCCGCAGTATATTCTTGTGGAGCTTGTTGTATTCGTGTATATTTTTATTTTTGAATCTTCGCCGTTCCTCCATCATCTGTAATATTTCGTCTGTCATCCATTCTTGTTTCTTTTCTTTTCTTGATTTCAGATTTTCGTTTGTTAGTGTAGTGATAACTGTTTTCATTTCGTTCCACTGTTCTTCTATATCGTCGGTGTAGCTTTCAGCTATTTTGGCAAAGTTTTTATTTAGCTCTTCTTTCACCTTTTCTTGGATGCTATTTTCTTTCAGTAGTCTTATGTTTTTTCTGGGAGTCCTTTTCTTACGAATAACTTTGAGTCGTATCTTGATATTTGCCACTAATAGATTGTGGTCCGAGAAGACATCTGCGCTTGGGTATGTTTTTGCTGAGGTGATAGAGTTTCGAAACCTTTTCTTTATGTTGATAAAATCAATTTGGTTCCTAATAATTCTCTCTGGAGTATCTCCTGGAGCTTTCCATGTGTAAAGCCTTCTGGGATGCAGTTTGAAAAATGTATTCATGACAACCATGTCAGTCTCCTGGCAGAACTGGATCAGCCTTTCGCCTCTCTCATTTCTTGTGCCAAGACCGTATCTTCCCACAACCTTCTCAACTGTACCCTCTCCTATTTTGGCGTTAAAATCGCCCATGATAATATTTAATTCATGTTTCTTCGTGAGTTTTAGAGCGTCTTCTAGGGTCTGATAAAATGTTTCTATTTCTACTTCAGTAGATTCGGCTGTGGGTGCGTAAACTTGAATGATGTTCATGTTAGAGGATCTGGAGTTAATCTTCAGCAGTGCAACTCTATCTGACATGGGTATAAATCCTATCACTGCTTTAGCAATTTCATTTTTCATTATTATAGCTACGCCATTTCTGTTTCGTGTTGTTTCATCTCCTGAGTAGTAGACATGGTGCTCGCCTATGACTGTTTTTCCGGAATTTGGCCATCGGACTTCACTGCATCCCAAAATATCTATGTCTAGGTGTTTCATTTCTTGAATAATATTTGCTACCTTGCCTGGTTGGTACATGCTTCGAACGTTCCAAGTACCGATCTTTTTCACATTTAGGACATTATTGGCTGACCGGGAGATTCTTAGCACCCTCTCCCCATTTAAGGGGTGCCCGGGACTGAGGGCCGTGTCTTTCTTGTTTTCAGCCATTGTGGTGTCCTGGGGAAATATTTTGATACCAGGTAGTTTCCCGTTGCTTTCCTGGCCTTGAGAATCAGCCGCTTCTAACATGAAGTACCGACGCTGTTTGCAGCCGCCCATTCTGGATCAGACGCTGCGTGGGAACCTTCTTAGCTTCGCCTTCATCTCTTCGAGACCTTACCGGCATGGGTGTCCCTGCCAGTAGCTACGCTACCGCCGGCATCGCTCCCTGGATATTGAAGGTTACTGAGCCCTCTCACCAACGACAAGGTGATGATTCCCCTGAGAGGGGAGAAATACCTCATATATATATATATATATATATATATATATATATATATATATATATATATATATATATATGAGGTATTTCTTATTTATTTCTTGGACCTTTATTAAAATATTTTTTATTTGTGTTTGTTTTTCCTGGGATTATGGTCCGTTAAAAAATGGAATTAAAATGTAATGGTGGTGTTGTATTTTCTGTATATTACATTTTTTTTAATACATTAACGTTTCGGTAATTTTTTTACCTTCGTCAGAATGTGTGTAGCTTGAACAATGATTCAGGAACAACACTGCACTTACATGTATATATTTATTTAAAAATTTTGTTCAATTGAAAATTTAATTTTCGCGAGATTCACAGAGTTCAAGATGACCACGTGTGTCATCTTGAAGTTAAGATGGTACTGAGCTAGTAACGGACCATAATCCCAGGAAAAACAAACAAATAATATATATATATATATATATATATATATATATATATATATATATATATATATATATAATGAATCACACACTTTTACATGGAATTGATAATTTTGAAAGCGAATGTTAAAATTGATTTTTTTAATAAATCAATTTTTTTTGATTTTCAATTATTAGTAAATTTTTTTTAAGTATGGAGTTGCTTTAATAATTGATTAATGTTAGAATTGTGCATTTACAATTAAATTCTGTTTTATAGTGTTTAAGAATTCAAAATTATTGGAAATATTTTTTTATAGAAAGTTTGTAAATTTGCAGTTTATTATCTTTTATTGTAGAAAAAAGGGGCGGCAATTTTTACATCTGACACGGGCGGTGCAACCCTACCCTACACCAATGATTTTCCCAGTTCAGTGATATATTGTTGAGCTTATTATTTTATTGTAATTTTTTAACTCGTTAATAATTTTACGTGTTCATAAAAACCAAAAAAAGTTAGTTTTTGTCATACTTTAATCATATACGCTATTTATTTAATGTCTTACATATTTAAAGAAATTTAAAGTCCGGTTCTTTAGTCTATACCAAATATGATACCAACTGATAAAAGTTATGTACACTAGAATTTCTGGACTGTCACTAATGACATATGTCTTGCCTAAGATTATACAGTATTATGACTATATATTATGTAACCATGTCGCCCTATTCAGGCTAGCTATATCGGCAATTAGATCTACCGTTGCATACGGCTTTTTAATTAGCTACTTTGTTTCATCAACCCATACATATGAAGGAATACGTCAAAGTTAATTAAACAATTACTTTAAAATTTTTAGTTTCTGATTGCGTTTCCAAGAAATTAACTATTTAAATGTAAATTTCTTCACTTTACACCTAAACATTACATTACAGTTTAATAGCTAAAAAAGTTTGAATGATTTTTATTCCTCATATGGCAAGCGTGCTTGCGAAGAAGCACATTAATTTTAAAACTAATCAGTTTAATCTACAGAAACTATTTTTCACATTAGTAGAATTCATTGGAAAATAAAATTTTAATGAAAAAATTGAACTGACTTCTAAACAAGCACTAAAAAGTGAAAAATAGCTTTTTTGGAACTTGGTTCAATTTTTTTTTATAAAAATTTTATTTTTCAATATTTGGTTTTGAATTGACTTGATTTTCTCAAGTCGCAAAAAAATACTCATTTTATCCAAAGTTGTAGACCACATGAAACTAAACAACAAAAAATTCTTTGATTCTGAGAATTCTCGAAATACAAGTTTTTAATGAAATTTTACCAAATAAATATTTAGTCTGCAATAGTAAATTAACTATCTTGAATTTTAAGAAATTAATTTTAGATTGGTAACCTAGTCTGTGAACTTAATAAAAAAATAAAAAATATATTTTCAGTCTATTTGTGTCAATTTATATCGATAATATAATATATTCTGAAGGATAATGCAAAACGCAAAAAAAAGATGTCAAAAAATACAGGGTGTTCCGTTTAAAAAAAAATGATATTATATCTCTGTAATTAAAACTAAAATTAATAAAAAAGTAAGAAACCATCCTTTCAGAAAACATGTAACAATGTTTGTCTTTTTTGCTCTAAAAAATGAAAAACAACTATAAATTTCTATATGAAATTGAAATTTTTGAAGTCGGCGCCAAACTTATACCTGACAAAATGGGATTCGCATAAACAGATTAACAGTACTTTATTTGTAATTGCTTTCTTACCACAATTCGTATATATTAGTAGTTATTTGGTTCATTTAGAAAGAATTCATTATGATATTCATAAATTATTTGAACTACGTACTAATCGAGATTAGTGTACCTCGCAATGACTCCAAGGTGACAAAAACGTTCCCATTTTATCCAAAGTTGTAATCGCTCTAAAATGAACCACTAAAAATTCTTTGATTTTTAGAGTTCTACAAATACCAGTGAAATTGTACGAAACAAATATTTAGTCTGTCATAGTCAGTCCACTAACTATAATTTTAAATTAATTTTAGATTGGTAATATAGGTCCCAAAATCTTCCAATATCGATATTTAAAAAACTTGAGACATAAATTTCTTAGCTCAATATATTTTATACTGCATATTGAGTTTGTATACGCTCCAAGCAACCCGAAATATCAATTTTAGGCAAAATCGGAAAACGTAAAATTTTCACTCCCTCATATCGTATCCTGTCAACCTAATATTGTAAAAAATTAATTTCATATCCATAAAAATCTGATAAAATGCAATAAGGTAAAATTTTCAACTCACTATATTGGATCCGTCATATTGAATTTCAAAAAAATAATTTTAACGTCTTAATGGAATCTAAATCTTAACCCTTCAAAGACCCCCTAGTACCAGTTTTAGATGAAATCCAGAAATTCAAAATTTCTAGACCTTCATATTGTCTCTGAGATATTAGATTTTCTTAAAATAGTTTTATATTTGCTATATACATCCTTAAAAACGATTCAGTCCCACATTTGAACGAAATCGAAAAATATAAAATTTTTATTCCGCCATATTGAATCCTGAAAAAAATACTATTAAATTCGTAACTTACACCCTCAAGAATCTCCTATATCAATTTTGGAGAAAATCGAAAAATGTAAAATTTTTAGGATGCCATGTTGAATCCGCCAGATTGTGTTCCTCAAAAAATATTTTATATTTGTAATTAACACTAACAAAAATCCCCTAATACTGATTTTAGACAAAATAGAGAGATGTAGAACCTTTAATTCACCATCTGAGATCCACCATATTTAATTTTTTTTTAAATTCGTAAACGTAAACGATTCGTAATGTGCGATGTCAAAAACTCCCCCATATCAATTTTGAAAAAAATCGGACAAAATTTACTTTTTATCCCCCATATTGGATACGCCATATTGAATTTTTTAAAAATAATTTCGGATTCGTTATGTACGACCCCGAAAACTTCCCCATACCAATTTTGGAGAAAATCGAACAAAATTGATGTTTTCGTCCGCCATATTGGATCCGCCATATTGAATTTTTTAAAAATGATTTTAGATTCGTTATGTGCGACCCCGAAAACTCCCCCATACCAATTTTGGAGAAAATCGGCCAAAATTAAATTTTCTTGTCCGCCATATTGGATCCGCCACATTGAATTTTTTTAAAAATAATTTTATATTCGTTGGGTACAACCCCGAAAATTTCTCCACACTAATTTTGGAAAAAATCGACAAAATTAATTTTTTTTGTCGTCATATTGTCAGCGCCATCTTGGATTTTATTGCACCAATTTCGTCCAAAAAAATATGGGATCACCGCAGCAACTTCCTGAATATAACGTAAAAAATTTCGTTCAAATCGGTGCCACCGTTCCGGAGTAATCGGTGGACATACATAAAAAAGATATACATAGTCGACGAATTGAGAACCTCCTTCTTTTAAAAGTCGGTGAAAAATCTGACTACGCTACTGAATTCTGCAGAAAAAGTACATGAAGAATGTCTTAATAGTTTTATTGTAGTTGCTTTGATAAAGAACATATAAGGCATTTTAGAAAATGGAACAATTTGAAAATCGCCCTGTAAATCCAAAATTTTCTTAAATAAAAAAGAGCTCAGAGAATTACTTTATCAGATTTTAAAAATCTTTTACGGTTTCCTAGATAGCCTATAAAAACGTCCAAAATGATCTACCCTGTACAATTTTTAGTCCACCATATTGAATTTTCAAAAACTAATTTTATATTCATAATTTATACCATCAAAAATTCCCTATAGTCATTTTGGACAAAATCGGGACATGTAAAATTTTTAATCCGCTACATTGGATCCGTCATATTGAATTTTTTAATAGTAATTTTGGAGAAAATCGGAAAAAATTAATTTTTTTGTCCGCCATATTATCAGCCCCATCTTGGATTTTACTAAACCTATATTGGACAAAATGATATGCGACCACCACAGCAACTTCCTGAATATAAGTCAAAAAATTTCATTCAATTCGGTGCCGTCGTTCTCGAGTAATTGATGTCCATACGTAAAAAAATACGTAGCGCTGGAATTAAGAACTCCGGGATCTGGTATTGTAGCACACACCTGGAACAAACCATGTAAAATGGTTTGAAGCTGCAGAAATATATAGGATGTTTCCAAAATTTTAAAGAGTTATTCTTGAGCTAATTTTAAGCATAAAAGTTCATATAAGCATTTGTCTGATAATGCTTGGTTTTTAAGATACAGGGTGTTAAAATTTATTATTTTTAGTTTGTTAAATTTATATCACTTGTTTTTAAAGATAATTAAGTCTAATTTGGAACACATAACACTTTTTACAGAAATTATTGTTATGTGAAATAATATACATAGTTGTACTTTTTCCTAGTCTGTAAAATTTTACTCTCTCGAACTTTTTTTTCGGACGCCACTGACTTGATTTGATTATTCATTTAGCTTTCCCATCTTTTTGTGAAACTTTTTTGTCTCTTAACTTTTCCTCTAAAAGTCAATAGTTTTTTACAAAAAAAATAAAATATAATAATAATAAAATTTCACACCCTGTATCTTATAAACTAAGTATTATCGAACATATGTTTATATGAACTTTTATGTTTAAAATTAGCCCAAGAATAACTCTTTAAAATATTTCGCACCCATTTGGAAGCCGTCTATAATAGAACCTAACATGAAAAAGAGAATTTTTATAGAAGCAACTTACATTACAAGTAATAATCGATATATCTAGTGTTGAGATATCTAATTTTTGGCAACCAGTACTTTGCAACATCAAGTTATTGAGGTGTATATAGTTAAATTTTACGCTTTAGTATATCCCGTTCATATATAATCTAGCACCCTTAAGACAAAACATTCAGTTTATAATTGATAACGAGTAGGGATACAATCTAATCGAAACATCGTACAAACAAACCTTTATAAAGAATGCACACCTATGACGTAACAGTAATTTCCGTCGAAATTCATTCCTCGTAGCATTGGTCGAGGTCGCAGAAATCCAAGAAACTTTACAAATTAAATTTATAAAGGTGTCCTATTTGTTTATACTTTGCTACAACAACAAAAAATTTGATTCTAAACTAAAATTTCCATAGTGTGTCGTCCTTTTGTAAGTCCACCACAGACAGGAATGTCCATTGATGAGCAATTATGATCCAAAATAAGAAAAAGTTATATTCGTCTACCTTTTTCAGTTAGGTAAACGTAATTCCACGTTCAGTGTGCTGTAATAATCTTTGGGCTACCAGGTAGTCTTTTAAAAAGGAGATGCTATTATGATTTTTAAAGGAACAGTTGTTTAAGCCGCCTTAGGCTAGGCTGTTAGAAATTTATTGCATGCGATAAAAAAATCTGAATACCTGCCATGTAAGTTTTGCTTCCTTGTGTAAAGATTGCTACTTATTTATCGGCAAGAATGGCCTAAAGATCATATTATAAATATCATTATGGAAATTGAAGGAAAAGACAAATAATATTTAAATTTCTTTATGGGTACTAAAAAGTAGTGAACTCGTGGTATAGATATTATTTTTATGGGTTCACGTATGAGGTCATGTGATGGTGTCTGAATGTTTGTCAGAGAATAAACGGGGTTTTTTGTAATCATCATTTCATTATTTTTAAATTAATATCTTACTAAACTTGTTTTAGTAGGTTGAAAATAAAATTATAAAAATAAAGACATTTTTTAATGTAATTTAACTTAAGAAAAAAGATGAAACGAAGTATATGGTGATGAGTGTTTATCTCATAGCAGGCGCCGATCCAAGGGGGGGGGGGGCGGTGGGGGCGATGCCCCCCCCCAAGAGTGTTGAGTTCAGGAAAATAGACCCCTATTTTGCCTCTTATATTATAGTTTATTCAAGAACTAGAGAGAGTAATAAATCATTTTTTACCCTTTTTTTCTTCGCAAACTACCTGTGTTCTTTAGTCCGCTGTGGCAAAATCTGTTAGACACACATATTTTTCATAGGAATGGGTTAGAAATTTTATAATCAAAAATACCGGTCTATAATAATATACTATTTGGGAGAGATAACAATAGATATTTGGATGTGTGCAGTGTTAAAAAGGATTTTAATCATTGTCATAGGCGTTGGAAGGAGGTTTATTTTATCACTAAGTATTTATGGCATAGAATATTATTTCGGTAATAAACTTAAAATAAAAAGTTTTTAAAATATTATTTTATTTCTTATGATTTCTTAATAATTCACATACAATAGAAAATATAGATAATTTTAACGTATTTAACACAAATCACAACGGTATTCTTATTATTTTTAATTTTGGCATAGAAACCGTTTTAGGCTCATTCAGACTTAAACGTAGCCTTTTCTCTCAAAAAATTCCAAGTTATTATTTATATACTTACAAAATATCCATTGTCAAAAATACAGGAAGTTAAACATAGATAAAAAAATAAATTCGTCCATATAATATTAAAATTTTTTTGAGCCTATCGGTCATTTTATTATTAATTAAAAACATTTTTAGGACATTTGACGTTTCAGTTTATTTATTTCTTAAACCATTTGCAGAATAACAATTAAACACTAAAATGGGATTCAAATGTAGTTAATTTTTATATGTTAAAGAATTTTTAAATAATAAATTATGTTTACGCTGGTAAACATTACGTATCTAATTAAAAATCAAAGTCAGTGAAGCTATCTTCGCTCAAATTAAGTATAATTGATTCTTCTATCTCACCGATCATAAGATAGAGTTTCCATATTTTTTTTATTCTTTTATTATATGGATTTTCCCAATTTTCTGCAGTAACTTTATTCAAAAAAATCCTAAAAAAGTTCAGTTAAATTACTAATTTTGTAACTCTAGCAACTCTACCTTTTACTTGAGAGAGATATTTCCTTCTCGAACGGACATTTTCAGGACGATATATAAGAACAGATTTCCTATCTGGTTTTTCCCAGCAAAAATTAAGTTCTCTAAACAATTTCCAGAGCTTAGTTCTTTTAATTTCAGGTAAATCCCGATTTTCATTGATTTTAGTTAAAATTTTGTCGACGGTTGGGATCTGCTTTTCATGATAAAATGTATGTACAACTCTTTTTATTGCAATTTACATACCTTCTTTCAACGAGGTTTTTCGTCTGCCTGTGATCGAATGGGGTTTGGGAGTATTAACAATTCCCGTCATTGTTTTTCTCCTTCAGTATTCGGTACATAGTAGATTTTCCAACTCCTGTCATGTTGGAACACATCTCAATAGAGTTTTTAACATTATTATATAGATATTGATATCTTAAGGCGTCATAAACATTCATCGTAATAAGTTTTTCGTTGAGGAAAAAATGCCCTGGTTTAACGATTTTGGAATAAATATAGATGCGAAAGCCATATCTTTTAGGTATCTCACTAATCTCAAACAATATATAACAACAAGCACATACAAGATAAATCACTAAGGACACACTGTAAGGTGTACTTTGCTCACTGACAGAAATTAAATTGAACTATCAGAAATTTTATTGTTGCAGTAAATTTATAAAAGCTTATAATATTTAAATATAACTAAATATAATTAGATTTACGGCAGTCCTCAGTTACTTGTGGCATTGGTACGTTGGAGGTTTCGGTAACAGTTTTATTACTCTCTCTAATTCTTGAATAGATTATAGGAATGTGTATTCTTGCGATCGTCCCTCCCCCTTCCAAGGGCTTTGAGTTCAGGAAAATAGACCCGATTCTGCCTCTTATACTAGAAATGTGTATGCACGCATCCTCCCCTCCTGTCGGCAACTTGATTTTTCTTGTGATCCCACCCCTCTCCAAAAGCTTCAAATTCAGAAAAATAAACCCGACCTGCTTTTACACTAGAAATGGGAATGTTGCAGGTATCTCCCCCTACCCCGTTGACAACTTGCTTTCGCTTCCCATTCTGTACTTTTGTGATGTCACCGCCCCCTCCCCCAAGGAGAGGCTGGATCCGCCCCTGTCTCATAGTAGAGGGCATGAGGGGTAAAAGTGCTTTAAAGATGGCTCTGAGGACCTAAATGAAGACCACGTCGTTCAATCGGCATCTGTGATAACAGAAAATGCCAACAAAACTGTGCGTGAATTCGTCAAAGACCGCCCAAATTCTTCATTAAAATTAATGGAAACGGAATTAAATATGCCAAAAATATCAATTTTTTGCATTTTGATCGGCCTCCGAAAAGTCTGTTCACGCTTTGTCCATACAAATTGACCGATGACCAAAAATTGCTCAGAATTCAACATCAAGACCTCAAAAAGGAATCCAAATTCCTTGTAAACCATTATGACTGGTGGTGAAACGTGCTTTTTTTTTTAATACATTCCAGAAACCAAGCGCCAAAGTGTAGCATGCACGCACTCAGAGGAGCGCAATAAGAAAAAAGCTGTTTGGAGAAATTAGAATTTAAGACAATATTGATTTGTTTTTACGATTCGAAAGGAATAATTTATAAGGAGTTCATTCCACTTAGCGAGATGATCAATGGTGTATTTTATCTTGGTGCTTTGAAGCGTTTGGCATCGATCACATCGTATTTGCTTGATCTAGTAACGTGTGATTTCTACATATTCGAAAAATTGTATTTGTTCATGAAAGAAAAACATTATGCCGTCGTGGAGACCATCCAAACGGCTTGTACCGACATTCTCAATAACATCTCTATAGACAGCTTAAAAATTCATTTGACATGCTTCCTGACCATGCTAATTTGAGAGATGTTGTATAGAATCTAAAGGAAGGTATTTTGAATAAAGTAAAAAAGTTTAGTTAAATTAATAAGTATACGTCTTCATTTTTAACAAGTCCTTTTTACTTTGGAATGCACTATGTATAAACCGATATAAAGGTTGTAAAAAATATTAAATTGACAAATCAAAGACGAGAACGTAAAAACTGGGCAATAATGACACACATAATTGGTCATTACACCAATGTCATGTGTCATTACACATATTATTCATAGAAGTACAAGAACCTGTTGAAATCTCACGCTTCCATTCTAAGGTGTCCCATACGATCTGCACTCTTCATAATATAAAATTGTCTTGTCCGGCTCATTTACCAAAATTCATAATTTTAAAATAGTGCAAAAAATTTTAAGCAACCTTACACGCTTGTATACTAACAAAAAACAACGAATTAAATATTTATTTTTTATATCTTATTAAATTAGTGAATATAACTTACTCGTAATAATTTTCATTGCATATAACTAAGGGCTATTATTAAACAATCAAAATTTCAGTAAGAAATAAAGAAATATTTCTGCCGTATTTAAATAGTTTGTTATATATGTAATTCTCCTTTCAGGCAGAGAATATGAAAAATATATGTACAAACAGTTTATTTCCTGCAAATATCGCTCTGGTCCTCTCTCCATACGCGTTTCGATCACCTCATGATCTCGTCAGTGGAGCTGTATCGGACCGAGAGCAACATTAGCAGGAAAAAACTGATATATGAACCATAAATTTCAGGCGTAATATCCTGCCGACATACCTTGAAATTTATGGTTCATATATCAGTTATTTCCTGCTAATGTTGCTCTCGGTCCGATACAGCTCCACTGACGAGATCATGAGGTGATCGAAACGCGTAAGGAGAGAGGATCAGAGCGATATTTGTAGGAAATAAACTGTAGATATATTTTTCATATTCTTTGCCTGAAAGGAGAATTACATATATAACAAACTAAGGGCTATTATGTTAGATTTTATCAGTTTTTAAAAATTATTGTTAGAAAATTAGAGAGAGGGAGCATTCAAAATGTCCTCTGGAAGAAAGCGACTAAAAAAACGTAAAACCATTATTTATCTTTTTAAACATTTCTCTAATGATGGGTGAATAAAGAAATATTTTTTCGTCCCTCAAATTTTTACACAATTTCTCTTCAGATGATTTTGGGTTAGTGGGACGCATGTACTTGTAAAATTTCACTTTTCTTCTTTTTTTTTTTTTAAAGTGTCGTCTCCTATTGGAGATTGGATATCATTATTGCTATCTTCATACTTTATTTGCTGCTTCATAGAAAATATCTACTGAACTCTGAATTAATTCCTTAAATTTTTCAGCCGTGAGATTTTTCGTTTAGCTGTGCTTCTTTTTCCTTTTATTTTTCCTCGTATGACTAGTCTAAGTAAGCATCTCATACCGCGGATGAACAACAACTTACTAATCATGGTTTTCGGATGCCAATATTCGGTAGGGGTAGAAGAGCAAGAACGACGGGGCTTCCCAGGTCGTAACCCAGCGAAATCTCTTTCTACCAAAAAAATACAAATCCATATTAAAAATCGCGACTTGAAACTTAGAAGTATGTATGAGCCCGGAAAATGGAGGTTCATCGAAAAGAAGATGATGAGACTAAAGATTAATATACTGAGAATAAGCAACACAAGATGGATCAGCTGAGGGGAACTGAACACAGGGAGCGAAACTAATAATAACGCCAGTAACGGGTTTTATGCCGATATTTGAAAGAATAATGATAACTGCACTGATGATAATTGATAGAAAATTAAACTTACAGATTTATGCGCCAATTGTTGATAGAGAAGAAGAAGAAGAAATAGAAAACTTGTATAATGAACTTTAAAAGACCTGCAACGTACAACAACTAACGACGTGCGAGATTTTAAGAAAAATCGGCGACGGAAAAGCAGCTCCATCATAAGTCCTTATGGGCTTGGTGTTCACAACGATGGAGGAGAAGGTTTTATGGAATTCTATCGAGAATATAACTTAGTAATAATAAATATCTTCCTCAGACTACCTAAATGCTACCTGGTAAAACAGAGACTGAAACGCAATCCAATCAGTAAAATCATACTTAGGTGATGGATGAGAGAAGAAAACAAAAGACCAATGATAAGATCCGGTATCAACAATTGTATAATCAGGTTAGAAGGAGAAATAGAGAGACAAAAGAGGGACACTATTGCGCAAAATATAAGACTTGCAGGATAAATACAACTTTAATCTGCACAAGAAAGTCAAAAAACTGGCTAGAGTAAGAAGAAGGAAGCGCTCAAATATATTATTAGATAAAGAGAGAGAAATATTAAAATGGAGAAGACAGAACAGAAATTATGCCGTTGGAAGGGGTATATAAAAGAATTATTTCAAGACCGAAGACAAATAAATTTTCCCATACAACGCCAGGGTGGAGACACAGGACCCGAAATAACAAAAATAGAGGTCATATGTGCAGTATGAAGTACTGGTAGAGGTGTTTAACACAATGTAAATAACAGGAATTATTCCCCGAGAAGTGTTAATATCAACATTTATATGCTTACTGAAGAAAGAGAATTCGAAGGAATGCAGTGAATACCGAACTGTAAGTCTCATGTCACTTATGTTAAAAATTCTCTTAAAAACTATATAAGTTAAAATACATTCAAAACCGTAGTTGATTATTGGCAACACACAAAATGTAACGCTTCTGTAACGCTATGGGTACAAGAGAGGCACTTTTCACTTTCAATGTGCTTGTTCAGATATGCTCGGATGTTTGCTTCATATACTACAACAAAGCCTCTGATAAGGTAAGATAGTTTATGTACAGAGATGAGTTAGGCATATGGTCGTCTTTATTATTTAATGTTTATACTGAGGAAGTCGTAATAGAAGCTCTAGAATCCGCAACAGCTGGCATAAGGGTTAATAGGGTTATAATTACCAATATCAGATATGCTAAAGACATCTTAATAATAGTCAATAGTTTGAAAGATCTAGAAAGACCAATGAATAAAAAATAATGTATAAAATATTGAGGTGTAGTAGAGAATAAAGACTCTCTCTGAACATCAAAAAAAGTTGACGAAGATCAGTAAAAACAACAATACTAACGAAATGCTGAGGATGGAAGGCTAGCAGATCGAAAAGTACACTTACTTGGGAACGCTGATAACAGGAAATAATGACTACATGGCAGAAAAACGCGTACTAACTTCATAAGCATGAAAAATGAGAAGGCTTAACGCCTTTAAGATGTGGACCTACGAAGAATTCTGAAGATATCGTGGATGGATCAAGTTACAAACATTGAAGTGTTGAGAAGACTGGGAAAACAGAAAGAGGTTGAGATTACAATTAAGGAATAGAAACTGCATTATCTCGGACATATAATGTGTGGGGAAAAATACAGCATCTTACGACATAAGATAAGGGACAATACATGGTAAAAGAGGCGTGGGAAGAATATGGATATGATGGCTGAAAAACCTAAGAGAATGGTTTAGATGCAGCTCTAAGTAATTGTCTCGAAAGTTATGTACATAATGATTGCCAACCTCCGAAACGAAAATGTTACTGAAGAAGAAGACCACGGTTCTCTCACTATATGTCCCAGATATTGTAATTTTGGTATTTTGGTAATTTTTTATTAATTCCATTTAATAAATATATTTTTATACCTTAGTTATGATTTTTTAAAGTATACTAAACATTCTGGGACACCTTGTATTATCTAACACTGACCTGAACAAACTTTGGATAGTAATTTATCTTACACACCTTTTTATGAGCAGTTCATAGTTCTTTTCATGACAAACATAGAACTTTCTATTTGAAATTATTTCATCTTGGAAAATAACGGTAATATTTTGTATTTGCTCACACGCTGAAAAAAGAAATTGGTTGATACCAGTAATAATAACTTGAGTCAGCTAGTTCTGAAACTTATATATAGAATATAAGAATTGTTTTTAGTGACAGTATGTAGTACGGACAAGAGATTTGTTCATATTAAAATAGGAAATAGATTAAAACAGGAAAATTATGCGAATTTCTTACCTGCAGCACATAAATTACAACAAAACTATATAAATACAAAATGTTACCACCGACTTTTTACGTACTTCTTTAATTATTTAGCTGCTGTCCTGTTGTAGCACAAATTTTGCTCTCGATTACAATTTTTCCCAAAAAAATGTAAGACAGTCAATTACACTTCTGGTAGTATTTTAGATAAGGAAAAATGACATCACACTTCCTTCATTTGTGGTTGGTTAGTAATAGATGACTTGAAAGAAGCCCGTAGAATGATGCAAGAACTACAGCAAGCAACCCAGGAATTAGACCTAAAAATAAGGGAAAACTATGATTATGGCCAATCTGGTACCAACAGAACAACTGAACCTATAAAACAAAAATATTGAAAAGTCAACAAATAGATCTACGTTAGACACGAAGTTAATATAGACAGGGAGAAATATTCAATCGTATGAATTGTTGAGAAAAACAACCCTAGGATGGACAGCCTACTAAATCATATACTTCATAGTTATCATAACAGACAAATATTAATTCTATAAAAGTCTGGTACTGTTGATTTTTCATTTTTTTCCCTTTTGTATGCCATTTTGATCTCTCTATCTTGAATTTTGAAAAATTTGTTACCGAATTTAAAAAAGCAGTATTAAAAACCTCCACAAGAAAATTATCGAGATTTTAAAGTTGAGATGAGTGTTTTTGCAGTGCAGAAAGATATAGCCATTGTTTTTTTCAATATTTTATATTTTTATGACTAACTGACGTAATTTAATTTTTCCTTTTGATTAAGGTCACATAAAATTCAAGAAAGAAATTTGAAAGCAGCTATATTTTCAAAATTAACAAAATGGCGGTAGTTTCTCGAAACAAAATCAAGAAATTTTTTTGGGGTTACCTGTTGCTTTATTACCTAATTATCATTTTTGTTTTTTCAGAGAAAACATATCTATAAGCGATGTCATTTTTATTAAAGCAAATACAAGAAATCCGAATAACAAAAAAATGTTTTAATTATGCGTAGAGTTGCGAAGCGTTTCGATTTATTTTTTAATAGTTCCTGTGTACACCGTTCATCTAAAGATAAATAAAACAGTAAATGTAAATTAAATATATATAAAACAGCAAATATAAAAACAACCAATTTGTTGTTCAGAGAGGTTAGAGGTAGTTTTACTATATGTATAATAATAGATCCGTCAATAAAAATCATATTTTATTTATTACTTCTCTCGATTCATTAATATTCTTAGGAAATTTATTGATCTAAGAATTGTTTTTTAGCGAGAGTACATGTTGGTTATTCATCATATTGAAGGACATAATTGACAGATGAGAGTTATGTTGTGACCTACTTAATATTAAGCGTAATAAATCGTGCATAGAGTTTCAGTAGTAAATCAAGTTGCAACTAAACATATATGTTTTTATAAGTTAATTTAAACTTTTTGGATCTATTTAATGATTTTCCTTGTAGAAAGAAGTAAGGTGACAACATTTGAATAATTTGACAATAAACTGCCTTTGAACTTTTTACGCATGCGTAGATGTGTTTAAGTAACTTGTGGGTTGTATAGTCATTTGGATTCTTTAGAATTTTGTTTGTACATCGGTATGTTATAAAATTTATGAAATATATATATATATATATATATATATATATATATATATATATATATATATATATATATATATATATATATATAGTATGACCAGTAGTCCGCATCATATGGAATTTTTTTAAATAATAGCTTCATTCGAAATTTGACTTTGGCATTAATTTCTGTTTCAATCAAGGCGATAATTAACTAAAAAGCGTAGTCACGTGACTAGCATTATCTGTCAAATTTTAATTTTTTTCCAAAAAAAAAAATCTGAAGTATCGAAAAAAGTTATTAAAAAAAGTTTTTCTAAATGTAATATGCAAAATTTCAGATGTATAAGATAATTTAGATTTTTTGCCCATTTTTTGTATTTTGCATCACTGTTGCAAAATAAGACTCAATGCAACCTGTATAAAACTTTTTAGTTTTGACAATGCTTCATCTCAGATATATTTTGTTTAAAGTATCGTGTGTCTAAAAGTAATTGTTTTTAATTTAATATTCAAATACCAAAAATAATTTGTAATGAATTAAAAATGTTGAATTTTAAATGCGTTTAATTTTTATATTATGATTTCTTTATTTTCCTTTATCTCGTCTTTTCTTGGGTTTAGGTTCTTTATTCAACAAAAAATGCGAACAATTGACGTTCCGCCCTTTATTTAAGACATTTTCAACATTTTTGGATTATTTTCCTTCACTATCAGACAGACCGATTATAACACTATATCGGTCTCTCTGATCGGGCTCTCTAACGCCTCCACAATTCCGACCAAGAATACTGCAAAAGTGAAAAAAATAAATAATAATTTCAATGAAAAGACTATCACCAAAATAATTAATAAACGAACATATAGATTTTATAATAACGTAATAACAAGAAATATAGAACATAAACAGCAAAAATATGTAGCATTAACTTACACTAGTAAGCTGTTAGAAAAAACAACGATATGAATTACCAAAAATTGCAGATAAAGGAAATGATTGAAATTAAAAAAGATAAAAACATTGTTAACGACAGAATAGATATGGAAAATTTGAGCCACATTTACACAGTTTTTTTTCCTTGTAAAATATAAAACATATATAAAAAACAAAATACACTCGCATTTCATGTATCGTCAATAGACGATGTAAAGATTGAATTTCATTATTGATAGAGTAACAAATGTCAAGGGCTCTATTCTTTTGAGTAAATTATCACTGATCAAAGTGAACAAAATGAAACTGATAACTTCATGTTCTTTTGAATAAGCATTTACTTGTCATTGGGTCGAAGTGATCATGATCACTTCAAGGGACAGAACTGAAAGTGATAATTATTCAAAAGAATATACCTAAGGTGTGTACCGGTAAAATTAAATATTTTTTAAAAAATTTAAATACTGTTTTAAAGTGTTTTGTTTGTTTTCTAAAATTGTACATATGTTGCTTGTGTGAATGTTTTAATTATATAAAAATTTTTAGGAAGAAAAATAAACCAAATATTTTGAAAATGCCTTAAATAAACGGCGAAATGTCAATTGTTTGCATTTTTTGTTAAATAAAAAACCTAAACCCAAGAAAAGATATATATATATATATATATATATATATATATATATATATATATATATATATATATTTTCCCTTGACATTTTGAAAATGCCTTAAATAAAGGGCGAAACGTCAGTTGTTTGCATTTTTTGTTGAATATAGAACCTAAACCCAAGAAAAGACAAAATAAAGGAAAAATGATATAATCTATGGTTCAAGAATCAAGAAAATAAATAAATAAATAATATATATATATATATATATATATATATATATATATATATATATATATATATATATATATATATATATGTATCTACAGCAAAAAATCTATGCTATTTAATAAGTTGCTGCCAGTGGCGTAGGGAGCCTTCCGAAACGGGGGGGGGGGCAAAATTAATTAAAAGAACTACACGAGCTTGAAATTTCTTTAGCTTTTTTTTTTTAAGCTGGTAAAAATTTATTATTGCTAAAGGATTTTAATTCCTTTAGAATCGACTCAGTTAAAGATATTGCTGCTGACATGTTTATCTCGACTTTTTGTTAATAATTAGACATAACTTGAGTTGTTATAATAAGTGTTTGTTTCCAGATGTAAGGAAGACATACAAATTCAAGAGATTTTATGTAATTTAATATACCATGAGCGTTATCTATATGACTTGCATTGTTACTTGAAATTTCACCAAATAAGATGTTTTTCAACCTAGCTACACTACCGGTTGCGACTTGTAGCCAAACAATTAAGGAGGTCCATAAGCTCTATAGTGACATTCTGAAAAATTTGTGTTACTTTTAGAGGCAAAAATTACTTATAATTTTTTGGTGTTAATATATTTTTTGTGTAAATTCTTATGGACGAAAATTATTGCTGGACTACTCATAATTTGATGTGGGTAGTATTAAAATCAATACATTAAAATGTTTACGAAAAAAATTTTCAAATTTAATTTAAAATTCTAAAGTAAACATTATGCAAATGGCCCTAAAACCTTTTAAAGTGTGAATTGCCATGAACAAAATAACGTTATTTGCAACTAATGCAACATATGGCAGATGACATTGGAAGATATCCCACCCACTTTTAAAATGAGAAAAATCCTAATTAGTAGACAAACTAAATTAATGTGAACATTTCATTTTTATAATTTTATAATTTTAGTTACAAGCAATAAAGTCTTAATAGTTTGATGGTTATGGAATAACTATTTACTCAATATAACACATCAATATGGAAGCATGTCATATTATTATTGCCGTTATTTCGGAAAACAGGTTGCGACATTTAACTAAAAATTCCTGATTCAATATAGGACAAAAGATTTATAAAATTAATTGGATTGATGGAAAGACCCAGATGGTGTTTTTTGTCACACTGATTCCAAACAAAGACAGGAATATCATATACGAGGGAGCGTTAATATTTGGGGAACTGACAACACTGATATTGTTAGGTGCCAGCTGGCATACATTTTAAAGTTTGACGGTATACCTACTCAGGAGGCTATTTGTGTTTTTTACAGAAATTTTAAAATTTCAAAATAATATTAATTTATAAACATTTTCGTGTGAGTGAACTGATAATGCAAGATAATACACTTTACGGAATCGAAGACCTTTCCATAATCTACAAAAGCCGTGTTTAAGGGAGGAATCTATTTTGAGTTTTTTTCCATTAATACTCTAACTGTGAGCAGATTACAGATTACAGATTACGTCACATGTGCCATAGCCTTTTCTGTGTTTTAGTCTATCGATAATTACTCTAGTACAAGAGTCTAGAACTTGTAACAATCTCTCATAGTTAGATTCTTAATGGAAAAAGCCATAGAACAGAATCTGTTCTTGTACATAGCCTTTGTAGAATAAGAAAATGCCTTCGATTCCGTAGAGCATATTATAATATTTTGTTATACAGGGTGTCTGGTTTGTTTTCGTATAGGCATTCTCTACGGAGATATGGGATTCAAAAGAGTTGCAATGGAATCAAGTTTTTTACACATAATTATTGAACCACCGGGTATATTTGAATTTTTTTTAAATATAATGTATGCTTGGTAAGACCCTGCAAATCTACTGTCCTAGAAATTGTTGTGAATTACTCACAGCTGCAGGGACGAACATTTTTTACGCCCTGTAGGATAAGAACTCTGGACAATGTTTTTTTACATACCTTTAACTAATGACTTAAGTACTCTTGATTCATGTCGCTAATTGTAGCCGTTTTTGAAAGAACATCAATTTATTTACACTGTTAGTCGCCTAACTTCTGTCGTGTTTAATATGAAAAAGAGGAATTTTCCCCTGTCACCATAGTTTCATTAAAAACTTAAACTATCTGCTTGGTTAAAAACTTTGTAAAAGGGTTCAACGTGGGCTCCGTGAAGTCTGATACCCTCGCGGGCATGACGAATTGACGACTACTGCATCCGTCACATTAACTCAGCATGGTTCCTTATTTAATCACAATGAAACGTAATTCTCCGTAGAAGTGTTCCTCCCTACTATGGATTAGAGTGTAATACATCAAGGTTTTGAGGTGTCCCCACAGGTAAAAATCTAACTGCGTTAGGTCGGGAGATCGAGGAGGCCAGGCAATAGGTCCCCCTCTACCTATCCAACGGTTTGAATAGACGTTTTTCAGGTGATCCCGTACAGCAACGCTGAAATGAGATGGTGCCCCAGCCTGCATGTAGTACATGTTTCGGCGGGTTTGAAGTGGTGAGTGCTCTACTAAATCGCGAAAAGCGTTCTGGAGGAACTCCAAATAAAGTTCTCCATTCAGTCATGCCGTTAATACGAATGGTCCAATCAAAAAATTGTTAATGATTCTTGCACAGACATGAATTGATTGGAACGGATGATGTTAATGATGCGAAACAATAGTTGCGTGAAGGTTTTCATCAGCTCATACATATGAGTTATGTAAATTTATGATACTATTTTTAGTATTCCGTGAAGAGAATAGTGGTAATGAAATTTACATTATTTCGTTGCTGACCCCATAGCGAGTGTGCAAACTGCATTCTACTGGGAAAATCTTCAGGAATCAGTTCATGCACTTTTTTCAAATGATATGGATAGAACAGTTGTTCTTGAAGAACTTCATGTACTATTGTTTTCGACGTATTGCGGCGTACGTACTGTTCTTCCCCGACCAGCATTAGTACTTCTTTTCCCAAAATTTACTAAAATTATGAGGAAATTTAATAATATTACCCTATTAAATGGAAGCAAGGGCGGATCCAGCCTCTCTCTTTGGGGGGCGGCAGTATGGCAAGTGAAAGCAAGTTGTCGACGGGGGGGGGGGGGGGGCAGCAACATTCCCATTTCTAGTGTAAAAGACAGGTTCGGATCTATTTTTCTGAATTTGAAGCTGTTGGAGAGGTGGAGGCCGATCACAAGAAAAAATAAGTAGCCGATAGGGGGGGGGGGGGGAAGAATGCGAGCAGCATACACATTCCTAGTATAAGAGGCAGAATCGGGTCTATTTTTCTGAACTCAAAGCTCTTGGGAAGGGGATAGGCGATCGCAAGCGTACACGTTCTTAAGCTTATTTCAAGAACTAGAGAGAGTACAAAAACTGTTACCGAAACCTGTAACGTACCTGCTCCAGTGCCGCAGATAACTGAGGATTGCTGTAAATCTAATTATATTTAATTATATTTAAATATTATAAGCTTTTATAAATTTACTGCAGCAATAAAATTTCTGATAGTTCAATTTAATTTCTGTCAGTGGGCAAAATACACCTTACAGTGTGTTCTTAGTGATTTGTCTTGTTTGTGCTTGTTTTTATATATTATTTGAGATTAGTGAGATACCCGAAAGATATGGCTTCCACATCTATATTTATTCCAAAATCGTTAAACCAGGGCATTTTTTCATCAACGAAAAAACTTATTACGATGATCGTTTATGATGCCTTAAGGTATTAATATCTAGATAATAATGTTAAAAACTCTGTTGAGATGTGTTTCAACATGACAGGAGTTGGAAAATCTATTATGTACCGAATACTGAATGAGAAAAAAATGACTGGAATTGTTAGTACTCCCAAGCCACATTCGATCACAGGCAGACGAAAAACCTCATTGTAAGAAGAGATATAAACTTCAATAAAAGAAGTTGTACATACATTTTATTATGAGAAGCAGATCTCAATCGTCGACAAAATTCTAACTAAAATCAATGAAAATCGGGATTTACCTGAAATTAAAAGAACTGGGCTCTGGAAATTGCTCAGAGAACTTAATTTTTGCTGGAAAAAACCGGATAGGAAATCTGTTCTTATAGATCGTCCGGAAAATGTCCATTAGGGAAAGAAATATCTCTCTCAAGTAAAAGGTAAAGTTGCTAGAAATAACACAACTTACAAAATTTGTAATTTAATTGAACCTTTGAAAGATTTTTTTGAATAAAGTTACTGCGGAAAATTGGGAAAAATCCATATAAAAAAAGAATAAAAGAATTGTGGAAACTCGATCTCATGATCGGTGACATAAAGGAACCAATTATAATTAGTTTGAGTGATGATAGCTTCACTAACTTTTATTACGAATTAGATACGTAATGTTTACCAGCGTAAACACAATTTATTATTTAAATTTTCTGTAATATATAAATACTAATTACATATGAATATCTTTTTAGAGTTTAATTGTAATTCCGCAGATGGTTTAAGAAATAAATAAACTGAAACGTCAAATGTCCTCAAAATGTTTTTAATTAATAATAAAATGACCAATAGCCCCAAAAAATATGTTTAGCTTCTTGTATTTCTGACAATGAGAATTTTGTATTTATTTAAATTATAACTTAAAATTTTTTGAGAAAAAAAGGCTAAATGAGCCTAAAACGTTTTCTGTGCCGAAATTAAAAATAATAAAAATACAGTTATGATTTGTGTTAAATATGTCAAAATTATCTATATTTTATAATGTATGTGAATTATTAAGAAATCATAAGAAATAAAATAATATAAAAACTTTTTATTTTAAGTTTATTATCGAAATAATATTCTATGCCATAAATACTTAGTGATAAAATAAACCTCCTTCCGACGCCTGTGACAAGGATTAAAATACTTTTTAACACGTCACACATCCAAATATCTATTGTCATCCAACCCTAATAGTCCATTATTATAAACCGGTATTTTTGATTATAAAATTTCTAACCCATTCCTATGAAAAATATATGTCCCTAACAGATTTTGCCAAAAACACCGGACTAAAGAACACAGGTAGTTTGCGAAGAAAAAAAAATTATTACTCTCTCTAGTTCTTGAATAAACTATAGTATAAGAGGCAAAATCGGGTCTTTTTCCTGAACTCAAAGCTCTTGGGGAGGGGGGGGGCGATCGCCCCCACCGCCAATCCCCCCCCCCCACCGAACCTAGGTCTAACTACAATTCACAGAATTAGACGTTTTTAACTAAAGGTTGAAGGTTGAACATTTGATAGGAACAAAGATGTATTTTTTTTCGAAATGCGCCAAATACACGATGTAAATAAAATGACGTTTTTTTCGAAAACGATTAGAATTAGCGAGATGAATGAAGAGTATTTAATTTTTAGTCAATAGTTAAAGGTATATAGAAAATGTTGTCCAAAGTTCTTATCATAAAGGACGTAAAAAAATGGGGTCATGAGTCTCACCTCTAGTCCGCCCCTGCAGCTGTGTAATTCATAACACTTTCTTGGATAGTATTTGAAGCATCCTAGTATACAACTATATTAAATTTTTGAAATATACCTGGTGGTTCAATAATTATGTGTAAAAAACTTGATTCCATTGCAGCTCTTTGGAAGCCCATATCTCCGAAGAGGAGGCCTATACCAAAAAAGTTTATATGAACTTGTAGTATTTCTTTCACGTGGCCTTATGGTAGCCAGAAAATAATGAAACAAATTCGGCTGAACAACTGACCTGAGGATAAGCATAAGCATACTCAGTTTCCAGTTTTTCTTCGAGTGAACTCAATTAATTCAGGTCTCCTTCGATCTACCTTGAGGCCATCAAGAGACGCTTGTATCAAGCTTAACAGTAACTGTACTACATTTCACGATCGTACGTTTTATATTTTAATTTAAACCACTTTTTGAATACGGTTAACAAGAAAAAAATCTAATAATCGTACTGTAATATTCTATAAACTAATACCCGTGAGGAATGTGATTTTACGTGTTGACCAAAAGATACACGCTCGAGAATCTCCGGAGAAGAAGCCGGTGAAAATAATAGCAATTACAAAAGGTTTTTGTTCTTCGACTAGCGGTTATTTCAATAGACGAATAGGCGAGCAACTTCTATCTTTTTCGGGGTACTACCATAGAACTTTTACCGTTTACCATTTTTGGAACGATACGGAACATTTAAGATATTTGAGATTGAATGTTTTTTTTATGAAGATATGTAACAATAGCATAGCGACTGTACGTACTAATAACAAATAAAAATTTGCAACGCTTTACCAGGGCTGTTCATAAAGAAGAATAATTGCCCGCAAGAATAATGGTTGGTAATTGTAATAGTAATAGTTAATTGTTTGAAGGTTGTAGACAATGTTGAGGATTGACTAAAATGTGGTTGTCGTACTTGCATTGTCTTTATTTTTATTTGTTTTTACGACGTTTCGATTAGATTGTATCTCTAACTGTTATCAAGTATAAAATTAATGTTTTGTCTTAAGGCTACGAGCTTATATATATACCTGATTTCGACGTTTCTCCTTTTTGAGTTTGAGTTTTATGTTCCTTAATTCTAACTTCTAGTGGTCGTTTTGTTTTTCCAATATACATTTCTCCACACTCATATGGAACTTTGTAAACACATTCCTTCTCATCGGTAGTTTTTGGTTTCGTTTAATTTTTCTAAAAGCCTGGACAGTAACGTCATTCCTATACATCCATACCAATACCAGGTAACAGAGCACGCCGTATTCTGGCGCTAGTAAAGCACTACTACGAACATAAATAAATTACCACCGATGGCGAAAAACCCCTCTTCTGGATGAAACTACACAACGCTACGAAGAAATCAAAGCCTAAACTCGGCCAGATGATCATGAACCACAATATAAAGGAAAATATGGCGAGGAAACACCGGAATAAACTAGAAAAACTAAAATCACAATAACAATCGACTTTGCCTGAAACAACTTCAAGAAAAATCATTATAAACTTATCTTCAAAAATACTGTCAGCAGCAGAAGAACAACTATTAAGCAAGGGGCCTAATTTCGTAGCTTTGTAGAAGCGATACAAGTCGACGAAAACCATTCCGATGAGTTTAGGTGGAAAAAAAAATCAACCTTGGAAAACAAGGAAAATCCCATCTCTCCAAATTTGAAGCATCTGCTTTAAAAGAACTTCGTAAGGATGAATCCATAAAGATTTTATCAGCGGACAAGGTAAATGCAACAATAATCATGGACATAGTAACGTACTATCAAAAGGTCGGAGATATTTTGAAAAAAGGAAAAAATAGATAATTAGCTCGAGACCCAATTAAATCTATAGAGTTAAAAATCTACAGAACACTAAGGAAATACCAAAACCATATACCTGACCACCTACAATTGGCGCTCACACCACACTACAGTAATCCACCACATCTTTATGGACTACCGAAAATTCATTCAAAACGAACATATCATTGAGACCAATAACTAGCTCCAGAGGATCCCCAACAAATGCACTGGCCAAGTTTCTTTTAAAAATCATACAACCTTTAGAAGGTAAGACGAACACATATGTTAAAAATTCTACACATTTCGTAAACATTATTAGTAGCATTAATCTAGAGCCAAACGATCCACTAATAAGTTTTGATGTGGAAAGTCTGTATATTAATATGTCATTAGGGGAATCACTAGACATAATCAAAACGAGGCTTTCAAATGATACAACATTATCAGATCGAACAACGTTACCACTGGACAGGGTGATGGACTTTTTAGAGGGTTGCCTGAGTAGTGCTTATTTTCAAGTAAAGGACAAGTTCTACGCTCAGGATATCGGGCTTCCGATGGATTCTTTACTCTCTCCAGTGGTTGACAATATATATATGGAATGGTTCGAAACTCATGTCATAGAAAGTGCAACAGTGAAACCGAAAGTTTGGTTGAGATATGTCGATGATACCTTCATCGTATGAAAGAGATGATCAAGAACTCAATGATTTCTTGAAACAGCTATCTAACAATATTCGATCTACAATTAAGTTTACCATGAAAAAAGAAGTAAATGATCAATTGCCCGTCCTATACGTCCAAACTAAACTATTAAAACTTCAGTATACTGGACAATTTCGTAACCATAGTTCTAATCATTTTGTTGTAACAAAACGGGGAATTATATGCAACCTCTATATTGTGCTATATCTATATGCAATAATGCCGATTCATTGGAAGAAGAGGTAGCAAACATTAAATCCGATTTACATCTTTTAAAATTAATTGTCGATGTTGTAAATAACTTTAGAACTACGACCACTGGACAGCAAGAAACATATTCCTTCTTCACAGTTCCGTACAGTAAGGAAATCTCGGAGAAGATAAGACGAATTGCCAGCAGTTATAATATAAAAACAGCCTTTAAATCAGGAAATACACTTAGAGCTCATTTAACAAAAATGAAACCAAAAACTGCCATATAAAATGATCTGATGCTGCGGCAATCTATATTGAACCCAATATGAAAAATAGAAAATTTATTAAAGCAGCTTACCTTAAAAATAATAATGGAATCTTCAGTCAACCCAGTGTTGAGATACCTAATCTTTGGCAACCACTACTTCGTCACATCAAATCATTGAGGTGTGTACAGTGAAGCGAAACTTTGCGCTTCTATGGACAGTCTCTATATAAGCTCGTAGCCTTAAGACAAAATATTCAGTTTATATTTGATAAAGATTAGAGATACAATCTAATCGAAACGTCGTAAAAACAAACAAAAATAAAGACAATGCAAGTCCAACAACCACATTTTAGTGTAGTAATAGTTTAGTTGTAGGTAGTTTTTTTAAATATAAATTAATCTTTAAATGATTACATACAGGGTGTTCTCAAAGTTGAGTCACTTATTTTTACAGCTTGTGGAACTCGTAAAGAGAAATCGATTTACTAAAAATCGTTTATATAAAAGTTGGCAAAGAAAGAAATTATTAAAAATTATTTTAAGAATTTAAAAACTGTAATATAAACCTTATTTCAAGATATTTTCAACCAGTGCATTGTAAAAATTTGGTTTGCTACTGATACTTGGTATGCCTATTTCTTGTGTGTAATTGTTACACGGTTTTAGTGCGATTTTCGATTTGATCAGTGCTAAATAATTCGTACAGTAATGCGCGATATTATTTTTCATTTGAGGGTTTTTTGTGCAATAAAAAGGGCACACGTTTATGAAAGCAATGAACTAGTGGACGTAATATTAACTTACGGAGAGTGCCAACAAATTGCAGCCGCAGCATGTCGTTTGTACGAGGAAAGATTTCCTTGACAAAACCATTCTCCGCCACCGAGTATTTAAAGGAACAATGAGCATGTCAAGTAGAAGTTGCTCATAGTAAAGTGTGGAAAACTTTACGACAAGAACATCTTTATCTGTACCATTATCAATAGGTACAAGCGTTGTAACCAGGAAAGTATCCTAGAATATTTGAATTGTGTCACTGGCTCTTACATGAGGCCACGTTTACAAGAAACGGAGTAAATAATTTCCACAACAACCATGTTTGGGCAGTAAAAAATCCGCATGCAGTGAAAAGAAGTCATTTTCAGTACAGATTTTCAGTAAATGTTTGGGCTGGCATAGTAAATGGCATGCTTAAACGGCGGTACTTTTTTCCAACTCGACTGCCAGGTGAAAAATATTTAGACTTTCTTTAAAACATGCTGCCACAATTATTAGAAGATGTTCCTTTAAATGTGAGACAGAATATGTGGCTTCTTCGTGATGGAGCTCCGCCACATTTCGACGAGAAGTTCACGAACATTTAAATAATGTTTCCTAATAGATGCACATTCTTCGGATCTAAGTCCTTGCCTTTGTTTTCTGTAGGGCTATTTAAAACAGTTAATTTATGACGATAGGGAAGTCAGTACTGTGGAAGAACTACAACAGCTCATTGAAAATGCTTGTGATGTTATCCCTGAAGACCGGGATTTCATTTTTGACGCGTGTCGTCACTCATGGAGACATTGAGCAAGACTTTGCATTAACCTATCAAATGGTGATAACTTTGCGTACTTTTTGTAGAACAAGATGTAATTTGTATAGTGTAGTGAACAAAGTTTTTACAATGCAGTGGTTGAAAATATCATGAAATAAGGTTTGTATTACAGTTTTTTAATTTTTTAAATAATTGTTAATAATTTCTTTATTTGCCAACTCTTATTTATTAGATCATTGAAAAATCGATTTCTTTTTAAGATTTCTACAAGCTGTTACATAAATGACTAAACTTTGAGAACAACCTGTATATTTCTATGTTTTGTTGTAGTATCTAAATTATGAAGGAGGTATAAAATTTGTAATCACAATCTATCAGTAACTGATACGTTTTTATTATTATAATTTCCATGATTTTTATAAATATAACATAAATATTGACACTGTGTCTGTACTCGTATGTCTAAAATCATGCTACCTTTGAAAGCTGCAGCGATTTTGGCATTCTGTGCATCGTCCCTCACCTGCAATTAAAATGAGGAGTAGAACGAAGGATTTTTTGTGTATTTAATGTATATAAGACTTTCACAAGATTTAATTTTGTGTCGTTTTAATTAATAAAAGTATGAGTTGTATCAAACATTTTTTAAAAATATTTTCCACTCTACAGTAAACCCTATTAAATTGCATAGCTTAGGATCGAGCCATAATCTGGTGATAAAATGGACAACGCGGCGATACGCATCGCGCGGCAACGTGTCCAAGATATTATCAAAAATGTCAACAATGTTTGTTGAATATATTGATATTTTTTAACAGGCCGCGTTTTGCGTTCGATCACCAGACTCACGTTTCAGCTGTCAAAAATACATTTAAGTTGATAAAATTGTAAAAATTCAATATTTGAAGGATAGGGGAGAGGGAAATAGTTGGTTCGTGGCTTACATGAGGAAAAAGTTTGTGAATCTCTGTTATAGATAGAACGAGTAACTAGTACTGATAACTAAGATTATAAGTGTTAAAAATTACCTACAAAAGCGAATTTACTGTAAACTTCTAAATGTTATCTACCTTTAATTAAAGCCTAAATAGATTTTTTTTGAAGTTAAATTATGTTAATAATTCAAATACTTCATGTGGTACACTGGAACGTTCAAAGAAAAATAATAACATAGTAAAGTAATGATAACATTTTGCAAGCATTTTATATTTGGCTTTGTTAAAAAGGATATGTATTTGGTTATCGATTCGATGAAAAACTGATGTTTTAAAATTAATATGTTTCTTTCTGTTGCAGGTATGTGCCTATTAGAAATTTAAGAGCCAAGAAAGGTATGTAGATTTTGTTTAGCTAGTGTTGAAATTTCCAAAAGTTTTAAGTAAGAATTTGCATATTTTTAGATACCATAAATTTTTTTCATAAGAAAAGAATCCAAATATAATTTCTTCATATACAATTAGTATGCCCATAAAAACCTGTTTAAAAATATAACGTTTTTGGAGACACTTGGTTTTCGGTCTAAGACTCAATATAGGATCCAGTCGACACTGCTACTTATAGAAAATTATTAGACCATGTCAAAATTGAATTATTATCCGACGTTTCGCCTAAGATTGTACGAGGGGATCTCTACTCACGATTAGAATAATGAATATGACTTTTTAATGATCAATCGCAAAATCTATATCTTGCATTTTTCCTCTTTTAAAATGCGAATATCGAAAAATTAAGAAATACGTTTTTATATATTCTTATGAGTTATCTCTTGAAATTAAAATCGAGTTCATGTCTCTATTTAATCAAGAGATATTTTGGTGTTCCAATGTGAAAAGTCCTAGTGGGTGCCAACATAGTGATACCAACTTTTCCTAAAACCTAAGGATCGAATGTCACTTATATAAGTGTTGATTATAGCATAAAAGATTAGAATATAGAAAAAAATACCTCTCTGTATATTTATTTCACACCCAGCGACTTTGGGCTAGTACGGTTCACAACAATAATTTACCGATCTAGGAAAATTTCTATCTCCCTTTATCACATGATTGATGCCATTTTTCTGTCAAATCGATTAATCCTCTCAGTTTTTTGAATATACTTAAAGTTGTATCGCATCAGTAAAATTATTTTTATACATTTCTTAAACAGAAGGAGAAGAATCAAATAATATAATAACAATGTTAATATAATTTGTAAACAAATTTTCTGAAATCCCTTTATTTCTTATACGTAACTATGCAGTCTTGTTCATCTCTTTTCAATAATTTCTTAATTGTACATAACTACTTAGTGATAAAGAAACTACGAAATGGTTTTCTACAAATAACTTGGTCGGTATGCAGTTTATTGCTAAATTACTAGTAATTTTATAATGAGTTATTATTCGCTATTAAAATTACCGCGGCTTCCATGTAATGTCTCAATCCATTACAATTTTCAAAAATTGCAATATATTTCTGTGTGTGACATAGTTACCAAGAATTGGGAACTATTATATATTTTAAAAAATAATGACATGTTGCTTACATTGACTTTTTCGATCTTAATCTCAATAAATTGCTTTTAACTCATTCTAAGTAAACTGAAAATGAATCAAAGCAGCTCAGTCCTTAAACCTTTACACCCTAAAGCTGGCCTAAGTTCTAAATAAGGGGTTCAAATTGACAAGTGCCAAGTGATTTGTTGTTTTTGGTTTGGTTTTGAGTAGAGATTTCCATGTATTTGAGATATTTTGTGCTTCATCTCTCTTGTTAAAGTTTTTAGTGCTTTCTATTTCGAGAGCTACTCTGATGATGTAGGTTCTATAGGATTTTATGGGTGCGATCTGTTTAGTTTCCTAGATATTTATACTGTGTCCTATCTCCTAATGATGTTGGAATAAAGCTGATGTGGTTTGCTTATTCTTTAAGTTATTTTTATGTTCTTGAACTCTGGTAGAGATTCTTCTGTTTATTTGACCGATGTATTCTTTTCACAGCCCCTACATAGGATGCTGTACACTCCCTGGTTTTCCAATGGTATTTTGTCTTTGAGATTGCCCAATTATTTATGTGTTGTTGTTTGTGGCTTGTCAATTGTGCATATGTCATGCTTCCTCAGAATTCTTCCAATTATGTCTGTCACACCTTTTATGTATGGCAGTGTGATTTTTGGTTTGCATTTGTCTGTTATTGTCTTTATGTTATCGTCAATATGTTATTCCCAATTTTGCTGACTATAAATCGCGTTCCGAGTTTCTGAATATTTGTAAATATATTCCTGATTATGATTTACAAGCCAAATGGCTTCGCATTCCCTCCAGGGAATATTGACTCATACCAGGTACACAAGGATACCAAAAGTATGAAGCTCTGTGGGAACCCTTTCCACGTTATCGGGTCCTACGTGACGTGGTCTGCTGTATTTCCCATGAACTTTCGGACGGTTCGCGCGGTTGCTAGGAGAGTTGCTTTCTGCATCGGTTTATACAGATGCTCACTAAGACCCAGTCCCTTGATGTTCTGCAGGAGGTTATTTGGTATCACTCCAGTTGTTCAGAGTATTATGGGAATCGTCTGAACGCCGTTCATTGCCCATTGTCTTCGGATTTGCACCTCCAGATCTCTGTATTTGGCGATCTTCTCGTTGTATTTTGGCCTTAGGTTGTTGTTGTTAGGTACAGCGATGTCGATTAGTATAATATCTGGTCTATTATGAGCAACTGTTTGATCCGTCAGAACCGTTCGGTCCCAATATAACTTGAATTGGTTGTTCTCAAGAAAAGGCTCTGGATTGTATGTGTAATAAGGCATTTTTTCTACCTGTAATAGATTTAACTTTTCTGCTAACTCTTGGTGGAATATCTTAGCGGCTGAGTCGTGTCTTTCCTTATACTCGGTTGCGGCAAATGCTTGGCATCCTCCAGTTATGTGTTGGATTGTCTCTGATGTTCGACAGCCATATCTGCATTGGTCATTTTCTATTGAGGGATCTCTAATGATGAACTTCCGACAGTTCTTCGCCGGAATAACCGGATCTTGGATAGCTAACAAGAAGCCCTCCGTTTCCGGAAACATCTGTCCTGAAATCAACCAGTAGTTTGACGCTGAGTTGTCGACATTGTCCTGATTAACCTCATATTCCTGATTATTATTATTATAGTTGTAAATTACCTGTCATTTCCAAATGTCATAGGCAACTAGATACATTAAAACATCTATTCAAAAAACACAAAATGGTGCCGAAAACGATTATTTGGCGTATTCTGTGAAAACGCGAAGACAGCTATAGAACACCCTTATACCAATCCATAGGTATTTAAAAGGTACTTTTTCTGCTAAGGTAAAAAGTATAGTGTTCTATTTAAATTAAGCAAGTTATAGCCATTTAAATGTCTTATTTGATTAGTTTTAATTTTTGGACACCCTGTACAATATAGCAAGTTTATTATAATTGGGATAGAAAATATGATTTATTGTTACATTTCACTGTAAATTTCCAGTACATAATTGAAATAATTCTTAAGTATTTGAAACATGAAAATTAGGTTAGATTTTGTAAAAATTCAAATTATTTAAAAACCCTTAAGGTTTAGGTACTATAAACCTTATTAAAATAGGCCCTTATTTTGATCGGAGGATCCAAAAATGTAATAATATATAGGGGTTCCACACAACTTTGATACTTTCCGAGCTTTTGGGAAACCCTGTATAATATGAAAATAATTTTAGAAACTAACTATACTAGACCCCCAGATATCCCAAAAGTGAAACACGTATTTTGACCGCAATATTCCGTGCCGTATAGGATGAATAACCCTGTATATATAATATATGTAAGCCTCCATCCTATGCAAAAAAAAAGTTTAAGTTTACTTTTGCATAGCAGGAACACCAGAACTTCGTTTTTGGTCGTTAGGCTGTCAATACGTAGTCAATGCGCTCTTACAAAAGCAAGAAAAAATGTGGTTTGATCGTTTGAGGATGAAGACTTTGATCCGGGCTGAACATACAGTGTTAAGGGGGAACGTTCGTTGAGGGGGAGTTTTAAAGTGGTTAGGAGAAAGTTTGTGCGTGGCTGCATGCACTACGAAGAGTTGGGCGATTTTCGCCCCACAAATCGTTCCTTTTTGCAGTGAACGTGAATGGATATAACTGTAGCGGGTGGTTAACTCCGCATCCATCACAACACAAGTGACTTTTTTGTTATAGTAAACCACAAACGTAATCACCAATCCTGGCTGGATGATGGAAATATCCAGGTCATCTTAGATTAGACATCCTTATGTTTTTTTTCTTATAAAAAGGTCTCCCAAACTCGGTTAACTTGTAAACCGACGGATTTCGGGTAAAGAGGGTATAAGAGCGGGACTGGAGAAAGAGAAGCTAGCTCAATTGCCTCAGTCGTAGCGACCATATAAACTCCTAATTATAACAACAGGAACCAAAAATAACCTGAAATACTTGATATATTGCCTTTGCTTTAATCAGAAAATGTTATTTAAAAACAGTCCGAAATTGTCATCATTTGCTCAAAATTTTAATAAAGGACTACACTATTTTTAAAAAGTTTTTCTTCTTGTTAACTTGTTAACTTGTTAAATCTGCGGACACATGTCTTATGTACCTAAATTTTGCTCGAAAAATGAATATCAGATTAAATTCTTTTATCACTTTCCCAGATATACAGACAGACACAACAGCAAACAAAAAAAAATTTATAATTATATAAATCTTTTATTTAGTCACAGACTAATATATAATTACACACAAGTCATAACAACTAAATTTATATTTTAAAATTACAAACAACAATCAAACATCGTCAAGCTTTGCAGAACAATGACATATCAAAATTAACTAACACAAATCCAAAAAAAAAAAAAACAGTGATAGATCATATTAAAAAAATACTGCTTCAGATACTATTTAAATTTATTTAGAGATTTTAAAGATTTAATATTTGTGGGTAATTGATTAAAACTGTCTAGACCTTTAAGAGTTTTGTGTTTGTCTCTTTATTACTAGAGGAATATAAGTCATCCCTCGATCTAGTGTCATGCATGTATATTTCTATCATACTTAATATGATCTTGTAAATATGTAGGAGGACTATCTGATCTGATTTTAAAAATAAAGATCATTGTTTGATAGTGAAAGAAGTCCTCCACTGACAACCATTGCATTTCCCTCAATATGTTGTTAATTGATGTTCTTCTTGTAACTGAGAGGATAACTCTCATGGCTTTATTTTGCAATTTTTTAAATTGTGACCTTTCATTTTGATTAAGCAGGAACAAAATTGTAGAACAATAAAGAAAGTGCAGAATCACCACAGTGTTAAACAGGATTGTTTTAGTCCACCTTGTCAAAAAATTAGAACATCTGTAAATATAGTTAATTTTATAAGAGATTATTTTCATTAAGTTATTTGCATGTTCTTTAAATTTGTTGTGTATCTGTGATTACTCCCAAATATTTAAACTTCTCCACCATTTCAATTATTTCATTGCCTATTTTAATAATAGGATCCTCACGAGAAAAACTTTTGTAATCATTCTCATTGATGACTATCATGAATTTGTTTTTTCCACATTTATTTTTAATTGGTTACAAGAACACCACCAAAATAAATTTTGTAATGTACAATTAAGTGTGTCAACCAATTGAATACCATCAGAACATGCAAAATATAAAAGAATATCATCTGCAAAAAGATGTATAGGACAATGTCCAGATTTATTCACTATGTCGTCGATATATAAAAGAAATAACATGGGACCCAGCGCATTACCCTGTGGAATACTGTTTTCAATCTCGTCAGACTCCACATTATTCAATTTCAATCATTGTTTTCAATTAATTAAGTAACTATTCATAAATTCCAATACGTGACCCCCTATACCGATACTTTCTAATTATTTAAGTAGTTTTTCTCTATCCAAGGTCTCAAAGGTACTCCTTAAATCCAGGAATACAGCACCTGTAATAAGATTTTGATCGAATCAATGTTTCCAGTCATTAAGGTCATACTGCACTGCAGTTTCACAACTATGCTTACCCCGAAAACCAGATTGCATACTATTTATAATTTTTTTAGCTTCTTTGAATTCTAACAGTTGTTTCCTCACTACTTTTTCCATATTTTTTTCAACACAACTAACAGGTCGCAGATCAATAGCCCCGTAAGAATCATTTATTTTAGGACCGGAACAATAGTTGAAATTTTCAATTCATCGGGAACTTTACATGCTAAAAATGACGAATTTATCAAATTAAGAAGTGGCAAAACTATATTATCAAAACAGCTCTTTAAAAATACAATATTTTAATCATCTGATCCATTTTCATTTGGTATGTCAAAAACAATCTCCCGAAGTTCCTCAACAGTAACAAGCTTAAAGTTTTCCAAAAACACGCCTCCATGTCTAGGTAAAATGGGAAAATCTGGTCCAGATTTATCTGTGTCCCTGAATATTTGTTCCAATACTGGTAACATAAAAGCAGTTCAATGAACTTGCCATATCATTTGGATCTGGAATTATTTCGTCATCAATTTCCAGTTGCGAATAACTGTTAGTTTTACCCTCATTAGGAAGCAAAGTTTTAAAAATATTCCACAATGCATGGGAATTACTTTTATTTTCGGTTATTGTGTTTTTATAATATTCTTATTTTTTCTGACGCATAACTTTCATCGCAATATTTCTTGTTTGTAGATATCCAAATCCTTAGATGTTCCAGAACTGACATATCGATTGTAACTAATTTCTCTGGCATTTGTAGGAGCATTAACTCTATCATTCCACCATTCCTTATATATTTTGGTAGTTCTTTTTGGTGCCAATATTCATCATAGTTAAGTAAAAGTACTGAAGTCCCACCATTTGCACAAGGCCGAGTACACTCTGTAACCATATTCTACATCCCAGCATCAACCACAAATTGTCTTAACCTTATACTGTAGGTATAATCAGCCTTCCAATCAATATTAAAATCCCCAGTTATAATTACTTCACAGTTTTTATCATGAATATTTTCCTCACACCAGCTCCCAAAGAATTTCAAAAAAAGCCAGACAGTTACTATTTGGAGATTTATACAAACATACAATGATAATTGCACACAATTGCGAAAGTTAAATTATATTGTTTAATATCCGGAATATTTCATAGCTTATAAATTTCATAAACTTTTATTTGGGTCACTCTGTACACTTAAGTGTTAAAAACCTATTGAGCATTTTTAATTCGGATCCTTTATTAAATTAATACTTCTGTAATTAAAAAGAATTATAATTAAATCAGTCAAGGTGTTTACTTCTGATATTTTGCTTCGTGCGATTTTTGACGCAACTTTTTCTTGTACTTAAAATTAGGAACAAGGTTGTTAATAATTTTAATTGATTGTGCATTAAAATAGTAACGAAGTAACAGTCTGTGGGTCTGATATTTACAACCCAATAAACACAAGTGGGTATAATTGACCGAAATTACAAGTGTTGACAACTAATATCAGATTATTTTATTTAAATTTAACATAGAATTAGAAAGGTTTAAAGATGAATATAAAAAATACGATTGTTTGGAATTTTCAGGGTATTTTTTGTGAACAAATGATAAACATAAAAGTATTTTGACATTTACCATTGTAACTCTTTTAAAAATAATACTGGGACCTGAGAGGCTGAGATTTTATAACAAAAATACGGAAAAAGATCTCTTTTACTCCTAATAACCGTCAACTTTTCTATTCTGTAAGCCAAATCGGTTGTTATCGGTGTAACTAAATAACGCCCGAATTTAAAAGCGACATGTCTCTTTGGCATTTATTATTGTCTTTGATATCGTGAAAAGTGTTTTTCCTTTTCTAGCATCGTTGTGTCAACTTTTTTCAGAGAGTCAGATGGTAGTGAGACGTGTTTCGAAATCGGTTAAAAATATATTTAAATTTCCATGCTATTTTGTTAGCAGCGCTAGCAATTCGTTATAATTTCCTAACACTAAATTTTAAGATAAAAATACCGCTTTATCAATAAGCTTTTTACATCGGAATGATTTTTTCTAACCTGATTATTATGTGATATTACGGCGTCTCTTCTGGCGCTACCCAAGGCAACAATGCTTTGTCTACTGAAAAATTTTATTTTACAGGATGATGCGATATATTCCTTTGACTTTGAATGCCGCTCGATAGAACGAGGTAAATTTTCAAGATTAGCTAATCCTGTTTTAGACGTGTACTCAGTTTGAATCGAAAATAATAAACATGACCAATAAAATAATTTGTTTTGTTTGCTGGATTCTGTCTATCAGTCGCACCAAAATTAAATCACGATTTTGATGAGTGTCTGACAATTTTAGAATAATTAAATGTGTTCTTACACTTTCCACAATATAGGATTTATTTTCCAATTAACTATATCACTACACTGTTTAATTTCGTTTTTGCTCATTTTTTTTTATTTACTTGCAGAAAAACACTATAAAACAAGCCTAACTTCAAAAACACAAAACTCGAGAACCTACAAAAATTAATTATATTTCAACATAAACGTAAAAAATAACCACCCGTTTCGATAACAACATGTAGCTATAATTTGAACAATTGATGGTACATCTCGGTTTGGCAGTTTTCACACTGAAAGGAACAATTTGTAAATTCTGCTGATCGTTCCCAAATATTGGTAAATAAGACTGCCCTTCTTCTCCACCTAAAAATCTTCGGTGTTTATAAGTGCTTTCGGTACGTCGTAGAGCGAATTAAAGGACTCTATAAAGGATTCAAGGTTTAAGTAACTGAACCGCGTGGCCTCCCTTGCATATGTATGCCGTAGTTATCGTCATGTAATAGACTGGTAGAGTAGAGATGACGGCATTAGATTTTATTGTAATTATGAAATTTTTATTCTCATTTTAGGATTCAATTATAAAAAGCGTAAAAATGGTTATAATTTTAAATACGATTTTTAATATTTGTGCAATTTTTATTCTTGGTTGAGGTTAATTTCCTCAAAAATGTATTAGGAAGTTTAGTCGCCTTAGCCTTCCCAGAGGAATCACTACTGCTTTTCACCTGGTAATTAGTGTGGTCTGTGGTTTGATTTTCGATTTGTTTAATACCATTTCAGTCATTTAGCGCCTGGCACCAGTTTCGTTAAGGTTGCATCCAGAAAATATTAATACATAATTTCATATTTTCTACATAGATCTTCACTATTCCTTTTTCTATACCGTATGAATTCGCGCAATCCTATGTTGCCGATTATAGAAGATCCGCGCATTTTTTGCTGTTGCTCTGTTGTCAGACGTTCAAATTATTAATATGATGAAGAAAAAAATATTTGGAAAAGCTTAATTAAAAATAATAATAAGAAAATGTCTTTAGAAAAAATTTATTAGTATCATGGTATTGTGGCAATATCCTACGAGCCGTCACTAGTCAAATGTACCACTTGTCATCGGTTTTCGAATAAAATCCCAACAGAAAAAAGATATGATAGGATATGTATATGCTACTAAGAACTTTACGTTTGACACTTTTTAAATATTTTTTTCTTTTAGAAACGTTTCGTAACTTTTACGACTTTTTGCAATATAATTTTTAAATGATGTTTTTTCTGCTCTTTTGCATATTATTTTTTTCATATTTCATGGTGACCACATAAAAATGAATAATGACACAAAGCAGGAAAAAAATCAATTACCACAAAGATTGAAAACACAAATTGTTAGTTGGCAGTTTTTTATGGACTTCCAGGAAGCGCATCTTCATTTAACCATACATAGTTTTAAATCATTAGACAGTAATGAAAAATTTAAAGAGTTTTGGAGGACGAAAAAATGATGTTAGTAAATAGACCGGTCGTTTTAGTAAAAACATCTTTACTGGAAATGTACTGTAATGTAATTCGTACTTGTTGAAAAATAATGTAAATTGAACCATATAAGACACAATCATAAAATGACACAAAACCTGGTTGTGGAAGTTTACGGATTAGTATTGAGGAAAATATATTTTTTTTTTAAATTGAATCGATTTCTAAAAATGTTCTGAAGAGCGAAAAACAACAACATAAATTTTCACATGAAATTGAAATTAAGTAAAGATCCTGTTTTTTTATTAGAAGGTTCGAAAAGTCGATTTTTTATTGGTAAAATCTATATCTAAGATATCCAAGAATATATACCCATAGTTCTAGAGGTAATGCTAAGTATTTCCTAAGATACAGGACTGAAAGCAGCGGGACGTCGAGTAGACTTGCAGGATTTCTCCAGTTTTCATTTTTACGATTTTTCTAAACTGGTGGTCGTTATTGCAAGAAAACTAGACGACCAATTGAAATGAATCAAAGCGTGTTATCTTCAGTTTAGTGTCCTCTTCTTTCTAAACTTGTAAAGATTTATGAAAAATTATTTTTTTACAATTTTTATAGCAATACTTTTTTTCCCAAAGCGTGTGTTTTATTCAAACCTCGAGAAAATTTTAATTTCACCATTTCTGCCGATTTTTCTTTGTTCGCTTAGAAGAAAAATGTATGAAAAGCAATTTTTTTTAGTTTGTCTGTTGTGAGGCACTTTATGAATGTGCACATAAGTCGACTGTATTACATTATTTCAAGTTGAAAATTTTTTTTTGTTAAGCTGAAATATATATCAAAATATCCTAAAAAGTTGGCTACATGCAGTTATTTTTTTCTTTCTTAAAAATATCCCCCCTTAATACCTGAGAAATGCTTTATTTGTAATTGCTTTCTTTTAGTAATAATTTGGCGCTGACCTCAAAATTTTCAATTTCATTTAGAATTTTATATTGGTATTTTTTGATTAATAAATTCTTAATCTAATCCTAATCTACACCCTCGAAAACTCCCGGGTACCAATTTTGGACAAATTTTTGAGCGCCATATTGCATCTGCCATATTACTTTTTTTTTAATATTTTATTTTTATTAACACCTTCAGAAACTCCTAAACACCAATTTTGAACAAAATTGAAAAATATGAAATTTTTAGGACGCCACATTGGATCTACCATATCGATTTTTTGGAAATAATTTTAAATTCATAATTTATGCCCTCCAAAACCCTCCTATTTTTGGACCAAATCAAGAGATGTAAAATTTTTAGGATATTGGATCTGCCATATTAAATTTTTCAAATATAATTTTAAATACATAATATACACCCTCAGAAATCCTCCAAGTTTTGAACAAAATTCGGAGATGTAAAATTTTTAATCCACCATATTGGATCCATCATGTTCAATTTATTAAAAATAATTTTAGATTCGTTGAGTGCGACCCCTTATTTCTTTTGAAGAAAATGGTGCAAAATTATTTGTTTGTGCACCACATTAAAAGTATCTTGGATTTACTGAACTAATTTTGGATAAAATGATATGGGACCACCGCAGGAACTTCCTGAACATAACGAAAAAAAAAACTTCATTCAAATCAGTGTCGTCGTTTCGAAGCAATCGACGTACATACAAAAAAAGCTTAGATTTAGAACCACTTGTTTTAGAAGTTGAATAAAAATCCATGTTTTTAAAATAAGTAGTATGAATTCGTTTACATAAAAATTCGAGTATGTCGGAAATATAATGATTTGGAAGAAAATTTTTATAAAATATTTAAATTCAAACAGAAAAAAAATATTTTCCTTCTCTCTTTTATTATTTTTCTCTTCCTTTTTTCTCACCTATTTTATTAATGACTTTTAAGATTCGTAGAAAACGAAAAGTTTCATGCTATATCGTATTAAATACATACAGTGTTAAAATATATAGGGTGTCTAATTTGACTTTTGTTTTCTTTTACGTGCGTATAAATATGGTGATGCGCCCCTTGACGAGCCTCTCGCGATTTTTCTTTAAATTTTGCCGTCCTCGATTGATATCGAGCGCCATTGGCGATCGGCGTTAAATCAATTTCAGCATATTTCTATTCGCGAACAGACAATTCAAAGGATTTATTTTGTATCTAGTTGGCCAGTTTTGGAACAGGCTCTTTCGAAAAAAAAAAAATACTTTACAGCGAAACCGACGACGTGAGAAATAAGATAAAATTGGCTTGTTGTATCCCAGACGCTTTTATTATCTCCTTTGATGCTGACCGCCGAAGGCACAATGATCTCGTGTGAAATTCGCGTGGTACGCTCGACATCAATCGAAGTTGGAAAAATTCAAAGGAGGTTCGTTACGGCCCAGTTTTCCATATTTATACGCAGTTTTAAAGATTTATAAGATGCTTAGTTTTTAAATTTAAAATTAATGGAATACGTGGATAGCTTGTATTAAAATGATTTCCTATTTATTTTGACTAGTGATCAGGGTTATTTAATATTAAAGAAACGTGATAGAGCACTTTTTTTTCGGATGGTTCGGTATCGGTCCAAAATATATTTTGGTTATAGTTTTGATTTCTGTCAACAATTGGCCGAAACTTCAGCTTCCGCTTAAATTATAATCGAGTCTCCTTGGCTCAAACTCGATAACGCATCGTTTTCGCGCACTAGCGTTGTTTGTAGGCGACCTTTCTACCTAGATTAGTGTGAAGCGATAGCTTGCGATAACTTGAAGTACCAAGAAAGCTACCCGAAATGTATTTCACTGATTTCACACTCTTTATGATATATTGTAGCTCATCAGAAAATATTCGATACCTATTTATTTGTTCATATTAATCTTCTTCTTCTTTCTGTTCTTCATATTCGTCTTTACAAATAATTTTCCACACTTTAAATTGTTTGTTTCTGAGTAATTTGACGACTCTATTTGTTATGCCTGTATGGTATGGTGATCTGTCTGTTGTCGAAAGGTAGTTTTATTTCATAAATGAGTTTTTATTTTAATTTTATTGCTTTATTTGCATTGTGTGGTTTGCTGTCATTTGGTCTGGGAGCTTTTTTCATGTCTTGTAGTTTCCTTTCGTTATTTTGGTTATTGATTAGGTGATGAGATCTTGAGATTAGGGTGAGTTTATAAATAAGAAGGGTGGTGGCGTGAATCGGCATGGAGGTTTCTGGTCGTGTGGGTTGGTTCTCGATGTACTGCATGTTGCAGATGCTTTGTTTTTATTACTAGGACATCTAAGAAAGAAAGCTGATTGCTTCCTTCAAGTTCCAAAGTGGACTGTATCTTCGGGTGGATAGATTTATGAAAATGAATAAAATTATTAGGGCCTTATCAAAAATACGTTGTCTACGTAGCGACACCAGAGTTTGGTTTCAAAGTAGGATTCTTGAAAGGCTTTGGTTCTAAAATAGATTATGAATCATCAATTTGCCAAGTCTGGGGATATTGATGAGTCCATGACAGCGCTCACTATATGTCTATATATCTGATCATCGAATAAGAAATAGGAATTCTTATGTCAAAAAACAGATTAGTATTGATTTTTTTTTCTTTGAAGTAACATTTTTCACCAGTTTTATTACATAGTTTGGAATGTTTTAAGACATTTATTATATAAAGTATAGCGTGACTGTACTTTCTTCAGGAATACAGGCGAAAAACTGTAGAATTTTTATATTTTCCCATACTAACCGTACAGATTTGAGTGCTTTATGTAACGAAAAGGAAACAGGTTACATATTAACATACATAATCTGTATCCTCTTGTTTACATAAAATACCATGATCTGTAGCGATTCTATAGGAAAACATTTTATTATTTTTTTCACTATTTGTTTACCTTTTATGACCATTGGAAATTTTTCCGCTATCAGTCTTCAAAGCTATCAGGAGTTTATTTTGAGTTTTTTTTTTCGATCAATTAATGCTATTTTGGAAGTAAGTTGGTCATTTTTAAAATGTGGTACATTTTTGCGAAATCTTTTGATGTAAGACATTTAATTCTGCACAGTTTATAACATCTCATCATGATTGCATCGTCCTGTGATTTAAGGTTTTCAGAAAAAAGTACACCCTCAGCAGCATGATGTTAGTTTATGCAGCTATGCTAAACTACGTTGTAGTTGCCTACCTGTAATGCAGTGTTGAATTTAAAGCCAGTTCTAACTTTTCTATATTAAACACAGAGTTCTTATATTTTAGCTGTTTACTTTAAACCTTAATATGTACCATCTTTTTAAACATATTTTCGGAAATTTTTTTCTGTAACGCTATTTGAGTAAGGGGTGTTATTCGCATATGTAAAATTATTTTTTTTAGGTTGATACCTTTACTATATTTAACGCTCCTACGCAGAGAGGCTAGTTTGGCCAGTTTTTAAATAAAACTCTTTCTTAGCTTTCTAGTTCTGTAGTTGATGCTTTTTATTGAAATTTTCTAAGCAAAGATTATTTTGTAAGTTTTTCTTAGTGGTATCTTCAGGAAATTAAAAATATAGTTTGAATTATAAATACTAGAACTCCTCAACTTGATGAGCTGCCGTAAATTAATAAAGGTTCTACCAACTTTCTAAAACTTTAAAATTTCGATCTTATAATGACTTGTAAATTTAAATTTTTTGTATAAATATTTTTCTCTTGAAAAATAATAATAACGTTAATAACGCATCAAATCCAGAATATAGCAGTATCATTATAAACAAAAAACCAATTTTTCTTCAAGAATGTATTTATAACATTCCTTCAAAGCCAACTCTACCAAGCTGAAGAACAAGAAATAATCATATCCGAGGTCGTCAGAATACCTGAGCGTAAGAATAAATTATTAAATGATGACATAGAAAGAGAGAAAAGATGGATGGTAGCATGCTTTGCCGAGAGAATCGTTTGTAAGGGACTAATGTAATATTAATTTGGTTTTAATTTGATATGCTTTGGACATATTTTTCGGGCCAAGAATTTGGTTAATTTGGATTACACGAAAATGATTTTATGAGTGTTGGTGCTCAGATTATTTCCTTGCGTAATGGTCCGAATTAAAAAAGATTACGTTTTTGTTTCAGAACTCTGTATTTTTCTTTATAGACGCGTCTCACCGCGGGTAACCTCGAGAATGTTATTGACCTTCCTTATTATTTTGATGGGTATAATTATTAAATAACCAAGTGCGAGATGTCAATAATAAAGCCTTACCATTTTTACACGGAGAACCATGCTCAGAGGATTATTTTTTTTTTGGCTTAAGACTGGAACAATGCATCGCGAACGAATTGGTGTAACGGACTTTATTCAATATAATATGTTGTTAAGGTTACTAAGCTTCGCATGATTAGGGTTCTATGCCCATTAAGATTGAAGCGTGGATTTCTATACGAGATTTTTTTAGCCTTCCTCATTCCGATACTTTTAGAAAATGTCGTACGGATAGCTTTAGAATGTAATAATTAAACTACATGGTTGTTATCATTCTGAGATTATGTCTTAAACACGTATCTCTGTTGGTATGATTGTTACTTTTGTCGATAAATGTAAATATCGGTAATTATTAACGGTACCATCATTGAAACGAAAACCTAAGGGGACATTCTGCTAAATCTAGCTTAAAAAACTACGTTGACAACTTTGCATTTTATATCACTTATTTATTGATTTTATAACATGTTATTACGAAAATTTGGATATATATATATATATATATATATATATATATATATATATATATATATATATATATGTATATATATATATATATATATATATATATATATATATATATATATTCCGTGTTTAATTCTATAAAATGTTATTAATTATTAACTTTTTTTATGTTTCATGGAGCTTTTTAAATTAAAAACATTTTGGTGATATTATTCTTTTGACTTTTGTTCTTTTTATTCTAAGTGAGTTAATTAAAGAATCTCATGAAAGAAGATAGATGCCTAACGGTAATGTTCTCACAACATTCAAAATATCTTGCCTTTTAGAATTAGAACATATGAACAACAAAAATGATAATTTATATGCCAAATACCAATACTTTTTGTGATAACAGCCCTTGAAAATGAGTCCAATTTATTCTCCGATCTTACCAAAATATTGATACTCTAGTCAAATATTGATATTATATTTCTTCTAGTAATTTTATTTTGTTATTCAATGAACTGGTTAAATTAATTCCAACCACTATTTTTAGAGGTCGCTAATGTAGGGTGTTCAAATTTCAGTTATTAATCAATTATTCTACAGTAACCTTCAAATCTAGAAAGGTGACATTGTAATGTCATATCTTAGTATTTAATCTTCTGTTTAGTTTCGAAAAAAATTAACCTTTAATTAGATCTCTTAGTTAGAGTAACTTGCCTTGAATTAAAAACAAACAGATGATTTTATATTTATTTAATATGAATTTTACATTTCTAACTTATATTTTTTATAATGTTTGCAGGTATTATTATTATTAGATACATAGACATATAAAGATATAGACCGTGGGTCCAATAGGAGCCCGAACACATAGAGCTAAATAGGTCAGTAGTATGTGGAAGATTAAGGAAAACTACAGACAAGAAACTTAGTGCAAATACATTACAGATGATGGAAAGACGAACGTTAACTAAGAGAGATACAGAGGATTTTAAACAACTGAATAAAAATATCAAGAAAGAAGCAAGGAAAGATATTAGAACGTTCAAAACAAAATTAATACATGAAACAATAGAAAGAAACGCAAATATGAAAGTTTTGAGGTCTCTCAAGAGGACGAACCAAAATAACAAAATTAAAGAACAGAGAAGCGGTGACAGTAACACATGTAGATGACATAATATAGGCTGTGGAAGCATTCTATGCGAACTTATACTCCTTGATCAATACGGGTCCAGATCCAACAAAAACAGTAAAACAAATAAGAAATGTAGGATCAGAAGATTTGCCGGAGATATCGTTAGATGAAATAAAAAGAGCACTAAAACAGATGAAGGATGGAAAATGCCCGGTCGAGGATCAAATTACAACTGAGATGTTAAAGATGGGCGAAGACAGTCTTGAAAAAGCGATATAAACACTGATGAATAAATGCTTATACGAAGGTAGAATACCAGAACAATGGTATAACGCACAAGTCGTACTTCTCTTCAAAAAAGGGGACACAACAAATATAGAAAATTACCTTCCTATCAGTTTATTAAACCACCTATATAAACTAGTCACCCGCATCTTGATAAATCGCCTGACTGAAAAGCTTGACTATTACCAGCCTGTGGAGCAAGCCAGCTTTCGACGTGGATTTAGTACGATAGATCATATCCAAGCCCTACGCACAGTCCTAGAAAAAACCTATACACCTGGCCTTTGTAGATTTTCACAAGGCCTTTGACTCTATAGAAACATGGGCGATCTTGAAATCACTTAATAATGCTAGAATTGACTCCAGGTATACCACTATCATACAGAGCAGATATAAAAACGCAACACGTTAAAATCGACGAAGACACAAAAACCGAAAAAATAAACGTTATGAGAGGTGTGCGTCAGGGAGACGTCATCTCTCCGAAACTATTTACGATAGCTTTGGAGGATGTCTTTAAAAGCTAAATTGGGATGAGAAAGGTTTGAGAGTCGACAGTTCTTATCTTAGTCATCTTCGTTTCGCCGACGATGTTGTTGTCATGTCTAGCAACCCAGAAGAGCTAAAACAAATGCTTCAAGATTTCAATGAAGAGGCGAGAAAAGTGGGACTTAAGATGAACTTGAGGAAAACTAAGTTAATGAGCCCTGACGCAAATGTACAAATAGAGATTCAAAATGAAATCATAGAGAATGTCCAAGAGTGCATCTGCTTAGGCCACGTCATGAAACTGGGCAAAGAAAATCAAACGGCGGAAATAACAAGGAGAATAGGGCTGGCATGGGCTGCCGTTGGAAATTTGCAGTACGTATTAAGAGATAGATACACACCAATCAACCTTAAACGGAAAGTGTATAACACGTGTGTCTTGCCTGTTGCTACTTACAGCATGGAAACGATAACACTAACCAAATAAAATACAAATAGGCTCCGAGTCACTCAACGCTCTATGGAGAGACAAATGTTAGGAATCTCGTTAGGGGATAAAATACGGAATCAAGTAATAAGATCAAGAACCAAAGTAGTTGATGTCATTGAACGCATATCACGACTAAAGTGGCAATGGGCGGAGCACATAGCTAGACAACAGCCCGATAGGTGGACGAATAAATTACTGCAATGGCGACCGCGAGAAACGAACCGAAATCGTGGCAGGCCACAACGCAGATGGGTAGATGATATAAGACAGTTTGCTGGAAAAGACTGGCTCCAGAAGGCAAGAGACAGATCCCAGTGGAGGACCATCGGAGAGGCTTATATCCAGTAGTGGACATCAATGGGCTGAGAAAGAAGAAGAAGACCTCTTTTCCAATGGGAGGAGCTAAAAACTCCGAACATTTAATCTATTAAGAAATATCTTTTTCGGGTTGATTGTGGCTGTTAGGCAAAATGGATATCGAAGGGTACTACTGACTTATTTCTGTCTCTTTCTAAACGAGAGCTACTGTGCTTCTATAGTATCCGCGGTCTATATCTTTATGTGTCTATGATTGAATATAAGCTGCAGATGTCTCCTGTAATGGATTAATAACAGATCTTACTTTTCGACAAAGCCTATGTAAAATGTAACTACAGTGAAGATTTCTCCGTTTTAGGACTAACTCCTCACCTGCAGTTATTAGCTCAAAGTAACCTACAGATATATTTTCTTCCAGAAAAACTCTAAGATATTCAGACAAGTTATTGTCAATGACTAATTCGAGAACTTGGTGTCTGAGCGACTCTCAATAATAGCAACTCTTCTTACCAAGCCTTCCATGTGACATTTAAATCCGATTATATTCATTTTACAAAGTTCAGCATTAGCTGGTAAGAATGGCAAGGACAGTTTTCAATGTTGCAATATCAGAGCAGTTTCCAGATATAGTTGAAACAAAAATTGTCCCCAAATAGAGCCAAATGAAAAGCTTTTATAAGTACCTATATGGCTACCAAGTATATGTCACTTGAATATTAACTGTAGATACTATTTTCAGTCTATTTCTTACTGATAACATCACTGCTAATAACGAAAGTTCATTGTTTAATGCAAATAAGAATTCCACTGAAGAAATGTCACTACGTGCCACGATCAAACTAAAAGACAATAAAAACTCAGAGATAAAGTTATTCGTTTATGCAAATCTGAAATCGGAAAAATGAATATATTCGACATTCAACAAATATAAAAATTCCCTAAGTAACGTGAAACTAGTGACATTAAATCCAATGATGTGACAGCTTTACTACTCGATCAAAGTGTCGGCGCGGTGGTTTAATTATAATATTAGCAAATACAAAAGCTCATGGAACGTGAAGTGGGTACATTCAAACACGTCTAAATTTATATTTTTAACGAAAATACATAAAAATAAGAATGTTTCATTTTATTTACGTATATCGGTACATTCTATAAATAATGTTCCCAGCTGGCATCTCTTTCTATGTCTAGGCTCTATTTAAAATAGCTGAAGAATTGTGATTTAGTTTTCACCATTAGTCAAGCTATTAACTAAAGCCACATCCGCACTTGTAGCCAAATTTTGTAACGTAACATTGTAGCAAATCAATGGAAGAATATTTCCGTGTAACTGAACCTCATATTAATCTCGTAACGCAACATTATGATGAACATTCTGGCGAACCGACAAATTGCAAATTTTCTGGGTAAATACCTATAATCTATAAAGATATGGCCTATAGAAAACAAAGGCGTTGATGGTAAATTTATCATCCTAAAATAAATCAACGAAGGCAGTAGTTTATTATTTAAGTTAATGTCAATCAGTTACTATAAAAACTTTGGGAAAATGTCAGCAAAAAAATTTAAATTTCTAATTAATCTAATTTACCTTTTTTCTCTTTGCAATCCATTTTTAAGAAACGCGGTTTCTTTCTCATAGACTGATTTAATTTAAGAACTTATTAGAGGATTGAAACCTAAGTTTTGTAACCAGTAAGTTTAATTACGGCGTAACATCTATAAATGCTTTTCTGATTTACCGACAACTGACGGCTTGTCTCGAATTGTAACATTTTGACAAGCGCCGAGATTCAAGAGGCCGTGTACACGAAACATAATATGTTCGCGTACATGTTACGTTACGAAATTCAGTTACACATTTAGAGGCGGCTCAAGTCATGCTTGCAAAAAGAATTTCAACGAACAAATTTGCGAACATTCTAGCGCGCTCGCAAATTTATAAAATATGATTCTGTCCGTACGCTTTAATATCTGCGGGTAACCTTACTCCGTAACTTCCCTTGATAGTTCGCTGGTTTACCAATCACTGGTAGGTGGTTGTAAGCAGTACGTTGTTGCAAATTTAATACCGTGTTTTAATACTCGATGAGGTTTAGAATGTTGTTTACAAGGAACATATTGGCGAACATGTTACGTTATAAGGTTGGGTTACATTTCTGAAAGCGGTTTAAGGAAGGTTTTGGTATATAATACAATGAAGAAAAGTACTTGGGTAATAGTTTTAAATGACGTATGACATGTATCTTTTGATGAGTTTGTAGATTTCAAAAAGGTCATAGCAAAGGTATAAAATCTATTTAATTGTTTCACGTTTTTGTAGGTTAATAATTGCTTTACTAAGGATCTTTCTGGTGAAATTTGAACGATAATTCATAACGACTACATAGCCCTTTATAAGATATTGTTTATGCTAGCTAATTTTGATATGAAATTAATACTAAAAACTTAAAAGATTTCTGAAAGGAGTAAATTTATGATGGTTACCAATGCTTCTTAGTATGTAAAAGCTTAAGAAACTTTGCCATTAACATGGCTTGTGAAGATATTTTTTAGAAAAAATACCACGACAGCTCACTTAAACACATACTTTACACATTATATACAAGATTTCACTCATCCAAAAATATTATTACAGAGCTCTCATTTAGAACTTTAGAATGGTAGGGTGAGTCAATGGTTAATAACAAAATAACATTATTTATATATATATATATATATATATATATATATATATATATATATATATATATTTATAAAAAATGTAAAATATTTCGAAAAAATTAATTATAAAATATTGGCTCAAAAATTTTTTCAACAACCGACTAAATATTCTGTTTATAACCGTAAAATGGCAATAATCTTGTTACCAAACTTCAATAAGGATTTAATTACGCACAAAAATACCGTTTTCGTAATAAATAAAGAGAACGTATTGTTTTCAGCTTATGGTTGAAGAAATGTATTTTTTATAATAGATGTAGCCATATTATTTAGTTTTTAGAGCAGATATTGATTTACTTGTTTTAAATATTTTGTTTTCAATAAGAACGTTTTTGAGCTGAATTATTTCTGATATTTGACATCAATATCAGAATTGATCTTCTGGATTGAAAGGATGCTGATAATCTATTTCACGTAGTTGTTGAACTAACCTGGTTTTAAATTGCTATTAAGAAGCCTAATTTTTCAATATTTCCATGATAATGAGGACACCGTAGCGGTGTTGAATCGCTTGCTACATACATGCAACGTGATGGCAGTGCTTAACTGAGTCAAACGCCTTTACATACTCAGTAAATGTTGTATATATTGGTAAGTTGTATTCCATCGCTTTCTCTGATAGAATTTTCATCGTTAAGAAGCGACCGTATGTGCTACAGTCCTTTTGAAACGCCGCTTGATATTCGTCCAGTTTATTTGTTAGCTTGATAATTTTTGTCAGCAACTTATACATTTAAGAAAGCAAGTTAATGCACTGATAGTTATCGAGAAAAGAGGTAAACAAAATAATTATCAGGGCGTCATTCCAGTTATCCGGAATTTTACTCTGTTTTAGATTTTCTGTAAAAAGGGTTTTCAATTTTGTTATAATTATTTGCATAACCTCAATTATTATTTCTTGTATAATTTGAACATCGCCTGGAGCTCTTCATAGTTTCATTGCGTTAATAACAAAGTTATCACTTAACTCCATTATTTTCAGGTTCTTAGGAGTTGAGTTGCAACTGTAGAAGCAGCATTGTCACAGATTTGCATTTTTTAAGCGAGCCTGTCTTGTCAAAGGCGAAACTTTACTTCAAAGACAGAGATTCCTTTTGTTTCAATAATAATAATAATAATAATAATAAATCAAATCAAAGAATCGTCATTTAATATTTGTTACATATTTTCTATTAATTTGGCTTCCTTATTGTTAAATTATTTATTTAGATCGATCAGAATGAAGTTATTATACAAAATTTATTTTTCGACTCAATTCGGAATATCAAATAGTTTTGTAGTATTTTTTGATAAATTGCAACTTCGATGCTTGCAAAATAAGGTTATAAATTTTAATTAGTTGGTGAATGGTAGATGTGATGGTGGCATATCTACTCTTACTTTTACCACATCGTAGTGACAACTTTGAAAGCCTGAAGGATTCAAACGCTAATTAATTTTTTTACTTAATTAATTAATAGTTTTTTTGATAAGTCTGGTCATATGATGAATTTTGTTTTAGAAGGATTAGACAAATAAAATGGTGTTCATTTATCAATTAGGTTAGTTAAAAGAAGGATTTTTACTTATTAGGTGGGTAAGTTTTTGAAAACTGTAGGATTTTAAAGACCTCAAAAATACCTATAGGTAAATTAGAAGAAAACTTATTATAAAACACAATGCATTTTCAGTTTATGTCATATTACTCTTCTAAGGACATACTTTGTTTATAAAATCAGAACTTTTTAAAATATAAAATTATTATACAAATATTTGAATCAAAACAAAACACAGGTCTATCGAAAAACGAGTCATGATGGTTGGTGGGCAGTTGGGGGTCATTTTCGAAGTAATTTGGTGTGTAGAATTTGAATTCGAGATCAGAATTGGCTTATCACCTTAGGATCTTGGGATATTTGAGGTTATGTACTCGCAAAATGGACTCTTTTTGGCTACTTTTGAGGTTATGTGCAGAAAGTACAGAATTTTTTTATTTTTTTTTTCCTAGTTGCATCATTTAATACTACTCTTATCTTTCAAAATAAGCTATTGAAGGGTCACCTACAATTTTTTTACAAAGTTATGGCCATTTTTAGTACAGGTTAGTAGGTTTTTAGTGACCAATATCGTTTTTAGCAAATTTCGGTCCGCCTTTTTGAATCTATTATCTTAAAAATATATTTTCTATACTGGTAATCAGCGGCTTCAGAAACCCAAAAGTGAAATTTTTCAGATACTAATATCAATTTTTGTAAATTTTGATTCGTGATTTTGAATCTTGGAAATGAAAATTTTAATTTTCTGACTTCAGATTCGCACTCAGCGACCCCAAAAACCGCTAAGTACAAATTTTCGAGAGAAATGTGTACAGTAGAAAAGTGTATGCTTCAAAAGTTTTACGAAGATGTTCATGACATTGTCGGGATATATTTCATAATTTGAAATGGTCGCAACTTTGCAAGAAAAATCGTGGATGACCTCTCAATAGTTTATTTTGAAGTGCAACTAGAAAAAAGCCCAAAAAAATTTTATACATTCTGTACATAACGTCAACATTTGCCAAAAACCCTTTTTGGAGATCATAACCCCAAATGTCTCAAAATCTTGAGGTAATGGGACAATTTTGACTTTAGATTCGAGTTCTATGCAGCAAATTACTTCTTTAATGACGTCCAGCAACAGAACTTTATAGACCTGTGTTATTAGAGAAAACGGTAATTTTATAACATTACTCGCTTGTCTATCTATATATCTGTTATAATCGAATTTCTTCTCGTTTTGTCGTACCCGCATATATTCTATTAAATGGTACCAAAAAAATATTCCTCTTAAAATCTGTAGTGTGAATTTGAATTTGTGCTATGTACAAAGTTATCCTTTATAAAAAATAATATGTTTGAAGGTACGTAACACTCGGTGCGCACTTAAGCGTTTTTTTAAATAATATTACATCAATCAAGACCAACCAACCTCATTCGACTCTTTAAGAAAATGTTATCCACGACCTAACCATTATTTGAGAAATTTGTTCTTTAAGCAATGATCTTGCTGAAATATACTTTCTTTTTATTTTTACAACACTTAAGTAAGTAAAAACCTTATCTAAACGCGTTGTCATATATCTTTGTAGTGTTGGTTCCGGGATGTTATAATTCTCTGCAGTTGAATTAACATTAATTGTTCCATCGTATTTATCGCATCTTTTAAGATGTCATGTCTTAAAATATGGTGGATAATATTCTATAACGAATTTAAATATATTTAGATATTTTTTTTATAAATTGTAATAATAGTGCCTAATTTAATTTTAATCTATATTTATAAATGGTGTTGCCCTGAGAGATATCAACCCATAACCTAAATTATTAAAGATGAAAGGATTCAAAATTCGCATCCCAGAAGGGTGCAAAGGGGTAAATTGTTATCTGATAAATTTATTAATATTTTGTAACAAGCTTTTTTTACTTTTACGCCTGTTTAATTTATATTTGGGAATTCGCAAAAGATTGTATGCCCCCCCAGCATCTATCGAAACTTTAACTGTTGTACTAGCAGTAGTGTAGAATTTTTAAAGAGTAAAATCAGTGATCATCTATGTGTTTTGTTATTTGATTTGATCAATCTACACCAAAATTAGGTAACTATCTTCTATATTTTTCGTTATAATCGTTGAGTTCAATAAAGTAAATTATTAACATTTTACGCCCACTATAACTTCATAAATTGATCACGGTATTCCTATTTTGTTTCAGGAACTAGGTTTTTAAATTCATAGCCCAGCTTTTTAAACCATTCAAGGGTTTTAAACCATTTACCAGCTTTTTAAATCATTCAAGGGTTTTAAACCATTTACCAGGTTTTAAAACCATGTACCAGTTTTTGAAGCCATATGACAGCATTTTAAACCATATAAGGGTTGTCTAAACCATATAATGGCTTTTTAAACCATATGAGTTTTTTAAACCATATATAATAAATTTCATGTTTTGTCCAACATCTAAAGCATTGAAATCATTTATTCAAGCTTTACTTCAGTTTCTGTAAGCTATTAGCGTGGTTTGGAAGCTTTATTGTAGTTTTTTGTTCCTTGTTTTTATGCCAGGCTTATGCCATGTTCTTGAAGCTTTGCCATCCTTAATAGAAATACTACATATTTCTTCGAAACCAACTACTTCTACTGGCGAATGTGTTGGGTTTGATTCCCTTTTGGTCATATATCAAACTACTCACAAGGGGATATTAAAATATCCTGTTTTCAAGTATTTTATTAGCCGAGATAATTTTTTAGTGACTGTAGCCCGATAGCATGTACTCACAAAAAGATAAGTAGATGTATTGTTTAAACTTGTAAGAAAAAGAAACATAGAATCGTATTGTAAGGAAAATTGTAATTTTCGTTGACAAACGATGTCATTTTTGCTTTATTAATTTTTAGCTACAGTTACCAAGTATTTCTATTTAAGTAAATTTAATAATTTATTTATTTTTCCTGTTTTTAGTGTTTTTCTTCGTTACTAATGATCCAGTTGAATCGATTTAGGTCTCATTTTGTTGATATTTTTATTATCTACAGTTCGTCATACCATCGAGATAACTTTATTAGTTTTAATTTAATAAGCCAAAAACCAAAAAAAACAAGTTTTTGGTTTTAACTATTTATAACAAATAACAAATTATATAGTTGAGAGTGGAAAACACAACAAAGATCACTACGGATTGTTTTTAGTGTGATGGCATGGTAGGTATCCTGAGAGTATTTTTGTCAAGAAAAATCTTTTTTTGAATGGCTTATACTTGTAGACGATGGATTAAACTTCGACTTCTTGATATAAATGACGAAGTAATTGTGTTAATGAAATAATTTACCGTAAATAACTGCTGATATCTGTTCAACAGGAATAACTCCTGCTAGATCCCAAAAGACAGTGGCTATTTTTTCAGGCGGAGGACTCTTATGGATCCAAAATCAAGCATTCCTATCTACTATTTTTGCAAATGACCGATTTGTCAAGTTACTTTCTTTTTTATTTTACGTACTTGTCCCCTACGACTTCTGACAAGAAGAAACTAGGCTCTTATGCATCAAATCATTAACATTATCATATACATTTATAATTATAGAATAAATTATTAATTACTAGTACAATTTTTTGTTTATTAAAAAAGAAGGTGCCGTATTTTTTATACAACTTTCACTAAACAAATCTGAATTGCCGCAGGAATATTTAAGGCATACCTACCCATATGAGCTTCTTAACATTTTGCCTGGTATGATCACATGTAAATCGGCAATCATCTTGAAAATCACTGAGTTGATTTTTATGAAAGCTTTCACCAAGCGAGTTTAGATTAGTTAAAATTATAATATGTTTTTTGTTTTTGCGAATTAATACGATCTAAATTTTTCGTGAGTATGTATATCTACTTCTACTTATTTGGACAAAAGAATTTGATTATATAAACAAAAAATAATTACATATTACCACAAGGCGAATTAAATCTTCAATAAATAGATTAAAGTAATTTTTAGATATTTAGAGCAGAAATATTACATGAATAATGTTGGAATGGGACATTTCTAATATTAAAATTTGTTTTAGCGTGTCTTCTACTCAGCCATTCTACAAAGGTATTAATTTCGCGCTTTGAATCTGGAGCACCCCAGATAACATGAATTTCTCGACGATCTGTTCGTGAAAAATTCTTTCTTCTTTAGCAGACCAGCAGCATTTGCTTCATTTAAATATAATAAGCATTTATTTTAAAGCACTTTTGGGTTGATTTTACAGATTTCTCAATAAGGATTTTTTTATAAGCACTCTTGAAAGCTTCAAGCAAAACTAAATGAATAATAAAGTTATATTTTTGCTCTTTTCCGAAATAAAATTTTCTATATTTCATTTCTGTATAAGAAGGAAGAGAAAATGATTATGAAAAAGCATGAAAACCATTTGGCAATATTTGATAGATCGGTTTAGTTTCATGTTAGGTTTTAGTGTTTCAGTTAGCAATGTCGATTTTTTCCTAAAATTTGAGCATTTGTTTCCAGAACCATATGAATTATCTCAATAATCAAAGTATTGACCACCATTAGCCTTGACTTTTTCCCATCTTTCTGCCAAAGAATGGATTCTACGCCAAAAGAACTGTTCATTTTTTGAGGCCAATCATCAAAGTATTGGCCACCGTTAGCTTTGACTTTTTCCCATCTTTCCGTCAAAGGATCGATTCTGTGCCAAAAGAACTGCGCATTTTTTGAGGTCAATTATTCATCATACCAAGTTATTATCTCTTCGTAAGTATGTAAGTGTTGGTTTTTAAGTTCGTGCTATATTGATAGAAAGAAATGTTAGTCTGAAGGGGCTAAATCCGGTGAATACGGCGGGCGATGTAGGACCTGTCATTTAAGTTTTCCAAATAGTTTTTTACACATTTTGCAACATGGGATCAAGCACTGTTATGTTTCAAAAATGACCTTATCGGGTTTTGTTTGCATATATTGATCGTTTCTTCTTCAATTCATTTTATAAGTCGTTGATATCGATTGCTAGGAATAGATTGAACAGGTTTTAGCAGTTCCTAATACACAGCTCCCTTATCATCCCACCAAATACACAGCACAGTCTTATTTCCATGTATATTGCGTACTGGTTATGATGTTGAAGGCTTATCTGGATCGGTCCATAATTTTTTGTACTTCCGGTTATTGAAATAGATTCATTTTTTATCACCAGTCACAACTCGATGCAAAACCGCTTTTCTTTTCTTTCTGACAAGCAAAATTTCACGAGTGGTTTTTCACCTTTCAATGCCCCTTTCCTTCAATTCACACGGAAACCATTTACCTTCTTACCCAATGCATGTAGACATTCGGAAATAGTAGACTGAGATACATTTAATGATGCTGCCAATTGTTTTAGCGTTGGAGTTGAGTTTCATCCAATAATTTTTGCAAAGATGCATCTTTAAACTTCTTTCCGCTGACCTGGTCGCTCCTTGTTTTTTACTTCAAAATCATCACTTTTGAAACATTTAAACCATCGTTCACAAGTTTTTTGAGTTAAAACATTCTCACTATAAGGTTCAGTCAACAAACGATACCTTTCAGCAGCTGTTTCCTTTAAATGAAAGAAAGTTATTACACTTATTCGCGAAAACATTAAGAAGTATGTTTTTTGCACAATGACAATTGATAGCAAACTGGCTTTTAATGGCGTGTGTTTACTTTTCAAAACTCCATAGATGTCATTAGTATATACCAACAAATGTAATAGTAATGGCATCTCTTAGTAAAATCGACAATTTAATGATTTAAAAACAATTTAACTAAACTTTTTTTTTTATCAAAGTACACAAGTCATTGAACACTTTTGTCAAACAACATCAAGGCCAAGTTAAAGTATTTTTATATTTTTATGCTAGGAAATAAACTGCAATATATTTATTTTTCAAAAAACCTAGAAGCAAAAACCAAAATATATATCATTAATAACCAATAAAGTGTATTGTTGGTTGCCTATAGTTAAAATTTGTAAAATAGTAAGACTATAGTCAAAATGCCTTAAAATTTTACCATCAAGATGTTTAAATAATAGTTTTAAATATATTTTAAGAATTTAAAAATTTTCAACATTTGAAACCAATAAATTGAAAATTTAATAAGTGCAAAATGGATAGGATCCACTTTGTTATCCATTGTTACTCACTCGAATGATTCTTATGATAATTAATAGGTCTCATCGAATAATACCCTATTGATTTTAAGTATTTCTGGTTAGATTCGGACGTACCCAATTATCAAGTCCTCGACTTCTTGGCTAGGCTATACATATCGCGATATCCTTTTAGGTATCTCCAGGGTCTGCTAACGTCTGTACATACATTGACAAGACATAATTTGTAGCGTTTTCTGCCAGCTGACTTACATACAGGTTTGTGTATGTATACGTTGCTAGTTTAATTTTTATTACATGCTCCGAGGTAGATACTATTAAACCAGAAGCTTACTTATTTTTAGTTGTATATTTACTTTTAGATAAGTACATATTTAAGAATAAAAAGTCTTTTTTTTTTGTTTTGGATAGATTTTACAATTTTTTTATTTAAATTTATTATTATTTTTTTCTCTCATTAGTCAACATTCAATCTAGCGCGTATGTTATGCACGTAAATATTGCCATTTTATATTTAAACTAAATTTCTAAATAAAATATATATATATATATATATATATATATATATATATATATATATATATATATATATATATATATATATATATATATAAAATTGAACTAACTTCTAAAAAGCGAAAAAACCATACACATTTTTATTTAAATTATTTTTGAAGTCGGCGCCAAATTAAGATCTGATAAAATCCAATTCACATTAAAAGATTGAGAAATACTAGTAGTAATTTCTTTCATTTAGAAATAATTTGATGCCGAATTCAAAAACTTCCATTTCATATAAACATCTACATTGTTATTTTTCGTTTTTTAGCGCATTTTTAAAAGTGGTTTAAATTTTATTAAAATAATTTTATTTTTCGATTTTTACTTTTGAACTCGCTCTAATATCCATAAATTATTTCAACTAAATACTAAACGAGAAGTGTAGGGTATCTCGCAATATTCCCGAGGTAGCCAGTATATCCAAAGTTGTAATATGACCAAGTTGAACAAAAAAATTTCTTGGAATCTGAGAATTCTCCAAAAACCAGTATTGAATGAAATTATACCAAACGAATATTTAGTCTGCCGTCGTAAATCCGCTGTCGTGAGTTTTAAGAAATTAATTTTAAATTCGTAATCTAGGCCCCCCTCCAAACCCTCCTCCCCACAATATGAAACATATACTTTTTTTAATCTCTATATCGATTTTGAAGAAATTGATTTAAGATCAGTAACATAGGAAACCTCAATATCAATTTTGGACAAAACCAGAAAAATTGTATCTGTTGAATGACTTAACGAATGAATGAAACAAAGGGTGCCATCATCGATGTCGAGGCCTCTATTGGGCCCTTTACATCCCACTATAGCTGCAGGTCACTCGAGGCCGATCGCCTTTGCAAATCCAAGCAGCCTCGTTAGTTGAACTTGCCTAATTGTTTTTGGTAGCAAAATTGTGTCTCCAAAACATCTCTGTCTCAGTCCGTTGAGTGGTGGGCACTCTTTGAAGACATGGTCAACAGTTTCATCCTCCTCTAAACACTAGCTGCACGTCTGTGTCTTCGACACTGATCTTATGAAGATGGTCTCTCAGGTGACCATGTCCTGTCAACAATCCTACCACAATTCGCAGCTCTTTCTTTCTTAACGAGAGAAGCTCCTTAGCACGCCGTACACTCGGTCTGGTTATATGTTCCTTAGTACACCTTATTCCAGGAGCTCCCCTCCACGATTCAATAAATTTGCTTTCTAGAAACGATTTAGTTCCCTTTTGCCAACGGCAATTGAGACAAGTGGAATTGGTTGGGGTCCATATGGTTCAGTTGCGGAAGACAACTTTGCCAAATGGCCTGCTTCCACAATTTCGCGTATGCCCAAATGGCTTAGAACCCACACGAGTCTGATTGTGTAACCGTTCTTTGTAATATTATTCAGTATGTCCTTGCATTAAGATACCAGTTGCGAAGTTATGAAACTGGACTTTAGTGCCATTATTGCAGCCTTACTGTCTGAACATTTATTTATGACCCCATTCCTGTTTATATCCCTCTCACAGAGATAGGTACACTGCAGAATAGCATAAATTTTCTCTGTGAAGATAGTCGCACGTTGTCCGAGAGGATAATACTCTCTGACTCCTGTGCTCCTGCCCAACACTCCGGCTCCAGCTCTTTCATCTTATCGAGATCCATCTGTATTCCACCAGGATTCATTTCTCCGAAGATTTTGCTCTCCCTCCAAATCCTCTCTACCTGGTACAAATATTTCCAGAGGGAGATTGGGTTTTAAAAGCAGCGTCAAGTAATCTGTCTGCATGGGAAGTGATGGACACCTCTCCACCGCGCTTTCTCAGACACCTGAGTAGCAGCCCGTCCCAATTTCAAGATGCCCTAGGCAACTGAGACGATAAACAATCTTCAGGGCCTCGTTCTCTATGTATAAGTGAAGATTGTATCTGTCATATTCAATTGTAAAAATCAATTCGTAAACGATAACCCCAAAGATCTCTAGTGTCTATTTTGACAAAATCTGAATAACATAAAGTTTTCAAGCCGCCATATTTAGTTTCTAAAAAATAATTTTACTCTTACTCTAATTTTAATTTACACCCTCGAATAAACCCTAGTACCAGTTTTGTATATAATCCCGAACCAATTTTGGATAAAAATGAAATATGCATAATTTTTAGTCCATCATATTGGATCTACCATATTGAATTTTTAAAAAATAATTCCGAAAACTTCCCCATACCAATTTTGATTCAAATAGGACAACATAAATCTATCCTGGATTTTACAAAACCAATATTGGCCAAAATGATGGGACCACCACAGCAACTTCCTGAGTATGACGCAAAAAATGTCATTCAAATTGGTGACGCCGTTTTGGAGTATATGTGTACATACGAATAAAAAAATACATAGTGGAACTTTCTTCTTCTAGAAGTCGATGAATTCAAGTTATTGCAATTATTTTACATTAAGATGCGGTTTCTTTCGCAATTATTTTGATTGAGACTTGTTAGGAATTACTCATAATATTGTAAGAGTAAGCAGCCATCATATGTATGTCCTATTTACACGGGTATATTCTTGTTTTTCCTCTTGAGTTTTTTGTTTTTAGTACTTTCATGTTGCAGTTTTCACTCATTGTGTCTTTTATTGGTTTATTGGTGTAATTTCTATTGTCTTCTCTAATTTCCTTTTTCACTTCCTTGTTTCGAGTTTTGAAACTGTCTGTTGTTCGATCTGTCCTTACTCGTATTTCTTTGAGAAGTGTCAAGGTATTTGGTTGTAGTTTGGAGGTCTTTGTTATTTTTGATTTTGAGCAGACTTTTTTAACCGATGTGTTTATGGTTTCTTTTAGTTTCGTGGCTAGGTCGTTTATTTGCATTTGCTTTATTGTCTCTATTGGTGTTAGTCTTTTTTCTAATTCATTTTGATAGTTGATTTGTTCTTGTGTCAGGGTTTCCGTGGTTGGGTAGCGTTCTTGTTGGATCAGCTTGTTGCGTTCTGTTCTATTGTATATCTTGATCTTCACTCGTACTAATCTGTGGTCGCTTCCGGTATAAAACGTATTCAGTGTTGTCACGTTGGTATATATGTTTTTTCTATTAGAGAGAATATAGTCTATTTCGTTTTTAGTTGTTTTGTCTGGGCTGGTCCAGGTCCACTTACGTTGTTTGGGTTTTTTATAAAAGATATTGAGGCAAAATAGGTTTTCGTTGTTCAGGTAGTTGTATAACATCTCCTTTCTCTCGTTCCTATCACCCAGCCCGAAGTGGCCAATATAGTATGGGTCTCCCTGTTCTTTCTTTCCGATTTTTGCGTTAAAATCTCCTGTAATTATTACGAACTATGTTTTCTCTTTTCTTCTTGCCATTACTTTAGATATAGCTGATTAGAAAATTTAACCTCCTTTAAAGTTAGATCCGGTTTTAAAAATCGTAGTGCGGCGGGACGTTAGACTTTAGCTCTACTCTATTTTCGCATATGTAACGAAAATACGGCCCTGATTACCGTCTAGTTTATTTAAGCTTTTTTGCCGACCTATCTTTAATAAACCAATATTCTACCGTTGGGTAATTTAAGAAATAATTTTATACGAAATTCCACTATGGTCCACGTATACATACCAATACCATTTTGTAAAACAAATTTTTAAAAAATGAGGCTTAAAATTAAATAATAATTGAAAATGACTTAGCGAAATTTCGTTCTTGGAAATGACCTGTAAAAAGCTCTGACAGAGCATATACGGTTAACTAATTTGTTGGCTACAGTCAAGGTATATAGGAATACGGACGGTGTAACCTTTCTCGCTTCATTTCGTATTGTTTTAATTTAAAACAGTGTCCAAAAAATATTATTAAAGAGTAATAAAATAAAGTAAAGCAGGTTTTATTAACGCTTCATATTCACCAAGTAGTTACTAAGTGTAAAAGAAAATAAATGTGCTGATCAATTTGGAGCTTAAATACTTACTTTTAACCGAACCAAAAAATTCCATTATTTAGTTTTTCCACACATTCTTTAGGTTTTGTTTCGACCACAAAGAGCGTAGTTTTAGAATATATTTCGTCATATTTTTAAGAGACCAGTGATTGATTTAAATTTAAAAAACAATCTAATTCCCTTTTTTAACTAATTTATTCAGAAATAAGTGGTAACCAAATACCTCCAGGTAATATAAAGTATCAGGACAAAGTCAATTTTTTTGTAGCAGAAAATGCCCACATACAGTTAAATAGGTAGTGTTGTGAATACCCGCTTTTTTAACGACAAAATATTAAATTTCAGATTTAATATACCCCAAATTCCCTAAGTAGACAAATAAATTAATCAATACGGCATACAGTGCTAAAGCTACAATTCATCGATTGTCTAAACGGGGATACACAGATATTAAAAGGCGCGGTGGTGGCAGTTTGATTAGGTACTTCTCTGATTTCAGAGCGCGACGTTACTACTGCTATAAAAGCGAAAATTCAATTGTAAAATTAAGGATATTACGGGTTGCTCTTCTTGAGACAACTCGTCCTTTTTCCGATTGAGCTTAGCTCTTGGGGCTACGTTACTGTTTTATTTTTTAGGCAGCTCGTGATTCATAAAGTAGTCTTTGACAACATAACATTCTACAAACAATAAAGATCGCGCACATATCTTAATTTCTGAAATTGACCCCATCGATAAAAAGGCAAGAGTCCTGACTTAAAAATAATTACCATAATGTGACAGAGTGACTAATAGTCACCTTTGTGTTGGCTATAAAGTTATGAAAATCCTGATTTGAGAAATAAACCTGACTAACTAACCTGACAGTAGAGAGAAAAACAATCTGGAACCTGACTTGTGGAAAACAGTAATGAATTAAAAAAAAAATGAATAAAAAGTTAATAAGAGTCAAGGATGAATGCTACTCGATAAACTTACCTAGAAGTGTTCCCAAACAAAATTAAAATTAATTAATCTTCATTAACTCTGAGCTTCACTCATTCCCCTTATATCCTGGTAAGCGGGAATAAAGGTGAGGCGGCTAGAGTTTTCACTATAGTCGGGAGGTCTATCGGGACTTCACCAACAACCCTTGATTTATGTTAAAACTTAGGTTTTACACAAATACTTGATAATACGAACATTCTTAAATAATAAATTAATCCTGACTGGAACGAACTTCCACGTTTCCTGAAGGATAAAATTAATCCAATGAATGCGATAAATGCGTAAATGGGTCCATACTCTCGGAGATGAGTACAAAAATACCGAATAATGGTGAGGTGCTGCCTAGGCCTTCATTTGGTAATTCGCTTAGTGTAGTCATTACCGTTTATTTTTGAAACATGTTCTGCCCAGGGTGGTTATTCCTTCCACTGCATCTTGTATTTCTGTTCTTCTGGAACTCTGTCCAACATTGATCACTTCATTGTATAATGTGCGGTTTGTATCTTATTGTATCTATCTCGTTAAGTCAGAATGTGGATTATTGCGGTGGATATCAGGTCAAAGGGGATATACTGGTTGAAAATTTTCTATTTAAGACACATGAGACGTTCTGATTGTTGTACATCTCGTAGGTTTCCTTAGCCTATTCTTCAGTGGAGTTCGGATGTCGTAATTATCTCTACTGATGCATATTTAGGTGCCTTTTTATTTAAATGTCATCGATATCGATCTTCCCGCTGAGAACCAAGTTCGTTCTTACCTGAATTTTAGAGAAATTTATCTTTAAACCGACTAGTCGCAAAGCTTCCTATAATTCTTTCAGTATTTTGTTGGCGTTGTTAATACGATCTGCGATTAAAATTATGTCATCTGCAAATCTCAGATTTGTTAACATTTCACCGTTGATATTTACACCTAGGCCCTCCCAAAATCGACCCATGGCGTCATTACTGAACTTTAAAGGATTTACCCGAATCCATGAGAAACAACCCCACAGAGAATTGTTACTTATTTCATTTCATCAGAATTAAACATCTTTTAATGCATTTAATCGTTAAAAATAGGATTTTTTTCCACTGGTCTATTGTAAAATATTGGTCAAAACAGATTCGATATTTTGAAAACGACTCAAAAAGCGGAAGATCTTCAGACGCAACTGATCTTTGCAGGAAAATGAAAAAGTGGTTCTCAAAGATAATTGTTTCTACAAATGCTAAAGCTCATCTGAATCAAGGATTTTCACAATTCTATGTGATAAACTAGGTAAAAGTTCATATTGTTCACTCCTGAACAAAAACTGTACATGTAACAAGTTTTTTAAAATCATCGGGCATCTTTGGATGCAGACCATGATATTTTCTTTAAGATAGCGTCAGACGATTGAACTAGGGTACATCATTAAGAAGCTTAAAATATTATATATGGGAATTTTTAGAAAACCTGAAGAAGGTACAGGTAACTATAATTTAGTACCTTATTTGGGATTGGTATCTTAACACAAAAATGTCTGAATGTGAACCAAGATGTACATGCGTGTTTCATAGTCTCTAAAACGGCGTTTAACAAAGTTCAGCATGAGACACTAATAAAAGTACTGAAAGATTAACATTGACAATAGAGAATTGAGAATAATAGTTAATTTATATGGGAATCAAAATGCTAGAGTGAAAGTTGAAGACGAACTAACAGATGATGTGTAATTTTCGCGGGATGGTCTACATGGCTGCGACTTACCCTCAATATTTACATTGAAAAAATTTTCGAAGAAGCTCTATCAGAAGAAGAAGATTTGATTGTAATTGATTATAAGTTATTAATAATACAGGATATGTTGACGACATGTTATAGTGGTTTACAGCTTTTGGTAGAAAGAATAAATAACTCTTATAAGATGTATGAGCTTTTAATGAACCCCAAGGAAACAAAGTTTATGGTGTTCGCTAAATCTAAAAGAGTAAATGTAGCTGTTAATATAAATATATCATGCTACAAATATCTAGGAACATGAATATGGAGTAAAAGATACCCAAAAAATAAAATTTCGAATTGAGATTGCTAGAAGCACCTATGTTAAAATAATAAAATTTCCCTGTAGCTGTGACTCTGAAGTCAAAGGTGAGACGTGCAAAATCTAGAAAAGCAACAAGCCCAGATGGCCTTCCAGTGGACTCCTGCAATTGATTCATGAAGTCAATATCGATATACTGGTTAAGATTTTTTAATTCTGTACAATTTTGGAGAAATACCGGAAGAATGTCTGAAATGTGTTTTTATAACGCTACCAAAAAAAACAACGTGTCAAAAGATGTAACAAATACAGATTCCTGTAGAATAAATACGAAAATGGCCTGGATGAGACCCAGTTAGAGTTTAGAAATACCTTTGGTACTGAAGAAGCGCTATTTGTTCTAAATATACTTCTCCAAAAGTGCCGAGACATTTTTGTATACTTTATCGATTACGAGAAAGTGTTTCACAGGGTACAGCATGTGAAGCTCTAATAGATATGGTGTGAATGGCAAGGATATGCGGATTATAGAGAATTTATATTGGCGGCAGAAGGCAGTGGTCCGAGTTAACGGTAAGCTTACCAAGGGATGTCTAATTCAACAAGACGTTAGACAGGGATATATCCTCCACTGCTGTTTAATTTATATTTTGACAAAGTTTTTAAGGAAGCCCTATATAGTGCTATACAGGCTCTCAAAAGGTCGAACTCTTTTGACATATATGATATGAGTAGCGCTATTCTGAAGGAGATTAGTGTGTATTTGGTCAAACCTTTGAAGCATTTATTTAATTGTAGTCTGGCTCAGGGTAATTTTCCGGATTGTCTAAAGATAATAAGGACTGTTCCTTTGTTTAAAAAAGGAAATGTCGATTCCATGGAAAATTATAGACCTATATCTTTGATTCCGTTATTGGGGAAAGTATTTGAGGTAATACTGAAAAACAGCTTGAGTCGTTATTTTGAACATCACAATTTTTTGCATCCTTCTCAGTTTGATTTTCGCCGGAATTTTTCGACTATTCAGGCAGTTGCTGCGGTTGTGGAGGGCGCGGTTGAGGGAATAGAGGGTGGGGAAAGCGTGGGGCTTTCACTGTGTGACCTCAGTCGTGCCTTTGATTGTGTTTCTCATGAACTTTTGATTAGAAAGCTTCACAGATACGGTGTAAGAGGCGTTCCCCTCGATTTCCTTTCATCTTTCCTGTCAAATAGAAGGCAGGCAGTCGCATATGGTGGAGAGCTTTCTGAGCCTACGGCGGTACGATGTGGAGTGCCGCAGGGTTCGGTATTGGGACCTCTTCTTTTCATTATATATGTCAATGATCTCTTTAGGTATTTGTCACCAGGTCTGTGTATTTGTTACGTTGACGACACGGCGCTAATTTGTAAAAGTAGAGACCCAGAATGTTTAATGAATGAAATGTCTGTTATGGGAGAGCGTGCGAGATGTTGGTTTGCTAATAATTCCCTTAAATTGAATGAGGAAAAAACACGGAATTTGTTTTTCATGAATGGACGTGGAGTGGTTGATGGTTCTTCGGTGACATTGTTGGGTGTCAGTTTGGACGATGGTTTGAACTGGAATTCTCACATTGCATTATTGAGGAATAAGTTGGCATCCTCTATTTTTGTTCTCAGGCAACTTCGTGGGTCTCTGCACTGTGGCACCCTTCTCTCTGTTTATTATTCCTTGTTGCATTCTCATATTTCGTACGGTGTTCACCTTTGAGGTTGCTGTGTTGGCGCGATTCAAATCTTTAGAATGCAGAAGAAGGCTATTCGACTTGTCTCTGGTATCGGCTATAGGGACCACTGTAGGCCACACTTTATAAAATTGCGGGTACTAACGCTGTCTAGTTTATTTATCTTATACTAACTACTGGAGATTCATAAAAACCTTGGAAAATTCCAACAAAATTCCCACTTTCACTCTTATAGCACTAGATCAGCTAATTTAATTAGGCCTTCGAGGTATAGATTGGAGAGATCTAAGAAAAATACACTGAATGTGTCATTGTACAACACGTTGCCTGAAACATTTAAAAATTTAGATTTTATGAGATTTAAAATTAAATTAAAGGAATTTTTGTTGGAGCATGCATTCTATTCGGTGGATGAGTACATAGAGACTTCTTCTAGACCTTATTGTTAGGACTTTTTTAATGTAATTTACAGATAGTTTTAACCTTATTTTTATTTTGTTTTGTGACATATTACAATTGTATTTTTCTGTACAAAATGTAATGAAATAAATTTATCTATCTATCTATCTATCTATATTTGGGGTTAAAATAAACGGCGAGCTAATAAACACTATTCGTCATGCCGTCATCATAAGTGATAGCCTTCAGGGTCTACAACATCTTTTAGATTCTGTCAAATGGGGTTGGAAGAAATGGGACTCAAAATGAATGTTGCTGAAACTAAATTTATGGTTTTTCATTCTTCTACCATATCCAGACGCTTTGCTGTTAATAAATGGACAAATCGTTGAAAGAGTCTCCCACTTCAAGTACCTTGGATGTTGTAATACTGAACAGCTTGACCCAAATAAAGAAGTTAAATGCAGAATGGAATCAGCCCGCACAACTTTACAGAAAATGAGATCGCTTGTCTGCAATAACAATTTAAATTTAAAACTTCTGGTCAGTGTTGTTGTATGGAATGAAGAAGTGGATACCGAAGGTTGCCATGATCAATGATCGTTTGGAAGCATTTGAGATGTGGTTGCATAGGCGAATGCTTCGAATACCCTGGGTAGACTAATATAGCAGTTTTAGATCGGGCACATGCGACTCGTGAATTGCTGACAACTGTAAAATGCAGAAAAATAGCATTTCCTGGCCATGTTCTCGGAGGGGATCAGTACATAATTCTTCTACTGATCATGAAGGGTAAAATCTAGGGTCGTAGAGGTGTTGGAAGGAAGCAATCTCTTGGCTGAGAAACAACCGAGAGTGGACAGGAATACACAGTGCTAAACAGCTATTTAGAATAGCAGGGAAGCCATTGTAATTACAGGGGGACTTGACACGGCACAGGAAGAAGAAGAAAAAGTAGCTGTGATATTGATCTCACTTTTAGAATCTGAATGTTAAGATGCTACGTGGTTATCACATTGATGTACGGTATTGAAGCCTGGACATCCTGACAAATTTGTTGAGGAACCATAAAATAAAGAATATTATAATATCTAGACTACCGTATGACACGAGAAAGGTTCAACTTACAGCGGCTCATGCAGGGTAAGATAAAAGGAAAAAGAAATGTTTCCTGAAGAAGAATGTCCTGGTTATGCAATCTGAGAGAATGGTTCGATAGCGGCTTAGCAGAACAATTTAGGACAGAGATCAATAAGGCATAAAAAACCTTGATGATTTCCAATCACTTTAACAAGAAGGAGAAAAAATATTTTTGAGTTGAATATTGCTTAGATAGATAATCAATAGCGTCCTCGTGTTTAATCTAAAACTTTTAATAATAAATCGAAAAGTAACAAATAAAAAATTATAAAATTTACATAGATAACTACGTATGAAGGTTTGTCTATAAATAATGTTAAGATTAGTATTTAATATGTATCTTTTAATCAAACACGAAATCTCTAGCCCACTAATGTGTTCGCGTAACTTTCTTCTATCTTCTACAGCAATTTTGCATCGGCAATATTTTAACAATTATTATAAGAAAATTATCTGTTACAAGACACAAATTTAACAATGTTACTAAATGTGTCAACTTAACCATGTAGAAATCGCGTTAATTGGTTGTAAATGTTCATAGTTAATAAGTAATTTGTTTATTTCACAACGACAATATTAATGCGAAATAAGCTATTAATTTAATATAAACTGAATTGAAAAGTGCAGTGTTGCCAAATAGTTTTTTTGAGCAGTTTTCTTCATACATCAACATTCGTAGGTTGCTTTTTTTCATTAAAAAGTTTTCATATAAATTTGTGTTTTATGTATTTCTTGGAACATGCGAAACCTGTTAATTTTTCAAGAAACGCAGAAAATAAAACTTAAAAGTGAGATTACAAAGACCTCTATTTATTAAATTATTTTTCAATCTTGAGTAATGAAGTATGTGCCTTAGATTTTCTATGGATGGGTCTTAACATTAAACGAAGAAAATCGTTATAAAGGGTGTTTTTTATAGAAGTATAGAACTTTAAGTTGGCAACACTTTTTTAACTGGCGGCCATTTTGTCAGCTGTCAAGTGATTTATGTTTAGTTTGGTTTGGCATTTCAACATGAATAGACTGACGCCTGAACAACGCTTCCAAATTGTGCAAATTTATTTTGAAAATCATGGTTCATTTTACGGTCAACATAATCGTCCATCAGAGCAATTAATTCGATTAACTATGGAACGTTTTCGCACCACGTTTACTCTAAATGATAATACGCATCCACAGAGACGTCGTACAGTGCGTACAAAAGAAGTCATTGCTGCTGTAGAGCGTAGCGTAGAGGAAGACCCGAATCAGTCTATCCGCCATCGTGCACAGGAATTGGATATGTGTCCATTCACTTTATGGAAGATCTTGATTTGCGTGCTTACAAAATCCAACTCGTGCAAGAATTGAAGCCACACGATCACCTAGCAAGGCATAGATTCGGTGAATGGGCCCAAAACAAGAATGCCGTTAATCCCGATTTTCATAAGCGAATTTTGTTTAGCGATGAAGCTCACTTTTGTTTGAATGGATACGTCAATAAACAAAACTGCCGTATTTGGAGTGATGATAATCCTCAAGTATATGTTGAGACACCGTTACATCCAGAAAAACTGACTGTTTGGTGTGCTTTATGGACTGGTGGAATCATTGGTCCGTACTTCTTTAAAAACGATGCTGGTCAGAACGTTACAGTCAATGGTGACCGCTATAGAGCCATGATTACTGACTTTTTCTTTCATCAATTGAACAACCATGATGTGCAGCAGCTGTGGTTTCAACAAGACGGCGCAACATGTCACACAGCCCGTGCCACAATTGATTTATCGAAGGAAACGTTTGGTAACCGCATAGTTTCACGTTTCGGACCCGTGAATAGGCCTCCAAGATCGTGCGACTTAACGCCGCTAGACTATTTTCTGTGGGGACATGTGAAGTGGCTAGTTTACGCCGATAAGCTCGAAACGATTGATCACTTGGAGGACAACATTCGCCGCATTATTGCCGATATACGGCCACAAATGTTGGAAAAAGTCATCGAAAATTGGACCTCCAGATTAGACTACGTCCGAGCCAGCCGTGGCGGTCATATGCCAGAAATCATATTTAAATTATAATTCCAGAAGGTTATCTTTCGAATAAAGTAAATTTCATGTCAATTTAAAAAATTCATCTTTGTTTTATTCCATTTAAAAGTTCTATACCTCTATAAAAAACACCCTTTATTGACAAAAATCTCCTTAATCAATTTTACTCAGTTCGCCATAAGGAAGGAGGGTGACTAGAATGTAAATATTTTTCAAAACAATTTGTTTGACTTCATCAGTATTTCCTAATTAAAATAGACTGTGGAACACTTTCAAATTGGCACATGAATCACGGAATAGGCTAAGTCAATTTGTTTACATATGTTTAGTCACTGTTGTTAGTAAATTCAAAATATTCAACGCAACATTCCTCTCCGCTGGAGATGAATTTAAATTAACCAAAATTAATTTTTTATATTTATGATTCACTATAAATTATGTACACAAAATCTCAAAAAATGAAAACAAATAGAAAATAATCTTAAAATAGAATGACAAAGTAAGGTTAAGTATTACGTATATTGCTAAATATTCTCTTGTTTTGTCTTTTTTCAAATTCTTATTATATCTAGCCTAATGATTGACAACTCCATATATAAATCAGGTGCAATATTCAAGCCGATTTCTGTATGTGGTGGGAAAACTCAAAAAGGGAGGTGATAACAAATGACAATAGTATCTGCATTGCATATTTTAAAATTTCGGAGTATTCTTCATGTTAACCCCCATGAAAGTAATAGGAAACTTCTTTATATTGTACACCTAAAAGGATCAGTATGGATTTTCTTCAACCTGAAAAAAATTTCGAGCTACCAATGAAATTTAATTTCATTTAGGAATAGAAAATTTTGAATAGGCGTCAAAACATCCCGACTAATAATTTTTTTGAATGCCAGTTGATTTACATGAAAGAAATGGTAAATTTTATTTTCCATATTAAATAGCCAATAATCCAATTTTTATGACAGCGAAACAATCTTACCTTTGACACGAAAAATGTTTACGCTTATTTCTAGATTTGAGGTTTTATAATTTTAGCAATCACTTGGCGCAACACAAATCTCTTTATCGCAAAACACCATTTTGGAAACTTTCTACAGTCTACAATATCTGTGAGTCATGCGGACACTTTTTCATTAAAGACTTTAACGCAAATCTACGTTTCGTGTATTCTTGGAAAACACCAAACTTTAAATTTGTCACCATTGAACTAAATGCATGAGGTGAACATTTACGTAGCATATCAGCTATTTTCTTTCAATATATATTGTTATTGTTCTACTCGCATATACAATATTTCCATTTGTTTAATCACTACTTGCTATATACACGAAGTGTTCTGCTGAATACGTCCATCTCTACTGCTGCTAGTTTTCTTTTGTTGTTCGGAGTAATATACAGCGCAAAATAATAAGTTACTTTGAATTGTAGTTTTATATATATATATATATATATATATATATATATATATATATATATATATATATATATATTATATATATATATATATATATATATATATATATATATATATATATATATATGAAGTAAAATGCGATGAGTAAATGCAAACTTCTCTCCATCATATCCTTTCTATGTTAGAGGTTGCACAGTTAGAATAAATTGTAATCAAATGCAATTTACCCTATTCCACCACCATTGAGATGATGGCCCACCTGTACCACTATACCGAGAAGAAAGTCAAAACTTATCCTCCCCGTCATAGCGATACGGCAGAGGTACATGTTTCGTCTCTACTAGACTCATCAGGGTACCGACATGCACCTGGCTGTTCAAAGGACAGATCCGAAGGAAGCATGCAAATACTGAACGCGGCTTCGCCGACCTCCCGCCGAATAGCGTATATATGTTTATGCGGCTTTCACAGATTCCTCCGTGTGAGATGCAATAGCAGTGGATATATCCACATTATGCCGTTGTAGTGCTGAAATCACATTCAGCAAACATACAACTAATTCAGCTCCGTGTTTGAATGAAGTAAAATGCGAACAGTAAATGCAAACTTCTCTCCATCATATCCTTTCTATGTTAGAGGTTGCACAGTAAGAATAAATTGCAATAAAATGCAATTTATCCTATTCCACCACCATTGAGATGATGGCCCACCTGTACCACCATACCGAGAAGAAAGTCAAAACTTATCTTCCCCGTTACAGTGATACGGCAGAGGTACATGTTTCGTCTCTACTAGACTCATCAGGGTAGCGACATGCACCTGGCTGCCCAAAGGACAGATCCAAAGGAAGCATGCAAATACTGAACGCGGCTTCGCCGACCTCCCGCCGAATAGCGTATATATGTTTATGCGGCTTTCACAGATTCCTCCGTGTGAGATGCAATAGCAGTGGATATATCCACATTGTGCTGTTGTAGTGCTGAAATCACAATCAGCAAACATACAACTACATGCAGCTCCGTGTTTGTATATATATATATATATATATATATATATATATATATATATATATATATATATATATATAGTATATATGTATATATTAAATTTTCTTTTTTATCTTATTTGATTATTTCAAAGTAACCCATTCAGATAGGAGATCATTTTGTTTGCTTGAGTTTTTGGTTTTATAATTTCTTTACTATCCTTTCCTGTTGTCTCAAAGATTACATTCAAGAATGTAATGTAAACAATGTAATCAGAACATTTCAATAACTCCGTACCAAAAATTTTGACTGGTCTTATAGGTCTTAAATTGTTGAACTCTTTACTTCTTTACTTAATAGGTGGTTCGAAAAGTTCCGAGACAGGTACACAGATGGCGAGTCTAATATCAAATCCACATGATTTTTAGTTAGTATCAAACCTTTAAAGGGTACATTTCAAAATTTGACTAAATTATATGGTGTTATTGGTGCGTTTGAAGTAAGAAATCGCGAAAACGGCCCCAAATGAAGAAGAAAAAGTGCTCTTCCATCAAGAAAATGCACGGTATAACAAGTCAATTGCAAAGATGGCAAAACTGCTTAAATTGCATTTAGAATTACTTCCAGATTCACCGTATTCTCCAGATTTGGCCTGCAGCGATTATTATCTGTTCGCAACCCTCAAGAAAATTCTCGCCGGAAAAAAATATGGCTCCAATCAAGAGATTGAAGTGTATTTTGAAGGATTGGGCAAATTGTTCTATAAGAAATGCTAGAGATGCGCTGGAATAATTGTATCTTGCTAAAAGGAGACTATGTTTGTGAATTCAGTCGATTTTTTTCAAAAAATAGTATTTTTGCATGTAAGTCTTAGGGTTTTTTTAACTCTCAGTTATGTCGGGAGGTTGCGAAAAGCATATTTTCAGTAATACAGAATGCCTGTTATGATTTATTACTGGTTGAGATCATTATTATACAGGGTTATTCACCCTATACGTCAAGGAATATTGCGGCCAAGATACGTGGCTTTCAAAAAGTTTTACTTTTGGAATATATGGGGGTCTAATATAGTTACTTTTTAAAATTATTTTCATATTATACAGGGTGTCCCAAAAGCTCTGAAAGTATCCAAGTTGTGTTTTTTTCAAATGAAATCCCTGTATATTTTTGCATTTTTGGATTCTCCAATCAAAATAAGTGCCTACTTAATAAGATATTACCTAAATCTTAAGGGTTTTTAAATAATTTGAATTTTGATAAAATCTAACCTAATTTTCATGTTTCAAATACCTAAGAAGTGTTTCAGTTATGTATTCGAAATTTCTAATGAATTGTAACAATAAATCATATTTTATATCTCAATTATAAAAAACTTGCTATATTATACAGGGTGTCCAAAAATTAAAAGTAATCAAATACGAACTTTAAGGGGCTATAACTTGATTAATTAAATTGAACGCTATACTCTTTAACTTACTAGAAAATGTGCCTTTTAAATACCTATCGAATGGTGTAATGGTATTCTATAGCTAAGTCTTCGCGTTTTAATAGAATACGCCAAATAACCGTTTTCTGAAAAATTGACGAACTTCGCGATGATAATGAGGCGGAGCTCCATCCAGTTGAAGCAATATAGTTGTTCTAATATTTAAAAGAACATCTTCTAATAACACTGGAAGTTGGTGTAAAAGAAAATCGCGAAACATCAAACCGTTTAAAGGTTCTTTAAGTATGGACCCAGTATTCCTCCCCATACATTAACCGACTACCTATTTTGGTTTCTCCTAACTCTGTATTCATGGGGATTTGAATCAGAATAGTAATGGAAGTTGTGTCTATTTAGCCATTGTTATGGAAAGTACATTCATTACTAAACAACACATTATTAAAAAGTGTTTATTTTCTGCCTCTTTATCTAACACCCACAAGCAGAATTCAGTTCGGTTGTCAAAATCACTTTCGTGAAGCTCTTGACAAGGCTGGATTTTATAAAGATGAAATCTATATTTGTTAAGAATCCTTGAAATACTTGCTTGATTAATGTTAGTATTTTCGGATTTCGGATTTTGACTAATATTGGGATTTTCGATCACTGAACCAAGTACAGTAAAAACATTTTCTTCATCCTGTGACAAGTTCTTTATAACAGGTTTTTTATAACTGACACTTCCACTTCCCCGAAATTGGTTTAATAGTCTCACAAAAACGGATGGTTTAGGATAGTTTCTTACAGGAAACCTTCAAACATAGACTCGAGAAGCCAACAAACAATTTTGATGACATTCTCCAAGGATAAAATTCATAAAAATACGCTCTTCTTTTGCATACATCTTCATTTTGACAAAGCAATTCAATAAATGAAGTTTCACAGTTATAAATAATAATATTGCTATTATAGCAACAGGCTTTGCAGATTAAATGAATTATTTGACGTTTCTAAATACCATCCACCATCCATACCAGCAACTAGATAATGCCGCAATTAGCAATGCCCCTGGTGGTAGAGACATGTAGCTAGCGATCTATTTTCGACCACCATAGTAAATGTATGGATGTTTCGTCTTGGACCTCTATTTAAGTCCAGTTTTGCCGGAAAGCGGTAGTGAGATGTTATATTCCACAACAATACATTAACATATCTATTCAAAAACACAAAAAGGTGGAGAAAATGATTATTTGGCGTATTCTGTGAAAAAGCGAAGAGAGCTATAGAACACCCTTATCCCATTTGAAAGGTATTGTCGTAGTAATGCCCTTGATGTTAAGGGCATATAACTAACGAACTATTTGCGACCACCTAAAATGTACGGATGTTTCGTCCCGATACTTGTGGTGGATTCATCAGTGAGATCCACCGGTGGTAAGATGTTGGTTCCACAACATGCCCCCACTAAGGCATTTGCTTTCCGGCTTTAACTGTCGAACAGTTCAAGCCGTTAGAAAGCACAGGCCTCAAACAGGAAGTGGAATGGACATCCTAGGTGGTCTTTCCAAAGTAGGGTACCAAGCCACGACTCGACGGCCTTCCATCTTGTCGTCCTTGCTCGGGCGCCATCTCGTAGTAATGCCCCTAATGTTATAGGCATATAACTAACGAACTATTTGCGACCACCTAAAATGTACGGATGTTTCGTCCCGATACCAGTGGTGGACTCATCAGTGGGATCCACCGGTATCTTTCCCAGACACCCATCTTGTACTTTCCACAAACTTGAACCTCTATTTAAGTCCAGTTTTACCGGAAAGCGGTGGTAAGATGTTGGTTCCACAACAGTATTTAAAAGGTACATTTTATGGTAAGGTAAAAAGTATAGCGTTCTAATTAATTTAATCAAGTTATAGCCACCTAAAGTTCCTATTTGATTAGTTTTAATTTTTAAACACCCTGTATAATATAGCAAGTTTATTATATTTGAAATATAAAATATGATTTATTGTTACCCTTCACGGTAAATTTCGAGTACATAACTGAAATACTTCTAAAGTATCTGAAAAATGATAATTAGGTTAGATTTTGTCAAAGTTCATATTATTTAAAAACCTTTAAGGGTTGGGTACTATAAACCTTATTAAAATAGGCACTTATTTTGATCGGAGAATCCAAAAATTCAATAATATACAGGGGATTCCGTTGAAAAAAATACAACTTTGATACTTTTAGAGCTTTTGGAACACTCTGTATAATATGAAAATAATTTTAAAAGTAACTATATTAAACCCCATATATCCCAAAAGTAAAACTATTTGAAAGTCAAGTATTTTGACCCCACCCTGTATATTATTAATTTCTATTCTGCAAGATATCATTTATTACTAATTAAACGTGAGAAACTCTCACGATTAGCCAAATTTTTATCCAACTGATTAAGGTTAAATAGATTTTGTTATCGACTTCTTTAATTGATTTTTTACAATTTAAACTTATAATTTGATAAAGAAACATAAAATATCTAACTTTATCTTTTTTTAAACATTAAAGAACATTTACATTAATATAAATTCTGAGTTTCTATTTAACACCAGAATAATTTTAATAATTTAAAAATATTAATAATCAAAACAGTATTGCGTGACACTTTCAATATTTTAGATCATCGTATTATATATTCCAGTTTTCCTATAAATTTTTGGCATTCGCTATAATTTATAACTCAATAAATTAAAGTTTTTTGGAATTTTGTAATTCTAATAATTTATATTTTATTGATTAAAAGCCCACAGCGAAATGACGGATTTTGTGTCAACTTGATATATTACAAATTAAAATTGAATTTTTAGCCTATTTGAAAAGTAAATTTGCTTGCTACACCCACTTTGGCAAAACATACTTTCTCACATTTAAATATTGGAATTTGCAAAATATATATATATATATATATATATATATATATATATATATATATATATATATATATATATATATATATATATACTAATAAAATATTTTTTTTCTGAATTGTCAGTTTCTTCTAATTTTTTGTTTTCTAGCAGGATTTAATAAAATAGAATTACCTATTTCTAATTAGAATTTCGTAAAAAGTCTAAATTTCCTTATTTCGTTATGTTAGATGAGGCTAATGTATAAAAGATCTTAGGGGTTGAGGTCTGTAGAGGGGCAAGGAAAGCCTTAACGACTCACTAATGACCTACAATCTACACTTTTTTGTGATAACTAACCACTAATTATATTTTTGACAATTTTGTAGCTCGCATTTCGTTGAAATATTGAGAATTTTGCATTTAATCTTCTTTAAATGAAGAGAAACTATACAAAAAATTATATGTAAAAATATACTAACTTATTAAATTGTCAAAACTTCTAGAGAATCTCCAAGGCAGGTTTTAAAGAAAGGAAAACTAGAAACAGCAGGATATTATTGGGGAGAGAAATATAATAATTTTATAGAGGGTGTACGGATAATGCATCAGAATACCTGAGGAGGTGATTCCGTATGACAAAATAAAGATAGTAAGTTTTATAACAAAAAGTCGAAACCTCAATATCTCTCGAACTACAGCCTGTCAAAGTTCATTTTTTTTCTTATTCTTATGCTGCCGTTAAATCTTCTTGCCTGTGTTGCCCGACAAACCAGGAACAACTTTGGAACAAAAAATAGCTTTTATATGAATTTTCATCAAAATTTTAAATGTTTCATTATAACTAGGTCTTTTCTGAGTTACAATAATAATTTATATTAAAATTTAGTAATTCATCAATTCATCATTCAATATTGTAAAAAAGAAGGACATCCGAGCTGATTAAGAATTTTAAGAAGTAGGTCTTGTCCTTCTAGTCATAGCGTCAGTGGTGAGATGCCTGATTTGATGTATTAGATAAATTAATGACCTAACGGGGTGATTCTTGCTCTTCAATGCTTCAATGCTTTATATTTCAGGATGATTGTAGATTATTCCATACTTCCACCCTTTCCTGGTATTCTTGCAATCTGAGATAGTACTTTGTCTCTAATTGTGTTAGAACAGAACAGAGTATGTTTGTCCTTATAGTATAAGGTTTTTTCAGTTGGTTGAGAGCTAAGTTTTTCTTATATAATTGTATTTTATACACCCAACTGCAAGTATATTATCCACTTTTGGTTTATATATACAGATCCGTACGAGATTATATATTCAGATTGTGTGGAATGCTGGGAGATGGCGCCGCTTATATTAGATTTCATATTTTGTCTAATATAAGTTGCCTAAAGGATTTACTTTTCCGATGCTGAAGTGCGCTGACCTATTCTGTACTGACGATAACTAACAAGTTAGAAATCGTTCTACAGATGGCGGTGCACTACCATAGGAAAGGCTTCCACCCTTTCCTGGTATTCTTGCAATCTGAGATAGTACTTTGTCTCTAACTGTGTTAGAACAGAGTACGTTTATCCTTATAGTATAAGGTTTTTTCAGTTGGTTGAGAGCTAAGTTTCTCTTATATAATTGTATTCCATACTTTTTCGATCTTGAATGCCCGAAGTGAGTCAGATCTGTTGAGGGATGGACACTTTCTAAGGACATGATCAATTTTCTTCTAGACAAAATCTGTACGCTGGATGATCTGCGATGCCAATCTTATGAAGATGGCCTCCCAAGTAGTATTCGTACTCTGATTCGTAACGCTCTTTTCATTAGGGGGAGATGATCGCCTTCAATATGTGCATTAAATCAAATTAGTTAGAATGCTTCACTCTCGAAGCTTGACACTAATATTCAGTAAACCTGCTTTCAAGCAATAATCTTAGTTTTTTATTTTCGGCAGCAATAGGGGCTATTTTAAATGGTTGGAGTCCATTTGGTTCCACAGATGTACTATCAAAATATACCTTAAGGCTCCAAGCAATTCAGGTTTTATTACTTTTATATAACAAATTGAAAATGACTTCGTATGGTACCCATTAACTTCATTAATTACGAAGTAAATCCATAAAATTATAATTGCTAGGCTGATATTACACACTTGACGATTTATTAGCCATAAAATTGAAATGTTCAGTGTGACAACTTAAAACGTAGTACTTATTGAGATTAGAGTTAAATAAGGAATAGAATTGATGTCACTGCCACAGTTTATTTCATGTTAGCTTAGAAAGTAAGACAAAGTGCAAATCGGCTCGATGAATATTTCAAAGAGACGAATATATTCGATTGTCTTTTAAAGTTTGACTTTTTTTTTCTATTTTTGTTAAAATAATAAAAGCACATAAATGTTTCTAGCTCAAATTTTTATCATCTACGGACTTTACCTCAGATATATATGAAGTTTGATTTCATAAAAGCTGTTGATCTTATAATAATTCCATTACCTAAAATGATAAATTTCTGCAACAAAGCCAATGTTTCTCCTTTAAACCTGAAAAAAAAAACTGTTGTGGTTTCTACTTTCAAAAAAGGTGATAGGGAAGATGTTGCAAATTATAAACCAATATCTCTTTTACCAATTAATTCAAAGGTATTCGAGAAATTCGCATACTATCTAATCAAATAATCTGTTTAGCGATAGACAGTATGAGTTTAGAGGGGAGAAAGGTGCAGTTCAGAGAGTTTTGGACTTTATAATTGATCTATTCCAGGAACAAAATTACAATTGCGTCTTGTTTTGTGATCTGAGCAAGGCTTTGGACTGTGTCTCTCATCTCATTTTAATGCAGAAACTAAAATTTTATGGGTTCAGTGAAGACATTTCCCAAATGATCTCATCCTACCTACAGGATTGCCGACAAAAAGTAAAGGTGAGTGGCATGACATCAGCTGAGAGAGTAATTAGTATAGGTGTACCTCAGATCTCAGTCCTGGGGTAAATTCTATTTCCTCTTTACATCAATGATCTGCCTGTTCGGGAACAAAGAGTAAGATATACTCTTTTTGCTGACAATGTACTCCAAGATGTATTTGGGGCAGTGGGAGAGGCACGGTCAAGGGCTCAGCTATGGTTTGATGCAAATAGGCTTCATCTTAGTGCTGATAAAATACAACAGCTGGTTTTTCAATGAGAGACTTTAGTGGTATTGGTGACTGTCCAAGCAATACCAAGTTTCTGGATATATATCTAGACCCAAGACTAGAGTAGGATGTCCATAGTGAAAATATTTATTCAAAACAAAACCAACACAAAAACAATTTTTGTGAGCTAGAAACAATGAAATCTGAACATTTTTCACTTTTTCATTCTGTTATGTCGTACGCCATTGTAGTCGTGGGAATGTAGTGGGTGCAGATATAGCTTTTGGTCTCGAATTTAAGGCTAATAGAGGGCTTGGTGATTAGAGGTTTAAGAGTGATTGCGATCATGCATTTGGTGACTTGAATATACTGCTCTTCCCATCAGTTTTTATCCTACAAAATAAATTCTTCATTAAGGACGTTAAACATGCATACAAACATCATAGTGACACACATGACTATAACAACAGAATGGGAAATAACATTGTATTGCAGACTGAATCGACTTGAGTTTTTAGCTGTAAAGTTATATAATAAAGTTCCTCTACATATGAGACATTTGAGTGCTAAAAATATCATAAAAACAATGAAAAATTTTTAAGTAAAAGGCCTTTTGTTATCTGCATGAGTTTCTAAACTATAGTAAAGATTTTAGTATGTGGTTGTGTTTGTTATTTTAGATAATTTTTATAATTGAATTAAAATTTTCTAGTGTCGATTTCGACTACTTCTGATTTACCGAAATTGTACAAATTCTGTAATGATTTTCTTTTGGACTTGTGTACATACTGTCTTGTATTTCACACCAAAAAATGACGATTATGATATTTAGAAAGGTGTAAGTATGAGTATTAGTGTTAGTATTTTTTGCAGAAAAATCACAGATTAAGCAGATGTGACCTTTGACTGTGTCTTTGGAGTAATGGGGCTAATTTTTGTGATCTTGCTTACCTCATGACCCTCTATATTACACTTTTGTATTGGCTTTATATTTGGATGTTTGTAACTTCGTGCAGAAAAAAATTAGTCACCGACGAATTTTTAGGAAATTTTCTCTACTTTTCATTGATGCTTTTCTTTTTGAATTTCATCTATTTCTTAAAAAGTTATAGCTGATTGATAAAAATTGAAAAAATCGCGAAATTTTAAAAACTTTTTTCGTAAAAAATCGAGTAAAAATTAAACAAAATACATTCTGCAACATATAAAAAACCTTTTAACATCCATTAATGGTTTCTGAAATATCGAAGCAAATGAAAATTTTCAAGAATTTTTGAGCGGTACTGTATGTCGTCACGATGTATATGTTTTAGTTTTTAAAAATTGAAACTTTCGTTTCAAAATCAGTTTTGGAAAAATTGATATAACACAAAGTACGGATTAGTTTCGGAGAAAAATTTTTGATGTATGACAGTATAATTATTGGGGTAAGAAGAGACAAATTAAAGAGTTGAGAAGTCAACAGAAGTATCGTAAAAATTGAAAACTCGGTTATGGTTCTTCCATAGATCGTTTCTGATTTATCTGTGCCACTGGTTTTAATATTAAGTATAGTCATTAGGAATCAGGGCGGATCAACAGAATGTGATAACGGCTTTACATTTAACGGAAGAAACATCTGCAAATTGTATTCAATTTTTTGTTTCATGGTTATGTGTTTGTAAAACAAAAATAACTATCAATTTTATGGTTGATTTGACTCGCCTTATAGTATGGATTTTGTAAATACTAAATAAATAATATTCTCACCCAAAGCGTATTTAAATTATACATTTTATACTGTACCACATATACTTATGAAACCCAATCTGGTATGCTGGAGATAAAGTTTTGTGAAGATCGGATTTTTTATTTTTATGATCGTGAATTACTATGGTTTTCAGGGGATCTGAGTTAAAATTTGCCATCCATTTATTTCCATAATTAAAAGGGCCATAAGAATGCATAAAATTTAATGTACTGTTTCAGTTTTGTTGGTAAATAATACAATTTCTTTACCTATAAAGATATACCTGATTACACTACGCAACAAATTTTAGTTTATTTGTTGCATCTTGTATGAAAAGTGCATTTTTTGTTAATTTTGAGGCGCAGAACACAAAAATGGCAATGAAATTAAAAACTTTAGTTGCAATTTTCAAAAACACTTTTTTTAAATTTTATATTTAGCAAAATCATAAAAAATACATACTTTTACACTTGTAGAGAAAATAAATAATATGTCTTTTTGCTTTTCTTTTGTGAATTGTTTCTGAAGCATCTCTAACAAGAGTCCAAGAGTAGTCGCTAAGCATGGAAGCATTCCAGTTTCTCTGGCACCTTTTCTCCATTGTTGATATATCCCGATAGAAGCGTTCGCCGTGCTTTTCACTTACAGCTCCGAAGTTGTCATAAAAAATGTCAAGAAGTGAGTGTAGGAAATGGATCTTTAGAGACATTTCTTGATACGACGACAGCATATTTTCAATAAGAATAACGCAATTGTCAGTTTTTTTATTTCTGAAAAAATGAGTGATGACGAGGCGAAAGTCACTCCAATAATTTTTTAATATCTGTTAGAGTGCTGTCAAAATTTTTGTTTTTCAGAATATATCGAATCTGTGGCTCAACAAAAATACCTTCTTAAATTTTTGCTTCACTTTGCCTTGGGAATTTCTAAAGCAGGTACTCAAAAGCTGGCCCATCTCTATTGAGTACCTTAACAAAGTTTTTCATTAGCCTCAATTTGATATGCAGTGGTGGCAACAAAATCTTTTGGGGTCTACCAATGGCATCTGTTGCACATTGTTTTCACCAGGCTCTAATGATTGTCGAACGGACCAGTCTTTTCTCTTATAATGAAGTGACTTTGCCCGACTGTACCATTCATACAAAAAACAGCAAAACTTGGTGTAGCATAGCTGCAACCCAAGTAAAAGTACAATCACCTTTAAGTCGCCACAGATTTGCCATTGATATTCATCGCATTTTATGTTTGTCAATAGGTATTTCATATGGTCGTATGTAAAATATTTCCCATATGCAATAGTACTGCTTTTAAACTCAATGTTAAACTGTCTATAAATAATCGCCATTCCCCTGGCTGCAGTTTATATTTACAGCCACCAATAAACCGCTAATATTATTACAGAAAACGTAAGTTCTTTTCCATGTTATGCTTTTACGAGAAACACATACTGAAACATCGTCTTCTAGTAAGTGCCACTCCTGCAATCTTGATCCTAGTAACTCTGCTTTACTTTTTTGAAGTTCTAAGTCTCTCACAAGATCATTTAATTCTGATTGAGTTATTTTGTTCGATTGGCGGTATAACGTGCTGGGTGTGAAATCAGGATTTCTTGATGTTGATGGCATAACTTCTGGAGAAATCGTTGTATCGTTATTATCTGATTCGTAAGTGAATATTTCTAGGGGTTCTGGAATAAAAAGTGCGTTACTATACGGCACATGGTATATTTGGATAGTTAATAACCGACCTTTTCTTCTTTGGTATACCTGTGCCTTGCCCAACAGAAATAGCAATCATTAACATGATTTGAAGGCTCTCTCCAGATCACTGGGACAGCAAACCTCATAAACCGGGTATAATGACGGGACACATGGCCGTCAAAGTACATCTAAATAGAATGAATCTATATAACGGAAACCTCGGCTGCAGACTATGTGGACAAGCCGAGGAAACGATGAAGCACATTATATGTGACTGTGAGTCATTGGAGTGACATTCGGGTCAGTAAGTCTGGAACCGGGAGAAATACTCACTCACTCCTTAGCATGACTGTACAGATTGAGCCAGGGGGCTAGGTTGACAGAGCGGCTGTAATGTCTAGGCCCGCTCTGGCCGCAGTGCGTCCGGCTTTAGGACGGACCCGGGAAAAAAAAACCCGCATAGATCGTTTTTTACTATTTAACCACTTTTTCATGGAGATTCCCCATTGGGTGCTGCCAAGTTGTATAAAATTTCCTTAACTTGGGAAAAACATATATTTGGCAACGTCGCAGCCTTTTATTGTTATTACAATACAAACATACCACGTGCATTATTGTAGTTATATTGTTAATATATAGGAAGATATGATATACCGTATCTCTAAAATTTGAATTAATATTAAAAAGATAAGCCTAGTTTCGGTTTTAGCACACCAAAAATGGTAAAGTTTAGTCGATTTTATTTACATTTTGGCTGTTGTACAGTGTAATTTATTATTGATTTTTAATTATTAACTTAACAAATTAAATTGTAATATATCTGACTAAGGTTTTTTTATATCTTGTTTATCATTGACAGTATGTTGTTCCTTCTTTATATGTACCATTTCTTTGACAAGTAATTTATGATAGTTTTGGTCTTGGGTTAAAATTTGGGTGTTTTTATAATCAAATTCACGTTTTAAATTTGATTCTTGTTTGTATAGAGCAGTGGATGCATTTTTCGTGTATTTATGTCCATTAATTTTTCTAAATACTGAGTTGTCATGCCAATGTATTTTTTAGGACAATTTAGGCACGGTATGGAATACACAAGGTTAGATTTTTTTTCACAGGAACTTAACTTTTAAGAGGCGTAAATAGTGAAGATAACAAATTTTGGGCTTTATGGCATACACTGATGTCATGTTTTCTAAGGATATGTCAAATTTTTTCAGATAAATTTTGTGTATATGGCATTGCAATGTACTTCATTGTGTTTTTCGTTTTTAGATTTTTATTTTGTAGTAGTTTATTATAAAATTTGAAAATACGTTGTTTGTAATAATAAACGTTTGAAAAATCTCATAACCATGGGCGAACCGTTAACATAAACAAGTTGTTTATTTTTTAAAATTGCAAACCTATACCCAAGAGAGGAACCTCCAAAGAATATATATATATATATATATATATATATATATATATATATATATATATATATATATATATATATATATTAATTTTACGTGATTTAAAATGTTTTTATGATAAATAGCGCTTAAAAATTTAACAAATTTGTTTTGAAAAGGTGAACCATCACAGCCATGTGCAATTGTCAATCGAAGCTACTACAACCCATGTAAAATTGTTAATAAGTAAACTATTACTAAGCATACAAGAAGTATTATTATAGATCTCTGATTTACTCTCTCATCTATACTTTATCATAATTATGTTCTTGTAAGGCAAATTCCTCTGGAAACTAATAAAAAACACATTTACATTTCCTATCAATGTTAATAACTACGTAGCCTAGATATATTTTACGATAGAAAATATCTTGGAATTCGAACTTTGAATACATAATCTACGAATATATAATTTTTAAATTTACTGTTTGTGTCTTCCTTTTATTTTTATGAAGATTCTTTTAATATATAATTATTTAGTCAAAAATTTTAATCGATAATGGTAAAGCTTTTATCTCGGAACCAGGAAGGGATTTTTGTGAAATATTTTAGATTCTCTTGTCAAGGTTAAATACTAGAAAGTTTACTCTTAAACAGTTTTCGCTATTTATTATTATTTATTTTTTTAATGAGTAAGTCTGGGTGGCATTGTCGGCTTAACATTTTCAATTAAGGATCATTCTGCTTGAATGTTATGTTAATTTTCTAATAATTTGAAATCTCGACAGTTAGTTTACAAATTATAGACAATTAAAGTTAGTTTTATCCTACACTGTTATTGTTTTTAAGGGAGTTTAGTTTATATTGATGCAAGAGTCTGGACAAACGTCTTTATGATGTTACAGTTACTGGCGATACAGATACTCATAAATCACCTAATATTCAAAATTATACAAGGATGATGCTTCATTTAAAATTTATATTAATTCTCTATTTAATGTCGTTTTTAAAAGATTTAGTTTTGCTATAAGTTCGGTCGGTAAATAAAATTATATTTGAGGATTATTAAAATATTGTATGTACCTAACGTTCAATAGCGACACCAAAAGTTAGTATTTCAGTAAGAAATAAGTGAAATCTATCTGCCGTGTATAAATCGTTACCTCTATGTTATTCTCTTTCCAAGCAGAGAAAAACGAAAGATTATATAGAAATTGTTTATTTCCTGCAAATACAACTCTGGTCCCCTCTCCATACGAGTTTTGACCACTTCGTGGTGTCGTCAGTTGAGCTATACTAAACCGAGAGTAGCAATTTTGATCCGCGGCGAGGGGGGCTCCGCTCACCTAAAAAATCTTTAGAATTCAATTTAATGAATCTACAATAAACTTGCTACTTTATAATTCATTTAACGCAACGTGTCAGTAATTATCTATTATAAATGGACACGTATGCAACGCAGGGCTTTTAGATTTATATTAAATAAACATATATTAAGAAATCTTTTTAAGACTCACTAATTAAACCCACTGAACGCAAGGCCTCTGACAGTCTGTATTAGTATGTATACTCAAGGCGTGCAGGAAGCAACTGTAATTCAAAGTAAAATGTCGACAAAATAAGTCTAAACAGAGACTTGGGTAATAATTTGTAGTGCTCAAAACTTTCTTGTTTGAAATCGTAGCTGATCATTTACCCGAGATATATATGTTTCAAGTTTTCTCCATTTGAAAGCCGGGGTAAGATTTTTTTCATTTAAAAAACATTGTAAATGAAATAAAGCGATTACTTACAAATCAATTGTTTTAGAACTGAGAGTTTTGGAGCTTTTTGGATGCTTAAAAAAAAGAATTACGCGTCTTTTGAAGACGCTGTTTTTGCTTTTTAACCGTTCAGAAAGCTCCAAAACTCGATCCTTAACAAGCAGATAAAGTTGAGAAAAACTTGGAAAGTTTGAGTTCATTTCAAATTTAAATGTTTGTCAAATTTCGAGATTTGAACTTCAAGAAAATAAATTCTGCGTATTTCTAAAATAACAACATTTAACAAAATTAACAAATTAACAACTGCCTTACTAGAAAGTCAGAACAAATTTTGTCCTAAAACCCAAAAAGAAGAGAATCTCAGTCAAAATACAAGACAACTAATGCAGAAAAGAAGAGGAATAAGAAGCGAAACGGATACCAAATCTGACGAACTACATAAAATAAATAAAGAAATATCCAAAGCTGTTAGACAAAACACTCGAAAATACAAGAACAGATCGAACATACCATTGAGAACAATAAAAGTATGAACATATTGAGAAGAAAACTAAGAACGGGAACAAGACAAATAATCAAAGTGAAAGATAAGAATGGTCAGTTTTCAACAGACAGAGAGGAAATCCTTAAATTAGTCGAAGATTTTTTCAAATTACGATACAGAAGCCAAAATAAAGAGAATAGCAGAGATCAAGTACCAAATATTGACAAGGAGAAAGGGTAACCAAGGACCAGAACAAATGCCGGAAATCACAATAGACGAAATAAAACTAGCCCTAAGAAAAATTAAGAATAACAAATCTCCAGGCGAAGATGGTGTAGTTACTGATGCAATCAAAATCGGAGGTGTTTGTCTACTTAAAAAAATAAAAGACCTTTTTAATATGTGCCTTTTGGACAGTACAATACCCGACAAGTGGCACAATGCTGAGGTAATTTTGATTCACAGAAAAGGAAATCCCCATGATTTGGAAAGCTACAGACAAATAAGCCTTCTTATTCACCTATATAAACTCCTAACAATAATAGTAACGAATCGACTTGACAAAAAACTTGATTTCTACCAATAAAGAAGCGGGGTTTCGTACTGGGTTTCGAATAAGCGATCACCTACAGAGCATCAAAACGGTAATAGAAAAAACTATCGAATACAATCGACCGCTCGTTCTAGCTTTTGTGGATTTCCATAAGGCCTTTGATACTGCAGAGCTTGACAAAATTATGGAAGCATTACAAGCATGCCGCATTGATTATCGGTATACAAAGTTAATTTACAATATATACAGGAATGCAAAACTACACAGAAACACGGATCATATCCCAATTGGCAGAGGAGTCCGACAGGGTGATACCTTATCGCCTAAACTGTTTACTGCAGTACTAGAATACGCCTGTAAAAAACTTAACTGGGAAAAAAGAGGCCTGACGACATAGTTTGTTTTCCGATAATCTCAAGGAGATACGTACAATGTTACATGAACTTCAGCAAGTATGCGCCAATGTGGGTCTTTATCAAAAACAAAATTTATGACCAATCTGGTACCTAGTGGAAATATCAATATTGGATACAACGAAGTGGAGCTTGTGGGAAAATACATATACCTTGGACACGAAATAAAGATCACCAGAGATAATCAAACATGCGAGCTACGGAGAAGAGTAAATCTCGCATGGGCAGCCTATGGAAAACTGAGCTGGACATGTCGTCCGAATCAGTGATGAAAGGTGGACGAAAAGATTACTCGAGTAGAGGCCGAGATTAGACAAAAGAAGTAGAGGAAGACCCCCTACTCGTTGGACCGACGATCTCAAGAGAATTGCAGCAAATTGGATGCAAATCGCTCAAGATAGAGCACAATGGACAAGAATAAGGGAGGCCTATGCCCAGCAGTGGACGCAAAGGGCTGGATGAAGAAGAAGAAGAAGATTTCAAAAATGTGTGAGTCCTTTTTTTAAATGCCTAAATAAGTCTCGCAATTTGACAATTATTTAAAGATGAAATAAATGCAATTACCATTTAGATTTTTTATACTTTATTTATTTATAGGATCGCGAGTACTAGAGCTTTTCGGACGTTTAAAAAATAGAAGGAAATATCTTCTGGAGATGCGCAATTTTTTTTTGAGACATTTATTCAAAAAAACACTTACTGAATGTAGTTTTGCAGACCCTCCAAACTCCAACATTTCTTTAAATATACCATCTTCACCTGGGGCATGATCAGATTTCATTTGCGACAAAGCATGTGTCAACTCTTATATTGTGATGTCAGGCACTTCTTTTGAACCAACATTTGTAACATTGGGGAGCTTAATGTCTGGTTTTGGGTTAACTAAAGTGTACAAATTTTAATAGAATAGTTGGTTTATATAGTGTTTACCAATTGAGTTTATGGATTTTAATACCTTCATATTTTTGTTGTTTTCTACGATCGTTTTAAACCTTTCCGTGTTATACTTCCTGATATCGTATTTCATTTTTTTCCTGATTTGTTTTTTTAGTTGTATGTCGTCTTCTGCGCCTTTTCCGGGTTTCTTCGTTTATTTATTAGGTCTCTGGTCTGTTGTGATAATTTACTGTTTGTTTGTCTTCTAACAGTACATATATATATATATATATATATATATATATATATATATATATATATATATATATATAATTTCAAAAATGAGTCGTCGTTTGATACAGAACTTAAAATACTTCTGAAAATATCATAAAAATATTTACTTATAATATGTTAAAAGTACGTTTTACGCAGTTTTACGTAATTCATATAGCAAAAAAGTGCAAATTAGAATAGTTCGATATAGCTAAATAAATAACTATTTCACTTTTTGAGATATTTACTCTTAATCCATAAAAAAGGCGCTTAATTTCGTCGATATAATTTTAATGTCGATAGTTATTTTGAAGCGAAATATATTTACAACCGGTCTATCATTAAAATAACCATTTTAGAAGGTTTTTTCCGTTACCAAGTGTTGTAACCAATTATTGATTTGTAAAACTAACGATATAATTACGTTGTAACTCATTTTATTAAAGGTTGACGAGTTGAGGGTAAAAATTCCGTTTAACCACAAAATTAAATAAACATCGGTTACGACACTTTGTGCGGAGACCGACGACGCGACGTTTTCCAAAAAGAAAAAAAAACCTTCCTTGAGACTTAGAGTTAATATTCTTCGTGTTTGTCTGATCTTTTTATGTACGTATATTACGTCATTATGTAACGTATAATTATATTCTCATTTCTTTAAGCTTTGTCCATTAAAGCTTGAGAGAGAATAGTTCCTTAGTAAAATTATTTTAAAATTTTAATACTTTGCATTTATATGAAATAGAAAAAGGTATTTTATGTGTATAATTATCCTGTCAAAATTGGTGTCATAGTAAGCAAGGTTGTTAACGAAAATTGTTATTACGTAATTTTAATTGTGGTTGCATTCGCTGATCTGATCTTATTTAAGTAAAGTTGGAAAGGTCAATTGACCAATCTTAATCATTAGGTATTTGTCTCTGCTTAAGATTTTGTTTAAGGAATTATTGTGGCAGGAATTCAAAATGTTGTAATTTCGGTATTGTCGCCGTCACAGGCAGCGTCATTGGTGTCCAGGCAGAAAATCCGATACTGTGCCCTTTAAAGTTTAAACATATATATATATATATATATATATATATATATATATATATATATATATATATATATATATATATATATATATATATATATATATATTAAAATGCTCAATATTAGCTAGTATGATTTATTTACTAAATATAGCATAAAAACAGTATGTTGATCTAATACTATTTTAATCAATGTAAGTTATTTTTAATTCCATATGTGCGACACAGGACGAATTCGATGTGGTCCTTTTGACTGGGACCTGGCTATCCAAAGGACTTTTTGATCAGGAGCTTCTCCCAGAAACCTTCTGTGTGTACCACGAGGATCGCAAACATGAACAGGGTGGTAAAAAAGTGGACGTGGAGTGTTGTTGGGTATAAAAAAAACGTTTGTAAGTGCCAGGCTGAATGTTGAATTTACTAACAATGACAGCTACTTGGAGTGAGGGTAACAATTAATGACTATTTTCAAATATACTTTTTTGCGCCCGGTTGTGGGCTGGAGGTTTATGGATATTTGTTTAATTATTTTGAGAGTTTATCGCATGTAATAGGACAAAATTTTGTAATTGCTGGCGACTTTAACATTTCAAACTTAAATAATTTCTATAAAAGTGGTATTAAAGACGTTTATGTAACTGAATTGACAGGGTTTCTGGATTCTATGATTGCTCTCAGCACAATAAAAACGTTAATTCTTTGGGATATGTATTGGATGTTATAATAAGTACGGTTTCGAGAGCTGCGTAGAGACTTGTGCTTGAGGACAGTCCTCATCCGACTTTAGAAACTAAAATTAGGCTTGGTTATGTTAGAGAATCTGATCTTAAGCGAAGTATAACGAATAACTACAACTTTAGAAAGGTTGATTTTGGATTGCTCTACGACATCTTTCTTAATGTAAACTGATCTTTTCTGAAAAAATCTGTGGATGTTAATGAAGCAGTCGAACTATTTTATAGTAAAATATGTAATATATTTGAAATATGCGTGCCCAAGGTCGGTGTATGTAACAGATCATATCCTGTTTGGTATAACAAAATAGTAATAAATGACCTGAAAAGAACGGATCGACTAAGACATAAACTAAAAAAGAAATATAACTATGCCCAGAACCTAGAATTGTCACGCCTTAGAAGAAAAATTAAACAAAGTATAATACAGGCACATGAAAAATATATAAATAAAGTTCAACAAAATATATGTAATGATACCATCTTTTTGGAATTATATTAATAATAAAAAAGAAACAAAACATATACCAAGCAGGATGCCCCTTAATGGAAGGCAATGTAGCACTGGTAAAGAGATGTGCAACGCCTGAGTACTTTGGCGGGGTGTATTCTGCAGATGTTTCTCTAAATAACGAGCTGATAGAGAATATATATTCTGAGATGATAATGATTGATTCCGTCAGTGACAGCAATGTGGTTAAAGATATAGCGGCACTTAAAATAGGCAAGGCAGTTGGTCCCGATGGCATCCCGCCTTATATAATTATCGGTTTTATGGACGTATTTAGATTCACTGAATGGAAACAAGTTAAAATTTGCCCTGTTTTTAAGGACTTGAGAACTGATATAAAAAACTACAGACCAGATGCCGCGCTCTCTGCAATGGCAAAGATATTGAGATAATCTTGTTTAAATTAATATGCAACCTGGTCTCGCAGTTAATTTCATCCGATCAGCATGGGTTCATGAGGAGAAGGTCATGCGTTATGACTTATGATTTTAGTGGGGACCCTTGGACAAACATGATCAGGTGGATGTTATCTACACTGACTTTGCCAAGGTCCTCAATGTGGTGTCCCATTCTATACTTTTGCAGAAGTTGGAATTGCAATATGGGTTCCATCCAAATTTGTTATTGCTAATGTCGTCTTATCTAATTAATAGAGAGCAATGTGTTATTCTTAGAGGATATCCCTCTTTCTCTTTTGCACCATCATCAGGGATTCTTCAAGATTCCAACCTCGGTCTGCTGCTTTTTTTATGTTTATCAACGATATCGCTGTCATATTTGGTGCAAGTGATTCGAAAATTAAACTATTTGCTGAAGACTTAAAGCTTTACAGAGTTATAACCTCTTTGAATGATTGTATTTTACTTCAAACATATATAGATAAATTAGTCAATTGGTCAATAAAAAATAACCTTCATTTAACGTAGACCAATGTTCAGTACTATTATATACTGGAAAAAAGAAATCTATTAATTATGTGTACAACATGCGAAACACAACAGTAAACAAAGTCAGCGAGATTAAGGATTTGGAGGTCACTTTTATTGAGCAGTTGACATTTAAATATAGCATTGAAAAAGTACAAAACAAAGTTATAACATATATCTGTATTTTAAGGAATCAGGCCTATTTCGAAAATATTAAAAATAGTAAAAACAATGAGACTAAAGGTTAAAATTAGAGCTACTTATTTTTATTTCTATTGTACTGATATCTTAATTTAATTTACTTAATTATATGGAAATACGATAGCCCCAAAAAAATAAGATAAACATGTTAATTCTACAAGCTTAAGAAAAAGTCACAAATACAATAATAAAATAATAAAAAACTTACGGCTAATTAGAATTAAATATATATAAAATTAAAGAGTGGGACACACTAAAATAAAAATATATAAAAAAATAAAAAAACATATAAACAACATTAAACAATAAAATACAACAAAAACAAAAATTTAAATAATAAATTGTGTTTACACTAGTAACATTACGTATCTAATTCCTAATCAAAGTCAGTGAAACTATCTTCTCTCAAATTAATTATAATTGGTTCCTCTATCTCACTGATCATGAGATCGAGTTCTTACATTTTGTTTTATTTTTTATTATATGGATTTTTCCCAATTTTCCGCAGTAACTCTATTCAAAAAAATCTATTTATATTATTTCTAGCAACTCTACCTTTTACTTGAGAGAGATATTTACTTCTTCAACGGACAGTTTTCCGGACGATCTATAGGAACAGATTTTCTATCTGGTTTTTCCCAGCAAAAACTAAGTTCTCTGAGCAATTTCCAGAGATCGCGATCTTCATTGATTTTAGTTAGAATTTTGTAGGCTGTTGGAATCTGATTCTCATAATAAAATGTATATACAACCCCTTTAATTGCAGTTTTCATCTCTTCTTCCAACGAGGTTTTTTCGTCTGCCTGTGATGGAATGTGGCTTGGGAGTACTAACAATTCCAATCGTTTTTTCTCCTACAGTATTCGGTACATAGTAGATTCTCCAACTCCTGTCATGTTGGAACACATCTCAACAGAGCTTTCAACATTATTATCTAGATATTGATATCTTAAGACATCATAAACATTCATCGTAATAAGTTTTTCGTTGAGGAAAAAATGCCCTGGTTTAACGATTTTGGAATAGATATAGAGGTGAAAGCCATAACTTTTGGGTATCTCACTAATCTCACATAATATATAAAAACAAGCGCAAACAAGATAAATCACTAAGAACAAACTGTAAGGTGTACTTTGCTCCCTGACAGAAATTAAATTAAACTATCAGAAATTTTATGTTGCAGTAAATTTATAAAATATATTTAAATATAGTGAAATATAATTAGATTTACGGCAGTTCTCAGTTACCTGCGGCACTGGGGCAGGTACGTTGGAGGTTTCGGTAACAATTTTATTACTCTCTTTAGTTCTTGAATAGAGTGTAGGAATGTGTATGCTTGCGATCGCCCCCCCTTCCCAAGAGCTTTGAGAACCCATTCTGTCTTTTATGTTAAGAATGAGTATGCTGCTTGCACCCCCCCCCCCCCCCCCCCCCCCCGTTGACAACTTGTTTTTCTGGCCATACTGTACTTTTGTGATATCACCGCCCCACCCCAAAGTCAGAGACTGGATCCGCCCCTGATTTAAACTTTAAGTTTCGTCAGTGTGTCAGTCACCAATGAATTTTGTAACAGACAATTTCAAAAATTGGAATAATAATTAATGAATAATTACAAATTAACAAAATAAAATTATCAATTATTTCATCAAATGATAATTTTGACAATAATATTATCATTTAATGAAATAATTTGTAATCTAATTTTTAAACTTGCCAATTAATAAAATAATTGGTAATATTTTTCCTACAGTTATCAATTAACAAGGTAATTAGTAATGCCATTTTGAAAATATCATTTGACGAATTAATTGATAATTTTAGAATTGAAATTATCTATCACCAAAGTAATTGAAAATGTCCTTTTTCAATTATCCATTACAAAAGTAATTAATACATTTTTTTTCAAATTATTGTATTTTCAATTGGCAATTTACCAGAATTAAATTAAACAATTAACACTACTACATCTTTTTAGATAAAGTAATAGAAAATTAACAGTAGGAAAAATTTGTCATTTAATTCTCCGGGAAAAATTGTAACGAAAACATATTTTACATCGCTGAAACATTTTTTTGTTCAGGCTAAAAGAAACAATATATAAATAAAAATAAAATGACACTGCTCTGCCTATGATGATACGCTTTAACTCAAAAATCGTAGACAAGAAGCGAAAAATCATAGTAATGTCCCATTATTTATTACAGAAAAAATTACGAATTAATATTTCAATAATTTGGAATATTTAATTATCAATTACTTTACTAATTGCTAATTATTAATTATTTCGTCAATTGATAATTTTAAAAACGAAATTATGAATTACTTCGTTAATTGATAATTGTTGGAATAAAATTACCAATGCTTTTTTAATGGATAATTTTAGTAATGAAGTCTTCAATTACTTAATCAATTAATAATTTGAGGAAAAAAACTTCCAATTACTTCACTAATTGATATTTTAGTTTCGAAATTATTAATTGATAGAGTAATTGTTTTCCAGTAATTGATTAATGGTTAATTATCTATTTTTTTGCCGATCACTGATATATAAATTGTTTGTATATGCGTATGAAATTTGTAGATCATACGCCGCCCATGCTGACTGTAAATAAATTATATTAAAATTATTTAAGATCTCTCAAGTGGCGTCACATTTCGAATTCACTATTATTGTCAGTATGCCATAAAAAGGAATTAATTGTCCATATAAGTAAAAGTAAACAATAATTACTTCATGGTGCTACATGGGTGTGACTTAAAACTAAGTAGTTAAATTTTAATTTCGTTGAGATTTTATATTACGTGAAATTAAGTCACTGTAGTACACGTTTTATTGCGTTAAATGGTTTTTATTCCTATTAAAATACTTTAAAAGATAGGTACATGAAATGTAAAACAATAAATATCTTATAGTCGTAAAAGTCTAGCTTTACCTTAAAAATACAGGATGAAAAAGCAATAAATATGGTTAATTGTACATTTATTTTTATGTAAAATCATTTTTGGGTCCTGAAGTGGAAAATTTTTGGTCACTTTGTATTGACTTTAACAATGTTAAACGTTTAACTTCAAATTTTAACCAATTAGTGAACACTTTTTATAGTTTTCGATTATTTTTTTAAATATTCGGAGTGCTATTAACTTCTTCGGTTTTCGGTAGTTAACACAAAGGCAGACATCTTTGTAAGCTAGATCAATTAAACATAATAGCAAATTATAAGCACGCTGATTTCAATAGTTGTAGTACCATTTGTTTATTTACGTTTCGGCTGATTTTGACCTTCGTCAGCATACTGTAAAACAGCTTTATAAAAATTGCTAACAAACGATTTTTACAATGTCAAAATTCAACCTACTACCTTACAGAGGTATAAATCTTATTCGAAAAATAAAATATAAAACAATCAAGATTGGTAACAATATGATGAAGATTAAAATTGACTGCCATTTAAATAAATATACATCACATTTTGAAATATGATTTGATTATTTTATGAATTTTATCTCCAAAAAAAGCTTAAATTTAGGAATATATGAAAAATAAAATTAAGATAAAAATTGAACCTCATTCTAAAAAATTGACACAAAAAAAATTTTAACTCACAATATTTGTAATTACTTTTTTACCTTAGATTCGTAAATAACAAACCCCTAATACAAATTTTGGAAAAATGTGAAAAATGTAAAAGTTTGAAACCTTTATTTTAAAATAATTTCAAATGTTTAAATTCGTAATCTACATTTCCAAAAACCCCCTAGAACCAATTTTGGACAAAATTGGCAATGTAAAACTTTTAGTCCACCATATTAGATGTGTCATAATGAATTTTTCAAAAATAATTTTTGGTTCGTAGTTTGCGAAAAATTGAGACAATATTAATTCTTTTCTTCGTCATATTATAAGGGCCATCGTGGTTCTTATTGAAGCAATTTTGGTCAAAATGATTTATATGAGACCTTAACAACAGAAAATTGAAACATACACATAAAAATATAGTGTCGAATTGATAATTTTCTTTTTTTTAGAAAATTTCATTTTATCGAGAAATTCGGTTCTGCAATTTTTTTAATGTATCAATATTCATCCATGTATAAAATCTGTCTGTAGCTTGAGAGTACTAACAATTCCAGTCGTTTCTTTCTGCTTCAGTATTCGGTACATCGTAAATTTTCCAACTCCTGTCATGTTGAAACACATCTCAACAGAGCTTTCAACATTATTATCTAGATATTGATATTTTAAGGCATCATAAACATTCATTGTAATAAGTTTTTCGTTCAGGAAAAAATGCCATGGTTTAACGATTTTGGAATAAATATAGACGTGGAAGCCATATCTTTTGGGTATCTCGCTAACCTCAAATAATATATAAAAACAAGCACAAACAAGATAAATCACTAAGGATACACTGCAAGGTGTGCTTTGCTCACTGACAGAAATTAAATTGAACTATCAGAAATTTTATTTTTGCAGTAAATTTATAAAAGCTTATAATATTTAAATATAATTAGATTTATGGCAGTCCTCAGTTACCTGCGGCACTGGAACAGGTATGTTGGAGGTTTCGGTAATAGTTTTATTACTCTCTCTAGTTCTTGAATAGAGTATAGGAATGTGTATGCTTGCTATCGCCCCTCCCTTTCGCAAGAGCTTTGAGTTCAGGACAATAGACCGATTCTACATTTTATAGTAGGAATGTGTATGGTGCTGGCACTCCCCTTCCCCCTGTTGACAACTTGTTTTTCTGGCGATAGCCCCCCTCCCCCAAGAGCTTTGAATTCAGGAAAATAGACCCGATTCTACCTCTTATACTAAAAAAGTGTATGCTGCTCCCTACCTCCTCCACCCGTCCGAAACTTGTTTTTTCTTGTGATTGACCCCTCCTCCCACTTCCCAAGAGCTTCAAATTCAGAAAAATGGACCCGACCCTGCCTTTTACACTAGAAATGGGAATGTTGCTGCTGTCTCCCCCTTCCTCCGTCGACAACTTGCTTTCGCTTGCCATACTGTACTTTTGTGATATCACCGTCCCCCCCTCCCAAAGAGAGAGGCTGGATCCGCCCCTGTATATATATATATATATATATATATATATATATATATATATATATATATATATAAATAATTAAATCAAAACCTAATAGTGATATTGTATTTTCTATATTTTACATCTTTTATATGATTGACGTTTCGGAAGTTTATTTTACCTTTTTTAGAATTTATAGGGTGTAATTAAAAAAATACAACATTTTTTTGGTATAACTGTCACTTTTCACACCATGTATATATTAATTTAATATTATATTATATATAATGTAAGATTTTTTTATAAAGTCATTAAGGTTATTTTGAGTACTGAGAGTTTAGGGGGTCTAGTCTGAAAGTTCAATGCATTTTTGATTCTAGAATTTTTTTTTAGCTGTTATTTTATAGTATTGTTATATATTCTGCTAAGTTGTTTGGTTATATCCCTTAACATTTACTGCACGTTTACTTTTTTGTATTGTAACATTTCCAGAAATTCTTTTTTTGTGTGTGGATTTCTGTTTTTCAAATTTTGACTTTCTCAAAATCGAAGGAATGATGGTTTTATAATTTTTTTGTCGTATTTATGCCTTTTTCTTCTGTTTTTTAAATGTTGGCTTGTTAGGCATGGGTGTTCACCTTTGCAATCTTTGCATGGAGTATCCTAAATGACATGTATCTTTTTGATCTTTTGGTATTTCAGATTTTGTTTTGCTATAGTTAGATTTTAGGACGTTGTGACCTTTATCGTTGACAGTTACGTTATGTTTCTTAAACGCATTTTGGAGTTTTTTGGAGAGTGTCGAGACATATGGAAGTATTTTTCGTTTTTTTTTGTTAGTATTTGGTGAATTTTGGTTAAAAAATTTGTAAACTCTTGTGAATACATAGGTCAAACAAGCCAACATTTAAAAAAATGAATAAACGGGCAAAAATACTACAAAAAAAATGCTGTCAGCAACACGGAGCGTGGAAAACAATCATTCCTTCGAATTTGCGTGAGTCAAAATTAAAAAAATAAAAACCACATCCAAAAAACAGAGAATTTGTGGAACTAATAGTAATATAAAAAAGTGAACATGCAGTAAGTGTTAAGGCAGATACCAAGCAACTTCGCAGAACATATAACAATATTATAAAATAACAACATAAAAACGTAATTTTGACGTCAAAAATGCATTGCACTTCGGGGCTGCATCCCTTAAACCCTCAATAGCCAAAACAACCTTCATTACTTGACAAAAAAATCCCATCTGGTTCTTTCAGTACTACTCTTAACTTCAAGATGACACATATGGTTATCTTTATATTGTTATTTTATGAAACCTAATTTCTCAATTTACACGGTTTGCAGGGTTGATCATGAATTTTTGTTCACAGTAAATATACAATATATTCTAAATAATTTGACAGTTATCTCAAAAAATGCTCTATTGTTTTTAGCTACACGCTGTAAATTATAAAGAAGGTAAAATAAATTACTGAAACTTCATTCATATAAACAAGGTAAAATATAGAAAGTACGGCACAACTAAAGGGTGTTTTTTATAGAGGTATAGAACTTTAAGTTGGCAACACTTTTTTAACTGGCGGCCATTTTGTCAGCTGTCAAGTGATTTATGTTTAGTTTGGTTTGGCATTTCAACATGAATAGACTGACGCCTGAACAATGCTTTCAAATTGTGCCAATTTATTTTGAAAATCATGGTTCTGTTCGAAATACGTATCGCGCACTATGTCCATTTTACGGTCAACATAATCGTCCATCAGAGTAATTAATTCGATTAACTATGGAACGTTTTCGCACCACGTTTACTCTAAATGATAATACGCATCCACGGAGACGTCGTACAGTGCGTACAGAAGAAGTCATTGCTGCTGTAGCGCGTAGCGTAGAGGAAGACCCGAATCAGTCTATCCGCCATCGTGCACAGGAATTGGATATGTGTCCATTCACTTTATGGAAGATTTTGCGGAAAGATCTTGGTTTGCGTCCTTACAAAATCCAACTCGTACAAGAATTGAAGCCACACGATCACCTAGCAAGGCGTAGATTCGGTGAATGGGCCCAAAACATGATTGCCGTTGATCCCGATTTTCATAAGCGAATTTTGTTTAGCGATGAAGCTCACTTTTGTTTGAATGGATACGTCAATAAACAAAACTGCCGTATTTGGAGTAATGATAATCCTCAAGTGTATGTTGAGACGCCGTTACATCCAGAAAAATTGACTGTTTGGTGTGCTTTATGGGCTGGTGGAATCATTGGTCCGTACTTCTTTAAAAACGATGCTGGTCAGAACGTTACAGTCAATGGTGACCGCTATAGAGCCATGATTACTGACTTTTTCGTTCATCAATTGAACAACCACGATGTGCAGGAGCTGTGCTTTCAACAAGACGGCGCCACATATCACACAGCTCGTGCCACAATTGATTTATTGAAGGAAACGTTTGGTAACCGCATAGTTTCACGTTTCGGACGGGTGAATTGGCCTCCAAAATCGTGCGACTTAACGTCGCTAGACTATTTTCTGTGGGGATATGTAAAGTTGCTACTCTACGCCGATAAGCCCGAAACGATTGATCACTTGGAGGACAACATTCGTCGCGTTATTGCCGATATACGGCCACAAATGTTGGAAAAAGTCATCGAAAATTGGACCTCCAGATTAGACTACGTCCGAGCCAGCCGTGGCGGTCATATGCCAGAAATCATATTTAAATTATAATGCCAGAAGGTTATCTTTCGAATAAAGTAAATTTCATGTCAATTTAAAAAATTCATCTTTGTTTTATTCCATTTAAAAGTTCTATACCTCTATCAAAACACCCTTTATTAGGTTTTGATTTAATTTTGAACGGACCATATACACAAGAAAAACAAACAAATAAAAAATATATTATTGAAGGTCCAAGAAAAAAATAACAATTTTTAGATTATAATTCTATATAGTAACATTTTTATTATTTGAAAAGTACTGGTTCTGCTTTAATTGTCCATCTAGAGGTAAAACTGAGGACTTTGTTACCACGAAGATGTATCTGCAATTTTCTAAACTTTGAACCCGGAAACCATAAAATAAAAATAAATGTTACATCGCAAAAGGAAGATTAAACTTTTGCAATATAATTAAGAAAAAATAATAATTTCGCGTCATATTATAAAGCTTTATGAAGTTTACTTATAGTATAAAACGTGTTTATATCAAAATAGCTATAGCATTTTTTAAAAAAATTCAGATATATTTTTATGGCAAGAAATCTTTATTTTACGCTAATTTTCGAACAAATACTAGATCTAAATTTCTGTCAATTTGTTTAAGTATCGGGATTTAGTCTTTGCGTTAAGTTTTTTAAACGGAGGTGAATTCTTTCAGAATTAAGAAAATTTAAAATGGAATATCATTTCATAAAAATTCGAATATGCGAATTCCTGAAGCATATCTTTTGAAAAATTACAAAATAAATTTCTAGATATGCTTAAAAATTAATGTACTTTATCATATCTAAGGACAAAGAAGGAAGAGAGAGAAAACAGAAGCATCAATATTTGGTAACTCATCATGTTAAAATTGTTTCATACTGGTTCTCAATCTCAGACCAGAAATTATTTTTAATTATGCGGTATGTTTGTTTAAGGTGTATTTTTGACACAATAATTATTATAAGCTTTATATTTCAAGAAGGAATCGTCTTAAGTAACTAATAGAGTGTTCAGCAAATCTTTTGCCAAAATGCTATTTAGCATATTCTGTGCTTACTGTTGATGTAATGCTTTATTCTTTGTTTGTTGTTATTTGCTTTAAAACTTTATAGCAACGTTTTTCGTATTTGGGAACAATAAAACTATATTGCAATTTTTAGTAATTGAATTTTTAGTCATATTTAATTTATTTTAAGTATTTTTTTTTTCAAAAATGACTGTAGTCAACAACCTGGTATTTTATAAGAGACAGCTAAATGATAGAGAAATTATTTCATCTTAACTGGCAATTACAGGTGGTACAAAATTACAACATTCATGCAATGAGTATTTTTAAGTAAATCAGGAATTTTCAAACAAGAAACAGTAACATAGATATCCAGTCTGTGTATTTTACCAGCTGTAGCAACTTCCTGTTCAGATAAGTGAAAAGTTCTAGCGGACAAGATGTAATATAGTATATACAACATACCCATTAACTCTATTTAACAAGGTGCTGTAAATAACATTGCGAGAATTAACTTTTTCTCTGTTGCACCTTTAATTAGTTCTTATGTAAATTGAGTGTTAAATTATTTGTTGATCGTCCGGCAGTCAGAATAAGTAGTTCAGCTTAAAATACAAACGTAATGACATGAATTGCAGGTTTATACATTTCTAACTTTTTTAATACATATACAGTCAGTCACAAAAGTCTACGTACATTGAATAAATTTATAGAAACATATATGTATTTATTTATCTATATATATATATATATATATATATATATATATATATATATATATATATATATATTTTTCTTGATTCTTGAACCATAGATGATATCATTTTTCTTTATTTTGTCTCTCTTTGGGTTTAGGTTCTATATTTAATAAAAAATACAAAAAAATTGACGTTTCGCCCTTTATTTACGACATTTTCAAAATTTTCTTTTCCTAAAAATATTTTTATACATTTAACACTCACATATCTACAACGGCAAATATTACAGGCAAAAACGATTTTTTTATTAAAGATTCATTCACCTTTAAAAAATTTATTGATACAATAAACCTACCTGAAAATTACAGACTCATTTCGTTAGATGTTATATCTTTGTATACAAACATATCAAATCAATTTGTCCACACTATTTTAGCAAAAAAATGGGAAATTTTAAAAAAACATACATCGCTATCAAAAAATAATTTTATGGAAGCTGTTGACCTCGTTCTAAATACAAATTACTTTCAGTACGAAAACAATAATTAAATAAATTTTCTAGATATGACATTTATACGCAGAAAAAACAAAATTTTAACTGAATCGTACACCAAACCAACTTGGTCAGGTAGATATCTAAACTGTTTCTCTAATCCTTCAAAAAATCAAAAAAATAGTATTATAATCGGTCTGTCTGATCGTGCTATCTCCCTAACGTCTCCAGAATTCCGACCAAAAATACTGCAAAAAGTAAAAAAGACACTAATAAATAATAATTTCAATGAAAAGGCTATCACCAAAATAATTGATAAACGAACATATAAGTTTTATAATAACGTAAAAACAAAAAACATAGAACATAAACAGCAAAAATATGTACCATTACCTTACACTAGTGAGCTGTCAGAAAAAATAAAATACATTTTAAGAAAGCACGATATTATCGTATGCCACAAGTCACATAATAAATTAAATACATTGTTCACAAATTTAAAAAGTAAAACTCCTTTCATGAATAAATCAAATGTAATATATTCGATCCCTTGCACAAATTGTCCCAAAAAATATATAGGTCTGACGAGCCAATTGCTGAAGAACAGATTAAATGGCCATAAATATACGAAAAACGCCTCAACAGCGTTAAACAAACACACATAGGACGAAAAACATACTTTTGATTATAACAGTACCAAAATAAAAAACAAAGAAATGAATTACCAAAAATTATAGATAAAGGATATGGTTGAAATTAAAAAAGATAAAAACACTGTTAATGACAGAACAGATATGGGAAATTTGAGCCATATTTACACAAGCCTAATTTAAACAAAAATATTAAGTATTCGATCCTGTCAAATAAAAATCAAAAATTGAATATCCTCTTAAACATAAAACTAAACTATATTAAGCAACAAAAATTTTTTAAAAAGTTGAAAAAGACAATATTTGACCTAATTGTGGGCATAGAACCATGTTCATTAAATGAATATTATTCAAATTTAAATCAAAGTATGACATTAAGCAGAATGTAATGTTGCTACTAATGTGTTTTTTTTGTATGACGCTATTTTATTGTATGTGAGTGATAAAGATTGTTTATGGTATGTTTATATGTTTAAAAACACACCCCTGTAGAATTAGCATAACCTCAGAACAAGGGCCTAGTTTTTTTAACGTTGAATAACGTAATAATATTTTTATTTATATTTGAAAAAGCGTTGATAAACAGTAGATACTTTATTTCTTGGTACACATATACCAATTTTATGTTATCCTTTTCTAATTGCATTATTTAAACGAGTAACATATGACAATCGATACGTCAATACTAGAATACATTAAAGTATGAATTTGTGGTTGCCTAAATTATTATTATTGTTATTTTCAATATGTAAACAATATCTAACAATATTTACTGATAAAAATAAGTTTTTAAGTCCTGTTTTTGTTAATATTAATTGCAAACTTCGCATTTATAGTCATTTCTAACACTTGAAAACACTGAAAAGAGTCACGACCAGCAATTAAACCGAAAGAAAAGATAAGTAAATATGTTTATGTCTGTCAAACATCAGTAAAGCCTCTCCCCCACCGACCATAAACAACCTTCAAACAAATATATTGTTTAAATCTATAGGGTATGATCGAAGAATTACACATTTTAAATGCGTTATATTGCCACAAAAAAAAAAACATTCGTTTTAATGAAAATCAAGCACAACATCTCCAAACTGTTTTGAGCAAATTTTTAGTATCATTCTTTGTTGAACACAATGTTGAATTGAAACAACTTTCTTATGCTATACAATTAAAAACTCACAGATAAAAAAAGAGCCTTCTAACTCATTTAGATGACATCAGTAAATAATTTACTACAAACTGTAAAATTCTTTACGTAATTACAGATGTAATGTAACAAAATTTATAATGTTTCGCATCCGCGTGTAAATGGACAATTTTTAAAGACAGTCTAAAAAAGGCAGCACAAAAATGCTTTAAAGAAGATTGTCTTGTACGGGCACTTGATTCAGGTAAAATGAGCTCCATTATCTTTTATAATGTTGCTAGAAACTAATTATTAAGCTCGAAGCGGGGTCTTCGGTCTCAACCCAAATTGTATTTTAATAGTACATATTTACTAAAAATTTCACGAAATAACAGTGTTTTTTAAGCACACATGCCTTATGTTCATTATCTTTTTATGATTCCTTAACTTGACTTTGAAAATTTTGCATAATAACGAATTATATATTTTAGGTTTAGTTTAGATTTCATCGTTTTAAATTGTTTGGGTAAATATATTTATATATTTCTTTATAGGTGTGAAGTGATTGATTGTGAGTGAACATTATTCTCGTATTAAAAAGTGCGGAAAACTCCAAGACTGTGAGAAATTCTGGGTCCGAAAAATGACGACAGTGCAGTTTCGTCCTTATTGGGCTTAAAAAATAAGCAGTACTTTCAATGCGGGATCGTTAGTGCGATATCTGCTTAAATTGCGAAAGTTAGTTTGATCCCCAATGCCGAATGATCCGACCTCTATACTTTGGGTAGAATGATTCATGTATCGATAAAATACAATGACCCGATGAGTCTCAAATGAGGACGAAACACCATATATATATATATATATATATATATATATATATATATATATATATATATATATATGGTGTTTTTCCGGTTTTAGTATGACCGCGCTGGTACTCTGTCTGGCTTATTTTAGTTTAGCGCTTGCGCGAATTATACCTTGGTTCTTTCCTTGTTAGTTCCCTTGCTTCCCTGAATCTGGGTCTCCTCTCGGTTCGCTGTCGTGTTGTTTTTGGTTAGATTTTGATCAGGGTTTTCCAGGTATTTGAGATGTTTTGTGCATCATCTCTCTTGTTAAGGTTTTCGAGAGCTTCTCTGATGATGTGCGTCTACAGTGCTTTATGGGTGCGATCTGTTGGATTTCTTGGTATTTTGTCTTTGGGATTGCCCAATAAGTTGTATATTGTTGTTTGTGACTTGTAAATTGTGCATATGTTTCTCAGAATTCTTTCTTTAACGCCTGTTACACCTTTTTTGTAGGACAGTGTAGTTTTTAGTTTGAATTTATCATCTTCTTCTTTTTTCTTTGCTATTGTATTTGTGTTCTGTTTAATAGCCTTATTGATATTGTGTTATTTGTAGTTGTTTTGTTTTAGAGCTGTTGTGATGTTGTTGAGTTCTTCTTGGCGGTTCGTGGGTTTGGTTAGTCTCAAGGATCTAGAGATCAGTGTGTTGGTGACTTGGTTTTAATTGTGATAGATGGTGGTGAGATGCGGCGTTTAGGTATTTGTGTGTGTGGGTTTTCTGTAGACCGATGCTTAGGTCGTCTTTTCTGGTAATTAGAAGGTCAAGACAAGGTAGTTGCTTGTTGATTTCGACCTCCAATATGAACTGTATGCGGTGATCAATGCTGTTTAGGTCCTTGAAAAATATGTCTAGATTTGATCTTCCGTTGGGCCACAGGATGAAGATATCATCCACGTGACGTTTCCAGAGGGATGGTCTTATTTTGGTTTTCTTAGGGCTTCTGTTTCGAAATATTTCATAAAAAGGTTTGTGATGACTGGTGATAGTGATGATCCCAGAGGAGCACCATCTGTCTGTTGGTAGAAGTTGTTTTCATAGGAAAAATAAGTGTTTTTGAGACAGTGTTCGGACATGTCAGTGAAGAGATGTGGGAACTTCTCTTTCACAGCAATCTGGTCTAGAGCTTTATCAATTGGTATGCTTGGATACAGAGATTTCTTAAATGATATATATATATATATATATATATATATATATATATATATATATATATATATATATATATATATATATATAATCCTCTTTTCTACATATTATCCTTTTTCAGTCGTTATAGATATTATAAGCTGTACATAACAGCATATATCAGATTTGTATCCCGAATTCTGATGATGTGACTGAAGTTAGTATCATTTAAACATGACGTCACCACAATATAGTTTCAGCACCTCAATATACATGGAAGAATAGTGGTCTAATCCACCGGACAAACCATTTTTTTTGTGTGCCTGTGTAATTTTTCACTCTTCGAGTCCCGTAATTTTGGAAAGGCGCGTAAGTGTAAATTATCATTCCTGCCATCATTATGGAGTAATTTATCATGGAAGTAAAATTGTCTCCCAGTACATCCACTTCGATATCTAATTTGACTGGTGTAGTACTTATCAGCACTAACGAAACACTCCCTAAATTACTCAAAATTTCATTATTATAACGAAAACAGTTCTACCATTAAAGGCTCTCTATCGAGTTATATGCTGTGAATTCTGTCAGAGATTTACGCCCAGTTTCACAATCGATGGTAACATGAAGTGGTTAAATAACCAACAGTTGCAAGTTAACCATGAGTTTTCAAAGGTAGGTGTTTCACAAACAAGAATTGAGGGCTGGTTACGAAACCATTGGTCAAATTTTATTTGTCAATGTTGGTTTGACAACTAACCTCAATTTTTACGACGATATTTCAAATAATAAATATAATAATACAATTATAAATTGGCAAAATGATTGTTGATAAGGTTAAATCTTGTTCTATTATTTTCCATTCCAGATGCTTGTATGGCATTTGGAACATTTACATTAACAAAATTTACAGCTGCTTCTTGTTCATAATTTAAAGGAGGCAATTGCTCATTCTAGTCGCATGCCATGTTATGTAAAACTGCAGTTGCAACAATAACAGACTGCACAGTGTCTAAATTACTTAGTCTCAATCCCAGACCTATTACTGGAAATCTTCTCTTCCACACATCATATTTTCTCTCCACTACATTTCTTGTTCTGATTAATGATTCATTAAAAAGAGCTTGTGCTTCATTTCGAACTTCATGAAGAGGGGTCATTAGGTAGGGTTTTACTGGGTACCCACTATCACCAACAAGCAAACTGTCACCAAACTGGCCATCTTCAAAATTTCTATACAAAATAGAATTTCGGAAAATATGGGCATCATGAGCTGAACCTTGCCATCGAGAAACAATGTCCCGAAATTTTAAATCAGTATCAGACACTGACTGGACATTTAAAGAAAAAAAATTGCTTGCGATTTCTAAAAATTTCTGCATTGGGGCTTCCTGGTGATTGAATTTTAACGTGACTAGAATCTATAGCCCCTATGCATCTAGGCAACCTAGCTATATTATAAAAATTTTGTCTAACACTATTAATTTCTTCACCTGTAGGCATTTATATATATATATATATATATATATATATATATATATATATATATATATATATATATATATATATATATATATATGAAGTAAAATGCAAACAGTAAATGCAAACCTCGTTCCATCATATCCTTTCCGTGTTAGAGGTTGCACAGTTTGAATAGATTGCTACAGAACACAATCCATCCAATTCCACCACCATCGAGATGATGGCCTACCTGTACCACCATACCGAGAAGAAAGTCAAAACTTACGCTCCCCGCCACAGTGATACGGCAGAGGCACATGTTTCGTCTCTACTAGACTCATCAGGGTACCGACATGCACCTGGCTGTGCAAAGGACAGATCGGAAAGAAGCATGCAAATACTGAATGCGGTTTCGCCGACCTCCCGTTGGATGGCGTATATATGTTTATACGGCTTTCACGGATTCCTCCGTGCCAGTTGCAATAGCAGTGGATACATCCACATTATGCCGTTGTAGTGCTGAAATCACATTGCAATTGCACGATTTACTCTTCTTGCTGTACGACAAGCAGTTGATTTTCCTACTCCACTAGCATCACCTGCTATCCGTAAGAATGAACCACTGGCGTAGAAATTAAGGATTAGAAGAAGTTGTTGGTTCGGGGAGAGGCAATCATTCCCGAAATAATTTATTCGTTAATTTTTATACTTAACTGGCAATATCATTTATTTTTACCTATACGGTGGGTGTCTAATCGTATCTTGAATTTCATCTAACAAATTTTCGACGGTTCTCGGCATTAATCTAAATTTGCAAAAAAAATTATATTCATCATATTCTTCAAAATAATCAACTCGTGATCTAAATATTCAGGGTCTTCTACTTCTTCATCACTACTATAAACATTGATATCGTAATTATCCATCTTTCTTATATTGGATTATTCAACAAAAACGTAAATGATTTTTATTCTGTCCGAACCGTCAACAAATAAAAAGCGTAAGCAAAGTAATGAGGTTATGTTCTTTTGGTTAAGTAAGTAACCACAGGATTGTCTACTGGTAAACTTAACTCATGGTTAACTTCCGGTGAAACAATTTTTTAAATAACCATCGGTTTTTTCTTAACCTTTCGGTGACCATACATTGTGAAACTGGGCGTTAATGATTAAATTGAAGATACTACTGAAACTGACATGTTTGGCCCACTTGGAGTATAAGCAGTGTTGCCGAATTATCGTTTCATGCCACTCGATCATCTGAAAGGTTATAGTCGCCGTCAAAAGTTCAGGAGTAAAATGGGGGATATCGTACGAAAGAGCATTGAATGGTGTATGGTACTTAACTAGCTTAAATCGCGGGTATAACGCTAATCCAGAAATGTTTAGAAGTAAATGAAAGTCATTTTAAACATCTTGTAAAACATAAACGCCGTTAAATTCGTCTGGCAGCTTGGCAAAGCAATAATTTATTTCTAGCTACACTATAGAACTTGGCACTACTGCTAAATCAAAATGTGTTCTTACTGTTTTTTTTTCTATTACACGTGTATTGTAACCTATTCTAAATATGTCACTGCACCTAACAAAAGTAATCAATTAAAAATACAATTAACATTCATTAATAAAAAAGTAATTAAATGTAACACATGCCCAACACAGTGCTGTAATTGATCACAATTCCTAAAGAATATGATGTAAATCTATTTTTAACATAACTCAAGGAATAATGAATTGAAATTATACTTTTTAAAACACCTGCCCACCATTTAGGAAAAGGCATTCGTTTTAAGGTCTCCAAAAAAGTCTCCTGGTGATAGGTCTGGGTATGTGTCATCAAAGTGACAAACCGCGAAGTTGCAAAAATCTCACGATTCCCGAGATATTGATTTTTTTAATTTTCAAAAAATCCTTGGTTTTAATTAACTTTTTTTTTAAGTGAGATAGACAAACACCAATTTTTAATCAAAAGTTTTGCTGTTTATTATTATTGAAGGGAAATATAACTAATACAACAATAACATTCCATATCGTTTTTCTTCTTTTTTTTAAATACGCGTTATGTGAGTCGGGAGTGCTGCATCCTTGTTCATCTTCTCAACTAAATTTTTAAGCCCGTTAGATATTTTAAATGTAAAACATATTTTTTATTATTAATTATTTTCTTAGAAAAAGATTTAAAAATTAACTATTTTCGAGACAAATACATTTGATATTTCACTGCATCCAATTTAAATAAAGTTTCGTAATAGGAATATCAGTTATTTTACTACTAACAGTGTAAATTAATGTAAGTTATAGACTTTTAAGTAATAATTAATTGAACCTATTAGCTTATATTTTTTTCGCAATCAAAGAAGAGTAAATAATTAAAAAATGTATGCTGCATTTAAAATATTTAATAGGCTATAAAATGAACAAGGGTACAGCACCCTGAGCTCACCCGACAAATAAGAAACCATTCCAAGGGTGTTCATTTTATAGATCGGAATAAAAGTTATTTTGCGAAAACTACATTTTACACCGCATGTTTGAGAGCATTGACACATTTTGTAAAAACCTGAAAATATGATTTTATTTTCATATGAACTACACTATGTCACTTTTTCTGAGCCACCCTGTATATTCTATTACCCATTTTTTATCACTATTTATTTGGCATTTTCTCTATTTTTATTCTTTTATTTATTTATTTGATTAAGGGGTTTATCATTACTTTTAAGACTTCGACGTCATCCTATATTATGAATATGTCATCTGCATATCTCAGATGATTCAATCTTTCTCCATTAGCAAAATGTCCCATTTAATCCCACTTGAAATTTTTGAAAATATCTGGAAGGATTTATGGTAAATAATTTGGGGTACCGCGTGTCTTCTTGCCTTTTTTTGCAGGTTCGTAGTTGGTGTGACCTTTCAAATTTTGCAGGGCTCTTTTTACATCCAAGATTCTATACTATCGAATGCTTTTTCGTAGTCAGTAAACACTAGATGTTATTCTATTGGATACATATAGTATCTAAGTGATTACAAGTTGTGAAATCTTTTCTGAATCATGCTGATGTGGACAGTGGTTTAAAAGAGATGCTATTACCATTTATTTTCCAAATTCTGTCACCTAGCACCTAGTGCTTTGTTGAGACTCATTTCATCTAGGCCAATTTTTATTTCGTCAGGTATTTCCTCGAAAATTATTTTTTGAGTTATTATTTTGGTAGTTTTAGATGTTTTATTTGTGACTTATATAGAGTTTTGTGGAATTTTTTGTAATTTTAGCCGGCAGTTTTTAATTCTGTATGTGTATTTTTTGATATATGTACTTCGATTACTCCGGAACGGTTAAATGCGTCATGTCAGGAAGTTTCTGCGGTAGTTTCCTATAATTTTGGCCGAAATTGGTTCAGGAAAATCCAAGATGGAGCTTACAATATGGCGAACAAAAAAGTTAATTTTTTTGGATTTTATCGAAAATTTGTTGAGGGGAATTTCTGGGGTCGTACATCACGAATCTAAAGTTATTTTTAAAAAAATCACTATTACGGATTCAATGTGGTAGATGAAAAATTTTACATCACTCGATTTTGTCCAAAAATTAGTATTGGGAGTTTTTCTGGGTGCAAATAACGAATTTAAAATTGTTTTGAAAAATTTAACATAGCGAATCCAGTATATAATATAAAATTATTTTTAAAAAGTTCTATATCTCTCGATATTGCTTAAAATTGACACTGGGAAGTTTCTGAGGGTGTAAAAAACGAATATGAAATTAATTTAAAAAAATTAAATATGGCGGTCAAAAAATTTTATATTTCTAGACTGTGATCAAAATTGGGTGTGTTAATTAATGATTTAAAATTATTTTTTTGAATTTCAATATGGCAGATCCAATATTGTGGGTTGAAAATTTTACGTTATTCATATTTTTTCAAAAATGAAAATCTGGAGTTTTCGGAGTCATAGGTCATCTAAAGCTAATTTTTTATAATTTAATATGGCAGAAATAATATGGGTGATTGAAAAATGTACATTTTTACAATTTTCTTCAAAAGTAATATTAGGGTTTTTTTGGGGCTTATATTACGAATTTTAAATCAATTTCTTCAAACTCAATATGAAGGGTAAAATATGAGATGAAAAAACTTGCTGGAAAAAGCATAATAGGTCAAGTCGCCGTATAGGTACGCATGCTTAAAATATAGTTTAGTTTTTGCCTGGAATTAACGGAGCTGCCAGGTAAAATAATACTGCTTCAGATGTATGGATTTGCTTTTTTACAGAAGAAATAGCTTCTCCAGATCCAAATAGTTGAACCGTTATAAAGACGTTTTAGAGCTCAAAGAACTTTTGGGTTTTTTATATATAGCTGGGATGTCAAAAAACAAACATACAAATGCAACAGATTTATATAGGACAAATGGAACATCAATGGAAATTTTTCGATTAACTATATCTCTAGCAATATTTAAATTCCTTTTAAGACATATACGCTTTGACGAATAAACGAACGTCAAAAATATGACAAATTAGTGCCGATGCTTTTAATTCAAATTTGTTAAAGCATTTTGTCTTTCAGAATTTACAACCGTAGATGAAAAGTTAGAAGCCTTTAGAGGAAAGTGAGGGTTTAGGGTATATATGTCCAATAAACCAAATAGATATGGTATCAAAATATATGCTTTAGTTGATGCCAAGCTATTGGTCAACAGCCACAAGTGCCTTATAAAGTTGACAATAGTTTTATTTCTCTTGTTCCTAGGCTTTGTAACCGGTTTCTGGGACACACTATGGACAATTTTTTCACTAGTACCGAAGTAGCGGAGAAGCTTTTAAACGAACTAAAACTGACAATTCTTGGAACCTTAAAAAAAGTTTTCCAAGTTCAGTTTACTTAGCCTGCTGGACCGGAAAACACAAGTATGTTTGGTTTCAAAGAAAATTACACCATAGTTTCATATATACCTAAAAAAATAATAAAAATTTTCTCATTTATCGACGTTACGTCATGATTGACGAAGCTACAGAAAAGCCAAAAATGATAATTACTTATAATCAAACGAAAGGTGGTGTAGACACAGTGGATAAAATAACTGAAGCATATAACTATGCCAGAGCTTCACGCCGCTGGCTAATGGTAATTTTCCAGTAAGTAAATGTGGCTGGAATTATTTCCTTTATATGAAAATAAACTACTGTCGCAAATAGCAATGCCCCTGGTGGTAAGGACATGTAGCTAGCGATCTATTTTCGACCACCGTAAATGTATGGATGTTTCGTCCCAATACCGGTGGTGGACTCATCAATGGGATCCACCGGTATCTTTCCCAGCCAACCTTGTACTTTTCAGAAACTTGGACCTCTATTTAAGTTCAGTTTTGCCGGAAAGCGGTGGTAGGGTGTTAAGTTCCACAACACTACTTAGAAGACTTTATTTGGAATCTCTTGGTATGAAATTACTAGATGGACACATTAGAAGACGAGCTCTAAACAAATATATACTATGGTCCATAAGATTACGACTCAGAGAGATATGTAGCATCGAAGTATAAAATATTTTATCTGCTATCAGCCTAGGGGTCGAAGAGGTCGCTGTTTTTACTGTAATAGACAGGAAAATAGGGCTATCAGGTTCAGTTGTCAAAAATGCCACAAATATTTATGCCTGGAGCATACAAAATGTATCTGTCAGGAATGCTTGAAAAACCTTTCAGATAGTGAACATGTCAAAGAAGAAAATATTTTACAAAATATCTTTTTTCCAAACAATTTTAAATATTTTTTATTCAGAATTATAAAGTTATTTTTTAATAATTCATTTCTATGATATTTTTTTTTTTTGGATGCAATTTTTTTGTAATATGTTGGTTTAATAAATAAAGTGAACATACGTATGAAAATGAGTTTTATTTATTCCCCAAAAAATGTAAAATAAATTATTATTATGTTTTTCTATTTAAAAGGTCCATAATCTTTCCGCAGAATCTGAGACCGACGTTATACTTTGTGTCTGACATAGTCACGTTATTCCTGAAAGGTTAATAAAGAGTAATTTTAATTTTTTATTACTATTTGTCACAAACAAACCAGCTTGCGAGAAAACAGCAGTGGGCATTACATATTTGATTACGGTTTGTAAGCTAGAACTCTTAATGGCGTCTTTTGTTCAGCAAGATCTTAAATACCCAAAGACTTTATGTGCGACTCTGGCTAATGTACCAACGCAATAAGAATTCAATGGTGTAGGTGGTACTCGTGGTACTAGTACGCTAACGGTTCTTGTATCGCGTAAATTTTCATTTCGTTATGTAAAAAGTACGTTTTACTTATTGGCCGTGCTATCTTCGTATCTGTGTAATTTTAGCTGGTAGCTGTCTGAGAGCCCTGTACACTTGTTTGGTTTATTAGTTGTGTGTTGAATGTAATATGTTAAAAAAAGACACTGTGTACTTGAAGACTGTAAAGATTATCTTCATTTTATTTTTCTACGATCCGGTGTAGTATACAGGATGACGATTATTTTACCAAAGTGTTAAAACCCAATAGTTTTGCTGCCCGGTACGCCAAGTGATTGGGTTGAATTTGTGGTTCGAAAGATGAAAATGCACTTGTTTTATTAGAACATCTGACAAATTAAAATTTGTTTTTTTTTCAATATACGAGGTGTGTCCCAAAAGTATCTGAGCTGCTTTTAGAATTTCGCGCCATGGCTTTCGAGTGACCTTTGTATGGTACAAGCATAATCAGTGACCCCTCACGAATTCGCCGATTCCTGCAGCTACCAACTGGCCGTGTTAATTCGCACCTAGAGTATTTTTGTTAACAATGTCTTTTTTTACCTTTGCTGGATTTTGTTATCGCTGAAAATGATGGAGGTATGTGAAAAACGAATTTGCATCAAGTCTTGCTTTAAAGTCGGAAAAAGTTTTGTGGAAACTCTTGCAATAATACAGATTACCTTTGGGATGTGTATAGTCAATTCACAGATTAGATAATGATAGAAGCAGTTCAAAGATGGCCGCATTTCTGTTGACAGTAATTCACGTTTTGGCCGACTTTCAAGCCCAATAACACCGGAAGATGTCAAGTGCATGTAACTTTTAATTGCAAAGAATGGGTGTTTGACTATTCGTGAATTAAAAAATGGTCTTAGCATATTAAAACATTGTGTTTCGAGACATGGATATGCTACGGGAGGGCAGACAAAGTTCTGTAAAGATTGCATGATGCAGTGAGAAGAAAACGGTCGCGTTTTTGGCTAAGAGGCGATTAACTTCTTCACCACGATAATGCGACAGCGCATTCGGCCAACTGTGTGCCAGTTTTTGACAAAATTCAACATCACACAGCTTTTCTAGTCTCCATATAGTCCCAATATAGTGACATTTGGCTATTCCTACAATTGAAAATCTACTCGAAGGGGAACGGTTCTATGACATACAGACAATTTAAAAGGATGATATAAGCGTACTCAAGGCCATTTCAAAAACTGACCAAGCGAACTGCTTTACCATGTGGAAACAATGATTGGAGCATTGTGTTCAGTCAAATAAGAATTACTTTGAAGGATGACACCTATGGTATAACGAAAAATAATGCCAACACGAAGTTATAAACGCCGGTAGGACACTTTTGGGACACACCTTATATATATATATATATATATATATATATATATATATATATATATATATATATATACTGAATGCCACTGAAATTGCTCACCAACTTACTAGAAAGAAAGCATAGGTACAGGAAACTTAGAAAAAGAGAAAAAAGTCAAAAATGGATTCCAGGCTAAATACAGGTGAAAAAATTAATTTAAAATTCTCCTCACTAAACTAAGAAGCTTATAAAACTTCATAAGAATAAAATCAAATTAGTTCCATATCTTCTAAAAAGACAACCTTTGGACATATCTCCCAAGAAAGTTTGAGAAAGTATATATAGAAGTAAGCTATACCCCTACAAAATTGAACTATATATATATATATATATATATATATATATATATATATATATATATATATATATATATATATATATCAGTTTATAACGTTCTACACCGTCTTTTGATTTCCAGTTTCCATTGATCTCGGTTTGTCCATAGGTTTTCATCCATTTCTCTTGTTCTGATATCTTTATCCACTCCTTCTCTGCAACTTAGTCTGGGTCCTTGTGGTGCCCAATTTAAAACTTTTTTTGGAAGTCTAGTATCGTCCATTTGTTGAACATGTCCGTACCATCTAAGTTGGTGGGTTTTAATATCTTCTGTTATCTTGTGCTTAACGCCCATAATTTCTTGGATTCATTCATTTCTGACTCTGTCCATTCTGGATTTTCCAGCCGCTCTTCTCTAATAATCCATTTCTGTAGCTTCCAGTGTTCTTAGAGTTATTTCTTTCAATGGCCATACTTCACTTCCATAGGTGACAATGCTTTTAACAATACTATTAAAGATTTTGTGTTTGTTTTCTTTGGATATTGTTTTATCCCACAATATGTTGTTCAAATGTCTAATAGCTTGTCGTCCCTGGTTGTTTCTATGCTTGATTTCTTCGTCAAGTTTGCCGTCATTGGTTATATGCATTCCAAGATACTTGTATTTCTCACAGTGATTTATTTCCTGCTGCTGTTGTTCCAGAATCAAGTTTTGTTGCTGTCCCCCAATACACATGTATTCCGTTTCTTTGATGTTAACTTCTAGTCCCCACTTTTGATATTCTTCTATTAGCTTACGAGCCATATATTCTAGATCTTCGTAGTCTTGTGCCAGAACTATTTGGTCGTCTGCAAAACACAATGTGTATAGTATGGAATCGTCTAGTGGAATGCCCATATTTTCGCACTTTCTTTTCCATGTTCTTAACGCTTGTTCCAAGTAGATTTTAAACAAGGTTTGAGACAAACAACATCCCTGGTTGAGCCCTTTGCTAACCGTGAATCCTTTTGAAATATTATGCCCTTTCTTTATTTTGCTTGTATTATTTGAATAGAGCTCTTGAACAGCCTTGATAAGTATTATATTTATATTTGTTTTTTCTAGGGCTTCCCAGAGTTTTTGTTGTGGTACGCTGTCATAGGCTGTTTTGAAATCCACGTAGAGCAGGTGTATTTCTTGGTTCCGTGCTGATTTTTTCTCAATGAGCTAGGTTATTGTAAAGAGGTGGTCAATAGTAGATCTACCTGCTCTAAATCCAGCCTGTTCTTCGGCCTCCATATCTGAGTATTCGCTCTCAATCCTCTTTTTGACTAGTTTCCCATACACTCTCGAGATTGTGTAGAGAACCGCAATTCCTCAATAGTTATCACAGACGTCTTTACTTCCTTTTTTGTGTATAGTGGTAATATAGGATGTTTTCCACCCTTCGGGTATCTTTTCTACGTTTATACATTTTTGGTAGAGGTTTGTCAATTATCTGTATAACTTCTATGTGCCGTATTTAAGTAGCTCAGGCGGGATATTTCTAGGACCTGGTGATTTTCGGTTTTTTAATGTTTGGCATATTTGCTTGACTTTTTTGCAATCTATCCTTAGTGGAGATGTTATGGTGCGTACGTGCACGCCGGAATCAGCTTGTACTGTTTGTTGGAATTCTGCTCTTTCTTCTGCTAGCAATTTTGAAAAGTATTCATCCCATTGAGATAAACCAATCGGTCAAATGATATTCTTTAGATTTTTCTTGTCGAAGAGATCTCAGTATTTTCCAGCTTTCGGTACTTCTGTTACCCCCTAAATGTGCGTTTATTCTGGTACAGGTTCTTTTCCAGGTTTTGTTTTTCTTTTGGGTTATTGCATTTCGCACTGCTCTTTGGGTCAAAGCAAAATTGAACTAATAAGATAAAATTAAATCTCATAAACTGAGGTAATCCGGCTAAATGGTTTGGCACAAAAAGAATTTCATAAGTTTGTTATTAAAATTGTTCGTGGTTGAGGTTGGTAATATGGCAAGTAGTAAATCTGAGCAGTTTTAGCATGCAGCGATGTTCCGGAGTAGTATCCAGCTTGTTTGTTCATTGTCGTCGATACTCATAATTATTTTGATTTGCTATTAATGCTATAAGTGGAAATTCAAAAGTTGTTTTCGTAATTTTCTCTTTTTGTGTATTAATCGTTATTGTCAATAACACATAACAGCTGTTCAGAATTTTTGTTTATTATGAAATATCAATATATAATAATGTTTTGTAAATAATAAATATATTTTTTGTAACGACAATTTTAATTGCTGTTTTATAACCTTTAAAGGATCTACGATTTGTAAAGTAAATTATTGTTTCATACAAAAAGAAGGAAACCATCAATAATATGCAATAACACTCTTGTAAAATGATTCGTGAATAAATAATTAATGTAACTTATGTTGGCCCGCAGGCTTTCAATTGTAAAAAAAATATTAATAGACCATATTATATAACTCAGAATTAGGTGAGTACTTCACCTTTGCCTATATTACATTTAAAAAATTTTATATCATGTTGCTGTCCACACAAAACCTGCAAAGTTATGTAGAAAAAAAAATTAAGTAATTGTTTCAATCGTATCTGTTGTTTGTTGTTTTGAAATAAATGAATTTCTAAAAGTAAAATGACTTTTACTTTAAAGAACAATCTTTAAAAAACATCATGTCATTATAAATTTATAGTGTACAAGAACCAGTTACTGAACTTATATTTGTTCTTCATTTTATTCTGTGGCACAATTTCGTTTTACTACGACACACATCGTATACATTTTTACTAACTAACTGAATTGCAATGCAAAGAGCTTTTATCATTCCAGTCCCAACTTTAACCTTAATCTCTAGCCAACCTTTGAAATATATATATATATATATATATATATATATATATATATATATATATATATATATATATATATATATGAAGTAAAATGCGTACAGTGAAACTTCGCTCCATCATATCTTTTCCATGTTAAAGGGTCTACAGCTCGAATAAATTGCTAAAAAACAGAATTCATCCTGTTCCACGACCAACATAATGTGGATATAACCACTGCTATTGTATCTCACACGGAGGAATCCGTGAAAACCGCATAAACATATATACGCTATCCTGCGAGAGGCCGACGAAGCCGCGTTCAGTGATGCATGCTTCCTTCCGATCTGTCCTTTGCACAGACAGGTGCATGTCGGTACCCTGATGAGTCTAGTGAGAGACGAAACATGTACCTCTGCCATATCACTGTAGCGGAGATGGTAAGTTCTTTAACTTTCTTCTCGGTGTGGTGGTACAGATAGGCCACCATCTCGGTGGTGGTGAAACTGGATGAATTGTGTTTTTTTAGCAATTTATTCAAACTGTGGACCCTCTAACATGGAAAGGATATGATGGAGCGAAATTTGCATTCACTGTACGCATTTTACTTCATTCACATATGGAGTTGCATATAGTTGTACGTTTGCTGAATGTGATTTCAGCACTACAATAGTATAATGTGGATATAACCACTGCTATTGCATCTCACGCGGAGAAATCCGTGAAAGCCGCATAATCATATATACGCCTTCCGGCGAGAGGTCGACGAAGCCGCGTTCAGTGATCATGCTTCCTTCCGATCTGTACTTTGCACAGACAAGTGTATGTCGGTACCCTAATGAGTCTAGTGAGAGACGAAACATGTACCTCTGCCATATCACTGTTGCGGAGATGGTAAATTCTGTAACTTTCTTCTCGGTGTGGTGGTACATGTAGGCCACCATCTCGATGGTGGTGGAACAGGATGAATTGTGTTTTTTAGTAATTTATTCAAACTGTGGACCCTCTAACATGGAAAGGATATAATGGAGCGAAGGCTGCATTCACTGTACGCATTTTACTTCATTCACATATGGAGTTGCATATAGTTGTACGTTTGCTGAATGTGATTTCAGCACTACAACAGCATAATGTGGATATAACCACTGCTATTGCATCTATATATATATATATATATATATATATATATATATATATATATATATATATATATTGTGTCACACGACGAACTACCACTATCAATTTCTCTAAAAATAGACTTTGGAAAACTTAGAATTCGGCAGTTTACTAAAGTCGGTGGCGAAGGAATCTGTAATATATATACTTTCCTTGATATAGAAAGGGCTTTTGACAACATTCCACATGAGGCAGTCGAAAGCGTACTCGACTACAGGGGAGTCGACGAAACGACATCCAAAATGGATAGCACGTCTTCTCTCCAAGCAGAGACAGAGATAGGACAGGACACTATCGCCCTCTGTACTACCAGAGGATACCCTCAGGGGGAAGTAGCGTCTGCACTTATGCGGAGCTTAATTGTAGACTCTGTGACTGACTGATCTCGGCATATCTTGTCAGGGCTGTGAAGATGACGAGGTCCAACCAAGAATTTTTTGGAAAACACTGGACCGGTTAGTAAAAGAAAAACAAAGAAAAGTTTAGATTTAAGTGATTTCAGTTTTTTTATTACGTATTTGTAGGGCGAGTACTAGGATGAAAATATTGAGGACTGGAACAGAGACTTAGAGGTTGAAAACATTGCATCAAAAATTAATAATATTGAGCTCTGGGTTCTTATACGCACAGGGGATAGCGAATCAGAAAATGAAATCAAGGAACCCAAAAAAGTGTCGATTTTAGAAGTTCTTGTAGTTTTTCATGGTTAGAGCAAGAAAATGTTGCAGTTAGTGACTCAAAATAGGCTCAGAAATATTGAAGACATGGTACTATCAATTTTTTCGACAACTAAAAAAGTTCAATCAAAAATAACAAACCATGTTAATAAAGAATGTGTAAATAAAAATAAGTAATCTACGCTTCTAAAATATTTCCTCTCTTTTTAAATATACCTTCTGTAGTATGAACATTCTCGATAATATGAGCATTCTTAAATTTTTTATGTTCACAGTACTGCTTGTTGTGTTCAGTGTTTTTCGGCATAAATACATAAATAAATAATATGAAATCAACATAAAAGTATCCATGAATTATTTAATATTTCCTTAAGGTTTAAAATGTCAAAACCATTTGCACTACCCATTAAATTATAGACGAAATTCCCACTATAGTTTTATGAGATATCCAACTGTTTTATTAGTGAGAATGCCCTAGAAACTAGATGTTACGCAAAAAATTACAATTAAGTTTAATTTTTATTACTTTAAGATTTGAAAGCTTCAATCTATCAAATTAGTCAAATCGGTTAATTAAGTTACGAATTATGATGAAACATGTTTTACCAAAAATCTCTTTTTAAATATATGTAGGTATGTAATATGCATAATGTTAAGACAGCAGGTGAAACTTTCTTTTTTGAATCTAGTTTTTACAACAAAGGAATTTTGATACGGTAATTTGTCAATTGTTTAATATTATTTTGTTCCTAATTTACCATCATATTTCATTATTTTTACTACAATCAACTTTTACATCGGTGTTTCTCTTTCAATTTTGGTAAATTATGTCTCTAGCATTTCTTTTTTAAGAATCTATCAAACAAAAGCTTAAAGTTGAATACTAAGTGGTATTCTTTCAAATTTCGTAACTGTAAAAATGAAGGCAATATTGAAAATGTCAAATTTTATGTATACAATACTTAAGTTGTGCGTTAAATCTACTTAAAATACTATTTTTTGATATAAATAGTAGCATACTGCGGTTAAACTGTAAACTAATATCTTTTCAACCGACTTTAAAGAAAAAGACGTAGAAGTTGGTGTTTCA